>CM022952.1:3948303-4548303 GCA_012931725.1 Litsea cubeba | reverse complement strand
GTGGACTGGTGGATGGCTTGAGGTGAATGAAGTTTTAGTGCGGGTCCTTACAATGATGGCTTTTTTGTTGCAAGTTCACCTTCTCCAGCTTACATTTTCTGCGAGATTAGCTGAGAGCAGCAAGAAGAACTTGTGGGATGCAGAGAAAAAGGCTGCATGCATGTGTTTACTACTGTGTTTTGTGGGAAGCCTGACTGGTTGGTTAGTCCATTCGAACAAGTTCAAAGATAGAGAGTCGTCGCCGGTTATGTTAGCTCCAAAGTCGCACCATTCTGGTTGGAAGGATCTGAAATCTTTCTCTGGATTGGTTCTGGATAGTTTTCTTCTTCCTCAAATTTTCCTGAACTTGTTTTGGGATTCAAGAGACAAGGCTCTTGCCCCTTCCTACTATGGTGGAACCACCATTGTTCGGTTGCTGCCGCATGCTTATGATGCTTATAGAGCTCACAGGAGTCTGCCTCATGTCAATTCAACTTACTTCTATGCAGAACCAGATTGGGATTTGTATTCGGCCACTTGGGATGTCATTATTCCTTGTGGGGGGTTGCTGTTTGCTTTCCTTATTTTCCTGCAACAGATGTTTGGTGGTGCTTTCGTCCTTCCTCGGAGATTCAGACAGTCTGCTGAATATGAGAAGGTTCCTGTAGTCAGTTGGTAATAATCTAAGGAAGAACCAGAATCTTCTTGATTTGTCCTTTTATCATTGTTTGATCTTGTTAATCAGTGTCTTCTCATTCTCTGTTAGTTGTGTTGTGGAACTCTCTCAAGTGTACTTTGGTTTTCTGAATTTTACTTTCAGCTTCCAGTGATGAATGTCTGAAAGGCATCCATTGCAATTTATGTGGATCAAAAGGATCTGAAATTCAGGTAACATCTCAACTGAATTTCTGAATTTCTGCATCTCAGCAATTTCTACGCGGTATATCTATTATCTACCATATTGTAAGTTATGATCCAGTTTGTCGGGTTATGATCCGGTTTATTGTAAATAAGATATTACTGCTTTCTATGACTCCATCTAATCATTTGGGCTTATTTCTTTGTAAAAATGAAGATTACAAGTGAATTTACAAAAATGAATCACAAATAATACTTTATTTAAGAAAAATATAATAAAAAGAAGATGCTATTTTATTTTTAATTTTGGAAAGTCACTTTTGTTTTTGTTTTTTTTTATTTTTAACCACCCTACATGTTCAATTCCTATGTATTTTAATGCAAACAAATTGACTTTGATCTTGAACAAGAAGATGTTAGATGGCTACTGAGAAACATTAAACACCGCATTCTCAGTAAATCATTACAAACTATAGGGATGAGACCACATTGAGTACAAAAGACCAAAAGAGAAATTTATCCTGAATTGCTAGAAACCAGAATCAAAATCAAGTATTCTGACAACAAATATCAATTAAATTAGAAAATCCGACGCCTTGTCTCCCTCCCTTTTCGGCAGAAAACGGCGCTTTACAAACTCCTCCTAAAAGTGAGTCCAAGGATATTGGAGAGAAAGAGGTGAATCTCATGGTTGATTGAATATTGTCGTTGAATTAATTGCTTTGGTAAAAAGCTCTTGGTTGACTGAAGTGAATCCAGATTAAGGAAGTCTGGATCATTTATCGCAGCTATTTCACGAGAATCGTGTAACAAATGCCTAAGACTCCATCGTGGGGCCCATATAAAGGCAAGACAATCTAAACTATTCAATATGAATCTCATCCCTCTAGTGATATATCCTCAAATTTCAAATCAAAAGAACGGATCCATCTATCTGATTGAGCACATGACTGAAACATTATTAACACCATGTTAGTAGAGATGTCATGTTAGCACCTAATTACATTTTAGTGATCTGCTCAATCAGACGGTGGGACCCACTCCTATTAAAACTGAAATCCGACGATATATCACTAGAAGTGATGGGATTCATCTTAAACGGTATGGATTATCTTTTATGCGGGCCCCTGGATAGAGTTTTAGACATCTATTTACATAGTTCCCGCATAATATATAGTTGTGACGGGGATCTAAACTTGGATTAAATAGTGCATAATTCCAAATCTCCCAAGTGATCTCCCACACGACTTTGGTAGTGTGATGTGTGGAACTCTACCTAGTTATGCAAACAAGTTGGTTTTGGACCAAAAGCATATTGGACCAGGAACTGAAACCATTTTGTAAAGGTGGATCTAGTTCCAGAATGGTTTCGCTAAGAAGCAGTGTGTCTGATTCTGGAACCGGTTCTAACTTTTTGTTTTATCTTTTCTTAAAATAAGGATATTATTTAACCTAAAAATCTAAAAAGGAATATCATTCAACCCAATAATAGTGCATCAAGTCTACCTTCCACAACTGATAAAATCTCAACATCTTCGGAACTAATATATAGGTTACATGAAGCTTCTTACATTAGCCTAGAAAAAGTCACGAACTATGTCTTAAAGACATTATACATTCACGAGCCAAGCACCGGGTCCATAGATCAAGACCTGTGTGGATATAAAATTAGACTGGTTTAACAATCGAAACCTAAATTAGGTTATGACCTATTTCTAAGTCAGAACCCAAAACAAGCTCCCAGCCCATTTTTTTTATGGGTTGGAACATCCAGATATTCGAAGAATTGAATATCCATTTGCATCCCTAACTCCACCGTAGGGCCCACCTACTGATAATTTAAACTATTCAAAAGGAATGCCATCTGCTCTGGTCACATATTATCGAGTTTTACTTCAAAAAGAGTTGGTCACACTGTAAGATTGAGAACATGATTGATAATGTAATTAATACATATAATTTATATTGCATAAGATTGTGATAATCATGTCATCAATCATGCATTCAATCTTATGGTGGAACCCTCTTGGAATAGGCTAGTTAGCGCAAGAGTTTCTTGTATGATCTAGAGGCTACTTCATCGAAAACACCACCCCAAGACTAGGCAAAGACTGTTGGTGTAAGTCTTGCTTCTAGGTGTGCTTTATGTGGGAGATGTGGAGAATTAGGTTATCGCCTCTTTTTCACTTGCTCTTTTGCCTCAAGTCTATGGACATGGCTTCTTTCAACTATCTCCTCCACAATATCCAATCCACTTTTAACTTCTTACATCTTGTCCACTCTGGCAAAGGGTAGGAATACAACCTCTAGACAATGAGCTGCTTTGGTCTTCTTCTTTTTTTGTAGGAAACCCAGACTTATAACCCGTCATGATGCATCCTATTAACGACTCATGTTAAGTTGTGGGCTGCTTTGGTCTTCTACTACTTCATCTTTATTAATTTGGCATTAAGAAAATGAAACAATATACAATAATAAGTCTATTTCTTTGAGCTAGGCCAATAGATGCCTATCTGAACACCTTTCAAACTCCATGTTGTCCCTCTTGAATGATGTTTAGGGGCCGTGTCTTGATCTGCTGCTAATTTTTTTTGGAAATTCAGCATTTTTTCTTTGTTGCTTAGCTCCTTCTCTTAGTTTTCTTTGTTCCTCTTTATTTTGGCTCTTTTGAGTCTATTCAGTTGGCTTTTCTTTTGGGGACTAAATCTGTTATATCTTTCCCCTTTTTCTCTATAATGCATTTACCTTTTAGTTAAAAAAAGACTTATGGTGGAACAAAATAACTTATTTTGAAGTATAATATTAGGATATGTGACTCGAGGGGACGACATTCATTTTTGGGTGGTTCGGATTATCAATGGTGGGCTAGCTCCATGGTGGAGTTCCATCCCTCCCACTCACGAGAAGCATGTGAGAGACCACTCATGGGATTTGGACTCTGGACTTATCAATGGGTTGGGTCAGGGGTAAGTCTAAGTCAAGTCTGATTTTAACAGTGGCTCTAAGTGGAGCGTTAAAAAAAAGAATGTTAAGCCCAAACCATGCATGTTAGGGCCCAAGAAATCTAATTAGCAAATGAGTATTTACTTTTACTTATGCTTGAGAATTAAATGTGCGCAGCAGTTAAAAACTTTTCATTTTGAAGATTGATTTGAAGTATTGCTCAACTCATCTCCTTTTGTTAATGGTAACATGACCAGGGGCGGACCTATGTATGGCTTGTTGGGGGCTTCAGCCCCCACAAGCCTAAAAAAATGCCCATTAGGCCTAAATGGGCTGGTTGGCCCAGCCCCTATGGAACAAAGGCCATTAGCCCCCATGGAACAAAACCTACTCTCTCCCCCTCTCTCTCTCTCCAGAAATCCCAAAATCAGTGACAGATAACCCCCTCTGGTTTCGTTGCTCACCGCAGTCTCTCTCCTCTCAGTATCAATTCTAACTAATTTTTAGGTGTTGCAGGGTGTTGTTTTAGTAGAGATGCTTTCTCTCAAAAATATTTTTTAGAAACGATGATGTTAAAAATGGCGAGCTTCTGAAAACCCTCCATCTTCTAAAAACCCCTTTTTTTAAAATGGTTTCTCTTGATTCATGAAAGATTTTTAAGAAATAGAGGATTTTCTTTAAAATCCCCATTATTGAAATGGGTTCTCTTAATGGAGTTGGATTTGATTTCAACAATAAAAAATTAAGAAGATATTCAGATTAAAGACGAGGAGGATAGATGCTTCTAATCCGTCATTATTGTTTTTTAGATATTGACGTATGTTATTAATTGTTAGCTAATTTTATTTAATTTTGTTGTAATATTTGGTTGTTTGTACTTGTAATTTGTGTTAGTGTTTTATGAAGAAGTTTTAGATTGAGTTTTAGGAAGTTGTTTTGGTTTTGATTTGAACAAACAAATGAATGAAGATCAAAGGATATTTTGGTTCAAAGTTTGTTTTCAACTAAAGTGCCCAAACAACGAGTCAAATCCATGAAATGCTTTGTTAGCTATTCTTTTCAACAAACTGCATGGATTTGTTTTTAACAAACTTTTCAAAGTACTAAAAAACTTTTCGAAGTGCCCAATCTCCAATTTTTTTAGATTTACAGACTTCCTTTAAAAAAATGACAAAAATAGTGGTATATTGTACATTGGCACCTCTTGCAATAGAATTGCTACACGTACAATTTGACTTGAAAAGAAAAAAGTATTGAATATCGTTTTATTCTAAACCAGATACTAAAGAGGAGTCAATTAACAAATGAGATTTCATCATCTATGCAGTCTCCAACCTCTAAGTTCGTCTTAATTTTTATTAGACTCTAGATTCCTTCAGGATAACTCTCGTATTACGAGAATGAGCAGAAATACACAATTTACTTGTTTTCTCTTTTCACATATGCAATGTGAAGAAAGCACAATAAGATAATGATTGACTTTTTAGTTGACCGTTGTCAGCCCCCCTCGAACGAAAATCCAAGGTCTACCATTGAACATGACTCCAACCTGCATCAAAATGGGGTCAGGTTTTTGGTTGAATTGTGTTTTTTCTCTTTTTCTTCTTCTGAAATCTAGAAACTATCTCGAGAACTATCAAGTACGTGGATTGTCATGCCAGATTCTGACAACATAGCTTGATTCCTATAGTTTGAATACCGCATTGTAGTTGACAATGATCTTATCATGTTATTTTAATTATTTTTGGAAACATTTCAAATAAGACCTTACGTATTTGTCTTATTTCTTAAAAGGACACAAGTTTCAAAACTACTTAAATTAGTCCATAAGTTTTCTCGAAAGTTTTCAGTTAAGGACATCCGTCCATTTAAAGCTATTTTTCGGTAACTTTTTCTCTCGATTTTTTTAGAACACTCAAAATACCCTTCATTGAAATAACACACCCATTCACTTTCTCTATATTCTCCTCATTTTCTTCACCGTCATCCTCACTGTGATCAAGGACAACAAGTACCCCCGTGTGATCGGTTGCATGTAGTGGCTGCTGGAAATATGTCATGACTTTAAATGATGGGTAATTTGGATATTTTACAAAAGATTGAGAAAAAGGTCGTCAGAAAATTCCTTTAAATAGCCAGATGTCTTTAATTGAAAACTTACTAGAAAACTTATGAATTAATTTGAGAATTTTTGAAACTTGTGTCCTTTTTTAAAATAAGGTAAAAACTTAAGATCTTATTTGAAATTCTCCCATTATTTTTTACTTTCAATCAGATGCTCAGATGATACAATCTCCTTAGTTTGCATCATAGGAGCCTCACATAGTCACATTTTTAACCCTTCCAATATGGATGATCTAGTAAATTTCTAAGAAAAATGTGATGGAATGCAGTTACATCTAACAAGGAGAAATCAGCAAGCAAATCTTACATGGCTAAAGCATGCATTCTCAAGCACAAAGCAGCTCAATGTCTACATGCAATTTTAAAAGCATGTCCCTGCAACAATGTACAATGCCCACCCCAGTACCCCACATCATCCAGTGAAGAAAAAAATAAAGGAAGAAAAAAAAGTCATCATATCACCCTATTCTACATCCCATCAAGTGAAGCTGAAAAGAACAAATGGTGCATAACCAAGTATGAGCTGAGATTGCTATCAGTATTGCAATTCACCACCAACCCTTTCACAGCAAATGTTTTAATTCTTCCTTAGATATCATTCTTCTTTCTATGGTTTTGTTTATTTGGAAGAATTGCAAAAAATTTTGTCTAGGAAAATCATGAGAATTCCAAATTCTCGACCTCGCTCCCTAGCATTTAGAATGCTGGAATTCTTGTAATTTTTAAGGCTAAAAGTATCTTTTTACATGGGTTGAAATTCTGAATTCTTGTCTCGAAATAAAGTATTTGGAATTTCGCTATAAGAAATTCTCATGGCCTGATTGACTGCATCGATTGATTCAAGTGTGTGGGGTCGGGGTCCCTTTGTCTTTGTGCAACGTTAACGATTCAAACAATAGACCACCAAGAAATTCTCGCCATCTTACTCGCTACCTGCCAATAGCAACGAAAGCGAATGGATAAACAAATGACTCTGTTTTCTCCGTCGAATTTCAAATTCATCCTCCACATAATGGCAAAAATTATTCATGTTTTTTAACTGTAGTACCCATCTATCATCAATACAAACCCTCTACCACACATCTAATCTCTTTAGTTGGCAGGCCAGCCAATTAGATAGTGATCCAAATACTATAGACCATCAGATTAAATAATGATTAAGAAAAGACACCCACACAGCCATTGAACTTGAAAGTGATATTTGGCCAATTCCCAATCCCTGTGTGCCCTCTCTCATGCTCTAATCCATTGATTGATGCATACATACAGGCCCCATATAAACAGAGACCTGGTTTTTAAAACAAAAGGCAAGGGTTTTTTTTTTTTTTTTTCCTACAAATCGCTTGTGACAAAGTCCCAGTAGCTTTCATGGGAATTTCTTTGGAATCATCTCAATACGCAACCGAAAAGTCTATTTCCCCAAGGCAGCCAGCCATCAGTAATCTTTTGAGGGATATAAGGTTTAAAAGCTATTCTAAATCTTATCTGTAAAATAATTTGATAATCTAAGTTCTTAGTTTTCATGATCAATTGAAAGGCTAAAAAGAACAATGAGTGATAATCACTAATACTGTGGACAAATGAACGTTGGCACATTTGTGTATGTGGAATATTTCAGCAGAAAGAGTGAGGATTGAGGAAATAATTTTCCGTGCTATAGTAAAAGTCATATTTGGTGCGGCCAACTTTTTTCTGTGCAAAAGCATAAAAATGGGCTAAACTTTTTCAGTTTCCTCGTAAATAAATTCCTATGGGTTAAGAAAAGAATATTTTCCGCACAAAAGAATATTTTCACATAATCAGTTTTCCACAACATGTACACAAATGTGTATATTGGTCATAGGGTGTCCACAAGATAGTTAAAATTTCCACGTCATATGAAAGATTTTCCATGATGGATTGCATGGAGGCTCGGGAAAAATGCTCCCAACTTTCATAGAAATGATTTTCCATGACATCTTTCAGCTTCCATCTTTTTCCACTTATTCCAAAGAATCTGTAGCAGAAAATCTATATAAATCCGTCTGCATGCATGGCCTCTCTACACTTCCAAATGGACACTCTAAAATCCACTCACATTCTCATTATTTGCATCTCCATCCTCACCATCCCAACCTCCTCTCATTCTCCCGCCAAAATCTCCTATTCCGAGCACTGTAATTCCTTTGTTGAAGAATCCACTTCCAACGGTTATGAACTCCCCTTGGACTTCCTCTACCTCGAAGGAGGTTATTACAAAGGCGGACAGAAATTCCTCAGCAACGAAACAACAGATTACCTGAAATCTGCCTATTTCCTCACCAATAGCCTCTCCAAAACCGATACAGAAGGAGTCCTCAAAGTCCAAGCCTCCTTAGGCTTCATCGATGGCCAAATAAACCAACTACCCAAGAATTCTACCATCCTGAAATCACGCCACCATGGCCAGCAGGTCTTCAGGGACAGCCGCCAAGGAAGTATCAGATTCGAAATGCAGGGATTCTGGTCGGAATCCGCCGGAAAGCTCTGCATGGTCGGCACCGGCCACGGTCTGTCCGAAGAAGGTGATGATGTCCAGCTTTCGGCCGTTACGAAGATCAATTACCCGAAGCGTTCTGATCTTAATACTAGTATCGTAACCGGTACGGTTGAGAGCATTGATTCGGAGGATTCTTCCAGCTATTTCAACCCGGTTTCGGTATTGGGTTTTTCTCAGAAGACGTATTCGTATTCGATGGCAACGGAAGTTGAAGGGATGTGCGGTGGAGGTGATTACAAAGGCGAGGAATCGCTGCGTTTGGAGCCCCATATGAGCGTCTGTTACATGCTTATGCTTTTGGAGAGCAATGTGTTTCAATTGAATTACAGGAGCAATTGCTCTGCTGAGAAATGCAGTCCCTTTGATGGGTTTTTGCCCCAATACATGTCGGTTGGCGGATCTAAGTGCTCGAATGACGGGAAAATGCGTATGTTCCTACGATTTTCTAACTTGAGTACTTCTTGGATGGGTGTGACTATGATTCCCGAAACTGTATTGGTTGCAGAGGGGGTTTGGGATGAGGAGAAAAACCAGCTCTGCATGGTTGGTTGCCCACTGAAGAATTTTGAGGGCTCTTTGGCAGAGACGCATGTTGGGGATTGCTCTGTTGGATTGAGCTTGACCTTCCCCAAGGTCTGGTCGCTCAAGATGAGAAGTCCTGTTTTGGGAAGCATATGGAGCCTCAGAAAGTCGAATGAATCTGAGTACTTCGATCGGATTGGATTCAGGAGTTTAAGCCGTCCCATACTCGTTTCTGATTTGAAATATAACTATACTGAATCGGGTCAAGTGAAGAATTCTTGTTCAGGTAAGGATATGAAGAGAAATTCAGGAAAGAGATTTCCTGATGGGTCTTCTTTCATAGGCATGAGATTCGAGATGTCTTTGAAAACTAAATCTAGAAGGGCTTCGGGTTCTGCAACACCATTATCAATTGGTCAAGTTTTCTTTGTTCAATATACTCTGCCTTCTTTTGCTTCCAGTTCCATCTCAGAGTCCGAATTCTCAGCACCAGTGTCTCACAATCTATTGAATGTCAGCTATTCAATATATATTTCGTTTCGGGATAATAAGACATCAGAAGTTATGAAAATTTCAGCGGAAGGCATCTATGATGCTGAAACTGGGACTTTGTGCATGGTGGGGTGTCGATCTTTAGCCGTCGATGGTGAAGAAGCAGTTAAAAACACTACCATGGACTGTGAAATTCTCATCAATATCAACTTAGCTCCTTACAATTCAAAGGCAGGAGAGAAGCTCGAAGGCACCATTAGAAGTACGCGGGAGATGAAAGACCCTCTCCATTTTGATGAATTGGAATTGTCCTCACGTGATGTCTATGGAGTAGAAGCCAAACAAACCATCTCGAGACTGGATTTGGAGATAACCATGGTGCTCATCTCCCTCACACTAGGATGTTTGTTTACTGGGCTACAGCTCTATTATGTGAAAAAGCACCCTGATGTGCTTTCCTCCATATCAATTGTGATGCTAGTTGTTCTCACTCTGGGGCACATGATTCCTCTGGTACTGAACTTTGAAGCATTTTCCTTCAGAGAACACAAGCGGCAGAATCTTACGCGGTGGGGTGGTGGATTGCTTGAGGCGAACGAAGTTCTAGTGCGGGTCATTACAATGGTAGCATTTCTGTTGCAATTTCGCCTTCTCCAGCTTACACTTTCTGCGAGATTTGCTGAGAGCAGCAAGAAGAATTTGTGGGATGCAGAGAAAAAGGCTAGCCGCGTGTGCTTACTACTGTATCTTTTCGGAGGCCTGGTTGCTTGGTTGGTCCATTCAAAGAAGTTCACACATACGGAGTCACCATTTGCATTGGCTTCGACGTCACAGCATTCTAGTTGGAAGGATCTGAGATCTTTTGCTGGATTGGTTCTTGATGGTTTTCTTCTTCCCCAAATTCTGATGAACTTGTTTTGGGATTCAAAGGACAAGGCTCTTGCCCCTTCCTACTATGGTGGAACCACCATTGTTCGGTCTTTGCCGCACGCTTATGATGCTTATAGAGCTCACAAGAGTCTGCCTCATGTGAATTCAACATACTTCTATGCAGAACCAGGTTGGGGTTTGTATTCCGCCATTTGGGATGTCATTATTCCTTGTGGGGGTTTGCTGTTTGCTTTCCTTATTTTCCTCCAACAGATGTTTGGTGGTGCTTTCATCCTTCCTAGGAGATTTAGACAGTCTGCTGACTATGAGAAGGTTCCAGTAGTCAGTGGGTAATAATCTTAGAAAGAACCATATACAGTCTTCTTGATTTGTATGCCTAATATTCACCTGTTCTTTTACCATTGTTGGATCTTGTTTGTGAGTGTCTTCTCATTCTCTGTTTGTGGTATTGTGGAGCTCCTAGGGGCAATGATGTCTCTCTTAGGTTAGTTTTTCCTTCCAAGTGTACTATGGTTTTCTGAATTGTACTTTCAGCTTCCAATGAGTAATGTTGCAATGAAGATGGCAATTAATGTCGGAAAGGGCACCCATTGTACGTAGTTTAAGTTGATTAAATTGAACTTTTGGCAATGAGTCTTTGCAATTATGGTCTTTCCTTGTATGAGTTTTTTTCCTAGTACATCATTTGAGGATTGATAAGAGACAACTCATCCTAATCTTAAAATATATAACAACCTACAAAGGAAGTAATATAAAGAGTAAATTAGCAAAAGGTCCTTAACACGGTCCTGCAAGGCTTCCAGTCTAACAATCGTTTAGGCATAAATTATTGAATTTTAAAATTTTAAATCCCCTGTTCTTAACTTCGATCAAACCCGGTCACCGAATGCCCCTAAAAGTAAAACAAGAGGGAGACCCCACAGATGGACTCCTGATTTCTACTCGGCATGGAAAGACTGGGCTTTGCCCAGAAATCTAATCTCTTCCAGAACCATCACAACAACTACTGCTACTAGTACTACTACTGTCGATATGTCTAACTGTCCTTGGCATTTTATAGCTGATCAATGTGTGAGTCTTCTACCAATTACTTGTTATTCTTCTTCTGAGAAAGATTCTTGCTTTATTAGTCTTAGCTATACTGCTCGGGTAATGGATGCTCTATATAGAATGGGAGATGCGGAGAGATGTGAATTGGGTTTTTTCGCGCGGGCATCGCTGAGACAACGCGGGGTTTGTGCGTTTTATGGGGTGTGGATGGATTTGGAAAGTGGGGTTTTGTTCCTGGTCAGTGAGAGGGAACTGGTCTATGTGAATTATCGTTCCACCGTGGCAAACCATTGCCGGAGAAGTAGTGCTGCGATGATCCCATCTTCGCCACCATCCAGTGCTACATTTTCGATGTGAAGGAGGATAGTGGCCAGAGAATCCGCCCAGGGCGGGTTAAAAAGGCTCTCTTGCAAAGATTCCATTGTAAGACAGAATCGACAAGGAAGAGAAGAAAACTCTGTTCACCGGGTTGGTTGCAGTTCGGTTCGGGTCAGGCGAGAATCTCCGAAGTTTTTATCATATTTATCTTATTTTTTATTAAATTTATTCGAATTTTTATCAAATTTATCTAAATTTTATCAAATTTATTAAAAAAAAATTTTAAATCTATTTGAGTTTCAGATTTATCTGAATTTTTGGTAAATATATCCAAGTTTCTAATAGATTTATCTCCATTTTCGAAAATTTAATTGAGTTTCTGAACAAATCCTTTTATGTTTTTTTTTAATTTATCTGAGTTTTTTTGCAAATTAATTCGCGTCTTTTCAAATATATTTGTATTTTTTTAAATAAATTTAACTGAATTTTTGCAAAAAATACTTAAAGTTTTGGCAAATTTTTCTACAATTTAAAAATTGATTTATCTTAGTTTTGGAAAATATATTTGCAAATAAGAATTTTATTTACATCTTTTGAAATTTAGTTGCATCTTTTAAAATTTATTTACATTTTTTTAATTTTATTTGGATCTTTTGACATTTATTTGCGTCTTTTGAAAATTTTTTTACATATTTTAAAATTTATTTGGATCTTTTAAAATTTATTTATGTCTTTTTATTTACCTATTTTGAAATTTATTTGCGTCTTTTGAAATTCATTTATATTTTTTGGATTTTATTTAAATATTTTAAAATTTATTTATATTTTTTTAAATTTATTAGGATCTTTTGAAATTTATTTGTGTCTTTTTGAATTTCTTTACGTTCTTTTAAAATTTATTTACGTCATTTTAAAATTTATTTGTATTTTTTTAGAATTTATTTGAAAATCTCATTAATAGGATTTCATTAATCGTGGTCAATTAAATGGTAGTTGGTGGGTATTATTAATGGCATATCCCACTAATCATGAGATATAATTTAAAGAAAGGTAAATTAGACATTTTAGGTCTTCAATTTTTTAAAAATGACCTATCACACTGTGAAAAAATATTGTAGATCTAAGGCCATAAAGTGAAATGATTATAAACATGTCACCAAATGCCCCTAATATAAATATCTATGTTGATCATCATTGGTACGAATGCACAGCTTAAGCAATGTTAGAGCCTGCAGCACAGTGCTCATCATTGCAAGATTGTGGGTTCAAGTCATGTTACCTATCAAAACAAAGGCAATGAAAATAAAAGACGGAATTTTTACAATATTAGATTAGTGGGAAAACTAACAAGGATGACCTGTTCATATTTACCCTAACAATTGACAAATTCCATCTCCAACTTAAGCAATTCGTTCTTGGAATTATCGGGAGGTACAAATCTAAATCCGACCGGCCAATCTCATCAAAGCCCGAACCTTTTTAGGGCCCAATAACTTTACTTTGCAAGAAAGTGTGTAGCGGTTAAAAAGTATATCATTTTGAAGATTGGTTAAAGCATTTCTTAACTCAGCTCTTTTGACTTGATGGTAATGTGACTCCAACCTGCAACTTTGTAGTTGAAAAGTTAGATGATAAGTTCAAATAATTATATAACAGAAAAACCACAGATGAGCATCGGTGAATACAGTAAAATGAGCACTACATGCATAAATATCTAGTGGGACCTACCTAGTGATTCATCTAAGTGGACAATAAAACAGGGAACCCCCTCTCCCGCGCCGCGTTTCCGATAGTAACTAATTAATCCTGAATTTGACACTCATCCGAATGAACTAGACCGTTAAATTAATTGTGTACTCATTTTGAACGTTAAAAACTTATCAATCATCGATCAAGTAGTTAAGATTATGAGTCGAGCTTCCATCACCATACACAAATAGGCTTGTTGTGGAGGGGTATTAACCTATATGATCATTATCCTATTAGAGATAATAAAAAAAAAAAAGGTTCTAAATTTTAGCTAGAGGTTGTGCATTTGTTATAAAAAAAGTAATTTCTCATTTGTAAAATAATAATCGGCAGTCCTTTTGTTTAGACATATAAGCCCATTATAATCAATTTAATCCCTTCACAAACATATGTGCCACTTAGAATCCCATTAATACTAGTATGATACTTCAAGACAATAATCACTATTGTATTTTATCGCAATAAATTTGAGGAAACTGTGTCTTGGATAAAGCGGAGGAGAACCATGGAAATGTTGGTGGGCATCTACACAATCCACCAGTGCAAGCGTTCAGCAAACTGTGAAGCCAATGCCTTTGACAGAATTCCTACACAGTGACTGTCCTCCCTGTGCCCATCCAAAATGACTACCTACGGGACCAACAGCACGCTTAGGAATACACAAAAGGCCTTTTATATCCGGGGCTCCATGATCCAGTGCAGCGACGCTGCGTACTATCATAATGCAACGTCCGAGTCGCACGTATCATGGCATGCCACATCATTCCCTTAATAAAATTCATAGTTGTTTTAAAGAGTCATTTATGGCTTGTTTTAGAAATAATATTTTTAAATCTGCCTCTTGTATTTATTTTAGAGTAAATTAGCAATAGGTCCCTGAAGTGAAACGTGTAGAGGCTTTGATCCACGCAATTTTTATTTAAGAGCTTTGGTCCACGCAGCTAGACATTTTACCGCCAGATGTCCCTACATTCGCACGATCAAATATTTCGTGACTGGATTTTCCTTTCAACCGTTTTAGACATAAAATTTTAAATTTTCAAATTTCAATTCTTGTGTTCTCCCTCTGTTATTTCTGTGCACAGAACTCAATACCACCGCCCCTCTGTTATTTCTACACACAATTGTTTTGTTGCAAAAGTGGTCTCGGTCTGGTTTCTAGGAACAGAAACAAGAAAGAGTTGAAACTTTGTTAACTTGGTCAAAGATAGGACTTTTGTCCTTTTCTGTCACAAAGAGAGATCATATTCCTTTTTTGTAAAGGAGAATAGAGAAGAGGATTCAGGGATTTTTGGTTCGGTCGCTGGTGCAGAAACCAGAAGCATAGCAAACAAAAGCTCCGGGCTTCCATCTCGCCGGAGAAGATAGTCCAGATTCAGACTACTTCACCTCCGTCCGTCATTCTTCGCTAGTAGGAGACCACCGCGCCACTCCCACGTCGCCGGAGATCGAGAAAAACAGGTGGAAACTACCGTTCCCAAACTTCTGGTTGTAGAGTTCTAGAATAGAATACAAGAGGAAGAAGACAAGACCCAGTTGGGTCGGTTTCCACTGAGCTCAGAGGTGGAGTCGTTTATAGGGAGGTGGATGAAGGTGATGGACGGGAAGGATGACTCCACGCTGCGGACATAAGGAGCGGTGGAGCCAATGTTGGAAGAGGTTTGGGTGATGAGGATGGTGAAGGAGAAAGGTGGATTAAGTTCTAAAATGCGTTTTCCAAGCTCTGCCATGGAGATGAGATGGCCTATGCCTGGAGAGGGATAGAGGACTATGGTCTCTCCGTTCTTCATCTCTCTCTCTCTCTCTCTCTCTCTCTCTCTCTCTTCTTATTTCATTGATATGAGAAAGGTTATTTGGTTGGATGGAAAGAGACAGATGAACAACAAGAGAATGCTCCGTGCAATTCGATCCGAAGAAGACAGTGCTCTTCGGTTTTGCATGGATAGCCTGAATTTCAATCAAGGCTGTTATATCATTTTGGGCAAATCTATCATAGTTTTGATGCAATTTGTCTAAGTTTTTGTTAAATTAATTTAAGTTTTTATCAAATTTATCTGAGTTTTTGATAAATTTATATGAGTTTCTGTCAAATTTATCTGAGTTTTTTGAAAAATATAGCTGAGTTTCTGACAAATTTTTCTCCATTTTAAAATTTTAACTGATTTTTTGAATGAATCTTTCTGTGTTTTTGATAAATTTATTTGTATTTTCTTAGATCTATTTGTGTTTTTGAATTTTATTTGTGTCTTTTGAAATTTATTTGTTTTAGTTGAAATAAATTTAATTGACTTTTGACAAAAATACTTGAGTTTTTGGCAACTTTTTCTAAAATTTAAAAAATTGGTTTATCTTAGTTTTGGCAAATGTATTTGCATTTTTTAATTTTATTTACGTCTTTTGAAATTTATTTATTTTTTTAATTTATTGTATTTTTTGAAATTATTGCGTTTTTTGAAATTTATTTGCATTATTTTGAAATTTATTTGTGTGTTTTTTTATTTTATTTACTTCTGTTAAAATTTATTACTTTTTTTAAATTTATTGTATTTTTTTGAAATTGTTACGTTATTTTGAAATTTATTTGGGTGTTTTAAGAATTTATTTGAATATCTCATTAATGGGATTACATTAATCGTGGCCAATCAAATAGTAGTTGACCATTATTAATTAGATATCCCAATGGGATATAATTTCAAGAAAGGGCAATTTCAACATTCCAGATATGAGAATGTGTGAGAATGACCTTTGGCTGCATGAGTTTAGATTGTGGACGGCTTGCTATAAAGTTATGCATTGAGAGACCTCCGACCAAACGCCCCTTCCTATTATTAGGAGTCCGATTGATTTTAGCACACAATTATGTTTCTAGCCGTCCATATCAAATCTCAACCATATATTCAATTATGTACTTGCTTCACAAGTATTTCTCATTATTTTTGTTCATCATATTTCAATAAAAATTGATCCATGATATGGTTGTAATCGATCCATGCCTTGGGATTCCAGCCATGATAATAGATCTTAAAGTTTAAGATAGACAATTGCCCTCTGTAACATCCAAGACGTGGGACACACCTTTGAAATCCATCTTGGATGGTCCTGACTAATGGTACATATGCCAGCCGTGCGAAGGAAAAAATGCTCATGATCCCACCAGTAGCAGACTCAAGATTTTCATTCGTGGGGCTAGAGCCAAATAGGTAGTTGAATTTTATGGGCAAACTTAAAATTCTCATGTCAGTTTTGATTGCGGGCCCATAATTCTCATATGGGCTTTGGAGATGGAGTTAGAATTTTCACACGATTTGAAGGTGGATCCAAAGTCTCGGGCGACTACCCCATAACCTTATATGTGGGTATGCCCTTCGGCATTGCAATTGCAATGTTACTGCAATGGATTATATGGACAATGGATGGGATGGATGTACCATCAAATGGGACCCACAAGTGATCAGGTTGGATTTATGTTGCGGTAGTCACAATAGATGCAGCATATAAATCAACAACAAAGAGAAGCCATCGATTGGACCGGCAAATGGGGCCCACTAATATACACACTATTTATAAAATAAATTAGTGAGCCCATTGTTCTTCTAAAGCTTCTTCAATAATTATTATTATATATTATTCCTGATGTCCCAAGTTATACATCTTCTGCAACTACATTATTGATCCAACTCAGTGGGCACAGTTGAAATAAGAGAATCTATATATATGGAAAAATATTCAATGTGTATCCATCTCTTACCATGTCGAAGGGCAATATAATAGGATTGACTTTATAATACCTTCATACCATCCACACATATGGACCCCCTTAAGTACACTAGACCCATTGAATTCACACATATTCAAATGGATTGGACCGTTGGATTGAGGGTCAATTTTTTTCATTTAATATATTATCGTTAAATTAGGGGGCCACGGATGAATGGGTTAGAGGCATGTAATTGAATCCAAATTTGATATATGAGCTCAATCAAGATATCTCTTTCCATCTCCCACAAGTGTCATGATCAATGGATCCTTAGGTGGGCCCCATTAAGTTTGTCCCTCACTATTGGTGAGTTTCGGATGCACAGGAATATCCTCATATATATATATATATAAAAGTATGTATTTATATAAAAATAAAGAGGGCCTGAGATGAACGGTTGAGATTTGATATACATGCGTTTCAAGGACGACGAGAAATATGATGGTGGGACCTATAAGAGCATGCATCTTTCTTATGCTAAAATCAATTTGGATTCTCTCTTGGAGAATAATAGAAATATAAAAGGCAGATTTGAAAATATTGTTTCTAAAACAAGTCATAAATGACTCTTTAAAACAGCTATGAATTTTAGCATCAAGGGAATGACGGTGGCATCCTGGCATGGCATGATACATGCGACTCGGACGTTTCACTATAATAGTATGCAGCGTCCCTGCACAGCGGATCCGACCCCTTTATAACCACCCTGAATTTTGGGCAGTGAATTCTAGCACTGCTCAATGGTCTCCAGAAAAATTGAACGGTCGTAGGCTGGGGCTTCCTTTGTGGATTATTTTTAGCTAGGCACATGTATGGTTTGTATTGTCTCTACCTATGGTCTGATCTTTACATATGTTTGACTCTTGTAGGTTTTAGGGTCCAAACACTTCATAATGACAGCAACGGACCTCTCTTCTATGATGTCATAGTCTTATTTATTTTTTTTCTTTTTTATTTTTTTACTTTTTTGCTAAGTTTGGCGAATGATATCATGGAATTTCAAATTTGTCCATGATATAATAGGATAGAGGTTCTCTGTCATAATTATGAAGTGTTTGCCTTCCTTTTTATTTGTCAACTTTAAAAGAGTTTTTTCATAAAAGAATTTATTGCATCGACCATTATTTATATTCAAAATGTGTGTTTTTAATAATACTTTATTTAACTACTTTAACAGTTATTAATTTGAAGTTGCTGTTTGACTTGAGTAAAATTTGATACAGAAGAGGCCATTTTTCCAATGGTTTGGATTCTTCATGTGGGTCCACTAACAGGCCATAAGAAATGTAAATTTGTTTACTCGTGAACTTGCAAATGATGTTTTATAGGTCTAGCTCTCATGTGAGGGTCGAGGAGGTTCTGTAACCTGGACATGATGGGGGTTTTGTTTTTATGTTGGCTGCTCTTCCTCCCTTTTATTCTAGTTGTTTTTCTCTTCCTTTTAATGAAATCTTATTTTTACCAAAAAAAAAAAAACAGGCCATGAGAAATTCTCCCAAGTGGAGGGTTAGGGAAACGTCTAATTCAAACAGACGCTCTCATTATTTTTTTTATCCTAATAGAAAATCAACTCCACCCACTCAAAGAAAAACAACCTGCTTTTTCTACATTATGTCCTTAGCTTCTCTCTGACCGTATCACGCACTTTTCTGCATTCTGCCATCAAGTCAATGAGTCATTTACATATAAGTATATCAATAGACAATGAGCCGAGCCAGGCTAGGCTGGGTGAAGCCCTAGCCTGGCCCTTGGGGCGTGTTTGTACAGTGTCGCAAAAGGGGAAACTTGTATTTCCTCGTCCGTGGCACTTGCTTTCTAACGGGGTAGTGAAAAGCCTGCCGGATGCATGCAGGAGAGAAAAGTTTCGGCTAAATAAAGTGCCTGAAATCATGGAGCCGCGGAATTGTCGCTGCACCAAACGGGTAAAGGATAATGCTGAAAATCCTGGCGTATTTTTTCGTCCCTTTTTCGTGGCAAGTTACCGCTCCACAAATGTACCCTTAATGTTGCGGGCTTTCAAAATTTGAGCCATGCCCTACCCCTGGGCTTTAAAACAAAGTGAAAAGCTCTCACCTTTGCAAGCTTTATAGAGCCGTCCCTCCTCATCAAAGGCCTGGATTGATCGCCCTACTCTCAAGAAACATAGGATTCTTTTCTACCATTTTGTACCGTTCACTTTTTTCATCTGGAGAGGGATAAGGATTTGGAGTGTGTGGGTGAGGGAGTTCTGATTTGGTGAGAAAAAAAATCTCATAGTGATCATGAGTGGTAGGGCTGCACAGAATCGGACCGCAGACCGGACCGGATTTGCGGTCTTAATGGTCCAAATCCGGTCCGGTCCGGTCCAGGCCTTTTGTGGTCCGGTCTGGACCGGACCGGACCGTATTTATTAAAATAATAATTTTTTTTTCATATTGATGAGCCCATGAAGCATGAGCCCAGCACTCATTTGTAAAATCCATCATTCATTTATTTTACATTTGCCCATTTTTTAGATGTGAGGTGAAAATGAAAAAAAAATGAAAATCGGTCCGGACCACTTTAAGTGGTCCAACCGGACCGGTTTGGTCCAGTCCAGTCTTTCATTTTAGGCCGGATCGGATTTCCGATCCGACCGAATTTGGATAGGAAATTCGGACCGGAAATCCGATTCATCAGCTCATTAGAACCATTCACTTTATGTTACGCCATGTCACTATAGACAGCTGTCATGTACTTAAAGAGGTGATGTGGCAGACATTCGTGGGTGAAGATGTGGTGACTTTCTCTACTGGGCCACTATTCTCACCACACAAATTGATAGGTGCACCCATTTTGGTCAAATCCAATCCCATCATGTGAAATTTGATTGGACGCAGCTGAAAGGCAAGGGATTAATCCCATTTTTTAATATAAAAATACAACGTCAATGTCAAAGGAAAAAGTAATTTCTCATTCCAAAGAGCAACAGCCTATACAGTACACCGTATATAAGGGAGCGGACCATCTCTACCAAATCATTATTTATTGAATGAATAATGACAAATTAGATTATAGCATTTAAAAAAAAAAAAAAAACCCATGAGTGGCCCCCACAGACACTAGTATCTGGATTTGTAAATGTGTTTCCACATGTGTGGATTGTGGCTGGGATACGAGGTTTGGTTCATTGGGAGACGTGGACACTCCACATCCACTCATTGGAAATTCAGATACGAGTGGCCCCCACAGACACTAGTATCCACTCATATTAATATTTTACAATCTATTTTTTAATATTCAAGAAATTTATCTTCTAATTTTTATGAAAATATTTTTTTTGAAGGATGAATCAAATGATTAGTTGGAGAGTATCGGAACAACAAAGGAGAACTTGTGTAACGCCCCAAAATCCGGGCGCCTCGAATCTCGGGGCGCTACGAGAAAGTACCTAAGAGATGCGGAAAATCCAATAATATAATCAAGTGTGAATCTCATATGAGCAGGTAAATGGACAAGGCCCTAAAATTTTGTTTCACTTTAAAAGATTACAAGGTACTTTCCATAATTAAACTAACTATTCAGTCCTAGGCCAACACGGTCAGCTACAAGAAAAGCAAAGAATAGAGATCTATATGATAGACGCCTCACGATGCACCAAATGCATCATTCTCCGAACCCTGCGGCAACGGATCAGTCGCCAAACAAACCACCAAATCAAGAAAGCGGAAGAGAAGATACCTGAAAACACCAAGGATTGGGTCAGGCTCGATGAGCCAGGCAAATAGGCATGTTTAGATGGCAATACATTATATAATTAGATAGGAAAGAGGACCATACCTGATCCCAGCTGTACCTGCATGATTAGTATCTCGATAATAATATAGAATATCAGAGTGCAACAGAAAACGATGTAGAGTGTAGTGCATAAACGAAAATCGAGATATTGATATAACAGATGTTTGATACAACCTAACAAGTAGATAAGAGAAGCCATCAAAACATCAGATAAACCACACAAGCACATCAGAGTCATCAGTAGCAGAAGTAAACAGAGGAAGTGACATTACCATAGTCGTATCCATCGCATCCAGATCCAACCGTATCAACGGCGGCAGTTAAAGGCAATAAACAATGATATCCATAATATATAATATTCATACATCCAATATACATACATAGAAGCACACAAAGGTACGTCCACAGTTGAAGTACAAAGGACGTGGGGGTCAGAGCCAGCCCATCGTCATCGTCCCAACAACTGTCGATTGACACCAACCATGGGGGTCATAGCCACCCACAGTTGTCGTCACGTCGAATAAGAGCGTACAAGAATCCATCAATGTCCATAGCCACAACCAAGTCACAGCCATTGGTCTTACGTGCTATCTCAACCAACAATATCCATAGCCACGGCCAAGTCCCAGTCATTGGACTTACGTGCTAGATCAATATCACCGTCCATCCATACACCCGGTCCGAGCGCCGGCGGTCTCAGTACCCCACCCACACCTGGTACCTACTGTGTCAATCACATCACAATATCAAAGTCCATGCCGGCATCATAACCCTCGGCAGACTAATCAATATCAATGTCCATGCCGGCATCATAACCCTCGGCAGACTAATCGTACAACCACAAATCTACAGATCACTAGGTGGGGGTACTCCGAACTAGATAGCCTTATTATCCTTAATATGAGATGATAATAGTCAAGGGTACGAGACACGGAGTTCGGGTATAGCTAGTCCATCCTTGTGGTTCCCAACAGTTAATAGTGCATACCCTTGTAAACTCCGCTTCTCTATACGCTTAATTAGTATTATCTCAATATACAGTCCGTCTATTAGTATCTATCGTTAAGTTCCCAATATTATCGGTCAGGACTTCAAGTGCCATGTCCTGACATCTCATCCAATACGGACCGTGATCATGGATCAGAGCCTAAGTGCAATGCCCTGATTTATAGTACCTCTCAAGGCCTACATCCAAGGTTCGGATCTACCAGCCAGCCTTAGTGTCCGTTTCATCAACATAGATACCACACATCCCAAATCCATCGATGATTGCTGCCCCTCTATTCAGGTCCAAGGTCCCACTCCACCTAAGACAGTGATCACGGAGTCCCAGATGCTTATTAAGTATCCTTGGTGCTCCTGTAGGTATTTAGCATCATAAGACATCCATAACCCTTGAATCAGGTTCCGTTTTACAACCCAAGACCCTACTTAGATGGCTACACGGGTCAAGGTTAAGCCCGGCCCTTGACTCGTGTATAGCGTATCCCAAATAGTCCAAATGGAAGGTCAACGGGGCCCACACATGATCAAATCATAAAAGGGTACAAATCTGGGAAATGTCAATGTATACACTGAGCTCGGCCACCCTACTCTGAGCTCGGCCAACCAGACACTGAGCTCGGCCAAATTGTTCTGAGCTCGGCCAACCAGGCATTGAGCTCGGCCAACTAGGCACTGTGCTCGGCTAACCTGCTCTGAGCTCGGCCAACTAGGCACTGAGCTCGGCCAAACTGCTCTGTGCTCGGCCAACTAGGCTCTGAGCTCGGCCAACCTGCTCTGAGCTCGGCCAACCTGCTCTGCCTAGCTGAATACTGTTGCAAGTACCGTAATTCCTGGATTTCTCCCTTTTCATTCCAATATTCACCAAACACTTCCAAACATCAAACACATCTCCTATATCATGATCTCATCACAAGTGAGCCATTGATCTTCCAAATGAGGGATTCTCATCCATCAATGGCCAAATACACATAAAAAGAGCTTAGACTAACAATTCTATACATCTTATCATCCAATCAACCATCCAAATACAGAAATCATGCCAAACATCCATAAAAGACAGTAATTACCAATCTAAGCATGTTAATCAATTTAATTAAAGAATCTAAGCATGTCTACTTGCCTTTCGTTGGAGATGCCCAAATCCAAAAGCACTAGCTCAAAGCCCAACAAATCAAACCTAAGGAATAATTAGCAAAGTAAAACTAAATTAAAACATAAATCAATGGGAAGCTCTAAGCTACTAAACACACTACTACACCCAATTATTAATCCAAACCTAAGGGGAAGAAGGGCTTACCAAACAATGAAGGGAATGGGGTGGTGGCTTGCAAATTGGAGATGAGAAGCTTGTGGGGTCCATGCGGAGATGATGGTGATGATCGAAGGTTGTGGGGCCCACTTGATTGGTGGCCCACTAAATTAGTGGTGATGATGGTGGTTCATTGGGTAAGGGAAAGGGTGAAAACAGAAAGAAAGAAAGAATGGAGTACAGAGAGAAAGAATTAAAAAGAGAGAGAGATAATGGTGAGATGGGTGCTCAGTCTTGTGGGCAGTGAGTGAAGTGAGTGAGGGAGAGAGAAGAAAGAGAAAGAATAGAGAAAGAAAGAGAGAAACAGAGAAAGGGAAATGGGGGAAATAGAGAGAGATGGAAATGGAGAATTAGAGAGAAAGAGTAAGACAGTGAAGGGGAAGAATGGGGAAAAGAGAGAGAGAGAGAGAGGGAAAGAAATGGAAAATAGAGAGAAATGGAGGGGCTGGGTAATTTCGTTGGCTGGGAGGAGTGAGAGAGGATTAAGGGAGAACGAGAAAACAGAGAAAGGAAACAGAGAAACAGGGAAGGGAAGAAGAAACGAAAAATGGAGAAAAGAGAGGTGGAGTGGCTGCCAGTGATCGAGGAGATCATCCACGGCGATGGCGATGGCGCCGTGCTCGGAGTCCGGCGGCAGTGGGCGGCAAGGGTTGGGAGAAGAAGAGATGGATGAGGGGGATGAGGGAAAGAGAGAACCGAGATGAGAGAGGAGAAGAAGATGGCCGGCGTTGTGATGGCGACGACGGTGTCCGGCGAAGTGGCAGCAAGCCGTGAGGGAGGAAGAGAGAACGAGAGAGATGAGAGAAAGAGAGGAATGAGAGAAATGGAGATGGAGGGGCTGCTGTGTTGTGTTGGTGTGGAGTGAATGAGGAGAGGGGAAAGGGTCTCCATCGTGACCTAGAATAGGGAATGGGGAAAAAGGGAAAAATGAGATGGGGGGTGTGATGAGAGTGAGATGAGTGAGGTGGGGCTCACATGGGATTAAGGTGGGGTAGGGTTTGACTAAAGTGCCCTCTTAATTAATGGGTAATGGGTCAGGCCACGGGTAGTTGGGTCATCCTAAGGTTAAATTCATAATTCTCCAAGGGAAGCCCATCTGTAATTAGGATAACCTATGGTTGACTTGGTCAAATTGGGTCCCACCAGGTATGTCTAGGGACGGGTCCTCACATTCCTCACTCCTAAAACTCATTTGGTCCCCAAATGAAAACAACTACTTCTAAACTTCCAAGGTCTCTACTATAACCAACTATGAAGAATGGGAGTTAAACTACCCAGCTAACACTCGGAATAGCTAGTCTTAACTAGGAGGGATACTAGAACTATTCTTCTAACAAAACAGGTTACAAACAACAACTAGTTAAATAACAATCCACACTACAATCAACAAGTAGTAAAACAGAAATACAAGTGACAATCTACAACTGGCAAGATTGGAGAATCTGGCCTTCTAACACCCTAGGATACTAACAGACAGCTAGCAAAACAACCAAGGTTTACCCTCTGACGCTCTAGAATACTAGACCTCGACTATTTGGTCGATGGGATCTGGACATCTAACATTCTAGTTTTCTAACAAGGTCAGCTACTCAACTCTGTCTAGTTCAAGGCATCTCACACTCTTAACTCCAATAGGTCCGACTAGGGGTGTCGCACACCCCTCACTCCTAGGAACTGACTATGGGTGTCTCACATCTCAATCTCAAAAGGAACAACTAGGTTGGATCACACTCTCCTCACTTCTAAAGGACTAGTCCGAGGTGTCTCACTCCTCGGATACTACAAGGACTATCTAGGGGTGTCGCACACCCCTCACTCCTAAGGAACAACCCGGATGTTTCACACCCTACTCCTAAAGATCTAACTCGGAGTGTCTCGCACTCCTCATTCTAATAGAACTAACTTTGGGTATCATACTCCTTTGACTCTAAAAGGATTGACTAGAGGTGCCGCACACCTCTCACATCTACAGGAATGATAGGTCGGGGTCTCTCAGCTCCACACTACTAACTAAAAAGGTTAGCTCAGGTATCATTCACCTTGAGCTGCTAAAAGGGTAACTAGGGGTGTCACACACCCCTCACTCCTAAAGAACTATCTCGGGATGTCTCACAATTCCCGACTCTAAAAAGGACAACACGGGGTATTACATACCCCTCACTCCTAAATGGGACATTAGGATATCTAAGAAGCAACAATCAATCATTCACACAATATTAAGAGCACACACATTACAAGGATCCTAAGCACAACAACAAGGGATCTAAGCACACCAACCATAATAGATAAAGCGAACCTCCGAAAAAGTTGACCTCAGAGTCACTGCTCGCTAGGGAAATCAGGCTGATGTCTCTCACCAATCAGAAGTGCTGCAGAACTGTCCGGATAACCCCAAGCTGGCTGAAACTGATCCTGTGTCTGCGGGTATAGGGGCCACTGCTGAATAGGCTGCACCTCGAGTACTGTACTGGTGGGAATCTCAGGTGATGGAAGTGTATGAGTCTGCTGGCGGTGTCCTGAAGTACGGTTCCTCTTCCTTGGACAGTTGCGAGCCTTGTGTCTAAAGCTTCCACACACATAGCATGCTCCTGACCGTCTCCGATGCTCACTGGTCTCACAGCCTCTGCGATAGCACTGCTGTCTCTGCTGAAACTCCCAATCAATCCACAGCTGCTCATCACCTTGGACTGCCTCATCTTCATCCTCTTTTGGATACACTTGCAACATCTTCGTCTGCTCGGAAGCCCTTTGTTGGGCTAAGGCTACCCTGTGAAGAGCGTTCTCCACCCATATCGCCTTTTCCACATAAGCCTCATACGTGGGGAGCTCTATAGGAGTCTTGTGCAACTGGATGTCCGCTCGAAGACCGTCTACAAAGCGTCTGATCTTCTCTGATGTTGCAGTGATAAGTCTCCCAGCAAATCGTGATAAACGGATGAACTGTGCCTCATACTCCATAACTGCCATGTCTTCCTGAAGTAGTTGCTCAAACTCCCGAAGCTTCTGAGATCTGACGGGTGCTGGGATGAACTTCCGGAGAAATTGCTCCTTGAATGTCTCCCAAGCTACTGCATCGTCCATGTCTGTATAAGGAACTCTCACTGTCATCCACCATAACTCAGCTACATCCCGGAACATGTAGGTCACTAGCTGTACTCGCTGTCTGCCGGTACACGGAAGCATCCTGAAGATCCGCTCCATCTCAATAATCCATGAATCTGCCTCCATCGGGTCTCCACATCCACTAAACTCTGAAGGTCTCCTCTTACGGAACCTCTCGAATAGCTCGTACGGATCTGGCTCATGCGGTGCAACAACCGGTGGGAACTGCGAAGTCTGCGGCTGTTGGGTCATACGGTTAAGAATCTCCGACATCTGAGTGTTGATCCTGGTCTGAGATTGCACAAACTGCTCAAATCTGTCCTCTATGGTGCCCTGACTACCCCTATCTGAACCATGCTGCTGTGACATGATCTGCAATTAAACATTTTTAGAACAAACAAAACACAAATGACAAAGACAAACAACAAACAACCATCGCGTTACCAGTCTAAGCCTACCCAATCCTCACATCGAATCCTAAGAGTTGCTAAGTGTTTTAGTTGTCCGAGAACCGTAAAAGCTCTGATACCAAAATGTAACGCCCCAAAATCCGGGCGCCTCGAATCTCGGGGCGCTACGAGAAAGTACCTAAGAGATGCGGAAAATCCAATAATATAATCAAGTGTGAATCTCATATGAGCAGGTAAATGGACAAGGCCCTAAAATTTTGTTTCACTTTAAAAGATTACAAGGTACTTTCCATAATTAAACTAACTATTCAGTCCTAGGCCAACACGGCCAGCTACAAGAAAAGGAAAGAATAGAGATCTATATGATAGACGCCTCACGATGCACCAAATGCATCATTCTCCGAACCCTGCGGCAACGGATCAGTCGCCAAACAAACCACCAAATCAAGAAAGCGGAAGAGAAGATACCTGAAAACACCAAGGATTGGGTCAGGCTCGATGAGCCAGGCAAATAGGCATGTTTAGATGGCAATACATTATATAATTAGATAGGAAAGAGGACCATACCTGATCCCAGCTGTACCTGCATGATTAGTATCTCGATAATAATATAGAATATCAGAGTGCAACAGAAAACGATGTAGAGTGTAGTGCATAAACGAAAATCGAGATATTGATATAACAGATGTTTGATACAACCTAACAAGTAGATAAGAGAAGCCATCAAAACATCAGATAAACCACACAAGCACATCAGAGTCATCAGTAGCAGAAGTAAACAGAGGAAGTGACATTACCATAGTCGTATCCATCGCATCCAGATCCAACCGTATCAACGGCGGCAGTTAAAGGCAATAAACAATGATATCCATAATATATAATATTCATACATCCAATATACATACATAGAAGCACACAAAGGTACGTCCACAGTTGAAGTACAAAGGACGTGGGGGTCAGAGCCAGCCCATCGTCATCGTCCCAACAACTGTCGATTGACACCAACCATGGGGGTCATAGCCACCCACAGTTGTCGTCACGTCGAATAAGAGCGTACAAGAATCCATCAATGTCCATAGCCACAGCCAAGTCACAGCCATTGGTCTTACGTGCTATCTCAACCAACAATATCCATAGCCACGGCCAAGTCCCAGTCATTGGACTTACGTGCTAGATCAATATCACCGTCCATCCATACACCCGGTCCGAGCGCCGGCGGTCTCAGTACCCCACCCACACCTGGTACCTACTGTGTCAATCACATCACAATATCAAAGTCCATGCCGGCATCATAACCCTCGGCAGACTAATCAATATCAATGTCCATGCCGGCATCATAACCCTCGGCAGACTAATCGTACAACCACAAATCTACAGATCACTAGGTGGGGGTACTCCGAACTAGATAGCCTTATTATCCTTAATATGAGATGATAATAGTCAAGGGTACGAGACACGGAGTTCGGGTATAGCTAGTCCATCCTTGTGGTTCCCAACAGTTAATAGTGCATACCCTTGTAAACTCCGCTTCTCTATACGCTTAATTAGTATTATCTCAATATACAGTCCGTCTATTAGTATCTATCGTTAAGTTCCCAATATTATCGGTCAGGACTTCAAGTGCCATGTCCTGACATCTCATCCAATACGGACCGTGATCATGGATCAGAGCCTAAGTGCAATGCCCTGATTTATAGTACCTCTCAAGGCCTACATCCAAGGTTCGGATCTACCAGCCAGCCTTAGTGTCCGTTTCATCAACATAGATACCACACATCCCAAATCCATCGATGATTGCTGCCCCTCTATTCAGGTCCAAGGTCCCACTCCACCTAAGACAGTGATCACGGAGTCCCAGATGCTTATTAAGTATCCTTGGTGCTCCTGTAGGTATTTAGCATCATAAGACATCCATAACCCTTGAATCAGGTTCCGTTTTACAACCCAAGACCCTACTTAGATGGCTACACGGGTCAAGGTTAAGCCCGGCCCTTGACTCGTGTATAGCGTATCCCAAATAGTCCAAATGGAAGGTCAACGGGGCCCACACATGATCAAATCATAAAAGGGTACAAATCTGGGAAATGTCAATGTATACACTGAGCTCGGCCACCCTACTCTGAGCTCGGCCAACCAGACACTGAGCTCGGCCAAATTGTTCTGAGCTCGGCCAACCAGGCATTGAGCTCGGCCAACTAGGCACTGTGCTCGGCTAACCTGCTCTGAGCTCGGCCAACTAGGCACTGAGCTCGGCCAAACTGCTCTGTGCTCGGCCAACTAGGCTCTGAGCTCGGCCAACCTGCTCTGAGCTCGGCCAACCTGCTCTGCCTAGCTGAATACTGTTGCAAGTACCGTAATTCCTGGATTTCTCCCTTTTCATTCCAATATTCACCAAACACTTCCAAACATCAAACACATCTCCTATATCATGATCTCATCACAAGTGAGCCATTGATCTTCCAAATGAGGGATTCTCATCCATCAATGGCCAAATACACATAAAAAGAGCTTAGACTAACAATTCTATACATCTTATCATCCAATCAACCATCCAAATACAGAAATCATGCCAAACATCCATAAAAGACAGTAATTACCAATCTAAGCATGTTAATCAATTTAATTAAAGAATCTAAGCATGTCTACTTGCCTTTCGTTGGAGATGCCCAAATCCAAAAGCACTAGCTCAAAGCCCAACAAATCAAACCTAAGGAATAATTAGCAAAGTAAAACTAAATTAAAACATAAATCAATGGGAAGCTCTAAGCTACTAAACACACTACTACACCCAATTATTAATCCAAACCTAAGGGGAAGAAGGGCTTACCAAACAATGAAGGGAATGGGGTGGTGGCTTGCAAATTGGAGATGAGAAGCTTGTGGGGTCCATGCGGAGATGATGGTGATGATCGAAGGTTGTGGGGCCCACTTGATTGGTGGCCCACTAAATTAGTGGTGATGATGGTGGTTCATTGGGTAAGGGAAAGGGTGAAAACAGAAAGAAAGAAAGAATGGAGTACAGAGAGAAAGAATTAAAAAGAGAGAGAGATAATGGTGAGATGGGTGCTCAGTCTTGTGGGCAGTGAGTGAAGTGAGTGAGGGAGAGAGAAGAAAGAGAAAGAATAGAGAAAGAAAGAGAGAAACAGAGAAAGGGAAATGGGGGAAATAGAGAGAGATGGAAATGGAGAATTAGAGAGAAAGAGTAAGACAGTGAAGGGGAAGAATGGGGAAAAGAGAGAGAGAGAGAGAGGGAAAGAAATGGAAAATAGAGAGAAATGGAGGGGCTGGGTAATTTCGTTGGCTGGGAGGAGTGAGAGAGGATTAAGGGAGAACGAGAAAACAGAGAAAGGAAACAGAGAAACAGGGAAGGGAAGAAGAAACGAAAAATGGAGAAAAGAGAGGTGGAGTGGCTGCCAGTGATCGAGGAGATCATCCACGGCGATGGCGATGGCGCCGTGCTCGGAGTCCGGCGGCAGTGGGCGGCAAGGGTTGGGAGAAGAAGAGATGGATGAGGGGGATGAGGGAAAGAGAGAACCGAGAGGAGAGAGGAGAAGAAGATGTCCGGCGTTGTGATGGCGACGACGGCGTCCGGCGAAGTGGCAGCAAGCCGTGAGGGAGGAAGAGAGAACGAGAGAGATGAGAGAAAGAGAGGAATGAGAGAAATGGAGATGGAGGGGCTGCTGTGTTGTGTTGGTGTGGAGTGAATGAGGAGAGGGGAAAGGGTCTCCATCGTGACCTAGAATAGGGAATGGGGAAAAAGGGGAAAATGAGATGGGGGGTGTGATGAGAGTGAGATGAGTGAGGTGGGGCTCACATGGGATTAAGGTGGGGTAGGGTTTGACTAAAGTGCCCTCTTAATTAATGGGTAATGGGTCAGGCCACGGGTAGTTGGGTCATCCTAAGGTTAAATTCATAATTCTCCAAGGGAAGCCCATCTGTAATTAGGATAACCTATGGTTGACTTGGTCAAATTGGGTCCCACCAGGTATGTCTAGGGACGGGTCCTCACAACTTGTGTGTAATTTACATCATGCATCAGAATGGTAGAAAATGACCTCCTTTTATAGGCCTTTGGTAGGCATGTGGAGAGTTTATGAACATTTAATGCATTGAATGCATTAATATTCCATGATGGAGGGAGTTACACATTTTGAATTAATTATTTTGTAACTCATTTTTTTTTATTTTTGATTGGTCGTTAGAGAATAATGGGCCATTATTTACATTATTTTTTCATAATGAGTGGAGTTATATGGTTTAATATCATTTTTGCTTTGACTTGTAACTCCCTTTTTTTAGATTTTGATTGGGCCGTCCCTGATTATGTGTAATTAACCATGTTAATTTATCATAAAAATAGGTCATTAACCTTATTAAGTGGCCGCCGAAGTGCTTGAAGAATCGCGGGTCATGCCATGACTTTTGAAATTCTATGATAGACGATCGTTCTAATACTGCTATTTCCATTGACCGGATTTTATGACAGGGCCATGTGACCGATCCCACCTTGCGCACGCGAAGACTTGTACAGTGGCACTCAGAAGTCAAGTCCTCTGTCCTCTCACATTTTGATGAAAAGTCAACAAGTCAATGAAGGGGGCGGGCTTCATGTACCGCCCCCAACACGTCCGCTGAATAATGTCAAGACAAAGACTCGCTTTCTAGGTCAAATTTCAAATTAGTCCTTCACATAAAGGCCAAATGACCTTATTGATTTGTATAATTATAGGACGCATTTACGACCAATCCAAACTATCTGACACACATATATATATATATAAGAAAAATATTCAAGTGCATCTATCTCTCACGATATTTTCTTTTTTAGAAGTTTTAAATATAAAAGTGACTTTTCAAGTACATAGAAATACTCCCCATATGTATTTAAAACTTCTCAAAAAAGAGAGTGTCCGGGATAGATGCATAGGAATACTTCCATATATCTAAAGTCTCCTTAGCTGGCATTTCTATTAGTTAGATTGTGATCCAAATAATATACACTGTTGAAATTAACTTACAATAAAAAAGCCGCTCATATAGTCCTTGAATTTTTAAGGCCCTAAATTAAGGGATTTTACTATGTGTGCGGGCATGTATTTACCCCCCCCCCCCCCCAAATAATAGTACTTATTTATCATAATCAGATAATTTCTCAAAACTTGAAGGCCAAAGGTCCAAAGACTTGACTGGTGAGGGATAAAAAAAAAAAAAATTTATATATGTATTTTTTAACTCCACTGTGAAGAAGTCCGAGTAGTTCTTCCTGGAAATTTCCTCGTAATCCTTATCCTCCCAAAATTCAACAAAGTCACTCAATGCCATTAAGAGTCCACATTTAATATCCTGTTGAAAGGGTGGATAATGGGGCCCACCTATCAAATTACAAGCCTGCCTCGCATGTGGAAAAGTAGGTCATACGGTGAGACTAGACTTTTGATTTTAACACTGATTTAATCATAATTTGCTCAAATAGTAAATCTTAATTAGGGACAACTCATATTGTAGTGAAACTTGGTGGACTTGATTAAAAGGGGAGGGCTTGTATGTTAAACGGTTCAGATGGATTTTTCAAAAGATGGGGTCCACAATAGATTTTCACTAAGTAAAAGTGGGATAGTCATGTAGATCAAACCTTATAAGACATGCAGAGTGAAAAGCAAAATAGGTGAGATATTTTTTAAACCGTTTTAATGGTCGATGGACTTTAATAAAAGTTTCCTATACAGTAGTCTTTCTTTTGGAAGAGGAAAAAAAATGGGTGGCCAACATGTTACTTAGTTTCAACCGTAGTACATTATTAGTTGGTTATTCCTTTCTTTATTATCATTTATATATGTAAATAATACACATGTATTGTGATTACGAATATTTATATTTGCCTGAGATGATTTATGTACGAGATGTGAAATTTAGATGTAAAACTGGTGTGAAAGTGGCTGGTTCTGAATCCAAACTTTTAACGCATCATGAGATGACAAATTAATTCACATGTCACTATTACTAGGCGGAGCAATAGTAATTGGGTGTCCTCACCGTCTATCACAGATTTTTTATGCTTATCTGGGCTTCAAAAGTTCAATCTGAACAGTCCAAACTCTTCATAGGACAAATTATGGCTCCGAGATCAATTTTCAACCATTGATGCTTCTTAAATTCTGAGATACTTGAAGAAAATCTCCAAATGTAAAAAATGGTCATTATGGGAGTCTATGGGGCCTACTTTCGTTATCCAAACCGTTCAAGCTCTTTAAAAGGTTAATTACAGTTAGGAGATCAAATTTTACATCTTAACTCATCATGGATTTTGAGATGTATGCACAAAAAAAAAACATATTATGTCTAAATTCCTCACGGGTTTTAAGATATTTACAAAAAGGCCAAAATTAAAGATTTGTAATTTTTGGTTATGTGAACCCCATTTTTACAATCATGACATCTAAACTCTATAGAATGTCGTTTTTCCCCTAGCGGGTCAAGTTTCTTGCCTTTATTCATCATATATTCTAAGATATCAATGAAAAATCATTAGAATGATAGAGATTTTATGAAAAAATGGTAAACCGTTAGATCCACTTTGATTCACATGTGAAGGAAAGGACAAAATAGTAAAAAGTGTTTCACATGTGACTCAATTGGATATGAAAATATATAGTATGCCAGTCATATACACATGTAAATCACTTTCCTACCACATGTAAATTTGACAAACGACCACTTATAGCCTAGCATTTCTATGAGATATATAGTTGCATAAATGCTAAATTTGCATGATGAATTCAGAGGCCTACAAAGATAAACGAGCACCAGATTTTAGGTAATCAAATCACTAATTCACAGGACTATTGAATGTTAGATGTTTATATTGATAGTACAGACTACAGAGGTTAGTTCACAGACTTCTGTGAAGTTCAAAATTCAACAATATGAGAAATTTAAAAGAAAATTTATAGATGGAGACTTCTGTTTCTTTTTTTTAGATTTAAAGATGTAAAAATGCCCCCAACTTTCATAGAAACTACATTCAATGGTAGCTTTCCAACTTCCATCTTTTCCACATATCCAACAAAATCCATAGCAGAAAATCTATAAAATCCATCTTCATGCATGACTGACTCTTCACACCCCTCAGTCTCCTCCAACGTTCAAAATGGCCACTTTAAACCCCCATCCCAAATCAACGGTCAGGATCTCTCCCCTTCTCATTCTCACCTTCCTCTCCATCTTCTTCACCCCAACCTCCGCTCGTTCTCCCGCCAAAATCCCCTATTCCGAGCACTGCAATTCCGTTATCCCAGAATCCACCTCCAACGGTCATGAAGTCGAACCCCTCGACTTCCTCCAACTCCATGGCGGTTTTTTCAAAGGCGGGGAGAAATTCCTCAGCACCCAAACACCAGATTCCTTCTCCTATTCCTATTACCCGAAATCCGCCCGTTTCTACACAAAAAGCCTCTACAAAACCGATACCGAAGGCGTTCTCAAAGTACATGCCACCTTAACCTTCAACGACGGCCGAGCATATGAAGTTATGCAGAATTCTTCCAGCCCGAAATGGCGTCTCCGACGCCAGCGAAGCTTCTATGACGGCGGAGAAACAGGCGTCCGCTTCGAGTTGGAGGGCTTCTGGTCGGGATCCGCCGGAAAGCTCTGCATGGTCGGTACCGGTTACGGTCTGTCAGAAGAAGGTGATTATGTCCCTCTTTCGGCCGTTACAAAGCTCAATTACCCGAAACGTTCCGATATTAATACTAGTATCGTAACGGGTACGGTTGAGAGCGTTGAACTGGAGGACTCTTCCGGATATTTCAGCCCGATTTCGGTATTGGGTTTTTCTCAAAAGACGTATTCGTATTCTCTGGTGGAGGAAATTGAAGGGAAGTGTGGTGGGGGTGATCCCAAAGGCGAGAAATCGCTGGGTTTGGAGAACGGTACGAGCGTCTGTTCCGTGCTTTCTCCTTTGGCGAGAACGAGCTTTGAATTGAATTACGGGAGCGACTGCTCCGGTAAAAAATGCAGTCCCTTTGATGGGTTTCGGCCCAAATACATGTCTTTTGGTGGAATTCAGTGTTCGAGTGATGGGGAAATGCGTATGTATCTACGATTTTCTAACTTGAGTTATTCTTGGTTTGGTGATCCTTTGATTCCCGAAACTGGGTTAGTTGCAGAGGGGGTCTGGGATGAGGAGAAAAACCAGCTCTGCGTGGTTGGTTGCCGATTGAAGAATTTTGAGGGTTCTTTGGCAGAGACCCACGTTGGGGATTGCTCTGTTGGGTTGAGCTTGACTTTCCCCAAGGTCTGGTCGCTCAATATGAGAAGTCCTGCTGTGGGAAGCATCTGGACCCTCAAAAGGTCGAACGATCGGATTGGATTCCAGAGTTTAGGCCATCCCATACTCGCTTCTGAGCTGAAATATGACTATACTGAATCGGGTCAAGTGAAGAATTCATGTGCGAAGAAGGATAGGAAGAGAAAATCAGGGGAGACATTTCCTGATGGATCTTCTTTCACAGACATGAGATTCGACATGTCTTTGAAAACTAAGTCAAGAGGGGCTTGGGGTCATGCAACCCCTTTATCACTTGGTGAAGCTCTATTTGATCCATCTTCATCGTCAGTGTTCATTTCCAGTTCCATCTCAGAGTCTTCAGGAGTCTTCGCCACTTCCAGTTCCATCCCAGAGTCCAACACCACAGCACTACTGGCCAACTCTAACCACAAACTATTGAATGTCAGCTATTCAATAGCTATTTCGTTTTGGGATGGGAACACATCAGAAACAATGCAAATTTCAGCAGAAGGCATCTATGATTCTGAAACAGGGACTTTGTGCATGGTGGGGTGTCGATCTTTAGACAGGGATGGGGAAAAAACTGTTAAAAATGTTACCTTGGACTGTAAAATTCTCATCAACATCAACTTCGCTCCTTACAATTCAGAGGCAGGAGAGCATCTCAAAGGCACCATTAAAAGTACGAGGAAGGAGAACGACCCTCTCCACTTCGACGAATTGGAGTTGTCCTCTCATGATATCTATGGAATAGAAGCCAAAGAAACCCTCTGGAGAATGGATTGTGAGATCGCCATGGTGCTTATTTCTCTCACACTAGCATGTGTGTTTAATGGGCTGCAGCTCTTTTATGTGAAAAAGCACCCTGATGTGATTCCCTCCATATCAATTGTGATGCTAGTTGTTCTCACTCTGGGGCACATGATCCCTCTGGTTCTGAACTTTGAAGCATTGTTCTTCAGAGACCGCAATCAGCAAAATTTTATGCTGTGGAGTGGTGGATGGCTTGAGACAAATGAAGTTCTAGTGCGGGTCGTTACAATGGTGGCTTTTCTCTTGCAATTTCGCCTTCTCCAGTTTACATTTTCTGCGAGATTAGCTGCGGGAAACAAGAAGAGCTTGTGGGATGCAGAGAAAAAGGCTACCTGGGTGTGTTTGTTACTGTATCTTGTTGGAGGCCTGGTTGCTTGGTTAGTCCATTCAAATCAGTTCAAAGATACAGTGTCGCCGGTTATACCAGTTGCGAAGTCGCACCATGATATTTGGGTGGATCTGAAATCTTTTGCTGGGTTGGTTCTTGATGGTTTTCTTCTTCCTCAGATTCTGCTGAACCTGTTTTGGGACTCTCAAGGCAAGGCTCTTGCTCCTTCCTACTATGGTGGAACCACCCTTGTTCGGTCATTGCCCCATGCTTATGATGCTTATAGAGCTCACAAGAGTCTGCCTTATGTGAATTCAACCTACATCTATGCTGACCCTGGTTGGGATTTTTATTCCGCTGCTTGGGATGTCATTATTCCCTGTGGAGGATTGTTGTTTGCTCTCCTTATTTTCTTGCAGCAGCGGTTTGGTGGTGCGGTCGTCCTACCTCGGAGATTTAGACAATCTGCTGAATATGAGAAGGTTCCTGTAGTCGATGTGTAATAATCTTAGAACCAGATACGGTCTTTTTGGTTTGTATGCCTAATATTCACCTGTACATCTACCATTGTTGGGTCGTTTTTGTGTGTCTTCTCTTTCTCTGTATGTTGTGTCCTGGGAATATAACCGAGGCTCAAGCATATGAAGTCTCTCTTTTAGGTTAGTTTTCTTCTTCCAAGTGTACTTTGGTTTTCTGAAGTGTGCTTCCAGCTCCCAGTGTCTCTTGCTGCAATGGAGATTGCAATTGATGTCTGAATTGCATCCATTGTAGTTTATGTTAATGAAAGTGAAATTGTGACGTTGAATCTTCGCAATTATGGTCCTTTTCCCCGTATTATATTCATGTATGCTAGTGTTTCAGTTTCTGTCCACTAAATTGTAGTGACATCTTCTCCAAATTGCCGACCCCCCTTGGGCGAGTCATTGGTAAAATCTCGGATACAAAGCACTACGCACTAAGCACTATGTATTAGGTAAGTCCCAAATACTAGCACTATGTACTAGGTAAGTCCCAAATAGTTCCAAGTCAGGACCTCCAGCTCATTATTGGACTTTTCAACAACTCGAACAATTTAAAAGCTTCTTAGATATATTAATATGAATAATTAATAAGTCAGTGATGAAATTATGATTTAGATTTGCCTGGGATAGATGAAATTATGATTCAGATTTGCCTGGGATACATATGTGGTCTTCACATCCCACACAATGCATCAACTCCCTGGCAGGTGAAGGTTGGCAATTGGCATGTGCACTGCCCTGTGCAGGTCCACTTAAAACCAACCAGATTTGGACAGTCTCTTTCACCATGGGCTTTGAAGCCCATTTTTCTGAGCACACTAGCTTGAACTATGTCCACCTGAATGCCTGTCAGGCCCACCAAGTTCAGTGGGCTTATTCAAACATTTCAGTCTCAATTATACTACTGTCTAATACTAGTAGCATAATCGATTTCTGAGGCAGAATCCATTTGCTAATTGTGGACTGACTTAACCCTCCACAGAAGACCCATCAAATGTACAAGAAAAGTGGGTAGCATTTCACCAGCAGAGACATGAGATCTGACTGCTGTGTATAGAGAGAGTTTCTATAAAAAAGGATCCAATGAGGATTGTGTTGTGATTTACTAGAACCCGTTTGTTTTCTTGGAATTGAATTCTTACTGAATAATGTTAAAATGTGTTTCAACAAAGGAGTAGTAAAGAGGTGATGGTGAATGATATTATGCAGAGAAGCAAATGGGACCTTGAACTTTATTTACTAGGTTATGGTGGGTATTTATTGAAACACAGAGAGAGTTGTTTTGATTTACTATCTCAACGTGAGATATGAGCTGGGTTGAGCTATATCTTTATACACTTTTGTGTATACAACGAGTGGAAAATAATACAAGAGATTTACATGAGTGTACAGAATATTCAATCTGATTTCTTGTCTTATAAGGATCATATGTGATATGATATCATCTTTGAGAATCACGTGTGATCAGATCTGATCTTGTATGAGTTGGCCTGAAATCTTTGTGTGTTCTTTTTACCCTGTTCAACTCTATGTAATCCTCAGTCATTATGCTCCATATTTTAATACCCAGATCGAAGTATCAAACAGTTCTCATCAAACAATTTTTATCATGATTTTTTAAAAAAAAACATAGCTCATCACATGGTGGCCCGTCAGATCAATAGCTCGGATCATCAACTCAACACAGCATTTCTCATGTCAATTCTCCACCAATATCAACGAATGCCATATGAAACCAACCAGACACAGTTACGAATTTAATCTTTCATTCCAACACAATTTGTCATCCACTCAGTGCGTATCACAATAATCCAAATCAATCAAAGACAACAAAACTCAGAGTGCTACCGGACATTCTCAGGTTAAAGCCACTGTAGTGAGATCGGGGCTTCAGTTGACGGATTTCTGAGGCCTGGTTGGTGATTTGATCGATGAGGACTGGTTGGCCCAGGTGGAGTGGAGTCTGAGATGCATAGAATGGGGATGAAGATCCCCTTGAGATGGATCCTATTAGAATAAATTCACTAAGGAAGGTTAGGAGTAAGCATTACTGCATTAGCCTACAAATATGAAATTGCAGTTTCAACAGCTATACAAATGTCCCAGCGAACCTTAGCTGGACCCCATGACCCTCGGGTGAGGTAAAGGAGCCCTCGGATGCGGAAATGTGGACATGTCCAGGGTCGAAACTTAAACAATCAGGTGAGAATTATAGCTCCTTACCACTCGGAAAAGAAGTCATTCCTGTCAATTTGACTGTTGGTGTAAGTTAGAAATACTTTGAACTTCCCTAAAACCTATGATAAAGTTAGCATGGCCAGACCAGCTTGAGGGAAACCCGTTTTAGGTTGAATTGATCAAGATCATTCCTCCCTTCAGTTTATCAGGTCCTACCACACAAGTGAAGTACAATGGTCAAAAGCTGTTCGATTAATTTTATTTTGGAAGGGTGATGGCATACATTGACGTTATGAAATTGTGATAGATTATTAAATATTGGCAATACCCCAAAAGTCTATGTTTTTTTTTTTTTTTTTTCCTTCAATGCAAATCAGTGCAAAGGGCTGATGGGCCAAACAGAAATATAAGACTACTGGAATTTTGCCTGTTCATTTATTTTTCAAAATTGCAAAACTTATTTCACTAGAAAAATGAACACCAAATATGGCTAAGCCAAAAACAAGCAAAACACACCAATGAAGAAGATCTACAGCCTAACCAAAATACGAAAGAGCCAAGAGCCAACAGTAAAAAAGCTACACCTTTCAATGGTTCAGACCACTCCACTCAGTCAACGTGAACGCAGAGAGAGAGAGAGAGGACAAATGAATGGAAGGTGCAAGGATCATCTCTTTATTTTAAACTTACGCTCCAATCTGTTTTATTACCTCAAGATTTTCGGTTTGTACCTTTTCAAATGGGTCGCAGTAACAGCACTAGAAGAAGACCATTTCCATATCTATCTCCTTTTCAAACCCTTCGATCAATCCAAGACCCTAAAACCCAAAAAGATTCGATCTTTCGAGGAGGAGGAAGAAGAAGAAGAAGAGCTGATTCGATTGAATCCAGAAGAGGATGGTGTCGGATGCGGGGCGGACCAATCTCCAGTCCGCGGCGGAGAAAGCGGTCTCCGTCATCGGCTTCGGCTACGACCTCTCGAACGACATACGGTTCTCATACTGCAAGCCCGGGACTTCTGGTTCGCGCCTGATCGAGCTCGACGAAACCCAACCTCAAGACCTCGTCTTTCCTGGAGGTGTTACGGTCCCCAACGTTCCCAAATCGATTAGATGTGATAAAGGAGAAAGGACGAGATTTCATTCTGATGCGCTTTCGTTTCACCAGGTATTCGAACTTTCTGCCCTCTTTTATGGGGAAATTTCCGATCTTTCTTCTTTTCTAATCCTATATGTTTTGACTTTTAAAAGAAATTTCTCAACCTTGATTGTTATTGCAGATGTCGGAGCAGTTCAATCAGGAACTCTCTTTGTCTGGTAAAATCCCATCTGGTCTTTTCAATTCGGTGTTTGTCTTCTCAGGCTGTCGGCAGAAGGATATATCTGTAACTAAAAGCCTTGCTTTTGATGGTTGGTTCATTACACTCTACAATATTGAGCTTGCAAGATCACAAATAGTATTGCAGGAACATGTGAAGCAAGAAGTCCCATCCTCATGGGACCCTGCTGCCCTGGCTGGGTAAGATTTTGCTCTAAAAAAAATTAAATGGATGCCTTTCAATAGTATCAAATAACTGAGTCAAAGGTTTGTATTTAATCATAGGGAATCAAATGGTTAGTATTAATTGATGGGGCACTCCATTGTAGGATCCATCATAGAAATGTGACTTACATAGAAGGACGACCGGACCAATTTGAATGCAACTCATGTGGGTCTGGGCCAAAACTCAGGTTTAGTTCTGGGATAATTGCTGCTAAATGGAATACATGCCCACCAACTGAATTCAGCACATCATCAACAGTACCCAGCTAGCAACCTAGTATATCATAACCAACCCATGAGCTTCAGTGCTAAAGTTTTGCATCCAATAGTTAATTCAATTCAACAAATTTCCCAGATCGAATGCCTTGCGTCTCACGGCCAGATTGAAAATAACAATATAACTTCTAGAGTGAAAATACAGTGGATGTGTGAACAGTCCCTTTCGGAATTATTTGCATCTGTATTGTAATGGTTACATGCTAGCTGTTACCTTTGAATGAGGACTTGTAAAGCCTTTGGAAAGGCCAATGTTTCAGCCCTAATTTGTCTTCTTCTTCGACACTGGGTCAACACATTTTCTGGCTTAACTGATCCAACATTCAAGAGTACATAACACAGGTCTGTCTTACTGCCTTTAATTCAGAAGAAAGGGAATGTGGCTTCACACATGAGTAGATGCATTTCAAGTTGAAATATGGGCTATGCACCTATAAGACAGTGGTAATAGTATGTAGATTATGTTATAAAAAAAAAAAAAATAGTATGTAGATTATGAGGGAAGGAATTATGCTATTCCGATTACACTGTTCCAAACCTTTTCTTATCAAAGGTTTTTTGGCAAATGCATTAAAGTATATTCAAAGCATCATGGAAGCTTGCTTTAGTCGCAAATGATATAAGGTAATTTGGTAGTTTAAAGGTGATAGTGCACAGGTGCCTAAGTAATGGAATGAGGTAGACCTGAAGAAGACACATTAGTTAATTCAAGAGTTACGTGTGTGAGTATGAGTGTATGCTCATTTTGGCTCCCTCCCAGGCCATACAAACTCACTGTATATGACTTCATTCCTTTGTATAGTGTCCTCTGTCTGGTGTGTTCAAGTCCAGGTGTGCTGCTTGTAGCCAGTTTGACTTTGCTTCAAGCTGGCATCTGAGCTTCCAGTTGATTGAATGAGGATTTTCCCCTACCTTCAGGGCACATTTGTGTAGTGTCCACAGAGAAGGAAGTCTGCAAACTTCTGCTTTTCTGTGGAACACTCCACCTTTCCTCCCCATCGGAAAGGCTTTTCCCCAGATTTGCGGAAGATCAAGCCCAAAAAGTTACTTTTTCTTGCAGAAAAATGTCTACACCAAATGATGGAAAAATAAGTCTGCTGAAAACCAAAACTCTTTTCCTTTCCTTTTTTTTTCCATGGAAAAGGCGTTGCATAAACGTGCCCTTAAGAAAGATTGTTCCTCATGGAGGCCAGTTTTCTCTATGTTTGATTTCTGGCTCCAGCCCTTTGGTTGTTTAACTATATCTTCCAAAACAGAAGTCAGGAGCTAATTTTTTGAGTCAATACCGGTATATGTTTTGCCACTGTTGTAGTTTTGAAAAGCTTGATGAGGTTCGAAGAAAACCTTGCTGGGCTGTAAAGCTTCTTTTCTGCTTCATTCTTCCAGGTTTATTGAAAAATATGGAACTCATGTTATCGTTGGCATAAAGATGGGAGGTAAAGATGTCATTCATATCAAGCAGCAGCAGAACTCACTTCTCAAGCCAACTGATGTTCAAAAGGTGTTGAGGAAGTTAGCTGATGAGAAGTTCACTGAAGATGTCAAAGGGAGTTCCATGATGAAAACGAATGAATCAGCAGCAAAGCTGAGGGTATTTTTTTTTTCCTTTTCTTCAGAAGAAATAGATTACAACTTAAAGGGGGAAAAAAGAACAAATTAAGGTAAAGGCATGTTTAGGAACAAAGAAGAATGGGATGAGATTGGTCCCATGGGAACTTCAGTCGACACGATTTTCAACTTTCAAGTGTAAACAAGAACTGAGACTGAGGATCCTCTTTACCATCACTAGAAATGAATCTTCAGAGAAAGTAAAGATTCGCTCTTTCTTTTGGTAAGCTGTCAGCCTTGTAGCCTTTCATTGGGCTCCAACTCTGGTGCTTTCTTTGAAATTCAGTATCCCTTCCACCACACAGTGCATGTAGGGACAAAGATTTGCTCATTTCACACACCGCTTAAGCTGAATGAACTGATGCACGGGTACTCGAGATCGAGGGACTGTATTTTATTATATATATGATGTATTGATGTACATATACAAAAAGAGTTTGTGAGAATATATAAATCTAAAGAAAAAGCAAAAGTACTCTCTCTCTCTCTCTCTCTAAACAATCAGTGCATAGTTTTTTAGTTCAGATTCAGCAAGAGAACATGCCTTGAAAAACAAGTACACAATCTTTTGGGTTGTGGGATGGACAATAAGAGAGAAATCAGCATTCTTTTTACCACTGGGCCTATTTGCCCAAATATTGATTTTAGAAGCCTCTTTGCAGCACATGCCAAGTGCCAACATGGCTTATGTCTGTGCAACCAATTTTTAATCTTCCCTTGTCCTAAAAGCAGGCTGGACCATTCATTGGGTGGTATATATGTAGGTTACAGACAGTTGGCTTTTATTCAAAATATCTATTCTTAGTTTCTTATCATACATGTGTGACCTTACCTGGTTTTTCCGACTGGGAATGCTCATAATGGCACCAGTTGTTGAATAGCCTTGACTCTGCACACATCCCAAGCTGTCACATGCACTGTAAAGATGGTTTTCATTCATCTACATGTGGACATCATTTCCTATTCTTTTTTCTTTAAGGTTTGTATTTTTCCGAAGCTTAGAATGGTTTCCTGGAAATCCTCTGTTTCTCTTTCAGGACAAACAGTTGCCCGCTTGGGAACACTATCCAGCATTAGCAAACTCCATTAGACCTGTTGTTTCGAAGAAAGATGTATGCTTCATTTTCTTCCCCTTTAAGCAGTTATTTATAAATTTTGAGCTGGAATAAAGCAGTTAACTTGCATTTTAACATTTCATTTCTACTCCTTTAGGATATGGTGATCATTCGTGTCAGACGAGGAGGTATCGATAAAGGCCAAAGTCATAGCCAATGGTTGCCTACAATTTCACAGGCCCCTGACGTGATATCGATGTCTTTTGTGCCTATAATTTCTCTTTTGAATGGTGTTCGAGGTAGTGGATTCCTAAGTCATGCAGTAAACCTGTACCTGCGATGTAAGTGCTTTCAAATTTCCCTGTTGTGCTTGTTCTCTAGCATTCAAGACCATATAGTGCCTATTATTCATTGATGCCAGTAGTTGTCTATTTGCTGCAACACATGTAATGTTGTTATATTTTGGCGTGTTCTCTCTATATTAAAATAATTGGGAGGTGTTATCTTTTGGTCTGTTCTCTCTATATCTCTAATGTTTAAGAGAATTTTTTATGCACCTGCTCTTTTTTATAGATAGCACCCCTTCCTTCAACTTCTAGTATTGAAATAGTACGTTTCTATATTTTAAAGATTCTCAGTATGCTTTTCTCTATCATGGTACCCAAAGCAGGAAAAAACTTGTATATTGACCAAAAACAATGGTGATAAACTTATATATAGTGATCCCATATTCTAAGCCAAAGACATGGTAAAACACTAATTCCATCTGTATTGCAGGTAAGGATTTGTTTGAAAATAACCATCCTAGACAATAGGCCAAATGCAACCTGATTAATTATTTGTCATGTGACTGAGAGAACTTATGTCAGTCTGATCCAGAGTACTATTAGTCATGCAATCAGTTTGACATATTCAATCCAATCACCCAAAACACGATCTCTAGCTTGCATGCTGACGAATTATAGAACTTCAACCTTGAAGATGTAGATACATGTCACAATAAATCCCACCATAGAATGCAGAAAGGTGTTCACGGATGGGAAAATTGAGACCCAAACTAATTCCTACCCTATGCCTAGCACAGTAGCTTCAGATCTCATTAGGTGATTACCAGAGAACTCCAATTAACTTAAATGAAATAGTTTCGTGAGTATGTTTTTGGGACACGAGTTGTTTCAACCCTCAACAAATAATCAATCACTTACTGTCACTGGTATCTTTAGCAGGAGAGATTTTAGATATGGTTTATTTTTTTATTTTTTTTATTTTGATAACTTTTAGATATGGTGTATTTTGCTCCTGGAAAGCTAGCAAATTTAAAAATTCTAGCTTTCTTCTTATTACATGGCACAGTATTCACAACTAAGAGGCTGATTCTTATTTTGTCTGATCATTCAGATAAGCCACCAATAGAGGAGCTGCATCAATTTTTAGAGTTTCAATTACCCAGGCAATGGGCCCCTACTTACAGTGAACTCCCCCTAGGCCCTCGGCGTAAGAAGGCCAGCTCACCTTCGCTCCAGTTCTCCATCATGGGTCCCAAGCTTTACATTAACACAACCCAGGTCAGTATCTTTTGCTCGCACGACATGCATGAGGTTTTTACATCTTGCAACATTGTTTGCAAATTCTCACATTAGTCAATTTATTTGAAGGTGCAGTAAAAATGAGTGTCTTTGACAATTGAGTACTCTATAACAATATTTTCTTTCATGGGTGTTGTGTAAGTAAACCGCCACTTGGAACTGCTATGCACATTAAGTGGACCCTAGATTGATGGGATGAAGCTAAGAGAACCACTATGCACACATGCATGCATGTGAAGGAACGCTGATTTTAGTCATAGGTTAAAGAGTATTTATACAAATTTTCTTGAATACCAAAAATATCAAAACAAGCTTTCATTTGTCCAAGACCCATATTCAGAGGTTGTCTGTCAACCACTGAACCTTTCATGAGGTGTGTTGGAGTGTTCATTGTTCATTTTATGGTTCTTGATTCAATTCTATATTGATATAAACTTCAAAATGGATCCTCTAGAAATCACCGAACAATTACTTATTTCTGTTGTATCATCATCCAAGGCATAGTTTGGAACATCAGTCTATCAACAACTAACTTAGCTCATGGTGTTTGTGGAACTTGGTGCTACTACTGAAGACTCTGTTTGGATGCGTGATTTAAAAACTTTTGGCGGCAACTGGTCTCATGAAGTGGTCAAGCATGACCATCTGTTTGTGGTGCTAGTGTAGAAGGTTTTTAGATTAGCACCCTTCCCACCACACCTTTCCGTTCATTTTTCTGCTTCAATTCGTGAGGATGGGAGAACAATTGTTTGATTGGTGGAAATTGGAATGCCGCTGAAAGGCATCCTTCCATCTGTCATCTTTCTCGATATCCAAGGAAACCTAAGTCTATAATTAAACAGCAGTTGTCCCTGATGATCTGTTTTGCAAGTGGCTGCCAGTGCATCTTGATTCTTCAGGAAGAGTAGCAACGGAGGAATCCTGACCTTTTGTTTTTACCACTTGCAAATGCCCTCGAAAGTCACTTTGTCAATTGATCAACTGTGCTTAATACATTTATATGAGACTAAGAAAGAGAAAATAGAAAAATCTTCTGAATAGCCATATCTTTACATTGATGTTATGGTAATTCTAGAACTGAAGGACCCTGTGTCGATGAGAGTTGAAGAAAGCACTCTTATTGTTCTATATGTTCAGCCATAGTGTTTCCTGATGACCTGAGCCATGGCCTGGGCAGGTACGTGGTATTTAGCCGATACACATTCCTTAGCTCAGCTTTGGTTATCAGTAATTGTACTCCATACCAATTTAGACCCAAATGTGTGCCATAAATTATTAAGTATATAGCCAAATATTTTATAGATTTAGAATATAGCATTAGAGCCATATGTCGTATTCGTTAACTGTGCGTTAAATATCATTCGAGACTTGCTTGCCAAAACAAAGGCAGCTAATATACATATACTAATACATTTTTATATGGGTATGTGGGTCCTTGTGTATGTCACATGAACCAGGACTTTGAACTGCAATTTTATTTGGGTCTCACAGCAGGACCCAAATCCGTGGACAAATTTAGACGGGTCTAAATCCTGGATCATCATCATCAAAGCTTTATCCAGCAATTTGGGGTCCAGACCCTGAATCCAAACCAATTTTTCTGGGTTGAAACCCCTATTTGTTTACATTTACTCAATTTAAATTCCTTTCTGGTTGCTGACCACCTGTTGCAGGTTGATTCTGGACACCGGCCAGTAACCGGGATCCGTCTATATTTGGAAGGCAAGAAGAGAGATCACCTGGCAATCCATCTTCAGCACCTGTCATCACTGCCTGCGACTCTCCAACTGTCCGATGACTGCAACAGTGGCCTTGATGATGACACACTGCAAGATCGAAGATACTATGAGCCTGTCAAGTGGAACATATTCTCCCATGTTTGCACAGCCCCAGTCCAATACAGTCCCTGCATTGATGAATCCGCTTCCATAGTGAGCAAGGCCTGGTTAGAGGTTAAGGAAGTTGGCATGAAAATGGTGCTGTTCCTGAGGCTTGGCTTTTCCATGGTGGCATCTGCAAAGATCCGTAGGTCAGAGTGGGATGGCCCTGCCTACCAATCTCGAAAATCTGGTGTCATCTCATCACTAATTAGCACAAGATTTAGCACAGGCCTGATTCCAGAGGAGAAACCAGGCCATGCAGAGCTGAATTCAGCTGTGTTTCCTGGTGGACCGCCCGCCCCAACAAGGGTGCCTAGGATGTCAAGGTTTGTGGACATGAAAGAAATGATGCGGGGTCCAGAGGTTTCACCAGGATATTGGGTTGTGACAGGAGCCAAGCTTTGCGTGGACGGTGGCAAGATCTCTCTGAAAGTCAAGTATTCGCTGTTGACCATAATGTCTGAGGATGACCCTCTACCAGGATAACATTAGACCCTAGGACCCGTTCGGATCTTTGTAGGGGGGGGGTGGTAAGGGGGTAACTCAGTTTACTCATAAATGAAGGTTCATGTATCATTACAGCAAATGTCTACTTATTCATTTACAGGTAAACTGAGTGCAGGACAACTAAGTTCAAGGATCCAACATGGGCCTAGGAAACTCAAAACTCCCCCAAATGATTGTACAGGATACGACACGATTTGCCTGATATATACTGTACATTTTTTTCATTCTGTCTTTAATTTGAGGCATCAATGCTTCAAGAGCATATGATTCATGGATCAGTGGACTCTGCTGGTCTGTTCTTTTGGTGGCCACCTCTGAGGCCCAATTGCTCTGTTCAATCATTTGCCCAGTGGTTAGATCAATTGTTATTTTGTTCATTAGACATGACCTTCATATCAAGCAAGGTACAGTTAGTATGCCTTTCTGGCAGGAACCTTGCCCAGTTATGAGAATTCCTCTTTCTGTTGGTTGAAATCTCAAGTCTAAACTGCTCCTTCATCGAATATAAGATATAGTGCTTATATCTTACTTACAGTACACCTTTATATGCCACTACTAATGAGAATGAATGGTGTAAACATTGAGTTAGCCCTCCTCAGTATATGGGATCAAATTGGTCATTCTTGTGCATAAGGTTTCCATAGAAAATGCAGAGCAAGATGGAGAAGGCATTGTACTGTACTAAGTTTGTCCAAAATAAGCCAATGGATTGTTGCCCTTTGATATAATTCCAATTCTTGAGAGATTAATTCAGCAAGAGTTACACAAACGGGCCAGAAAAGAAGATAGGAAAGTTACGGCCCTTCAAATGGCTTTGCAGTAATGCTCAATTAAAACTGAATTTGCAGATGTTTTTCCTTCCATGGCACACTGAAAACAATTTCAAATGATATGATTTAGATAGAACAATTTTGACCCTGCAGGAGAGAGCAAACACCAATACTTTCCATGGATTGAAAGGTGTACAGAAGCAAATAGGAATTCCTAATGCCTATGTTTGTTTGCATGGAATTGAATACAGAGGAATTTATAGTCAAATGGGCTCCAAAAGGGATTATTAAAGTGGTGAGGGATGAAGGAGATAAGGTAGATATGTAGTTGGCATCATAACTTTCATGTGATTTAAATTACTAAGGTTATGGTTGATTAATCTTTCTCATGTATCCTTGATTCATTTTTTTTTTTTTTTCAAATGGGGGTTTATTTGATTGGCATCTATGGATAATTACCTTTGTTTTTTTTTCAATGGTAACAAGTTTTCAGAAATACGAGTCTTACAATTCCTAAGAATTCCATGACATGAATGAAAAGAGCCCTATAAAAGAAGAGAATCCTAAGCAACTTTCCCATCAAAGTAGCTAAACTCGAAGACAGGAAGATGCGATCAAATAATCCTCTTAGCAAGAAATAAATAATGAGGGTAAGTCAAATTCAAGGAAAGTGAAGGTCCCAACAACATCTCCTATATATATCCGCCACAATTCACCTCTTTAATGTTGATTAGTTAATAAACAGATATAAGTTAATGTCATTCCAATTGTCATTGCAATTCAGTGAGAGAATTGGCTCACTGTGAAAGCACATGCATATTGGTACTCCTTTCACAGGAAGAGTAAAGATCAGTCATTAGAGCTTGGGAGCTTGCTAGTTAAGAATGAGTGCTTCTGTAATTGAAAAGAGAAAAGTCCATTAATCGAATGTATGAATCAAAAAAACAAAAAAAAAAAAAACCCATTCATGAATCCAGCTGTTAGTTTAAGTTAAATCAGTGCCGCTGAGAATTTGATGATAGGCAGAGGTAATCATGAGAGCTAAGAAGCTTTTGGTAGCATTTGCTCTATCCCCTCAAAATCTCTCTCAGAGGTCATTTAATACAGAGAAAATCATCATATACAGAATTGTTAAACTGACAACTGTTTTCTCTGCCTCCCATCTTTTTCATCAAAACGGAACCTTGGGTCCCTCGTATTGTTTATGTTAATAAGTTGTTTTGAGTTATGTTTCAATATATTCCCTTCCAAGTGCACACTTACCATTATTTTACATTTCACTCATGTGATGGAAGATGGGATCATGAACATGATTCAACCATGGTGAGGCACTTCTGATTGGACACAACATAAAATATTACCTTATCCACAAGGTATAACACTTTTAAATAGCTTTTAAAAATCAGCACGTTGAGTTAAAAATAGTTCAGCATCTATAACAAGGTTTTGGGTTGTAACTATTGATGGCCTACTCTAATAATTAGGTCCAGAGTTGTTAAGTAGAATGATTCTAAATTCACAAAATTATCTTATAAGCAACCACCAAACATTGCACCCAGCAAAAGATAACTGCAAAAAAACTAGGGAAATAAAGAAAAAACCAAACATAGTTTTTTTTTTTTGGTTTTGCTGGGGGGGAAATGCTCATCTTCAACTAACAGCAACATGAGTCTGCATACCTCCCTCCAGAATCAATTGCAATTTATACAAATTAAAAAGAAGATTAAAGTGGAATAGCTTTCAAGCATGACCTTGCATTATAGAAGGATCCATCACACATATGTACATAAAGATAAGAAGATAAAATGGCATTATGCCCTCAATCATGTCTTTTCATTCCTTAAATTTCATAACAGTATAAATATTCGCAAAAAAAAAAAAAAAAAAAAAAACCCTGCATCCTCTTCTTAGTCTTCTTTCATCCAACCCTCTCCTGTAGCCTTCTACCATCCAACAAATCCCAAGAAACTGAGAAAACCACCAACAATGACAAAAACAGCAAGTCAGAAAACCATCCCATTTAATATTCCTACAGTTTAAGAAATAAATGACAAACCCCAAGAGGCCCAGATGGGAGTGTATACACTGAAAAATGGTGTATGTGAATTTCAAAGGGAGATTAGTAGTTTGAGATGATGATGATGATGATACCTTAGAGATCGGATTCCGATGTGTTGGGAGAGAGCGTGAAAGAAGAAATTGGCCCCATGAAGAAATACCACCACCCCAGTGCATCCCAACAGGAAGAATTCCAGCATCTTTTCTTTTTTCTCTAGTCGATGGAGCTAGCAACCAGAGAGCTAAAACCCTTCGAGTAATCTATCTATAAAACAATCGATCAAACTCCCTCTCAAAAACCCTTCTATCTATCAAACAATCGATCAAACTCCCTCTCTCTCTCTCTCCCTCTCTCTCTCTCTCTCGTTTTGGACACAAGAATTTTATCTTCCCTTTGCATATATCTAATGCTTTTCTTTAGTCTTCCTATTCCAGTCTCTGTTGGAGTCTTATAGACGTTTTCCTTTTGTGATCACGTCAGCATTCAATGCCTCTACGCTTCTTCCACCAAAGCTAATTGGAGTGGAACTCCGCAATAGAGCCCCCACCCACTAAAATTGGAATGGTTAAAAATAATTTCCCACTTGGTACATAGGTATCTTTAAATTTGACATTGAGATTATTTTCACCGTAAAAATATGATAATAAATATGTATGAGATTATATTAATCATTTTTTTTTCAAATGGTTAATCTAATAATGAAAAAGCTTTAATTTACATAAAATTTGAGAAGTGTTCATTTTGAATTGTTCAAACTTTAGCAGGTTGGCCCTTCGATAGAGTTTCACTTCTTTTCTAACTTAGATTATCTCTATGTTAAAGCCTAAGAGGACGGTAATTCAATGCGCCTCTTATGGCGGTTTTTGGTGACTAGCAAGTCCCATAAGTTGGAGTCCTAATCAAACTATGACTCAAATAAATCTTAAGTTGAAGGATGTAGGTGCACAAAAACTCACGGACCCGGGGGGTGGTGTTCTTGAGACTCACTGAGGAGGACGAAGGCCGGAGCTGTTCGTTTCCTCGCTGATGATGGAAGAACCGATGCCTGAGAACCTGGAAGAGGGAGAAGAAACAGGTCAGAGGACCCTGGCTGTGGGCAGCGCAGGGCTCTCCGATGCCTAAGTCAGTTCAGGGACTGGACAGTAGGAGGAGATTTTGGGGAAGAAGGTGATACCAGTGGGGGAGGAGCGATCCATCCATCCCCATTCCTCTCTGCGCCTGCCCCAATTATCGATTGGGAGAGGGAGAGAGTTGACTTTGGAGAGAGAGTAGGTAGGAGACAATGAGGTGGTTAGCCGTCCCATCCATCTGTGGGCGCCGATCTTGTCAGGAAGCATGGGCGGTATGGGAGGCTCTGTCAGAGAGTATGGGCGGTGCCCTTGTCTTGTTGCGCCTGCTGTAGCGTGCTTAAGTGCCCAAGGGAGGACAGCGATCAGGCCCCGCCTTGGCTAGTCCTGGCATCCCGACCGAGGTCGGAGATGACCTTGACTTGGCTAGAGTCCTTGCAGGGACGCCGAAGTGGAGGACCGGGGAGAAGTCCCTAGCCGAGCTGGAGACGACCTGGCCGAGGTGGAGCTCAGCCGAGCTGGGAGCATCCTGGCCGAGGTGGAGCTATACCGAGGTGGAGATGTCGTGCAAGGGGCCGAGATGAGTCTCTGGCCGGAGTGGGGCACTTGGCTGAGCTGGTGGACATTGAGACGAGCATTGCCTAGCTGGCGCCGAAGCACGAGATGAAGCATCAGGCCAGTCTTCCGACGAGTACGGGAATATCCCCACACAAAGGAGTATAGCTTCCTAGCTATCTAGTAGGTTTTTTTTTTTCGTTTGCAAACTCAAACTTATAATTCGTGGTGGTGCATCCTATATACGACTTATGTTAAGTATTTATACTTCGGGTTATTATCCCACACTACTATTGAGTATTTGAATAAATGGGTGATTAACAAATTCTATACCTAGTCATTCATCACATTTCTTTTAATCAAACGATCAATCACACATCGATTTCAACTCCAATTAGAGAAAAAGTCGGGTATACTTAGAATATCCATACATTGATTGCATCTTCTGGTCATTCTACTAGTTGGAGTAGAGTGGTGGGATGCGTCGGTTGGGCAAAAACAACGTGCCAACAACTGCACCACCACACTAGAAAGCTTCCTCTTCGCTTAGGTAAGACTGATGACTACTCGGCAGCCATATGAATAACATGTGGGCCTCACTGCTTCAATGGAAATCATGCACTAAACATACATTAAATTTCATTTCAGTTCGATCAAGGCCCACTGTCCATTTGATTGACCATTCCAAAAGGCATTTCACATGTGCTCAAGTTCAGTTTTTTTATTGGATTTTGGTCTAGGCTGGGCCATCCAACTCATGGACTTCCCCAACTAATCTCAGCCGTTTGAACTTGATGAAGATTTGGACCATTCATCTGCAGTTTTATATATCACAATAGAGAGACCATCACATAGGAAAAGAAAATAAAAATTAAAAATAAACTGCTGGAAGATTCTAATCATTGGAATGGAGTGGTTGATAGTTTGCCTTTGAATCCACAGTTGTATCATAGTATCATGCACTATCTATAGTGGGCCATCGACAAAAAATCACAGATGTTTGACCCACATGAACATCCATCACATGCCTGCAACATTAGGAACATGTATCACATGAGGTTGGGTTGAAATCAAATTGATTACTAATTACCCAATGAATGTCCAAGTTGGTGGGATGAGGCCCTTCAAAAGATGATGACCACAACCACAACAAACACTTGAGCAGATAGTGATGTCAAAATTGTCAATGAATGAGATTGATCACTGAGATTGTGGGCCTTCTTGTCATAACAAAAAAAAAAGGGTTCATAACTAATAGAGAATAAGAAAGAAAAGAGAGGGCATTTCTGAAATTGACTGAGTCACACACACATCAATCACCGTCCTTGCAGACCCTGCCTTGCTTTTCCCAAAATTCCAGAAGAGAATGCTTTTGTGTGCTTTTTTAAGTACTGTCGGTCGTCTTGCTCGTAACCGACAGAGAAGCAGACGGTGAGCTATGTTGATATTTTTGTTTTCCAAAAGAAAAAAACAATCCCAATGTCCAGTGATTAAAGGGAATTTTAGGTTAAAAAAGCCCTCAAATATCCTTATAAATTAAAACCGGTCTTTAAATACATATATTGCCCAAATTGATCATCTTCTGTGTCATCACTTTTTTTTTTTTTCGTTGTTCGAATTCGGGAGTTATTTCTTTCGAAAATTTTCAAGTGAAGCTATGTTGGATTTCCTTTTTAAATTTTAAATTTATATAAATTTGTGTGAATGTCGATAACTATGTCAATAAATGAAAACATATCTTAAATTGTCTAAAAAGTGCATTCCTTTACGTCAAAGTGTTCACCGAACATAGGGATTATCTTCAACCAATGTTTGTAGTTTAATTTTGAAAAAAAAAAAAAATCTCATCCAAATGTTGTGTAACTTATATCATCTTATTTGGTAAGAGTTTAACTTAGAACTCGCGAGTTTATTATCGACTCTCAAGCTCACTACTAAATCATGTTTCAGTTATTTCTGTATTCTAAGTTGAGAAACTAATGAAAAAAATTCATAACTTTGTAGCTAATTCTCATCAAATCAAAGGCTTACAACTTTGAAAAATATAGAAGGAAAAGACCAACATAAATCTTAAAGGAAGTGAAGGGAAAAATATACTAAGAGACAACATGTACAATCCTACAATATACTCGTAGAAAAGCAAGTGAATGATAATTTTGCCGACACTCACGAGAACTCGAGACAATGCTCACGAACTCACAAAAAAATCAAGTGAATGACAATTTAGTCTCAAAGAAAGGGGATAGATATATGGGAGATGATTGATTTGGGCAATACTTGTATTTTACAACTGATTTTGAGGTATAGAGATATTTGAGACCTTTTTTCGTAAAAATCTCATGGCTTAACTTAAGTCGCTAGTATGCAAATTAAAGTTTTTTCTGATTTTTTTTTTTAAAACAATGCTTTTTTACCTCGTGCTAATCAGAAAGTTTGTACTGTAAATATTTTTACATTTTATCATTTAACCACGACGATAGTTAGAACTAATTGTCATCTTTAATCTAGACTCATTTGCAGGTAAATCCAACCTGACCTGTATGACCTGCAACAAAAGGAAGAATGAGAAAAGAGAAGAAGAGGTGGGCTTTTTTTTTTTTCCCTTTCTTTTTTATCTCTTATCCTCACCCTCAACTCTTTTGGGTCAATTGAGATGACTCTAAACCAACTCATTCTACTATGAGTCAGGTTTACTTAAATTGTGACCGACCAGTATAAAATACAGATGGGATTTTAAGCTTCAGATGTGGGTCAACAAATGTTGTATGCTCACTGGGATTCACTAATCCCAGAATCAACTGAAAACCCAAAAGTCTTATTTGGCAAACCATAAATTGACCTATATCTAAACTTGTCTTACAGGCATCTTGAATTTTTTTAGTCTCACCCGTGCCATGAGAAGAGAAGTTACCTCTTGCATATGAGACAATAAGGTTTAGATCTGTCTTACAGGCAAGCCATAAAAACTCTCGTGATCCCTCTTACTCTGCATCCTCTGCCTTTTCTCGGTGCGCGTGCTCCTCTCAAGCTAGTGTTTAGCCCTTGCCATACGTCATCCCTCATTTTTTTAGCTGCCGGCATTGACTCCTTTTTCAGGCTGATAAATGCTTCCTTACATCTTTCACAACTTTCGAGTTCTTTGTTTAAAAGAACTATTAGTGTATGTGCCTAAAAATTACGGACTTTGGATGAGGGATTAGGGCCCCTTTCTTGAGTGGTTTGGATGAAGATGATCGTGGCTCCGATTAGACCTGAAGAGGAAAAGAGAAAAACACGTCAGATGACCCTGGCTGTGGGCAGCACAAGGCTCTCCGATGCTTAAGTCAGTTCAGGGACTAAATAAGGGAGATGGAGAGAAAATTGCAGAGTAAGTCTATGCGTTATGGGTTGCGTACCTTAGAATGGAGATGGAGATGCTATTTATAGGAGAGCGTGGGTGAGTTCCAAGATGGGCCTGTCCACTCAGCCCACAATTCATTAAATGCTTGCCTTACCTACCCATGCCTCATTAAATGCCAATCTTATCGGGCCAGGCGACGATTTGACTTTTGGGCCAGGTCCCATCGCGCCTGGCTTGGAGCCATGCGTTGGGGGCGCACATGCTCTGTATAACGCCGTTTTGTCAGGAATGATGAGTCGCAGGGCACGCCTTAGTACGCGCCTCCATCATGTCGACAGTCCCATCAGCGTCTGTCAAATCTGCCGTGCCGAGGTCGATGTACAATGTTCCGTGCCACTTGACCTCGGGGGTGCTCATCTCGACAAGTGCCGCGACCCTTTAGTCGTGGTCCGTCTCGGCCGAGTGGAGGTATGAATAAGCTGTCTTAAGACCGGGACTAGCTCTGATCTCGGCTCAGTGAAAATATCCCCACATAATTAGAATTTTTATTGGGCAATATTTTAAAGAATTTCAAATGTTTCCGTACAAAGTAGAATTTCAAATGCTCAATTCCTCTACATTTGGACATTTGGAATGCTGGAATTTTAAAAATTTATGAGGCTAAAGTGTCTTTTCATATGGTCTAGATTCTAAATTCGTGCATCGAAAATAACATATGCTAGTGTTTATTTAAACATGGGTGCAAAAAAAGGGAAGGGTAATGGATATAGCGGCGGTTAGTATTAGATGAAAGAGGATGGTGAGGGGGGAAATTTTTATTTTTAGATAAACTCCTATATGTCTAACATTTTGCTTCATGATATGATGACCTCGGCAGTCTAGGACTTGGGATACGTGTTGGAGCATGTAACCAAAAGCACCCCATTCTTACATATAACAATCGCAACCCATCTTATTGGTGTAATGTATTTTTTTTAAAGAAATTATCGAAAAAAACACTTTAGAGTTTAGATTTCTACGTATACTAAAAAAGCCCTTATAGTTTATCTATAATAGAAGAGCCCCTCTCATCAATTTCCACTTTTATTTAAGCTAATAATATCATCACTCATCTCTTTTATGCCTCAATTAAAACAAACAACAATATCATCGCTCAAATAAAAGTGGAAAAAAATGGTCGGAGGGCTTTTACTATTACAGAGAAACGATGAGAACGTTTTTGATGCATTAGACATCTAAGGTAATTCTTTTAGGTAAATTCTTCTCTTTCTCACTCACCTTAAAAACATAAAAAAAAAGAGAAATTAAGAAGTCCTTCCATCATACTCATACGTGCATGTATATATAGCTTCAATAAGTTTTCTTTTAAAATCGCAAAATCAACCGAGAACTGCCCACCCCAGTAGTAAGGAGTTAGGAGTGGCATACGCCACCTCTTTCCGTATATATTAGATTTTCTTCTTAGTCGTGTGTGCTTTCTTCTTGTTTGTACGGACTTCTTTTCCACTTGAATGGGCTGTCGGTGCATGTTCGGGCTCTCCTTCGAATCCAACCCTCTTTGGCTGGGCTTAAAAAAATATATATATATATATATTCCGCGAAATCAATAAAAAACCCTACACGCTTATCCTCTCTTTCAGAAGACACCAAAATTTCCCTCCGAAAACCGCGAATTCAACCAAAAAACCTACGTCTTACTTGAAAGCCAAACCCCTCTCTCTAATCTCTATTTCTCATTCATCCTCATCATCAGAAGAAACACACACGCACCAACACCAATTCAATCTCTCTCTGTAATCAGAAGAAGCATGCTCACACAACACGGCCTCGAATACGCAGTTCACATCATCAAATCCCACTTCGGCGATCTCGTTTCTGTATGTGGCATTTCAACAAACACCTCCTGTCCTTCTTCTTTCTTTCTATCTCTTCTCTACTTCTCTAATCCCTCCGCCCCCATCTTCTCTCTCATACCCACAGAAAGTCTGCAAATGCCTGCTTCAGAAGGGGCCTCTAACGCTGCAAGCCCTAGCGCAACGCACCCAACTCCCTCGAGACCAGTTGAAGAAATGCCTCCTCGTCCTGATCCAGCACAATTGCGTCCAAGCATTCATTTTAGAGGCCGAAGGTGTTTCAACACTCCTTTCTCTGGTTTGAAATCTCAAATCTCAATCCGGCAATCATCTGTTTGTTGTTTATTGACTTAGTTTTTCTTCGTTTTTGGAGCAGAAACCAGTGACCTACCGAGGAACTTTGTTCAGTATATTGCCATCTTTGATAACATCCTTCATCGCTCGCGATTCTCCAAGTTTTTGCAAATCGCAGCGGAGCAACTTGATGGTCAGGTTAGTTTCGGATTATTGTATTAGTAGCTTAAATTGGAAACAGGGCATGCTGTTTGATAGAATGCTGATAGTTGATTTGTGTAATTGTAATGGTAGTGTGAAGAGCTGCTTAAGGGTTTACTTCAGCATGGGAGGCTTACTTTGGAAAGTGTAATAGCCCGGGCAGTATCGCAGAAAAATGAGGGTATGGACTTCTTTTTTTTTTCAATCCTTACGTGTTTGAAGCATTATGGGATGCATGTAAAAGTGTTTCTTAACAACCTTTAGCTGTTTGCTGGTGCTTGCAGCAGCATTCAGTTACTTAGGGAGTTAGATCATTAGAAAATAGGATGTGGTAATCACATGGATTAACACGCTTTTCCCCAAAAATGTTCATTCTTTCCTCGGCTGTTCTTTTTCAATTTCTGTCTCCTCTTAACCCTAATCTTCACCTACCAGGATAAACAATGGGGTTATAGCACAGTTCATTCAACTGGGCTTTACTATTGGGGAGTTAGATCATTAGCATTTTGATCTATTATGATGCACGGATACTTCAAATTGGGAACGCATTATTTTTACTGTTATAAAAAAAGGGCAACGTATCGTGTCATATATTGTAAAATCTGTGTCTATACCCATGGCGTGTCTCTGCCGTATCTGGGCATCATAGCACTTTGACATATGTACCATCGGTTGCTTCATGTTGTGAATCAGTAAGTCTAAGGAACTCTAGATTTTTAATGATGTAATAAGAGAACCCTACGAAGAATAATTGGTGTTTCCATGAGAGATCTTCATGAGGGTATAAGTTGTCCACTAGTTTGAAATAAGTAAACCACCTTGGGGTATATTACCTAAAGAAAAAAAAAAAAACAGCATGAGGGTATAAGCTATCCTATGGTTGTGGGTTAGCAAATTGGCTTGAGGGTAAAAACACTGATCCAATGGTTCTGGATTAACAAATTGTATGAAGGTATAACCCAACTGATGACTTGTGCTTTTGGAAGTGGCCGGCGATCATATCGGAAAAACTCTGAAAAATGAACTCTCCATTGACCGAGTTCTTATCAAAATTGCGGCTTCTTCTTCCACATGGAGGGAGGAGGGATGGAGGCTATGCTAGGATGAAATCCTATGGTGGTATAGAGTTCCAAAAAACCATATATCTAATGTCTTTCCATACTGATAGACAGGGTTCATGTTATGCACTCTCACTTGTTTATATTTGCACAACGTGGCTATGGTCCCAATCCATTTTTGATCCGACCTAATTTTTACTTGGATCCAGATCCATGGACCCGTCCCAATATAGTTGGGACGAGACTTTGATAACGAGGATCCATGGACCTGCATCCAAGCCTGATAAGTGATAACTAAACAGCCAATAAAGTATCTTTTTCCTTTTTTGGATTATTTGAAGGAGGGGAGGGGGAACCTAGGCTCCATTTTCTTCCCGAGTTTTGAATGATACAACATCAGAAGTAACTCTTTAATTAGGTACTGTTTTCAGGTTTTTCTGTCCCAAATAAATACTGGGAATTGCTGCTTCAGTGCGGATGATGATCTGGGACAGAAAGGCAGGAAAACACCACTCCATTTCCACCACTGCGGCTGCTGATTTTCTTGCTGTCTTAAATTTATGGTGGAATGTCTAACCACCACTTTGGCCCAGCTGTTCATGGGTATCTAAATGCAGCTTTCGTTTGCATCGTATGTCTCTTATCTGATTGTCATTCTTAAGGCATTTCTTATCTCAGGCAATTCTGAATCCCAGGATGCTCATCGAGCAAACTTTGTTAGACTTGTCCATGCACGTTTTGTGGAACGCTGTCCAACTGCACAGCCCGTCCTTGAACCAGTTCCAGAGAGTGCTTCGAATAAGAGACGTGGTGCTAAGTTAAGTATAAAACAATACTTAGCATATGCATTTAAAGGTTTGTGTGGGATTTTGTAGGGTGGTTGTCCTGTGGCATCATTTGAACTTATAATGTGCCACTTTCAACTGCTGCCTTGTTCAGCATGGTTGTTTCCAGTGAACAATATTAAATCCAAAGACAGGCCAGAACATTGGTTTATGCTATATATACAGAACGTTATATGGAGTACTGTATTGGTTGATGGGATAAATAGGGTTTCTATCTTGTCTTGTGGTGGGGGCCACTTTCTGTTGTAGGGCGTCGAAATACTAACATGGACATGCTATATTTTATTATATATTGTCATATGCACATATAGTGGATTGCTAATGTGACTTAGAACCTTCAACCTCAAGCTAACATATTTGTTGGTTCTTATTTTACAGTTTGCTGGAGAGTTACTGACTATAGAAAAACGTGCTATCATAGCTGCTGCTCCTTCACATTCAGAAAGGTTTTCAGTTATTGTAGATATTGGGGGTGACATTGATGTAAAAAATAACCAGCGATGTTACAGTGCCACAACTGGTGAAAAGGTTGGTCTGATTCATTGTAGCTAGAAAACACCATTTAGTGAAATGGTTGTTAGCTCGCCAATCCGGCAGGAAGTGTTCATTATCTTAACCTTAGCAATCTAAGCATGCATTCTTCATATTGGTGGAGTGGCATAAAGCGTGGGTTTTCTCCCCACCTCTTTGTGTTCAAAACCTGTCCCAGATTTGCCCGCTGTGCGTTTGTGTGGGTTTAGCGGGGCGCCACCCGGGGAATAGTGTAAGAAACCATATACCAACCCAAAAGCATAAGCTCATACGTGGAAGGCCCATACAGGTATATTAAGATATGTCAAGCCTATATCTTAGGCGATGCGGAATGTGGGACTTCCCAACACTCCACGTCACGCGCAGGCCCAACAAATTTTATGGACGGGCCAGTCATGTGGGCTACACAAGAACAACAGGATCGGAACCCGCTCTGATACCATGTAAGAACCATATACCAACCCAAAAGCTTACGCTCATAGGTGGAAGGCCCATACAGGTATATTAAGACATGTCAAGCCTATATCTTAGGTGATGTGGGATGTGAGACTTCCCAACAAATAGTCCTGTTGGGTCAAAGACCTTAGGGATACCCACGTTATAAAAAAAAAAAAAAAGCACTCTTCAGATTGGTTCTTATCTTCTATAAAAAAAAGGTAAGAAAAAAGTTGAGAAACTATTTTGTGGTACCCTAAACGAAGTTTCAAGTGAACTTTTGTAATGTTGCTTGAATGTTCTTGTATACACAAGATACTTGTATTTTTTTAATGGGATAATTTAAAACTAGGCCTTAAGTTTTTGCGTTATTTCAAAAAAGGACATAAGTTTCAAAACTTTTCAAATTAGTCCCTAAGTTTTTCAATAAATTTTCAATTAAAGATATCCAGTCATTTAAAGGTATTTTTTGGTGACTTTTTCCCTCATTTTTTTAAAATACCCAAATTACCCTTCATTTAAAGCCATGACATGGTTTTGGCAGCCACTACATGCAGCCGGTCACCATGGGGATGCCTTCGTAAGGACGACAGTGAAGAAAACGAAGAGAATATAGAGAAACTGAAAAAGGGTTTTATTTCAAGGAATGGTAATATGAGTCGTTTTAAAAAATTGAGGGAAAAGTCGTTGGAAAAATATCTTTAAATGGACAGATGTCCTTAATTGAAAACTTCTTGGAAAACTTAGGGACTAATTTGAAAAGTTTTAAAACTTGTCATTTTTTGAAATAAGGCAAAAACTTAAGGCCTTATTTGAAAATTTCCCTTTTTTAATTTTATTTTATGCTGATTGGCTATTCTCATTGATTTAAACAGCGGAAATACGAAGCTCTAGAGATGGACAATGAAACTATGGCTGCGATTTGTGAGAGAGAAGTTCTTTGGCGTGCTAATTTTGAGGAATTTGTCCATTGTCTAAGGCATAAGGTGTGCTTCTACCTTGTAACATTTTACTGTGAATGACCTGGGAAAGAGATGTATGTTATACTACCACTAATATTGAAAAGTCGGGTCCCACTATATTGTTTGGATGATTTGGATGTATCATAAAGTCGGGTCACATATATATATATATGGAAAATATTCATGTGCAGACAACATAGTAGGGCCGACTATGGTGCATGACAAACATGGAATGCCACTAGATGATATCTACCTTTGTGAAAAATTTCGACTCCATTAGATTATCCTAACCCTTGATCCATGGCCCCAAAGTTTAATGGTTTTAGAGGCATCACTTTCTTGTGATTTCAATCCAATGGTGAGTAAAAGTTATATATATATATATATATATGGAAAATATTCATGTGCAGACAGCATAGTAGGGCCGACTATGGTGCATGACAAACATGGAATGCCACTAGATGAAATAATCTAGATGATATCTACCTTTGTGAAAAATTTCGACTCCATTAGATTATGCTAACCCTTGATCCATGGCCCCAAAGTTTAATGGTTTTAGAGGCATCACTTTCTTGTGATTTCAATCCAATGGTGAGTAAAAGTTTGATGAGTGTTAGATTTGAGATTCATACCAATTAACGTGGAGTAGTATGTTTGAAATGATTGAATTGGCTTAAGGTGGGCTCTATGCCCTAATAACATAGTGGAGCAAAAAGAAGAGTTTTTAAAATGGGGAGTTTTTGAGAATTCCCCATATATATGTGCATCCTTCCCTCACTATATGGCGAGGGACAAACTTAATGGGGCCCATATGTGCATCCTCTCCTCACCATATGGTGAGGGACAAACTTAATGGGGCCCACGTGGGCCCCATTGATCATGTGACTTGGGGGAGATGGAAAGAGCCTTCTTGGATGGGCCCATATATCAAGTTTGGGGTCAATCCAGTGCTTCTAACCCCTTCATCCGTGGCCTACAAATTTAACGACTTTATATGAAAGAGAAAATCTGACCTTCAATCCAACGGTCCAATCCATTTGGATAGGTGAAAACTTGACGGATCTAGTGTACTTAAGGACGACCCATGCATGTAGATGGTTCTAATGTATCATAAAGTCGGCCCCACTATGTGAGGAATGGATGCGCAAGAATATTTCCATATATATATATATATATTGCCCAAGAACACCTAGATTGAGTAATGACAGCGTCCAACATAAGCTGATTCAGAATCAGTTATTTGAAAAATTCACTTTTGAGCTTCAGTTTTTTCTGGCCTCTATATTCAGTGGTCTTTTTCTAGCCCTTTACCTAATCTTTAACATAATCCAATCCAGGGTCACTACCATCCATGGTGGCCCCTATCCTACCTCACATTGACCATGGCTGTGGTCCTAATTGGGACCCACAAAGCTCTCTAAAATTACAATATCATTCCTCATTAGTTCTCACAAATTACAATATCATCTCTCTCTCTCTCTCTCCCCATAAACACACATGTGTTCCTCTCACCTCTCTCACCATGTGTATATATACATATATGCAAAAATCTCAGGAATGACTGATTGCTTTGAAGCAAACAACTGGGAATGTGGGGCCCACCTCGGCCCCCCATGATTAATTAAAACCTCTCGCTTATTATCTCCTTGTGAGCCTGCATGAAAACGAATTTGACACTTGTCCAAGTTTTGTGAACCATTGTATTGATCATACAACTTTTGCACCATCCAACTTTATCTAACCATGTGGGGAAAGGGGAGAAGGGGGAAGAAGAGGGGAGGGCGGGCGGGCAGTTGGGGGTATTTTGCTTGCCTTTTGAGCCTTTAAAACAGTCCTTCCATGATCAAATGAATCACATTTTTGCACATAGCTAGGACTCCATATGACCTTCAATCTGCCTACCCCTTCTTGCTTGGATACATCCAGGTGGGTCCCATAGGCCTGACCATTACTTTCTCCAGAATGGCCAGGTATCTTGAATATCAATGTATATATAAATCTATAAGTAAATTGGGTGAGATTTCATGTGGGACCACCTGTGATCATTGTAACAATTATCATTATGAGAAGTTATCTTGGGAAAAAAGGCTTGTTTATTTTCAAATTTGGGCCCACATGAGCTGTTTTAATAACCAAAACAATAAATAACTACAAAATAAATATAAAAAACTTAAATTTTTTTTTTCAATTGATTTTCCTATTTTCCATTTAATATCATTTATTGTGATTTTCTTGCAATATTTTCATTTTTGGCCACATTTAAAAATATCACGATATTTATTGAGAAAAGGCAATATCTTCATGAATTGTAATGGTGTTGTGAGACCTAACTTTTCTAAACGTGTGTTTTGAAGGATGCCTAATTAAACCTACACCCATACTGGGAAAGTAATAGTAGCACTCCACCTGATGGGGTTTAGAAATTCACTATGGATGGTTTAACAAAAGGCAAGCTAGGTTTAAGGCATCAGAGAAATGCTTCATGACAAGAGTACAAACATCCTACTGTTGCTCTTAGAGAGTAGGAATGACAATGGGCAGGTTTGGCATGTGTCAGGGTTAACACCCACCCCGCCCCTCATTTAAGTGATCCAAACCTGACCTGCCCCTTGACGGGTGACTGGACTCGAATACCAAACCTGCCTCGTCAGAGTGTACAAGTTCGGCTGGACTTGCTTATAAAATCTAAAATGTGTAGTTGATAGGAATAGAAGGCACGACCTCCCCCTCATGCTTTATAACAATGCTCAGCCCTAGTAGTGCTACATGAAGTCTCATCACTGTTTTGGTAATAAATGTAAAGAGAGTACATATACAGGGGCTTGGCTGCCGAAACCCAAACCTGCCTCAAACCCGACCCGAGTATAGCCTATAAATCCATACCTGCCTCTAACCTGATAAATCCACTGCCAAACCCACCCCTAATAGGAGCCAGTCGGGGCTGGTCCCTGTTTACACCTGACCTATTGTCATTGCTATTAGAGCTGGTAGTTGAGATGGAATCAAATGAAGCAGAATAGCTAGGTGGCTTTGCTGTAGATAGTGTTTGACCAATTGAGTTGGTAGGTGAACGCAGAGGTCCCATAGAGATGTGTGAAGGATTTGAGATGCCTCCTTTAAATTTTAGCCCACCAAGAAGAAAGCTATTTAATTGTTGGCTTATTAGCAAAGAATGGGTTGTATTGGAAAATGAGGAAGGGTGGATCTCATCCAGCCCCAATCCTCATGCTATGATACCTAGATACTTCTATGGGTCCTTGTCTTCGGGTTTTTCTCTGCTTTCCAGGATATTCCTTTCGTACTGTTAAGCTTTTGATTAATACAAGTTATTATTAAAATAAAAATACTTAGACACTTCTAAATAGGCAACGTATTGCATCGTGTCTGGTATTTCATTTCTTATGTGTAAAATATGTCCCCCTGCCGTGCTCATGGTGTGTCTCTACTGTTTCCGGCATTTATCTGGGTATAGTCCTCATGTTGCCTCTTCACATCCTCCTACCCTGTTGAAAGGACATGCTTCCCTTTAAACCCCACAAAGCTGGCTGCACACATTGTGTTGAAGCATGCTCTCTCTCTCTCTCTCTCTCTCTCTCTCTCTCTCTCTCTCTCTCTCTCTCTCTCTCTCTCTCTCTCTCTCTCTCTCTCTCTCTCTCCACACACACACACACACACACACACACCAGCAAAAAAAATGAAAAAAAAGAAGAAAAGTATTGTAGAATTGATTTTTTGGTCTTCATTTCATGGGCTCAATTTTTCTAGTGTCAGTGCTGCACCTTTTTACCTTTTTAAGTGTGGGGTTTTGAGTTCATGTAATCCCTGTATTATATTGTGCTCACACATGATTTTTTTTTCTTATTTATTTATTTGCATTTTAGGCTTGTGTTGCCAATGTGAGGTCGAAATTGGATGTCAAAACTGGTACTGTTTTGGAAGCTATTCTAGAAGCAACCAGAAGCTCTGAGGAGAAGGTTAAAGAAGAGACGTCAGGTCATTCCTCATGCAGCCACTTTCTTAAGACCGCTTGCTGTATTTCGTGTTATCAAATTATGCTATGCTACACTGTTATAAAAAGAAAAAAAAATTATGCTATGCTATACTGCTTATTGTCTTCCTACTCCTTATTGGGGTTGGGAAGCTTTTGATATGTTATGTACTTCCAAGCACCGACTAACGCTAGGTGTCTACCTTCTCATAGATATTGTCACATTTAATCCAAAGTCTTTTAGTATTTCTGCTCGTGTTTGGGCAGTCACAACAATAATGAAATGTTGTATTATTGAAATATTTCAGCATTAGGCTGGCTCAACTGGACAATATCTGGTTAATTTCAATCGTTGTCTTCAAAAGCTGATTTATGATGGTAGTTTATAACCTTTAAATTTATGAACCCCAACCTTGAGAACAAACATGTTTACTCTTAATTACTGAGAACCGAAGCAAGTGGTTTCATTTTGATGTCCAACACTGTAGATGTTAGCTGTAATAAATACAAGTAGGAAGTGAAAGTTCAGCTAGGCGTCAGTCATAGAAGTGGTTTTTTTTATTTTCATTTATTATTATTATTATTTTTTTTGTGTGTGTGTGTGTGTGTGTGTGGGGTGGGTGTGTGTGTGTTAGGTTTGAATAGGACTATTTATATTTTTTAACTTAAACAGCCGATTTAGTCCAAATAAACACAAACTCTCTTATTATTATTATTCTTCTTCTTCTTCTTCTTCAAAAAAAAAAACACAAACTCTATTAAATTGCATAACAATGTTTAACTTTGAAAAATGGCAGTCAAGTGATCAAATGTGAAGTGCTATAAATGATATATGCTAATTGCTAAACACCCAATGATATGCTAATTTGTTCAATGTATTCTAGCACACGATCGCACAGCTCTAATCCACTTTACAATGATGTTAGAATGAAATAAAACAAGAACACTTGCCTCTTTATAGACGAATCTAACTTGATGCGCATTCTATGAAGCTTGAACTTGAACTCGAAGCTTTGACTCCTTGCTTAGCTCTTTGGTGATGAGGATGCTTCAATTGTGCTCAACCAAGTGAGGAAGGAGGTCTAGGTCTAGGGTGACTAAGATATACCTATGAAGTTAGTCCAATCCCTAGATATGGAACTTTCCACAAGACACTCTTTGATGAGCTTTGAATGCTCAATAATATACCTATGAGGATCTTAGAGTGTGCAGAATCAGGTCTAAGGAGGTTTTGCCTATTGGGAGCAATTACACTTCAAAACACTATATCCTAATTCCACTAATAACGATCAAATCCTTTGAGAGTGAGTGGAACAGGATTTTGATGTCTTTGAAAAGTGTTTAACTAGGAGTTAGTTCGAGGCTTAAGAGGGCTCTCAAAATTACATTCATTCCATCCATTGAAAGGAGCTCAAGTATATATAGAGTGGTTCTCAACGGCTAGTCTATGGTTAGCTGTAAACTGCCTACGGCGAGCTGTAAATCCCAACGGATTAGTTTGACTGGACGGTCGAAACAAGCTTTTGTCCTACGGCTAGTTGTAAGCTCGCCGCAGAGCAAAATGGCCCAAAATGGCTCACTAGAAACGCTCACCGATGTACAATTGAGTTTCCTGGGCACTTATGGCTAGCTGTAGCCCTGTTACAGCTCGCCTTAAGGCCACAGAACTGAGCAACTAGACTACTCAGTTAAGCCAATTGGACCTTCTCAATGTAACTACTTGGTTTGAGGGTTTTAGGGGCCCGTTCTTGGTTTGCCTAAGGCCCAATTTGCCTGAATAAGTTGGCACAAATTGGTATACACCATGACAAACTGGTTTCCCAAGAATTTATTTTCTGTACTTAATCTTGATCTCCCTTGATGAACCTTCCAGAGGCAAGTTTAGACACGGAATTGACAACCTAGGTAAGTGCAGATTTGACCATGGCACCAACAGGAAGCACATCTACCATGATCTCTTTGCCCCCTACGTCTACCAACCAGATCATGCTATTGTCTATCTTTAATACATCGTGTATGGTGAATGGTGAAACTAGAGCATTTATGGTGGTTGAACATAAGGATGTATTTTGCTTGTATGCTTAACACCTAAATAGATAAGTATTCAATGATGTGTAAGTTGGAGTTATAAACAGAATGGTGAGTCTAAGGGAAGCATAAACAGATTCAATTACAGATGGATGGAGTTAACTTAGTGCGCTTAGTCACGAAAGTGACATCTCAAATGACTAATGTGATTGTTATGACATGATTATCATTAAAAGATAATTATCACATGATTGTACTGGTTCTTCACCCTTAACAAATTTTAGACAATCAAATGGGAAACCAGGGGTTGCTTTTTGTGAAGTTTCATCAAGGGGTTGTTTTTTGTGAAGTTTGAGGCACCTAAAATAAAAAAATAAAATAATATGTTGCTACTATTGCATAACTGTGAATCAGTTAATGTCTGTGATTCATTGCTGCTCCAAGTGAAGCAAGATCAAGTGTGAATTATTGTTATCTGTTTGGGTCCTTTTGTGTCATGTATGGTTAAAACTGAAGAAACAAAGGTGAACATTGATAATGACCATCAACTAAACTCCCTTTTAATAGACAATAAATAAAGGGGAGGTGGGAAATGGATACCCAGCCATCACCTTAGTAAATCAAATCCTAGGAAAGTCAGGGTCCCATCTGTGTTTCCACCTTACATCCTTCACCAATGCTTATTTGTTGGAGCCCATTTGACCACGAATTTCTAGTAATTCAATTCTATGAAAAAAGTGGCCCTTCAGGATGATATACACTTGAATTTGAACTGTTTTGGTGCTTCAGTCAACAACAATCACTTTGCCTTCTGGGTGGATGTTTGATGACCAAGATTCATCGACCGGATTTGGGTTTTCGCCAACATTCCATCTTGCACCATCCACAAGGTCCATCTTAATTGGTGGTTGGTCCTTGAATTGAACTGTGACCCTGTGACACTACCTTGCAAGGCCCTGTTTTTAATGAGTGGTTGCCAGCTATGATGCACGGATACTTCAAAATGGGCAGCGTATCGTGTAGTATCATATCCGATACTTAGATTTTATGTGTAAAATCCGTGTCCCTACCGTGTCTATGACATGTCCCTGTCGTATCCATGCCGTATCTAGGCATCATAGGTTGCCATAGATTTGGCTCTTCTTGTGGACAGAGCATTAACAATCAAGCCATCATCTAGTCATGATCAAGGTTTTAATTTTTGAGTCTGTACATCAGTAATGTCATTCTACAGAGCTGATCTTGATGACTAATTGGAGCCTTTTTTTAGGAGGTGGCTTTGACTTGATGGTTGATCGGATTGCGTTGTTTGTGCTATGTACTTTCTTGTAAACTAGTTGATGTGTGTTTACATTTGTCCTTGCTTCATATTTCTATTGCATGTAATGCAAAGTTGGTATTATTAAAATAAAAATATTTAGTGGTATCCACTAAATGGTCTTATTTTGCTTTCTCCTTATTTTAACTCTTTGTTTCTAAACCATACTTAATTATCTTCCACTGTTTTATTCCTTATTTTTTTTTAAATGATGCTTTATTTTCAGTTCCATTGTCGATGGATACCATTTTACAGGAAGTGAGGGGGAGACCAGAAGGTCTTGAAATGACATTGGAACATGTTAGAGCTGCTCTCAATCAACTGGGTTGTGTCCCATCCCTAGCAGGGACAGAAGGGCTATATAGTATTGGTAAGATTCACTTTGTGCATTTGTGTTCTGCTTATCACAAACAATGAGTTGTTTACATGTCTCTGATCACAGCTGAAAGCCTCATGACTTGGAAATCAGAACTGGCTCATCTAACTATAAGATCATGATCTAGGCCAGTTCGATTCTTGTTTTGAATGATTACATGTGCTGATTATAGAAAATAATAGTAAAATTGATGACTATTTATTGTAACTTATAATTTGGAATAATAGTTAGTGTGCCAAAAACAAAATATAATTGCCAATCGATCGGTAGCTCAGTAGTGAGGGACCTCTTTTCCACAGAAACAACCAGGGATCAATCCCTAGCTGTATAGTGCTGTTGGTGTGGAGAGATTGGGTGTTTGTGGTTGTGTGAGCAATTTACCAGATCACATAAATATAGATTTCTTCTGTCTCAAATATAATTTCCAATGAAATGGACAAAGCACTTGGAACAAAGAAAATTTCACAACAAATATGAAGACAAAACACATAAGCCATCAAGGAGGCCCTTCCTAATAAGCAAAACTGAAATACATGAAACCTTGAGAACAATGAAGGGGTTAAGGTTTTTTTTAATCAGTAACAAAATGAAGAGATTGGGAAGCGCTGTTTATATACCCAGATTAACCTTTGAAACGTAGAGATAGAAATGAAACAAAAAAGCTGATGGCGGATCCATGAGCTTTGTCCTTTGTTCAAAAAATGGAGAACAACTTTTCCTGTGCCTAGGTTTGTTCTGTTAATGTTCAGAACTTCATTATTCCAAAATAATCGCCATACTCATGCTTGGGCGAATAGGATAGGTTTTGTAGAATCACTCAGGCATGCAAGTTTTTCCTTAAAATAGATCAAGTAAATCTTCACCAGTTAAGGTTTTGTCATTTCTTAGTCTCCTAAAAAATCTCTAAAGAAGCTACGATTTGGTTCTGAAACTTTTTTGTTCTGTGTACATCTTGAGAACCCAGCTTACCTATTTAAATTCAAATGTATATTCAAAACCTAGTGTACGATTTGCTGCATCGTATGGTTCATTTGGCTTAAGCTGGAATACTCGAGCCAAGATGCATAATTTTTTTCCTTTCTTTTTTACCATGCATATCGATTATGCTTGGTAATGTTATTAGGATCTTGCAGTACAGGTTGACTTGGCTGTTCTCTGGCCTCTTGACTCAATTCCGTTCTAATCATCTATATTGAAGTTAAATGTTCTCATCACTTTTTGACACTGCATTTACCTTAATGTAGGTTTAAAGAACATCATTGCAAATGCTCAAAATGAGGAGGTACTTGAATTTTGTCTTTCCATTAATGCCCGTTTGCTTTAATATTGAACAATAATTTCTTTTAGTTATTGAATCCTCATATATTTTGACATTGTAGGTGGAAGCAGTTGTTTTAAACCGATATGGGCGAGAGGCCTATAGGATATTCAGGTTACTGGCCAAGGATAGTCGCCTGCTTGAGACAAATCAGGTGATCCTTCCTATGAGAATCAGCATATATTGTGTTTACATCATAGTTGTCAGCCTTGGTGATGGATGTAGGGAGCTTTGCAAGAAAAAAAAAATCATGAAACACTTCATTTTGCTACATATTTTACAGTATTTATATGGAAATGAGAAATGAAAAATTAAAATGTGGATTCTTGTGAGTGGAAGGAAACTTCCTGCTATCTAGCTTGCATGCCAGATATAGACACACAAATATATGCTGTTATGTATTCATAAACACATCAATCTAAATTATTTCCATACATCCAACAGACATTCTTGGCTCATTCACCTGGCCTGAAATATCCTACGTGACAACTTGCATCAGATCACATAAAAGGGTAAAAATACATACAACAGTCAAAACAATGATGGATTATCTCAGAACACGTTACATGTGCACCTTGATCTTTCTACTTTGGACGCAGATTTTAAATTGCTTAAAATATATTCTTTGGAAAATGTCAGTAATTGTTCACCATTGAAGTATATTCTTTTTTTACAGTCACCCAATTATGCAAATTGTAGGGTGCTGGATCGTTCTGGCACTGATTTTCAGCTCTGATTTTGTTTAAATTTGGTAAAATCATCTAAAAAGGACTTGTAAAAAGGCCATGTCCATAAAAAAGAAAAAGAAAAAATGGGGATGATGCTGGTAAATATTAATGGAAAAGTACGACTGCACATAATTTAGTTTCAGTATTCATTGATAAGCTATTCTTTGCCCGCCCTTCAACATCTGAGCCTTACTCCACTGATATGCTATATATTTCTGATGATGAGGAAAAAATAGAAGGAAACTGACTGTGTATGTTCATGAATTGAAGAAAATTGTGGAGCAAAATAGACAGTCCGGAAGTTGATCTTCATTGCATGTTGAAGATTATTGTAAGAGGAAAAAGATCCATTGCAGTCATGTCTCCTTTTAATTTACTCAAGAGTCTTCTCTTAAATTGATGAAAGGACCCGGTGAGGATACGGTTGTGTTTAGCATAAAGATGTGTTTCTTCTATCACACACACATTGCCAATAGTTGACTTTCCAGAAGATAAATGTCTGTTTGGTAGCTAGAACCTAGAATGATTTCAAAGGTTGGTACTCATTTCACCCCTTACATAATAAATATAAGAAACAAATAATAGATGGAGTGCTGTTAATGTTTATAAACCTGGGGATATCTCTTGAAGGTGATCAGACTTGGAGATTGGAGAATTTTGAGGATGTGAGGGTAACAGTCATGAGTGTTAGCTATCAAATGGGAGAAGGGATCAAGTCTTACGTTGAAAACTGCAAAAAAGGGAAGCTATTGTAGCATCTAAAATCAATTTTGGGAGTCAGTCTGTTGCTATAAGTGTCAGCATCTAGATTTCTAGGGTTTTGAGACCATAGTTACCTATTTAAAAAGGCCTGCAAACTGCCTAAAAGGGACATCACTGAAATTATACATGACCTCTCAGCATGGCTTTAAAAATCTGCCGAGTTGGTCATTAAAATCAGTCGACCCGTCCTCTGCCGAGTCCATTCACCCTTGGAATCTCCTCCAGTCGATTCTTATGGTGAAAAGGTCAAAAGTATTTATTTATCTATTATTTTATGAATTTTCTTGCTGTGAGAAGATGTTGAAGGCTTTTGGAGTATTTTGCACTGATTTTGGAAGATCAAAACCATTTTGTTCAGAAGATTGAACCAATCAAAGACTGAAGGTAATGTTCATTTGACTGTATGCAAATTAAATATGGCTGCCTATTATTAATTAAATTCATTTATAAAATAGATGTGACTCAAATGCATAGGATATCTACTTTTAAAGTTTAAAAAAAATAAAATAAATTTTCATACTTTTTTAGGTTTTTGGGGTTGTAGGGTGGCCGCCCAAATACCTTTAGCTCTACAGGGAGAAATTCCACTTTGAAACTGTATGCTTTTATGTGTGTGTGAGAGGTGGGGGAGAGAAGTATCCACTTCTTAAAACTTTAAGGTAATCAGTTTTATCACTTGGTTGCCGTAGTCAACTTTTGAACCCTCACTGTAACAACTTCTCTCTCCTCTATTACTTCCAAACCTTCTTCTTTCAGAGAGAGCAGTATCCACATTTTAACCCTCAATGTAATAAGTTCTATCTCTTGGTTGACATACTCCACTTTTGAACACTCCTTGTAATTGGTATCTGTTCTTCATTACTTCACAACCTTCTTCCCTTTCATTCCACTTTTGCCATAGAGACCATAAAAATAGCCTCAGTAGATAGCGTGCACAAAATTTGCCTTCTTAAAGAGAACGAGCAATTAATCTGAGAAGCTAGTCTCCCCTATGACCTCTGAGAAGCACCATTTAACTATCCCTAAAAAATAGGAAAAAAAAAAAAAAAGAAGAAGCACCATTTAACCCCAAACTTCTCTAATAGTGTGTTCTGTGTTTGATAAGAAAAACTGCAATAGAGTAGGTGGTTGTTAATTCCTTTTCTACTTTGCACAACAAACATATATATAAAAATTATAGGAAAGCCCCTGAAGTTGTCTACAGTTGAAGTCTTTTCCTCTTCTGCCAATCAACATAAAGCTTCCTTCTTTGGAGGAGCAATGACGCAAGACAGACCCATTATCCATGGGTCGACCCAGCCTTTTGGGCCCAGTCCATATGCCAATTTAGGATTAATATTTAATTTCTTTTAATGTTTGGATTATTTCGAAATTTTAGATTATTTGTTTAGGTTGTTGATGTTTTAATCTTACCTGTAGATTTATGTTAGTGGCCGAGATTAGTCCTAGGGTTATGTTTTCTCTTATATAATCATTGTAGTGCCTCCTTGGCTGGACAGTGAATGATGAATGAAAATTGTCTTTGATTGCTTTTGGGTTTCCTGGAGTTCTGTCTCTTTCTCGCCCGCAATGGGGAGTTTGGCGTGAGGCCAATTTTCAAGCGAAAGCTTGACCTATTCCTTCCACCCTCCATCCTACCCACCCCGCGTCTAGTACCGTGCTCCGCATCAAGCAACATTCTATTAAGCCAAAGAACACACTTATGTTGAGAACTTCTAGAGAGGGAGGAAAAAAAAAAAAACACAAAAACTCAAGGTCATGCTTGTGACTTCCTTTTATTTTATGTATTTTAGATATTCCTTGTATGGAAGCATCGAATTACATTCCTCGCAAAGATTTTGTTGTTGAGAAATGATTGAAGTTCAGAAAAAAAAAAACCTAGAGCAGTATGATAAGTGAATGTGGATCCTATAAATATTGGTTAAGTATCTGATTCCAAATTGGGATTATACCCTTTTACCATATGCTCGGAATAATGCAAATATGCTTGTATTAAGATTGTTATCCAGTTTTTTTTTTTTAAAATTTAAACCTTTTGCTGTGGAGTAATCCAAATCTACTCTTGCAATTTGGATATTGTCTTGTTGACGAGAAAAAGACTTCTATTCATGTGTGTCATTGACCTAATTTTCCTTGCAGATTTCAGATACCACACTCGTAGATAAGAAGGAAGCATCGGAACTTCTTTTCCGGCTATGGAAGGATGGTTTCTTGGATATGGAGGTAAAATGTCTTACATTTAACGTACTGAAGTATTGACTTATTGTCGATGCAAAATGCTCATGTAGTTTTGACTCCTTAATGTTTAAAGAGAAAAAGGGTTCCACCCGAGGGCGAGTATTGAAAAGTATTTCCATTGCCTCTACTAAGACCTTGAGGTTTTGGTAGGATTGGCTAGCGGATGAAATTTAATATGGTGTCAGAGCCAATCGGTTGCGAGTTCGAATCCTAGGAGGAAGGACTCAACGCTGAAGTGCGTCTCGCGAATGTGTGTTGAGACTGGGTTCCACCCGAGGGGGAATGTGCAGGCTGTACCTTAGGTTATTATCGCATCGAGAACTCCCTCTACTAACGCCTCGAGGTTTTGGTAGGATTGGTTAGCGGATGAAATTTAATACTTCCATCCCTAACATCATGATTCCACTCCTAGTGATGTGTGAATTGAAACCAAAAAGTAAGAGCATTGGTAGCCTCACTCTTCCAGCAAGAATCTGTCTGTAACCCAGCATGGCTTTGGGTTATGCTCATCTCCATGAACTGCCCCATCAAGTGAATGGGCGAGATCTTTCATGTTCAGACTGTAAACTGTGTATTTGCAGGCTGTACCTTAGGGCCCGTTTGGTAACTTTACATGTTAAGTGATGTCAAGTAAAGCAGCCCTCCAACGGTCGAGATTTTCACTACACCCAGTTTGGTTGAGATCACACACAGTGCTTGTAGCATTCGACCAACTTTACAGCTGTCTCAACCGGACTTTACAACTTAAGTAATGGGACAACTATCCGTACTTGAAAAATGCCCTACCCTCGCCTCTGCACTGTCTTCTTCATGACCATTCATCTCTGAAGCAAAAAGGTCAAGTGGAGTCTTCCACCCCATCAACTCAGCAGTGTTGTTTTAAAATTGGAACCGAACAAATCATCACAACAAATTTAGCAAATCCTGGAGCCCCCTCGATCGTAATTTTACATGAAATTAGGATTTTGCCCGTTTTGCATAACACCACAGCACAGCTTTCTATAGAGTGAGATCAGTCCTTTGCAAATGAATTCATTTTTCAACATGCAAGAGCCTTTTGCTTGACATCGCCGTCCAGGGGAAAAAGGGATGATGAATCAGAAACCCAACCCTAGCTCAAGCCAGACGTTTTACATCAACACATTTTTTACAGCGAGCATAAAAGAAGAAATTAGAAAAGAGAAGAACGGACAGAAGAGAGCAAGGAGAAGCAAGCTTCAATCTTGAGCTTGAAACGCAATTATGCACAATGGAAACGGGTGCAAGATGAATACTGCCACGGACGATCCTTGCAGAGTGATGTCCGCCATATGGCTCTGCCGATTCGCCGGAGTGATCGGAGAAGACACAGTCAATGTGGTATGGTATTTGAGCAGCAGAAGGGTTTCCTGCGTCCGGGAGGGCGAAAAATAGATTTCCCCTTTTGGGCGAGATGGGTACTCTTTTGTCGCCCAGGATTTTTGATGGGTGGAGCACCGTTTAGCTTAAACAGTAACTTGGTGTTTGTGGGGCCAAGATCCACACTTTGGCAAATCTCCATAGTTAGTTCGCTGGGATGCCCCATTTGCAACTTATCGGGCCCACCTCCCTTGGCGCCTGGTTTGGGATGCCCCATGATGCACAATGGTAAAGTCCGTTTTTAAAAACTTTACTGGGCTTCCCAAACGTTGTTAAGTAGGGCATGTACGTCAGCTTACTTTTTCCAAGTATCACCCTTTTACTATAAAGTATGTCGGTGTACTCAACTATACTCCACTAGTTAATTGCCAAACGCGCCCTTAGGGATCGTTTGTCTTTTACGCGTGGGATATGTAAATACAATTTACACATGTAAAAGATGAATATTTAAATTTTATGTAACGTTTACATATGTGTTTCCTTTTACAACGTTTGTCTATAACACTATTTTCGCACATTTACACATGTGATTCATTTTTCTATGTTTGTTTCAATGATATGTGTATGTGTAATGATTTTGTAAATGATACTTATTAATCATTAAATTATATTCCACTATAATGATATGAAAAGAAGACAAAAAAGGTCTTATTTATATCAAAGTTTTCATTTGCATTTTAGATCTTTAAAAAAGAAAATGTTTTTCAACATGAAATATACTTTTCAAAAATATATATTTCTATCAATGATCACCTTTAAAAAATGCATTCTAACATGTTTGGTTAAGGAAATAAGAGTTTATAGTCGGATGGTTAAGAAAAATAGGATTATTATTAATTTTTTATTAATTAATATTTAGTTTAATATTATCTTAATTTTCATTATTTGATTTGCATAAAACTTAACCCATGCATCTCACCGATTTTATGCTAATATTAATCAATTATAGAAAGTTCTTAAAATGAGTATTTTATTGCTAAGTCCAATTATATTAAAAGTATCACAAACTTATTATGGTTAGATAAAATTGCTTTTATACATTATTTTTGAATGATACCATAATGCTATATAAAATACATTCTTCCTTTTCTCTTACATTCATTTATACATATTTAAATATTTTTAAAGTAATACAATAATAAATAATTTTAGAAAAGTCATTGAGATATTGGAAGAAAATCTAATAGGAGAAGAGAAGATAGAGAATCAAATTCTAAAAGAATAAACCTACAAAGTAAATAGATTTTATAAAGTTTATTTATTTATTATTATTATTATTATTTTTTGTATAGCAAGGCAAGAGATATAAATAGAGAGGTTACCTTCATAAAAGGGGATGAGATGCTACGAGAGTTTTCATTCATAGGTTTCATCGGTCTTGATGCATCTTTTATTATTATTTTGTAAATGCGTTTGAGGGGGGTTTCGAACCCAGAACCTCTTTGATGGAAATGCCTCTTTTATTATTATTTTTCTAAATGTGTTAGATGGGGGTTTAGAAACCAGAACCTCTTTGACGGAAACTGCCCAAAACCAAATCGTCCGCCTCCAACGAGTATTCTTTTGAAATCACATGTGCTTTGGTATTCTCTTTTCCCACTTGAACAGGTGTTCAAATCTTGGTGTGCACAATTTACACATAAGATGCGTAAATACTTGTAGACAAACATTACTGATGCGTAAATATTATGCATATTCACTATTTATATATGTAAATGAGTGTAGACGTTATTATCGCATCGAGAATGGTGAACAAAGAGAATTTCCTTAAAATATAAAAGATCTTAATATATCATAAAGAAGGAAATGACAAGAGCCCGTGGCACTGTTGAAGGTGCTCACTATCATAGTTGTCAAACAACGAATCCTATGGTGAATCGTTCGAGGGGGCAAAACGAATTGAATCACGAATCTAATCACAAATTGTAGGATATTTTCTATTTTTCTTAATATAGATGGAAAAATAGTAAAAAAAATAGAGTAAATTATAAATGTCCATAATCTATCTATTTTTCATCCATATCCACATACATACATAGCAAATATTATCATCTTGATATACTACTATCAAAACTGCTGAGCATGATTAATGAACTATTCAGACTGCTGAGCATGATTAAGGTATAAAAAAAGTAACATATCTATCATATCAAAACAAAAAATATGCATGTAGTCTGTAGAATCAAAATGTCAAAGTGTTTAAAAGGAAAAAAAATTATATTTGACATTAGAATTATATTGTTGGCCCTTTGCATTCCCCCTTTTTTGATGGTGCCACAACTCTAAATACTCCTTCCATTAATAGTTCATGCTAAAAAAAGTGTAAATTCAAGTATTTAATAGTTAAAGAATCGCAGAAGTACTAAAATTAAAGAATCGCCAATAGGTAGGCCCGCTAGTTGATGAAAAGGAAAATTTTGGATTCCATCACTATGCAGGCCCCACAAGTTGATGAGAAAAAAATGGAGATGCACAATAACATACAGGGAAAAAAATCAGATACAGGCCCCCAAACAGCAAGACAGATTTAGGTCCATCAGTGGGGCTCAAACACCAATAAAAAACTACAGTACCTACCCACACCCCACCAACCAGAGAAGTTGTCAGGAAAAATGCACAGATGTGATTCAGATTTTGGGTGGGCCCCACTAATTGCTGAAACAGATGATAGATCCATCGTGGGTCCCAATTGGAGAAGAAATAAAAAAAGGGAGATAGACAAGTAGGAAAATGGGAAAAAAGTGAAAAAAATCCCTATAGATACATTGTAGGGCCCACCTGTAAAATCCAAACAACAGGGCCCACCTGCAAAACCCGGAATCTCGGTTTTAAAGTGGGCCCCAGTGGGCCCCACTGGTTGATCTACGATAGTTCTTTTTCTTTATTATCAATCCTCTCTTTCCTCTTCTATCCATCAATGAGCCCGCCAGTGGAATTGGATTTGCTAATGGGCTCATTGATGGATGAAAAAACTGACAAGAAGAAAGACAGTAGATCCGGCAGTGGGGACATCTTTAAAATCTGCTCAAATTGCACAGATGGACCCCATTGATGGATGAAATAAAAATAAAAATAAAAAATAAAAGAGGGGAGAGAGAATTGAGAGGACTGGAAGAAAGGAAAAAATAAAAAATAAAAAAGGTACTAACCTGGAAACTTCGTCATTTTTCTTCCTCAGCAAAACTCAGCTATGCTTGGCAAAACGCCTTCTCGATCGAAAGTAGAGTTCAACAAAACTACTCGCCCGGAGCTTCCTCGACATACTTTCTTCTCGCTTGAAGCTTCTACAGATCTTGGTTGATTCTAGCACAGCACAGGTCAAAAACAAAAACAAAAACAAAAGACCAATCCATGTGTTGCAGCACAAATGCAAGGTGGAGAGTTAAAAAGAAGACTAAACCAGTGCGTGTCACAAATTCCCTTCCATTAATGGGTTACATGTCATAAAATCCCTAAAAAGAATTCTAAAAGAAGCCGTTGGACTTTTCAAATCCTAGCCTTCGTGAATCAACTGAATCACACGATATGAATCGAATCGTATCGAATTGCACTATTTGGGTTTGAATCGAATGATAGTCAACCTAATATGATTCCATGGTGCGATACGAATCGTTTTTCTACCCATGCGGTATGAATTGTACAATATTGACAACCATGCTCACTATTGCAACCTTGAGGTTGTTGGTTTAGGTCATGTTACCAATAAAAAACAATCATAAAGAAAGAAACTCTTTATTGACCATTTCTTTCTTTAGAATTACACCAATTAAATATAAAAATGCTCAATTTGAATTTAGCTAATAGTAATAAAATTAAAGCCCTCGGTTAAATGAAATATATTCCTTTCAAATCCTCACTGAAAATGAAAAAAATGCCTTCTGCACAAAATTTACTGGGTTAGTTGATTAAGAATAAAAAATCCAAAAATAAATTGGATTAGATTCCTTTTGTGGTGAATTTGAAGGTCTCTTCAATCCATTGTTGGGAGTGTGTCAATTCATTTTGTGGGCTTAAGAGGGAGAAGATAGTGAGTATTTAGGGTTTGTCTTATCGAACAGGGACCCTAGTCTCTCATGTGGACATAATATAGATACACACAAGACATTGTAGTATAAGGTAATTATCCCTGGTGCATTGTAACTTAGGTATGAACTGGGTTCAAAATAGCGGCTGCTATGTTGTACTGGCTGCATTATTGGCCATAACGGTTCAGGCCGCTACGCTGTTTTGAAAATAGTGGTGTTACGGTCTAAAACCTTATAAAGCCAAATAGTTTTAATTTAAAATATTATTTTTCCCATTTCTTCTCCTCAATAGCCATTACTAAAGTTGTCTCTACCCATATATGGTTTTAAATCACTAAAAAAACATAAGATTGATCGTTACACTAAGGGGGTGTTTGGAAACAAGATATTTCAAGAGATTTTGTCATATTATCTACTACTTTAGAATATAATCTATGCACCAAAATAGGAGGTGTTTGGATAACTTAAAAAGTATATTACAATATCTCACTTTCTTTTAAAAACCTTCATATTACATTATTCAAGGATATGCTGTATAAGATAATCTTTTGTTACAAAATCTTTTCTATATACGAAAAAACTCATCGGCAACCATTAATTATAGTGGCCCACTATAAGTTTTAACATAAATGATCCATATTGCAATTATGACTCCCAATATTAGATTGGCTCCACAATGCTTACAAATTTAATGTGGGGTCCTATAACCATATCACAATTACATAGCCCTTGTTAATTATCAATATTAAGAGGGTCTTACTAATATCACACTAGGGACCCTTCATCGTGATTACCAACATTAGGTGGGTCCCATACTACCAAACTTAGCTGGGTTTCTTATTAATTACCAAGATTGAATTGTGTGATTACAATTAAAAGTCTGTTATCATTAAATGGGTCCCACTATTTGATAGCTCCCCTTGTGTTAATATGACTACCAATATCAAATGGGTCCCACAATGATTTCTCATAGATAGATTCATCAATGATGCTTGACATTAGATTAGGTTTTACCAAAAAATAAAATAAAATAGATAGGCCCATTTGTGATAATCACTATTAGATGTATTACACTATAGCTATCGACATTTTGTGGACCTATCTTAATCAAACAACATTGCTTGGATCTCAAGGTTTTAGCATTTAATCCTGTGATTTTTTAACAATAGTGGATCCTACCATGATTATTAACACATGTGATTACAAATTAGTGGGTCCTGCATTGGGTCAATGATTACTTTCATTCCATTTCTTATTTTGTATATCATGTGAGTTTTTTTATAAATTGCCAAACACTTCAAAGGTATTGAAAATTGTAAAAACTGTCAAACACCATAAGTGACACAATATAATAATATGACACTATTTTATTCTATGATAATAAAATCATACAATATTTAAACTCGTTGATATTATATTATGCAGTTATCCAAACACCCCCTAAATTCGAATGCTTTTGACAACTTAAAAAATTCACACTCCTACGTTGCTACATATTGCCGGAATTGCTACATATCACCCGCTACGTAGCATTTTGGCCATTGGCCGCTACGCCCACCGCAACCACTATTTTGATCCTTGTTGGTGCCCACCATTTGTGTAAGGCATATTTATCTATTTATTTATTTTTTGAGTGAGGTGGGCTGCTTGATGATTCATAGGTGGGCCATTAGAAGATTTTCACCTTATGGTGCGAAACATTCTCACTGGATCATTTTCACATGCAGACATGTATATGAGTACAATCCATGTGGGCTATGTCCAAACATGCATACATGTTTGTTCTTTATGGTCGTCTGAATGGGATGTATCCTTGTGGTAGACTTTAGTAAGTCATATGTATGGTTGTGCAGGTAAAATGCAATACCCGGTCACTTGGGTGACACCTAAACCTTATGTGATTCCTACTACTATAAGTTTTTATGTTGTCATCTTGCTACTATGATGGCATTGAAGCTATGCAGTCTTGATTGTCCCATGTGATAGAATGAAATGTTATCGTAATATTTGTCACATCTATTAATTGCATATGTCATGTTCTTAATACTAAGCAAAAGCTAGGCGAGTATTAAGATTTTAGTTTATCACCTGTCCTACTTATTAGTCATCATGCATATAGTTTTTTCTATTAAGATTTTGGTTTATCACCTGTCCTACTTATTGGTCATCATGCATATAATTTTGTGCTCCAATTTTTTTTTTCCAGTAAGCATAACTTAGTATGTTTTCGTTGGAAATGAAATTTATCCTTTGTATGTGTGATGCTTGACTTCCATGTAGAGAATGTCTTCAACACTGCCTAAACAAGCAACAATTTTTTTGTGGAAAGTGAAGAAAGATTCTCTTTGGGAACATGTCGTGGATACTATGTACCATGCTGCTTTGAATGTGAGCCAACGAATGGATTATGAGCGTGAACAAGAGCAGGAGGTCAGTAAGTTGCGGTTCAATTGGTTTTGTGTTTCATTGCACCTCATACAAATCATTTTTGTTGCAGTAATTTTATCATTGACAAAAGTTCATTAATAGACAAGGGTACATTAAAATATGCATCAAGGATAAAAATAGTAGTTGCGGTGAGCATAGCGGCCATTGGCCAAAACACTACGTAGTGGGCGATACGTAGTGGCGCAGCGGTGTGAATTTTTTAATTGGTAAATTTTTTTGAATCTTGTGTGGCAGTCAATCTTGTGTTTTTTAGTGATTTGGAACCATATAAGGGTAGAGACAACTATAGGAAAGGCTATTGAGGAGAAGAAATAGAAAAAGCAATGTTATAAATTAAAGTTGATTTGTTGTACTAGGTCTTATACCGTAGCGCTGCTATTTTCAAAATAGCGTAGCGGGCTTAACTGCTATGGCCGATAATGCGGCCGCCACTTAGATATTCCGAACCATGATATGCATTGAGAAAAATGTTGTAGGCAGTGTGGTATGTACAACACCCCCTGCACACAAAAGTACATAGATAGATGAGAAGATTCAATGAACATATTTTTTCAGTGACAATTTCATTAAGAAAGAACAATTATAAACCAAAAGCGAAACTATAGGTAATATATGTTATATACTGTATTTTTGTGCAAAAGCAAAACCTTCGATTACAAAACTACCCCTGCAAACAAATATTCCAGCCTCCAAAAAGGATTCTAAAAGATACTCTTAGATTCCGTATCTACTACCTTTTTTCCCCCTAGAACGCCAGCCTGTTTGTTTGCCTCTACAGACATGAAAAGTCCACCGTCGTTGAAACAACTAATTCCCAGCTTTTTCTAGGAACAGATGATCATATTGCCCCCATCTATGCTTGTACTAAACTATCTGCATCATTAGCCGTTCTTATGTCGCCATGACACTTACCTCAAACTACAAAGCTGTTTTATCTTTTAAGCCACATGATATACTTGCCAGTCTCCATGGAGTTTTTACAGTTATCGTCAGCCTTCTGAGGTCCGATTGTGTTTCATGTGTTGCCCTGCCGTTTAGTTTCCATGAAATTACCTGTTAACGGTTTTCAGCCATTGTTGTTGTAGAGGACTCCAATCCTATCTTTTGTCAGCTAGCCTCTTGCTCTTCCATCGCCTTAAATTTCCACTAATGAGATGGGCAGCATCAGACCCACCATTTGCCACCCCTTAAAGCACTTCCTTTGGATGCCGCCAAAAGTTTGCAAATTTAGGTTCTCTGGATTCTTTCTCAACTTTCTCCATCTTGCTACTTCCAGCTCAATTAGCTATAGAACTTCCTTCGTTGACATCTTCATTCCATGTTAGGGGTAGCATTAGGTCAGCTTTGGTATGGTTAGGCTCAACTTGAAGCTGCCTTAACTCACAACTACCACGCCTCTTACCTGACTGACCAACCCTTGATAGGTTTATGATTTATGATACCAATCCCATCATGTAGTGAGTATAGGTTTTGCACTAGTCTTTTTTTAATTTTATATTAAAATATTATAGTAGAGAATCTTGAATTATATATTTCTCTAGCATGTAGGAGGATTTGATTCGAACTTGGTGGAGAGAGATTATTGTCGAAGGATGGGCAAGCTTTCATTTTACTTCAATGAAGTTGAAGACTCTATAGGAGAACATGAAAGAATGGGCGAAACAAAAGTGCGAGACTTTGGATCAGCCCAATCATGGCTTATTGCAAGAAATTCAATATTTGGATGTATGAGAGGAAGGCGAACCAGATCTCAAAAGCTGACTACACAAGACGTCAGAACTTGAAAGATCGAAATCTTAAACATGTTGTGGAGGAAATCAAGTGGTGGCAGAGATTGAGATGTAAATGTTTGAAATAGAGGGATAAGAATACAAATTTTTTCCATGGCTTGGCCACATCAAGAAACCGCACTAACAGGATCTTAGTGTTATATGATGGTGTTACCTGGTTTGAAGTTTGCAAGGAGATTATAGATCGTGTTTCTGGGTATTTTAAGCTTCTTTATTCTAAGGAGGACTGAGCTAGTCCAACATTGGACAACCTAGAATTTAATCATTTTGACGATTGAGTCTGCTCTGGTTGGAAAGAATTTCAAGAGGAAGTGAAAGATGCAGGTTTTGCTTTGGGCGTTGATAGAGCTCTTGGTCATATGGATTTCCTATGGCTTTCTTACAAATTTCTGTGAGGAGACCAAGAAAGATGTTATAGCTTTCACGCAAAAGTTCCATTCCAGAGGTAAGTGATTAAAGCAGTTAGGGGCTTCAGTTAGGGGCTTCATTTATTGCCCTCATCCCTAAGAAATTGGGAGTGAAGTGTGTTAAAGATTTTAGGCCAATCAGTTTAATTGACAGCATATATAAGATTTTGGCCAGAGTCTTAGTGGTTAGAATACAAAAGGCGGTTCCTGGTATGATCCCATTAACGCAAGGAGCTTTTGTGCAGGGAGGGCTTCAAGATTCATGATAGTGTTATCATTGCGAATGACTGTTTTCGTTCCAGCATAGAGAAAGAAGGCCTGGCTTAATTTGCAAATTGGATTTAGAAACCGCATACAACATGATTGACTGGGACTTCCTTAGTATATGATGAGAAGAATGGGTTTTAGGGTGTAATGGGGAGCTTGGATTAAATAATTTGTGGCTTCTGCAATATTTTCAGTTATGATTAACAAATTTCTCAACTCTTTGCCTCTACTAGAGGTTTGAGACAAGGAGATCTTCTATTCTCATTCCTGTGTTGGTTGGGAAGCATTGATTTGGATGGTAGCTGAGCAGCTCATGCAAATTTAATCAATGGATTCAATCCAGCAAGAGATGCTCCATCGTCAGTCACTTGCAATTTGCTGATGATACCCTTATTTACTTCATGTTAGCATGTTTAATGCCTGATTGCAGTGGTGAAGTGTATTGAAAGATTGCAACATGAGTTTCTTTGGCAGGGTACAGGTAATAAGAAGAAATTTCACCTTGTTAAATAGAACACAGTTTGTAAACCTTTGAGGCAGATTAACCAACCACTGTTGGGTAAGTGGCTTTGGAGGATTGGGGATAGCTCCAAGGGGTTGTGGAGGAAAATTGTCGTTGCAAAATATGGCGCATGAGAAGGGATGGTTGGGACATCCCAGTCTTCTAATGTTAACAGTTTGGTTTTTGGAAGAGTTGCTTGCTTGGTGAGGGAGTTATTTATTTATTTTATTGCTCATGTTAGATGTAAATTGGCTCAGGTTGACTGGATTTTTTTCTGGATGGATGTTTGGATTTGAGACCATTAGTTGTATAATTACTGGGCTTATTTTGTTGCGCTAGGGCCTATTTGGCATTGTGCCATTGGGCCATTCCTGCATTCCCATGGGATGAGGAATAACGAAACTTGTTTGGACTACATTTATTGGCCATTCCAAATTTTAATTTCTCTAATTTATTTATATATATATATATGGAAGGGGAACATTCATATGCATCTTTCTCTCACCATAGGGTGAGGGACACTTCCCTTTTTGGAAATTTCTAAGTACAAAATATACTTTTCAAGTACAGAGGGTGAGGTACAAAATGCACTTTTCATGTGCAAAAAGGGGAGTGTCCCTCACTCTATGGTGAGGGAAAGATGCATATGAACATTCCCCTATATGGAAATTCTCAAAAACGCCCCACTTTAAAAACGATCCTTTTTGCGCCCCTTTTTTTTTTTGGTCATATGGCCCATATTGTGTCAATCAAGTTTTTTCACACACTACCCCCCAATGAATAGTCTCAAGTCCAAGTTTGACATTTATCCAACTTTTCCCCACCGTTGGATTGAAATCATAATAAAATGATGCCTCTGAACCATTAAATTTTAGGGCCATGGATCTTATGGGCTCAAGATTTTGCATGTAGGTACGCCTCATATGGATCTAACTTCCAAGATCATCATGCATCCTAATGGGCCAAACTAGGAGGGGCGCCGGGCGCTTTGTAGTGCTCCCCATATATATATATATATTGTAGAGCTTTGTTGTGTCTAATTGGTCCCAACAACCTCCAAGGTAGAAGCACTTCTCTCCAAATGTCTAATATGGCAATATGAGCCTGTGATTTATGGGCATTGAATGTTAACAATTTTTGTTGATAAAATCCAAGGGTGCTAACCAAGGATGCGTGTCAACGTGGGTGACTCTCATCTACCATTAATGGTACCTTGATGTTGATTGAATCTTCTGGGTAGAGTCGCACTTGAGATATTGTTTTTGTAGTTTCCTTGTTTGATTAATTTAACGATGCATAGGATGAAGGAGGTGTTTAAAGTTTCGAGCTTATGCAACATTTTCTTTATATATCACCTACAATTTAGTTACATCTGTCTTGTATTGTTTTGCAGCTTAGACAAATTCAACCCGAACTAATGACTGAAGCCCTTAAAAAAAGATACAACCGCTTGCGCCGAGTCATGTTGATCTTGGAATCATCACTTCTAAAGCTTGATGATGCCTTTATGCTGTTCAATGACTTCTGAATAAATGTGAAGAGTATCAGGTGGCTCTCTCTTCTATACTACAAAATATCCTTCCATCTTACCTGGTAAAGATGTTGGACCTACCTACACCAATATTTGCATATGCACTGCACAAATAGGCAAAATTTTACCTCAATTGTTAATATACAATTTTTTAGTCAGAAACTGCAGCCATATATCTAATTTATATGATCAGAATTGCGGCAACCATTTGTCTACATTACTTATGTATGTTATGATGATTTTTCCCATGTGTTAAGGCTGGAAGAGGATGTAACTGATCCTACCTAATTAAACTCACATTTCCTGTGATTACTCCTAATGTGCTTTAGAACTTATTTTATTAATTTTAGAAATAGAAAGCAGTCATTGGTATCTAGAACTGGTGGTAAAAGAAGTAGAAGGTTAATATCCAAAGTCACAATTTACAACGTCGAACCATCCCTAAACAGTTGTATTTTGATGAGGTTTTCATTTTCATTGGATTGGACGCTCATGATTCAACATCTTTTGTAATTGTATCCAAACCAGCAGTTAAAGTTGCTAAGAATAATACGTCATTTTCATTGGACTGGACGCTCATGAGTTTACTTCTTTGTCAAGTGTATCTCATCCAATAGTTAAAATTGCTACCAACAATACGACATTTGGGTAGTATACCCGATTAGTGGATGGCAGTTTGCAAAGGTTGGGCCGTTGTATGGAGAGTTTTTTGAATTAGCTCATGTATATTTGATAAACTGCCCAGTCCAATGTGATGATCAAGTTGAAGCTTGGGCGGTTGGGCCCATCTAAATAATTATCTATAATCTATGCATGGCTGCAGTAATATCTCTCTCTCTCTCTCTCATATAATTGAACTTTCTATGTACCAATGTACGTCTTGGAGTATCTACAATCTACAGTTTGGCCAGTGAAGGGCTCTTTGGGATCCTTGCAAGTTTAGTGAGAATACTGAACCATTGTCCTAATGGGCTCCACATGTATATACATGTTTCATATTGTTGAGTCGGGTTTTGACTCCCTGGCCACAATAGTCTGGTTCTTCCATCATGTTAGTTAGGCATATGCATATGTTGCCATCATCAACCAATGAAAAGTGTTATAGTCCACATGCACAAATGAACTTAGCTGCCCAGGACAAAAAAGCTTCATGCCCATGTGTACGTGCACATGCATCTCTCTGATCAATCACATGCACTGACTGGTTTATGTGCAGAACTTCAAATGATGCCTGGTTTCTGGATCCATGTGTTTTATTTCATTCAACCAGGTCTGTCCAGTGGATAGAAATAGAATCAATTCAGATTCCAAATTCAATTGCCAAAACCTCTATCTGTTAATCCTTGATGTTGAACTATGGTTTGAGTTTGCTGATCACATGAATCTCAAACCAATCATGATAATTCAAATTGGGTTCCACTAAGCTACATTGGATGGCCTGCAATGCCCCATCACCTTTATTTTCTGCTTACAAGTAATCCACAGTGGGGAGCACATCGAATCATCCTGTTAGAAACATAGTCTTGCACGTGAAGATGGTTCATCCATACCGTCCATATGATCATACACACCACCTGAAAGTCCTGGCCATCTACAATCGGCTGTGAATGGTCAATATAAGTAGGGCCCACAACTAAATCCATTACGCCATATTGTATGCACCGACTGGTAGTAGTGCAACACTACAAGTTTAATACCGTGCACGGGAAAACCATCAAGAGAGGGACCCACCCCAACACAGCACAACACAATGTGGATGAAGTATGGAAAACAATCACAAAGATTTCTTAAGAGGATGATAAAAAGAGAGTGGGGTGAAGTGCATCCAGAAGGGACAATCCAAAAATCTGACTGATAACGATTTTAATTCGTATAATCTAACATCTTGTATCTAACCTCTACATAATTCAAGAATAGGCCATTAAGTCTTATTGGGGGAAGTAGGTACAATGATTGGAATATGGGTTGAAATTTTCAACTCTATCTTCCTCTCATGCATGTAGTGAGATATTTTTCCATTTTTTTATAGGGTTTTATCATTGAAAACGATTGAATTGAGCACAGATCATCTGTATGAGAGTAATTTATTACATATGAGAGGTGATTACTTGAAGTTTCAATGAACTTAGTACCCTGTCTTCTCCTGTATGTTCTCTGTCATTTCTGACTAGAAGCTTTCACGTTTGCACGATTCTTGGATTGGGCCAGCAATGATCTTTCTCCTCTTCCAGATTGTTCTTTCATATTTTTTTTTTATATTGGCAGAGACTACTGACTAGAGAGAGGGCATAAAACAGCTCTATGGTTGAGTATCAATACTATATTTATCAAGACCCACCAACTGGTGGGCCTTCTTCTATATCTATATTTCCTTTTGATCGGATCTTTGTGGTCAGTAGTACTCATAATTATTGCTTGCCTCTCTCTCAAACATAATTTTCTTAGGAGGCTATTGGACGCTACTCATTTGATCTCGGATATGTCATTTGAGAATGAAACGTGCAGGCATTCATTGAAGTGCATTTTTAAAAGGTAATGAATGAATAATAATGCCCTTTTATATATATATATATATATATATATAATGATTGTAGGGTAAAAAGAGAGAAAGGAAAAGAAAAGGAGATACCTCAGAACCTACTTGAAAAAGAGTTGACTGAAATTGATTGGAAATTAAATGAATATGCACTTGATCAGTCAAGTATATTTCTTTTTGGGTATATATGTTAAATAATGGTGGCAATGGGGGCAATGGGTCAATTGGGTTGGGTTTAAGTTGAACTGAACATTGTGGACGACAACCACTGGTTCATAATGAATTTGACCCACTTATTAATTAGGTTAAAAATGTTACTTGAATTAAACTTTGAAGTTAAAAGGGTCAATTCAAACTGTTGATTAATCAGTTGGGTTTAGTTACAGCGATAAATTATACTACAAGTAGTTAGTTTGGGTGGATTTTCGTCTTGTCGGTAGCTCAAATAATAAGAAAAGGCACAACTTTTGCCTAACTTATTTATTAAATGGATCAGAAATGTCAATCTAGTCTTTGAGTTGCAAGATCAAATTGGTGGGTCGGAGTAGAATACCGTAGGCTGAAAGTACAGGAAAGCCATCAATACAGTTGAGCTACCTATGATCAATTCAAACCCTTGTAGACATCTCTCCAAATGTCTTGATGAGTTCACAGTTTGCTTTTCAATTGCATCTGATTTAGCCTGTATACATATATAAGACCTACTTGTCTTATGTTTTAATTGAGAGAATCAAAATCAAGATTAAGTCGATCAATATTAGATACTCTGGTAGCGTCATTTTTAACTGTAGTAGAATTGGCATTATTACTTTTACTTTATTTGATTTGTTAAATATGAATACTATCTTAATTGAAATAACTCACTATTAGAATAAGAAAATGGAGAATTATTCTAATTTGTGGCCTTTTTCATATTCTTCATGTTGATCATCGGCTTATATCACCATCCTATATCTAATTTCCTTTTATTGGTAACTTGGTTTAGAACCCACAACTGCAAGGTTGTAATGGTGAACACCTTCAACTGCGGCATGAGTTCTCCAAGACTTCAACCACATTTGTGTATGCGTTGTAGTCTACTTCCGACCTTTTTTAAATGTCTTTTATGTATTCGGTCTTTATACTTTTTTTTAAGATAAATACTCACACACCCACACACATTCTCATCCAAGTCCCTCACCATCACCGTTACAACGAAAAAAGTATCGTTCCCTGATTATTTCTATGGAAAAGAAATGCCTCACCAACTAAGTTAGCGGTGGGTTGGCTCTAAATTTCTTTTTTCAAAAAATTATTACCTTTTCTTCTCCTTCACATTTCACATATTTTTCACTTCTATTTCTCTGCAAGCTTTGAAATTTATTCTCCACCCTCTTTTAACTATTTTTGTTTTAAATATCCCTGTAGAGACGCGGTAGGACCAAAGGGTGGATAGATTCATTCATTCATTCCACAAATAGAGAAGTGGTGGCCATGAGAACATAGCCTGGCAAAGAAAAATCAACCCATGAAATTATAGCACCAGTCAAACCCTTGCGTTGACTTCTTGTTAGCAAAATATAGTACCAGCTTTTAGTTAATGGATGATGATTAAGATCCTTACTTAGTAATAGATGATGATATTAACAAGTAAACCTTTTTATAATCCACCTCCCAATATCTTTTTGAGCGGGTCCTTTGGTCTCCAGCTGTCTGAAAAGAGAGTTAGTCAAACAGGCCTGGAGATTTTTTAGGCCAAAGCATGTTAGTGGTACCGGACCAGTTTCCTGTTGCAATTATTTTACTCTCTTTCTGTTCTACATGCCATTTTTCCAGGGTTGAATTGCATACTCAATCATCATGTGAATGAAGAAGCACAGATTCATCCTTCTCTATGTTGATTGATGCCTAATTGTATATTTAATATCAACTTGAAGTTGGGGGAAGAGTAAAATAGTCAATGAGAGTATAGAAGAAAGAGGCGAATATGCATAGGCCAATATGTTCTTGTTGAAAGGAAAAAGTGTTTGAGCGATCGATTTTACTCGATGAGTTGGATCAGTATATATGTGGGTTGATCATGACTTAAGGGTAGGGTATGATTTACGATGAATCCGATGTGGTTAAGTTTAAATATTTTTATTGACCCATTAAATCTCAAAACGTCTCATTTCATGTCATGGATTTTAAAATATATAAAGATTTTAAGCTTTCAAACATATGTAATGATTTCACATGTATAAATAGGCTAAGATTTAATCCAAGCACCAAACTTCAAGCTTTCTATCACTTAATCCAAGTCCGTCTCATATATTTAATGGGCTAAGAATTTAGATTCAGGCCGACTTGAGTACTTACACCCAAGGCTAAAGCCTTGCCCAAAGGGAGTTACTTAGGCATGGCCGCACGAGTCAGGCCCGAGCTGGTTGACCATTGATATTATGTAATGCATTCGTCCAAACACCCCCGAACCCCCCCTAATAAATAAAACCCCTTTAACTTTCTCTCAAATGATAATAGATTTTGTAACTGAAATCGGAGGATTAATAAAACCTTTGAAGACTTTTAAAAGTAGACACCAAATAAATCATTAGTGAGAAATCAATAGCCATAACAACAAGTGATCTCCCTCTCTACAGCAACAACTATGTGTGTGTATGTACCAAAGAGGGAAAAAATAGATCATAGAAACTACTAAAAGCAATTGATTCCAACATTCAAGCATTTTGAATTCCCTACTTTAAGAAATGACACTTCTCACATTGGATTCCAATTTGTTACTCCAAAGGACCACTGAAACTCAACCCCAATAAAAAAAAGGTAAAACCATAAAACCAAATACAAAATCTTCCCCAGACAATCATGAACCAAAATAATAATAGAAAATCCTGTACCATAACCATAAATAGATGAAACCGATCGAAAACAAAACCGCGTCCTTTTCCACACACATTACAAGATCTCTTCCCTCCCCCACTATATTAGACAGAGAGAGAGAGAGATTGCACATTGCACATTGCATTGCAGAGTTGGATACATCCCCAACCCCACAAAAGCAACAGCCACAACAGCAGCTCAGAAACAGCACTAACTGCAGCAGTAAGATAAATAACCCCACATTGGCCCCCTCCACTCCTCCATTCTCTTTCTCCTCCCAATCATCCATTACTAAAAAAAACACCAACATATCCAAATGCCATAACACTTTCCCATTCAACTACAGTTTCTTCCCACCCCAGAGAAAAAAAAGAAAAGCTTGAATCAATGTCTTTCTTGCTTCCAATCTTCCTCTTCCTTGTTGGGTTCTTTGCAAATCCAGCATTTTGTGAAAATGCAGTCAGCTCGATGCGATTCGAGTTGATTCACAGAGATGGGCCTGAACTGCTTGGCACAGCTATCACGCCGGAGAATCGCCTGAGACATTTTCGAGAGCTCGTCCACAGGGACTTTTACAGGAAGAAGATGGTCTCGGAAATGCTAGGCCGGAGAAGGAGGGCGACTGAGTTGTCCGGCGACGGCAACTCCTTCGCAATGCCGATGTCTTCGGGTGCTTATGCCCGGACCGGCCAGTACTTTGTTAGGTTCCAAGTCGGGACGCCGGCGCAGAAATTCTTGCTTGTTGCTGACACTGGGAGCGACCTGACGTGGATGAATTGCCGGTACCGGTGCCGGAATTGTACGAGTCCGGGAGGACGCCGGAGGAGGGTCTTCCTTGCTGACAGCTCGTCTTCGTTTTCGCCGGTCAAATGCTCGTCGGTGGCTTGTCAGAGTCTGCCGTTCTCTCTGACGGCATGTCCGGCGCCGGAGAGTCCATGCTCTTATGATTATCGGTAAGGTTTCATCTCATGCTCAGGAAAGTTCATTTAAATTAACTCGGAGGAGTCGATGGGTTGGGCGAGGTGAGATGAGTTGACTCGGAAGATAATTTAATTGAAAGTTAGCGAGTTAGTCTTTTTCTTTTATTTATTTTTATTATTATTTTTTTTACGGGATATGAACTCATGCATTGCAGTTCACTTCATTACCTGCATTCCACTTTTTTTTTTTTTTTCGTTAAATGACTTTATATTCCGAACCAGCTGAGCAATCTTTAAAAACCTAATTTATCAAATTTAATTAAGAACCAAATGGTTTTACATCCTTGTTTATTCGGGTGAGGGTAGTTAACATTTAAATTAACTCGGAGGAGTCATTGGGTTGGGTGAGGTGAGATGAGTTAACTCGGAAGATAATTTAATTAAAAATTAGCGAGTTGTTTTTTTTTTTTATTATTATTATTTTAATTTAGGGATATGAACTCATGCATTGCACTCCACTTCATTAACCGTGTTTCATTTTTCTTTGCTAAGCGAGTTAATTTACATCCTTGTTTATCCCACGTAGAAATGTGGAGGAAACTGTTAGAAATTTTTATGAGTGTAGGTGTCAAAATGGGAGAGGGTCAAAGCACAATTGAATTTTGGAGTTGGGGAGTAGATTCGCAGTTATTGGTGTACTGTCAGAAGGAAAGATCCGGGACATGTTGCCATAAATATTTTTGCACTCTCCCGTACACAAGACATTAAAAAGTTGAATAGATTGCAAGCTGCAAACACTAAAATCCCTAATCCAAAGTTAATGTGAAAATGGATAAATTTTTATTTTATTTTTGAGGGAAGACTTCCTTCAAATCTCTTTCGCGCGTTTTTACGTCCACTTTTCTATGAAAAAATTATAACATGGAAAGTAAACGTTTCATTACTGATGCAGTTGTTTTTCTACGAGAAAACAAAAAAAAAAAAGGAAGATAATCTAATAATCCTTTCAAAATTCCACATAAAACCGTTTTTGATGGGTCTAATTTGTTTTCTGTGGAAGGCCGTAAAGTTTTCAACAACATATGTATTACAAATGTGCCCTAGATTTTCTGTACTTATATTGTCTCTAATTATTTATTACCATAACCATTAGAATACCCCCACCTCAAAAATGTACAATCACAATTTAAAAAGAAAAGGGAAGTGAGTGGGTCCCTTCCATGGCAGGAGTGTGTCCTCATTTCAAGTATCCGATGAGACTATTAATTGGTACTCTTGTCATTTTACTTCTCTTGCACTTCAGATTTTACCGAAAGGTGTTGCTTTTTTCTAAGTAAGTTGCTGGTTTTTAGGGAAAGTAAGCTTATTAAATTAGTGACAATATGATATCAGTTTTTAACTAATCACATCATGGTGTATCTCACAATAGATGATCCACACCTTCCAATCTTTCAAGTGCATATGCCTTCTAAGTCAAGGCAACACATTCAAGGGACAGGATTTCCCCATTAGTAAATCTTGTCCATCCTCCTTTGTGGGGCCTACCTGTCATATTATTGTACTCCATTATTGATGCCAGCGTTTCCACCTGTAAAATGTCCACAATGTAACAAACAACTAAATCCATGACCCCCAAGGAGCTTTTTTAATTGAAACTTCACAACTACTAACCAAAAAGCTATGTGACTTTTTTTCAGATAGACTGAAAAAACTAATGGGAAATACAAGTCCACTTCAAAGGAGTTTCTTTGGAAGTTCCTCTTTTTATAGAAAAAAGAGGTTTTTACAAAAAGGCCCCTATGTTAGAAAAAAATTTCTTAAAACGACATCTGTCTTTTATATTTATAATTTTACAAAAAGTCCAGTGGTTTGACTATTATTAAATTTTTTTAATAAATGATAAAAAATACACTTTACTTTATCTTAGCATACCCAATTAACTCAAGTTACCTTTAGAGGCGCCCACCTTAATCCATGTCGGCCGAGGAAAGACATGTAAGTGAAAACGCGTGGATCAGGATTAGAAAAATAGATAACATCGAGCCATCTAAATGAACTTAGTCCTTTGTTTTACATTACGTGATCTTTAAGAGACAAAATTATCTTTTAATCTTCTAGCCGAAAACATAAGTCATTTAAGTAAAAACATAAAACACAAGGTCCTCTTTTGTAAAGTTTTCCAACCCAACTCGGCTGACTCGGTCGGCATTCGAGTCACTAAGAACGCGTCTGATTCTCTAACCGAGTCATCTCGTGACCAGGTACGAAGACGGGTCATACGCCAAGGGCATCTTCGCCGACGAGTCAACCACCGTGACTCTCTCCAGCGGCGAACGAGTCAAGCTCAAGGGCGTCGTCATCGGCTGCAGCTCCTCCTTCGACGGCAGCAGCTTCAGCACCGCCGACGGCGTACTGGGTCTCGCCCGGAGCAACCAGTCCTTCGCCGTCAAGGCCACAGACCACGCAGGCGGCAAGTTCTCCTACTGCCTGGTCGACCACCTCAGCCCCAAAAACGCCTCAGGCTACCTCTCCTTCGGCGCCGCCACCTCCCCCTCCGCCTGCAACTCCGCCATGCAACACACCCGCCTCCTCCTCGACACGCTCCTCGACCCATTCTACGCCGTCCAAGTCACCGGAATATCCGTCGGCGGGATCCTTCTTCCGATCCCAAGTGTCGTATGGGACGCAAGCAGTCAGGGTGGGGTCATATTGGATTCTGGCTCGAGCCTGACCATGCTGGCCGAGCCGGCTTACCGAGCCGTTCTATCGGCTCTGAGCGCGCCGCTGATGGTTTTCCCCAAGGTTGATAACAAGCCGTTCGATTTCTGTTTCAATGTGTCGGGTGGTGGGTACAAGGAGGATTTGGTGCCGATCCTAGCCGTTCATTTTGATGGCGCGGCTCGATTTGAGCCGCCGGTGAAGAGCTATGTGATTGATGTGGCCGATGGGATGAAGTGCATTGGGATTTTGTCGGCTTCATGGCCCGCCAGCTCGACGATTGGGAACATATTGCAGCAGAATTTTTTGTGGGAGTTTGATTTGCACAATGGACGGCTAGGATTTGAGCCATCAAAATGTGGGCCATAGGGAGTAAAGAAAAGTGAGATTTTATCAAGATTGCTTTTATTGGTTTTGCTTTTGTTTTGATTTTTTGTTTATGTTATAGAAATGTGTATTTTAATAAGATTGGGGAGAAATTGTGCACAAACAAACACTTGTTGATTGTATATTGACGGCTAGTCGGCTACCAACTACATATATATTCACTCTTCAATGATCTCTCTTTCTCTCTCATGACTTGAGTTGTTCACTAACTGAGATGATGCTTTATGAGACCAACATCAGACTGTTTATGAATATGGTAATGAGAATGACAGATGCAGATGCAACTCTTGTTTACCGACAGAGAAAAAAAAAAAAAAAGTAGATACAATAAGTGTGGATGGGGATCATCTGTGTGGCTTTGTGGTGGAACCATATTTTATTAAAGTGATATTAACAGTGATGGATTTAGGATTTTCGTTTGAGGGGAGATGATGATGGACTTATCTTTATTTTATTTTTTTTCATTATTTAGTTGTTTGAGGGGAGTGAGCCAGTGAGGGCATTTTTTTTTTTTTTCGGGGCATGGGCTAATTTCTTCATTATTTTTTACCGTGCATGAGCATATTTCATCGTTTATTGGTTGCCTTTTGAGATTTTTTCAGGTCTGATGGGGCAGTCACCCTTGGAACCCAATATCTCTCTATCCACCACTAGTTACGAATAATTGTTGAGGCTGTTCGGGAAAAAGCATATAATGGAGAAGAAATGAAACACTAAATTGAAAAGTAAAAGCATGCTGGAATCCCGCATGGTTTTTGTGCAGAATTTTTAATGAATGTTGTTAATACTTGGAGGCTCCTGCTTTGTAAATGGTGGGGGATTTGATGATCCCGCATTGCCCCTGAAATTCATCTAAAGATTGACCTCTTGTATGTTTGATATATATATGAAACATTATACTTCATTTTGAAATAAATACGTAGTGTTGGGTTTTTTGGGTGTTTCAAAAATTCAAAAGGGGTTTTTAGTAAAAATATGTTTTTTGTCCTTTTGTTCTTTTGCTTTATGTGGGTAGTATAGGCTAGTGGAAATTACCCATCCCACATTGCTAAAGTTCAACTTCTCAAGAGGCTTTATATGTATTTCCACTCTTATTGAATTAAAGACTTTTGGAGCATTTTGCCATGAGCCCTATGTGCGCGCGAGTCGGGCTTGACCTGGGGTGGCTGGTCAGGAAAACGTTTAACCGGACATGTGTCCGCGACATGCATCCTGCGTGTATATCGCGTACAGGGTGAGGGGGTTGCAAATCCAGGCCAGGTGGCCTAAAGGGACCCATATTTTGATATAGAAATGCCCCATCATTTTGCTTTTTGCTTAAAACATTTTTTAACGTTGTGACTTAATGGTTTTTAACGTTGAGGGTTTAATGGGATTAATGGGTTTTAACGTTGAGGATTAATGGCCCAACGGATACTAATCTCCATATATTTGGGCCATCTCTGTCATTGTGAAAAAGACACAGAAAACGAATTTTCTCTCTGGCTCTTCTTCTCTGTTCCTCTGTTTATTCTCTGAGTATTCCAAGAAGAGTCTACACTTTAGGCCAACCGTGCGACCGGACCTGAACAAGAAAGCCGTTGTATCATAGGGGCAGTTCTGCTGAGAACCTTCGCACCTGTATTTTATCCTAAGGGGCGGAACTCGTCCTAAAGAGAGCGTCATCAGACGTGCCTCGCCAACAGATCTGCTGCAGTTGCTGCTCTTCGATTTCCGCTTACAAATCACAATTGCAACCTTTAACAATCGGGTACTATTGTTTTATTTAAATTCTTTTTGATAGTAGCCCTTGTTTTGTAGCATTTCCAACATATAGTGCTTAATGTGCGACTTCTTGAATTACTGGATGCAAGAGCACTTTGAAATAAGTCACTTGTGAAACAATAAGGTCCCTTAAACATTTTTGGGTGTCTAATTTTAAAAAAGAAGATGGATAATAAATAAATAAGAAAAAGCTCCTATTTCAAAATTGTCCATTTCCTATTTTTTTCCTCTTATGTTGGACTACTAGTAAGGAGTGATACTTTCAACTTGAGGACCCAAGATTCAATCCTTGGGCAAATGTGTGAAACAAATGTGCTAACACCACTCAACCATGACTGTATTGGCAAAATTGTCCATTTCAATTACAAGAAGAAAAAGATGGGTGACAATTGAAAATCTTAAATTCAATTGTTTTTTGAAATATATTCTAAAGTGCTCTTGTATCTAGTATGACCAAAGATCCTCATGAGCTCTACTACATGTCTTATTTTTATTTTGGTAACCCAGCCAAGGGGACTGAGACCCAAGAGAGAGCCCACACATAGACGGGAAGCCAACCCGGGCAGCCAGGTGAGAACTATCGCCATATACCAGTGAGGTAAGTGTCCATTCTCGTCTTATTCTTATTTTGAAAGCATTAAGTACACAACTGTGTGTGAACAAGGGCTTGCCTAATTGGCTAGGCCCCTTATTTCTCACCTAAATGCCCATGGTTCGATCCCTAGATTCCACTTCTTGGTGGAGAAGGTTTCTTTTCTTGTGGCAAGGCTTTTCTGTATGGAAGCAGGCTTTCTTCCCAATGTTTGGGGTCTGTCATAGGTCCCAACTCCCTTGGTGAGAAAAAAAGGGGATACAATTGTGCAATGCCAATGATTCTACAGTAGAAAGAAAAATATTCAATTTTCTATGCTTGTCATTTTTCTTTGTTGTTCAATTCAGCTCCTTTTCATACGAAAAGAGGATAAATTAAAATAATTTTTTCTCCACTTCACGAAAAAACCATTTCATATACAAGCGCCATAGTACTGTAGAATTTCAGGCTCAGTGTTGCACAAACATGTTGATGATACCAACCTAAAGAAAGGGTAAAAAAATTGGTGAAATGTGCTTATTTTTATGGTATGTTCGTGTATCATTATGAAAATGGAAGTCTATGAACTTTTGCTTATTCTGTAGAAATCTTTTCCATATCTCCCCATCAGAAGTACTTTACCGTGGACTAGTGGAAAATTGCGACTATCTTAAAAACTTTTCTTTGTTAAAAAGCTTTCACACACACACACAAAAAACAAAAAAAAAGAAAAGAAAGAAAAGGGTTTCTTGCGAAAAACGTCTTGATCTTTTTTCTTCATCTCTTTGGAAAAGCAGTTACACAAATTAAATTTCCCTTAGTTGTTTTCGAGAGGGTTTGGCTTTTTTTTTTTTGGTACCTAGCTTAAGGGACTGGGACCCAAGCCTTCTGGTGAGGGAAAGTGTCTATCCAAGCTCGAACCCAAGACAGATAGGTAAGAACTCACATTTCTTTCCACTGAGGTAAGAGACAGTTATTTTCGTTTCTTTTTTTGTTTTTTAGAATCACAAAAGTTGAACTTTAAGAATAAAGCTGTGGCCAACTAGCTGGACATGAACACAGGAATTTTCCATCAGCTGAACGTCTCGGAAACAAAGCAAGTGCACATCCACACCACTAATGGAAAGGGGAAAAAGTTTCCACTTTCTCAGCCAACAAATACTTTCTCAACAAGTCGCACATTGTACATCCAAACCATGGATCTTCCTAGTGCCAACTTCCTATTTTCACATGTCAACCTATTAACCCATTTTGATCAATCCAATCCCTTCACAAATAAATATCCATACCATGCGCGTTAACAGTACTTTTACTTTAACACGCCCCAACTCATTATCACAGTACGTAATCACAGGAGATATGAAGCACTAACACTTGGCCCCGTTTTTTTTACTAGAATTCCTGATATGAATTCTGGTTGCCTGGGATTTCAAAATATTTGTCAGGAATTCTGTGTTTCATTACTAGAATTCTTGGGCATTTGAAATCCTAAAAAACTCAGCATTTGAAAAACCACTTTAACAAAGAGAATTTGAAAAACCACTTTAACAAAGAGGATTCAGAATTCTTGGGGCATAATAATTTTTTTTCATCACAATATGCTTAGGCACTGTTCAGCCCCCTCTATTTGGATGATATGGATTGATACTTGTATGTGTGCCACCTGAACTGTTGGGGAAAGATGAACATATAAGTGCCAGCTTGTGGCTTCTATTATCTTTTTTTTTTTTCCTTTTCTGAATGATCACACAAGTCCCAAGAAGCTTATTTCTCTCTCTGGATTTGTATGAAATGGGAGAGTTTATTCCTAGTGGTGTCTCGATGTTATATTTTTTAATTAAGTGGGCCCATGTATGTATCATATTAGACATTGGAGGGTAATATCCATATAAATAATACATATGTGAAAATAATTCCAGTTAGAAATTCTTCTAGCCATGAAATAAGGAATTTGTGGAGACAAGGGATTCAAAATTCTCAGGCAGGAATTCAGGCCATGAATGAAACAAAAAAATTTAGAATTTCAAAATTTGGCAGCATTTCAAATACCAACATTTGAAATTCTCAGACAACCACCAGACATGCATTCTAATAAAGAAAATAGGCCCTTAATTGAGGCTCCTAAAAAGAGTTTGGATAATTTTATCATACCTATTTCTTCCCTCTATTCTTTTAGTTGCCAGGTATCAAAGTTGGCCCACATGAAGTGGGTTTTTTTTCCTAATGATAGAAAAACACTCTGCCTTTTCTAGTCTGTCCCATTTTTGAGTTACCATTCATGACAATTTGCAAGGCCAACTGGATTGAAGGCATGGATCCACAGTCCCTCCAACCTCTAGATGGTTGTTGCCTGTTGGTAGGTTGAACAATAAAATATCTCTCTCTCTCTCTCTCTCTCTCTCTCTCTCTCTCCTCTTTAATAAAGTGTGCATCTTGAGTGTCTCCCACACAATTCTTGTGAGGGAGATGTGTAGATTTACACCATGAGACCCATCCACTAATAATCTGAATTGTTCAAAATGAATCTCATTCCGTTCAATAACATATCTTTAAATTTTACTTCAATAAGAGTCGTCCCTTCCATAAGATTTAGCATTTGACTGATAATGTGATTAGTACAACATCATTCATTCTTAACCACTGTGGTCTTTCTCTAATAATATATTCTGCTCATACTCTTATATGGACTTTGGAGATAAAATGAGAGAAAATCGACTTAGATGGTTCGGCCATGTTAGAAGGCGTCCAACGGAGGCACCTGTTAAAAGGTGTGAAAGCATGTGTAGATTGCCAGGAGTAGGAGAGGGAGAAAGAGACCCAAAAGAAGTTAGAAAGAAACTATTATACATGACCTTGCCTACATGGATCTAACGGAGGACATGACCCTAAACAGATTTGATTGGCGTCGTCAAATCCATATAGCCGACCTTACCTAGTGGGAAAAAGCTTGGTTTGGTTTGGTTTACTCTTACATGGACTGAATTAGCACTGATACAAGGTCATACTCGCTCAACCATTTTTCATCAATTGATTTAAATAAAATTTTTGTAACTACAGCAAATCAGCCTTTTGGTATTAAAAATCTCAGGCTAGCATAATCTGATTGATTCTGTAGGTGCAGAAAATAATGACCCACAATAAGGAGGTGCCTTATAGGACTTATCCGAGAAGATGATGGTGACTGGATGTAACTGGATGCCGTCCGAAAGCCTGAAAGGGAATAGCAAACGGTCAGAGGACCCTGGCATGGGCGGCGCAAGGCTCTCCGATGCCAAAGTCAGTGTGGGAACTGGAACAATGGAAGGAGAGGAAGAAGAGAGACAGAGTAAGGGCTCTGTGAATGCGATTATGCGTACCTTGCATGGTGCATGGAGTTCTATTTATAGAGGTTTGGATCGTATCTTTCAGAGGATATCTTGGTGTGGGTCCCATGATTCGACTGGGAAGTCATGATCAGCCCACAAAGTAATAAATGCAGTCTAATCCGGCCCACTCTGCATTTAATGCTAGTCGGGTCAGCCCACATTGCATTAAATGCGTGTCTTGTTGGGCCAGATTGTGTTGGGCGCCTTTGGCGGTTGGAAGTACCATCGGATCTGCCCTCGGGCCTTGCCCTGATGTGGCCTCAGCCGCTGGATGCCGCCATGTCAGCGATCTGGTGAAGATAGTGGGCGGCTGGATGTCGTGTCTGTCCCACTAGCTCGTGCCCCTATCCCTCCACGTGCCTGATGACGTGGGGGATGAGGGGCGCAAGTGAAGGTTCTCTCTTACTTCGGCTACTGTCCTGGCTTCTTCAGCCGAGGTGGAGTTTTCTGCCGAGATGGCACCGGGGTGGCTCAGCCGAGGTGGAGCTCCCCGCCGAGATGGCACCCGGGGTGGACCAGTTCGGCGCCAGCGGCCCGGAGATGCTTGACTTCGGACCAGGCCTCTGTCCTGGGAGCCGGGGTGAGATTGGTGCCACGTAGATGGCACGCGGATGGCACGTGAGAATGCTTAGCCTCATCTGATGGCTGTGATTAGCTTAATCCTGTGGCTCTGGAAATCTCCCCACACAATTGCCCCCTAGCTTCTGACCTCGCGTAGAACGTCAGTGCCGTGAGGTCGGGAGCTATGTGACGGGGTCTATCTGGAGGAGAGAGCCCCTTTCGGCCCTGATTCGCAGTCGCTTTGGATGATCGAGGTAATAACTGGCGTCCCTTATTCAATGCTGAAGACAGGTCGACGGCTCCACGTGTCATCTCCTGGCTAGTTGTCTGTCTCTTCGAGATCGTACGCGCCGTCTCGTCAGGGGCGTAATCAATTTTTGAAATGATTCGCGCCGAATCCCAGGAGGCGCCCCCTGGCGCGCCCAATTAGGGTTTCTGAAAAAGGGGGGCCTCTCTGCTATATATAGGGCAATCGAGGTTCGTTTTACCCTTCGTTTGTTATTCTGAATCAGAGGCGAGCATCAGAGGCGGGCAAGCTACTGTGAGGGGGCTTCATCTGAGAAGTGGTGCGCTGCTGAAGTTGAGTCTCTTTGCTGCCCAGCATCTCCGTTCTGCTTCCGTAAGTTCCTTCTGCCCTGCCTCTTCTTCTGCGGGTTCCCCTGTTTTTAGACTGGGATAGGAATGGGGATTTATAGTCACTGGTTAGAGGGCGAGGCAGCGATCGAGGGTTTTAGGTCGGCCTTTAGGATCCCTGCTGATGTCCAAGTCAGGGGCGCTGAACCCCGTGGCTACAACCCTCGCGATTTTTCGGGAGGCTGGATGCCTTTTCCGCTAGTGGCCGTGATAGAAGGCGGGGTCCGATTCCCCCTTCACCCACTTCTCAGGAGATGCCTTAGTCAGTGGCGTCTCTGTCCCTGCCAACTGCTGCCGAATGCCTTCAAGATCGTGATGGGCACGACCAAGTTGAATGAGGTCCTGGGCACCGACTTCGGCGTCTTCGACCTTGAGGACGTCTACGACATATGCAAGTCCGGAGATTCTTATTATCTCCGGGCTAAGTCAGGCCGGGACGGCTTCGTCCGATACTTGGAGGATTCAAGCAAGTATGCCGGAGACGATCTTCTGTACGTCTCGGGGAACTGGGAGTTTGGGGTGGCCGACACCGATAGAGGCTACCAGGTCCCTCGCCACTTCGGTACCATTCCAAGTAAACACCCTCCGTTTCTTTTTTCTTTTTACATAAGTTTCTTTTTGTTCTGCCGCGCTTATGCTTCTGATTGTTGCAGCTTTGAAGGAGAGAAAGCGGGCCGCCAGATACATTTGGAAGAGGAACGAGGCCTGGCTCCGCCTGGTGAAGCGGTACAGCGGTCATGACGGCAGGGCGGCCTGGTCGCTGCTAGGGTATCGGCCGAAGTACCGTGGGTATTTGAGGGGCACCGTAGAGCCGATCCAGGGTGAAGGTGCCGGACTCGAGGTCGATCAGGAGCAGGCCGGTCCGGAGGTCGCAGAGCCCTCGCGGGCGTCGTCTGACGTTAGGGCCACGTCTGGAACCCTAGCTTCCACATCGGGAACGAGACCTCTCCAGGTCTCAGGAAGGGAATTGAGTCAAGCCGCCCGATCTCCCTCGCCGGGCTCCGAGATGAGGCACACCAGGCGCTTGTCCTTCGAGGACCTCGAGGCCTTGGCGCTTGGAGTGGAGGACGCCCGAGCCCCCCAGGAGCCGGTGAATCCCCCGGAGCATCCATCTCCGAGGGCTCGGTTAGTTTCCCCAGCAGAGGTGGCGGAGGTTCCCGCACCCCCTAGCCCTGTTGATCCAGAGGTACGCCTGCCCCCGACTGAGGTTGAGCAGGAGGAAACTCGGCCGTTGAAGATGCCGAGGACCGACGCGGGCCCTAGCTCGGCTGCTGCCTCGTTGCCCCAGGGGCCGCCGTTATGGGAGCCGAGCTTCATGCTTGGGCCGGGGAGGCCGATGACGATGGAGGATTGCGTTCTTCACAAGATCGATCCCCCGGTCCTCGAGGCCCTAGGGCGAGCCTGCGCCCTTCCCCGGGACATGGAGCGGCTGGATAAGTACAGCGACCAGAAGCTGATCTTGTCGATGTTGCAGTCCAACGTCGCGGTAAATCTTCATTTCCCTTCGTCAAACCAGCGATTTAGCGTCTAACGCTCTTTGGATCTAACACGTACACCCCGTTTCTTTGACAGGCGGCACAGAAGTCCATGGCCGTTGCTGACAGGATCCGCAGGTACAGCATGGACGTTGCCGAGCAGACCGTGGAGAAGAACGGCCTGCAGGAATCCCTGGACGCTGTTAGCCAGAAGTTAGCCAGGGTGGAAGAGGAATACGCGGCGAAGCTTGAGCAGGCGAGGGAAGAGGCCGAGGCGGAGAGGACTAGAGCGGCCGAGCTCGAGGTCTCCATTTCGAAGATGGGAGACGATTACGCGGCCCTGCTTCAAGCCGAGTCCAAGAGGGCGGATGAAGCCGAGGCGAAGCTCGAGTCTGAGTGCGATGCTGCGTTCGAGGATGCCAGAGTGCAGGTCACCGCCCACTACAAGGAAAGGGTCCTAGTGGTGAGGGATAAGGCCTGGGCGAAAGGGTGGCTTGCCGGCCTGAAGGAGGCCGGGGTCTCGGAGGGCCACCCCTCCTTTCGGGAGCCCCCTCCGTACACGCTTCCGGTGCCGACCTCTGCCCGTCCATCCGGCGAAGCCTCTGACGCCGCAGCCCGTGCAACTGACCGGTCGTGACCTCGGGAGATTCGCTTTCTTGCTTTATGCTCTGTAATTTTCTTCAGTTTGTATTTGCTGAACACTGTAACGAGTGAGATTTTAATACAATTGAAAGTTTCTTCAAATACTCGTGCTTCTGTCTCTTTTAAGCCTGGTACTTCGATGCTTGAGTTCGGCAGAGTGCTTCTTGTGACGAAACGTTAGAACTGAGTGTCGAGTGGTCTTCTTGGGCGTTAGCGTCGATGCTCCATACCTTAGGTGATCTTTGGTATTCGCGCTGATCCTCCGTATCTTAGGTGATCTTCTTTGGTATTCGCGCTGATCTTCCGTATCTTGGGCGATCTTGAATAGCTGCAAGTAAGGTGGCACGGCTGACGAGGGAATCGGACGGATGTCTCCACGTGGCGCCATAGGGATCGCTGGTCAACAGTCGTGCATCCCCAGTAACGCGTGGGAGACTTCGCCCTCATAACTCCTTTCGGAGACTGAGCCTTCCTCCATCCTATAAGTAGGGGGAGCAGGCTCGCCATGGGAGAAGGAAAGAACATAGTTGTAGGAACCATGTCCGGGAAGTGTCCGAATCTGGGGGGAACCCTGCGCCGTTGGACGGCTATCCCCGAGGGGGGAAGGCTATCGTGGTCTGCGCACTCTCTGAAGGAACTCCCCGTGGACCACGCGCTCTCTGAACGCGGGTTCATGGCCATCCGTCCCTGGCCAGACAGAGCGAGGATGCGCTGCGGGGGACGGTGGCGCATTCTCGTCCGACACGGTCCTGTGCGCCCGTCGTACGGAAGGCGGGATTGAGGCCCCGCTGGACCGGGAGGTTTCTTCAAGCTTGGCTGGTCTCATTGACTGGAGGGCGTCGAAGAGCTCAACGAGGTCCAGGGCTTCCGGACTGGAGGGGCTCTGTGATCGCTTTGGTCTGGTCAGCCCAAGTGTATTATAGAGCTCTGTGAAATCCGGGATCGCTCAGAGCCTCCAGGCGACGATCCGGTGTCTTCGAGCCTGCAGCCTGAAGAGTCGGTGACGATCAGAGTCTCCCAGTTTTTACTTCATTTTCTGTTTTCAGAGGACTGCGATCCTCCTTTCTGTACTTTCCTTTCTGTTCTGTAGCTCTTGTAATCAAGCAGTTTTCAATGAATAAAAAAGGAGTTCTGTGATCACCCAAACCATGTACAATGCTTTTGAGTTCTCTTCTCTTTCTTCGCACTGTTCCGGAATGCTTGCATTTGTGTTTGAGTGCTGGAACAGCTCTCTTCTGGAAATCTGCCTTTGGCCGAAAATCTGCCTTTGGCCGAAATGGCTGGCTTTGGCCGAGACGAGCTGCCTTGTGCCGAGGTGGAGTCATCATTCCACTGGTCTCGGCTGTGGAAGCGTGAGCTCGGCAATGATCTTTGAGGGGTGTAAAAGCCCTGATCTTAGGAATCCGGCCGAGTGTCCGAACTCGAGGCCTTCTCCAGAGCCCAAGGCTCGGAGCTTTAGGAAACGACCGAGTCTGGACTCGAGGCCTTTTCCAGGGCGGTAGACCCAATCCCGGCCGAGTGTCTGAACTCGAGGCCTTCTCCGTGGCCCAAGGCCAGGAGCTTTAGGAAACGACCGAGTCTGCACTCGAGGTCTTTTCCAGGGCGGTGGACCCAATCCCGGCCGAGCGTCTGAACTCGAGGCCTTCTCCGTGGCCCAAGGCCAGGAGCTTTAGGAAACGACCGAGTCTGGACTCGAGGTCTTTTCCAGGGCGGTGGGCCCAATCCCGGCCGAGTGTCTGAACTCGAGGCCTTCTCCGTGGCCTAAGGCCAGGAGCTTTAGGAAACGACCGAGTCTGGACTCGAGGTCTTTTCCAGGGCGGTGGGCCCAATCCCGGCCGAGTGTCTGAACTCGAGGCCTTCTCCGTGGCCCAAGGCCAGGAGCTTTAGGAAACGACCGAGTCTGGACTCGAGGTCTTTTCCAGGGCGGTGGGCCCAATCCCGGCCGAGTGTCTGAACTCGAGGCCTTTTCCGTGGCCCAAGGCCAGGAGCTTTAGGAAACGACCGAGTCTGGACTCGAGGTCTTTTCCAGGGCGGTGGGCCCAATCCCGGCCGAGTGTCTGAACTCGAGGCCTTCTCCGTGGCCCAAGGCCAGGAGCTTTAGGAAACGACCGAGTCTGGAGTCGAGGTCTTTTCCAGGGCGGTGGGCCCAATCCCGGCCGAGTGTCTGAACTCGAGGCCTTCTCCATGGCCCAAGGCCAGGAGCTTTAGGAAGCGACCGAGTCTGGACTCGAGGTCTTTTCCAGGGCGGTGGGCCCAATCCCGGCCGAGTGTCTGAACTCGAGGCCTTCTCCGTGGCCCAAGGCCAGGAGCTTTAGGAAACGACCGAGTCTGGACTCGAGGTCTTTTCCAGGGCGGTGGGCCCAATGCTGTCGGAATCAGTCAGAGAGACGACAAGTTGATGACAATGTGAAAGCTGCTTTTATTGATTCTGAGATTCATTACATCCTTAGAAATAAAATTTCTTCAAGTGGGATGCATTCCACGGTCTCGGCAGTGGCTTGCCTTCCAAATCTTCGAGCTTGTAGGCCGACTTTCCCGCCAGTGAGACTACTCTGAACGGGCCATGCCAGTTCGGGGCAAGCTTCCCCTCGTTTGGTTCTCTGTCAGCTGGCAGGGTCTTCTTTAAAACGAGCTCTCCCGTGGTGAACCTTCTTTCTTTGACATTTTGATTGTATGCCCTGGCTAACCGCTGCTGATAGTCGGTCAGTCTCAGGGCTGCTGCTTCTCGTCGCTCGTCCGCCAGCTCCAGCTCCATTGCCAGGTTCGTCTCATTTCGGCCTTGGTCGACCAGCTCTGTCCTCAGGGTAGGGAGGCCGATTTCCAAGGGAATGACCGCCTCCATCCCGTAGGCCAGAGAGAAAGGTGTTGCCGAGATGGACCTCCTTGGAGTTGTTCTGTATGCCCACAGCACGCTCGGAAGCTCCTCTGTCGATCTGTCCATCTGCCCTTTGCCTTGTCTAGTCGCTTCTTCAGGCCGTCCAGGATCACTTTGTTGGAGATTTCTGCCTGACCATTACTCTGTGGATATGCCGGGGTGGAGTAATGGTTTCTGATGCCGTGCTCTTGGCAGAAGTCTTTGAATGACTTGGAGTCGAACTAAGTCCCGTTATCCGAGATCAGGGTCCGGGGGATGCCGAACCTCGTAAGGATGTTTTTCCAAACGAAGTTCCTGGAGTCCCTGTCCGTGATGGAAGACAACGGTTCAGCCTCTATCCACTTTGTGAAGTAGTCCGTAGCCACTATCAGCCATCTCTTGTTCCCTGGAGCTCGGTGAAGGGGCCCCACGATGTCCAGGCCCCATTGAGCGAAGGGTCATGGGCTGGAGAGGGGACTCAGATCCTGTGCTGGCTGATGGAGGGAGTGGGAGAACTTCTGGCATTTCTCGCATTTTCTAGCGTAGACCTGGGCGTCCTTCTGCATGTAGGGCCACCAGTAACCCTGGCTGATTGCTCTGTAGGCCAATGACCGACCTCCTATATGGCTGTCGCAGATTCCTTCGTGGATCTCATACAGGAAGTCGTCCACCTTGGTCGGGTGGACGCATTGGAGGTACGGACCTGTGAAGGACTTCCTGTAGAGTTTGCCTTCGGGAGAGAGCCAAAACCGAGCTGCCTTGAGCCTGATCTTGTGGGCTTCAGTCTTGTCCTCGGGGAGCTGGTCGTCCTTCAAGTAGGCGACGATTGGATCCATCCAGCTAGGGCCGAGGTCAGCACAGAGGACATGCCGAGATGAATGGAGTTCTAGACTTGACCTTGATACTGACCCGACCTCGATGGTCCTCTTCTTTCCTGCTTCGACGGCGGAGGCCAGGTTTGCAAGCGCATCTGCATGCGTGTTGGTATCTCTGGATATTTGCCTGACCTCGGCTTTCTGGAAATGAGAGAGCAGTTTCTTCGCAAGGGCTAAGTAGGCCGCCATCCTGTCGTCCCTGGCCTGGTAGTCTCCAGCGAGCTGGCTAGTTACCAGTTGAGAGTCGCTGAAGATCTCCAGGTGCTGGGCTCCGAGGATTTGGGCGCTGTTCAACCCTGCAATTAGTGCTTCGTACTCTGCCTCATTGTTAGTCGCTTTGAAGTCCAGGGTGAAGGCCTGCTCTATGACCAGTCCCTCTGGCGATTGGAGAACTATGCCGGCGCCAGCTCTCTTGGAGGTGGACGACCCGTCGACAAAGATCTTCCATGCCGAGGTGGGAGACTGCTGGACCTCTGTTTCTACTGGCTCTTGCCCTGTGCCCCCCAGTGCCGTGCCGAGCTGGGTCGGAGCCGGGTTGGGGGAGGCGAATTCGACAATGAAGTCTGCCAGGATCTGGGCTTTGATCGCAGTTCGGGGACGGTACTGTATGTCATACTGCCCCAGTTCAACTGCCCACTTTGATATGCTCCCTGAAAAGTCAGCTTTCTTGAACAATGAACGGAGTGGGTGCTCCGTGATCACCACAATGGTGTGGGATTGAAAATAATGGGAGAGCTTGCGGGAGGCGGTGACAAGAGCCAACGCAAGCTTCTCCAATAGGAGGTACCTGGTCTCGGCATCGAGCAGGGTCTTGCTCGTGTAATAGATTGGCTTTTGAACTCCCTCGTCCTCCCTGATGAGGACGGAGCTCACTGCGTGATCCGAGACCGCAAGGTATAAATACAGAATCTCCCCCCGAGTTGGGGTGGAGAGTAATGGTGGCGACATTAGATAAGTTTTGAGTGCGGCCAATGCCTGGTCGCACTCAGGGGTCCACTGGAACTTCAAATTTTTCTTTAAAAGCTGAAAGAAAGGCCTGCACTTATCTGACGACCGGCTGATGAAGCGGTTGAGTGCTGCGGCCATTCCTGTAAGCCTCTGAACTTCCTTCGTGGTGGAGGGACTCTGGATGCCCTGGATGGCAGTGATCTGGTCCGGATTGGCCTCTATCCCCCTCCGCGTTACCAAGCTGCCGAGGAACTTGCCAGAGGCTACGCCGAAGGCGCACTTGGAAGCGTTTAGCTTGAGCTTGTACGCGCGAAGGATGCCGAAGGCTTGGCCGAGATCCGCCAGATGGTCGCTGGAGCGCACAGACTTGACGACCATGTCATCGATGTACACCTCTACCGATCGGCCGAGCTGGGCCTGGAACATTTTTGTGACGAGGCGCTGATAGGTCGCCCCCGCGTTCTTCAGCCCGAAGGGCATCACCTTATAGCAGTATGTGCCGCGGGGGGTGATGAATGATGTTTTCTCCTCGTCAGGCTCGTAGAGCGGGATCTGATGATAGCCTCGGTAGGCGTCGAGGAAGCTCATTCGGTCGTGACCAGCGGTGGCGTCGATCAGTTGGTCAATCTTCGGGAGGGGGAAACTGTCCTTAGGGCAAGCCCTGTTCAGGTCGGTGAAGTCCACGCACACCCTCCACTTCCCAGTTTTCTTCTTGACCACCACCGTGTTGGCCAGCCATACCGGGTACTGGACTTCCCGGATGGCTCCTGCTTTTAGCAGGTTGTCGATCTCTTCGACGACCGCATCTGTCTGCTGCAGCCCGGTCCTTCGGGCCCTCTGCACTACCGGCTTGTGGTCGGGGTCGACATTGAGCTTGTGGCACATGACCTCGGGGTCGACCCCAGGCATTTCGGTTGGGCTCCAAGCAAAGACGTCCACATTCTGCATCAAGAACCGAGAGAGTTTGGCCCTTTCTTCGTCTGGCAGCTGGGTGCCAATCAGGAAGAACCTGTCTGGGTCTGCCGGGTCTAGCCTGACCTCGGCCAGGTCCTCGATGCTCTTCTTCTCAGGATCCTGGCCGATCTCATCGAGACCTTTCTCGAACTCGGCCAGGTTGACGCGCTCCGGCTCCTTCACTGCTGGGACTGCGGCCAGCATGCACTGCCTGGCCTGCTGCTGGTCTCCCTCCACTGTGACTACTTCCATCTTGCCCTCCTTGTTCTCATGGACGAACTTCAGCTTTTGGTGGAGGGAAGAAGGAACTGCCTCTAGCTTGTGGAGCCACGTTCTGCCCAGAATGACATTGTAGGGAGAAGGGGCGTCCACAACCAAGAAGTCGGCCAGCACGGAGGCTCCGCCAACTTGGGTTTCCAAGGCGATCCTACCCTTGGGATAGACTGGCGTGGCGGATAACCCTAGCAAGGGTGCTCGGACCTCCGTTAGGTCTGCTTCGGAGAGCTTCATCCTCTTGAAGCAGTCGTAGTAGAGGACCTCGGAGGAGCTGCCGGAGTCGACGAGGATCCTCTTCACGGTGAAGTCTCTCAGCTTCATGGTGAGGAGCAGGGGGTCGTTGTGAGGGACCTGGATTCCCTCTAGATCTCGATCCGAGAACGAGATGGCGGGTCGGTCACGGCGGGCTCTCTTGGATGCCGGAGCGAGTTCGGCTTTCATTATTTCTTTCCCGTGCGAAGCCCGCCTGGCTTCGGCACGGGCCTGAGAGCTTCCCCGAGACGAGGAAGCGGGAGCTGAGGACGCCAGATGGATCACGTTGATGATCTTCTCTGAGTCCTCGCTGTCTGGAGCCTGGGCCGTGCTCTGGTGAATTCGGCCCTCGCTGCCGCCGGTATCACCTGCCTTGATGAACTCCGGGATGTGGCCCTCTTCGGCCAGCTTCTCCAGATACTCCTGCAGAGTCCTGCAGTCTCCGGTTCTGTGCCCGTTGCCCTTATGGAAGGAGCAGTAGAGCTTGCTTCGGGCGCCTTCGGTGGGTTCATTCTTCAAGGGCGGAGGATATTTGAAGAACGGCTTGGACCTGATCTTGGGCAGGATGCGGTAGATCGGCTCCTTGAAGACGACGTTGACGCTCTGACTGGCGCTGGAGGGAGGTCTGGGCTTCCAAGTGCCCCCAGACCTGGACGACGAAGGCTTCGCCGAACTGGAGACCCAGGCCCGCTTGGGCTCCTGCTTCGGGGAGGGCCTCCCGCCTCTCTGCCGAGGTTGGCCACTCTTCTGTTCGGGCTCCGGATGCCCGTCCTGATCCCTGGCCCGGATCTCGTCTTCCTCCCGGGCGATGAAGCGCTTTACCCGGGACATCAACTCTGGCATGGACTCTGGGGTGTCCCCGGCCAAGTCCTTTCGCAAGTCGATGCCGGGGATCAGGGCATGCTGGAAGGCGTAGATAGCTATCCCTTCCCTCGCGCCCTCGATCTGGCTGTAGACCGCCCAGAATCGCTGGGTGAACTTGGCGAGGGTTTCGCCCTGCTTCATTCTCAGGGCGATGAGGTCCCCTTCCTTTTTGGGGACGACGGTGTAGGCTTGAAACTTCTTCAGGAAGGAGAGCTGGAGCTCCTTCCAACTGGAAACCGACTGCTCCGGGAGAGAGCAGAACCACTTCAGGGGGAGGTCACCCAAACTGGAGGAGAAGATTTTGCAGTTTAGGTGACCCTCGTTTCCCCAGATGGACATCTTCTGGGAGAAGTGTCGGAGGTGTGCGGATGGGTCGGACAGTCCGTCATAGGGGACGAACCGCGGGACGGAGAACTTCCTGGGCAAGGGGGTGCGCTCGATCTCTTTTGTGAAGGGCGAGCCCCCCAGATCAATGTGACAACAGATCTGCTTCTGGTCCCGCATGTCCAAATTATGCTGGAGAGCCAATCTGACACGTTTGTCAAATCGCTCTTGGTCGTCGTCCTTCTCTGGAGTCTGAGCTCGGGGCTTTCGCTTGGGATGGCTCGGGCTACGACGGCTATGAGTTCGGTCATCGCGGCTATGGTGACTTCGGCTGTTGCTCGAGCCTTCGTCACGGATCTGGCTCCGTTTCTGGTCCAGATGATTTCTAAGGTCCTCGCGGGGAGGCTGGGCTGCCCTGCTGGGGGCGTCCCTCTTTTTTCCTTGAGGCTCAGAGACCTGCCTCAAGGAGGCAGTTTGCACTGCCCTCAGCTGCTGCTGGAGCTCGCGAATCAGCTGCCCTTGCTTCTGGAGTTGCTTCTGGAGGAGAGCAGCTTCGGGAACCTCTCCAGTGGCAGGGGGTTGAACGCGGCGCGTCTCTCCTACGGCCACGGCTTTGTCCTTCCGGGGACGCTCATGCTGACGCTCACCGCGTCTGGGTGGCGCGACTTCTTCTGACGAGGTCGAGGCCTCGTGTCCCTCTTGGAGTGGGAACTCGATAAAGAGCTGAGAGCCCAAGCGGCCCTCGCCTGCAGTCGTGCCATGCACCGTACGGGAGCGTCCTTGAGGAGGGACGTCCGTTGGCGGTGGTGGCAGCTCGAGCGCTGCTCTCGAGGATTCTACGCCCTTCCTAGCTTTCGGAGGCATGGCTTCTGAAAGGTTGAGGTTAAGAAGGTTGGGAAGGTTTTGAGAGGTTGGGATATTACTTTCCCACAGACGGCGCCAATTGTAGGTGCAGAAAATAATGACCCACAATAAGGAGGTGCCTTATAGGACTTATCCGAGAAGATGATGGTGACTGGATGTAACTGGATGCCGTCCGAAAGCCTGAAAGGGAATAGCAAACGGTCAGAGGACCCTGGCCTGGGCGGCGCAAGGCTCTCCGATGCCAAAGTCAGTGTGGGAACTGGAACAATGGAAGGAGAGGAAGAAGAGAGACAGAGTAAGGGCTCTGTGAATGCGATTATGCGTACCTTGCATGGTGCATGGAGTTCTATTTATAGAGGTTTGGATCGTATCTTTCAGAGGATATCTTGGTGTGGGTCCCATGATTCGACTGAGAAGTCATGATCAGCCCACAAAGTAATAAATGCAGTCTAATCCGGCCCACTCTGCATTTAATGCTAGTCGGGTCAGCCCACATTGCATTAAATGCGTGTCTTGTTGGGCCAGGTTGTGTTGGGCGCCTTTGGCGGTTGGAGTACCATCGGATCTGCCCTCGGGCCTTGCCCTGATGTGGCCTCAGCCGCTGGGTGCCGCCATGTCAGCGATCTGGTGAAGATAGTGGGCGGCTGGATGTCGTGTCTGTCCCACTAGCTCGTGCCCCTATCCCTCCACGTGCCTGATGACGTGGGGGATGAGGGGCGCAAGTGAAGGTTCTCTCTTGCTTCGACTACTGTCCTGGCTTCTTCAGCCGAGGTGGAGTTTTCTGCCGAGATGGCACCGGGGTGGCTCAGCCGAGGTGGAGCTCCCCGCCGAGATGGCACCCGGGGTGGACCAGTTCGGCGCCAGCGGCCCGGAGATGCTTGACTTCGGCCCAGGCCTCTGTCCTGGGAGCCGGGGTGAGATTGGTGCCACGTAGATGGCACGCGGATGGCACGTGAGAATGCTTAGCCTCATCTGATGGCTGTGATTAGCTTAATCATGTGGCTCTGGAAATCTCCCCACACAGATTCTATATTTGGCCTACCCTTAATCCATAATCTATAATTAATTGCTGCATCCCTTTTGTCATCCATTATGTAGACCCCGCAAGAGAAAAGTCAAGGAAAAAAGGAGGTGTTTTTTAGTTCTCAAATGTTTCGCATGAGGAACAGACAAGAGGGCAATCAAAATCAAGGTCTAACAAATAAGCTTTCTACAGAGAAAAATCTAATGCAAATGAAACAAGGACAAGAGAACAGAACCCGTGACTTGAAAATGATGGGATTGCAATATGTAACTGATTGGAAACAGATTTATAGTCTTAGAATGTCAGATGATAAATAAATACCACCGAAATCTTTGGCAGAATATCATCTCTAGATTATGTGATAGGAATGGTATAAGCATATAATAGAAGTAGAGGTATTCCAACTGTTTTTTAACTCCAATTTATTAAGCCTGCCTGCCTTACAGGTAGGGATGTAACGGGTCTGAAAGGACCTAAATTGAAATAAGCCGGTACGTGTCCAGAACTGAAACTGTTTTCAGTTTGAGTTTGGGTCCTGGGTCACTCAATAGAACTAGAAACTAAGGTATTGTCCGGTATCTCTACTCTTATTTTAATAGAGTCATAAAAAAAAAAGGCTAACGTACTTATTTTTACAAGCCCAAAAATGAGACCTTTCATTTTAAGAGTATTTACGTCTACTTCTCTCTAAGTAGGTAGATGATAGAATCATGTGTCAAATGCTCTTATTTTACAGACCTCTACCTACTTTAGACATTTAGGGCTTGTTTGTGTAGCCCATTTCCGCGGAAAAGTTGACGGTTTTCCGCGGAAAACCTACTTTTCATGCGTTTGGTGCGGTAGTTTTCCGCGGAATCACTTTTTTGCCACATCAGCTTTTTCCTTCCTTACCATGGAAATGGACTTCCCATGGGGGGGTATGGGAAGTCTATTTCCACAGAAAATTGGCCCTCCTTTTATAAACTCCATTTCCTACCCATTTCCTACCAAAGAGTAAACATTTATTTTTTTGGAAGGAATCCGCAGCCCCACCAAACAACATTGCCACTAATTCATCAAGGAAAAACTTTTTGCACCAAACATGAATTTTTTACTTCCGCGGAAAACCTTTTCCGAGGTATTTAAAAACCATAGAATTTGATGATGTGGCAAATTCTTCTTTCCATGGAAGTTACATGTACACAAACGTGCCCTTAGACAAATAGAGATTGCACGGATTTCATACCTAAGGACCCATGTACCTTATTCCATAGTTATATATCATTTTTTTAACTATAAAAGTATATTATGTGTATTAAATACATAAGTACCTTAGATTAGTATATAAGTGATTGGGACTTTTTTGTGTCCTGAATCAATGCCCTGTATTCAACTCCGAATCCAAGTTTGGTTATTTTATTTAAATTCAGGTGTGGGTATATATGGACTAACCAGGACTGATTCAGGTTCCAGTTTGGGTCCCTATCAGTAATTGGCGTTTGAATGTCATTACATTATATACCGTACCCAAAGCTGACCCATTTTCATCACTATTCAATGTCTTGCTAGTTGCTATGCACTTGCTGCTATAAGGAAAACAAGTAAAGTTGGTGGAAAAAGTAAAACCCAAGTTTCAATGTATATTAGAAAATAAAGCATGACTTTGTGGATGTACATGCTGAAAAAAAAAGAAGCTATTATGAGTAAATTTGCCCTTAAGGGTTTCTTTTTTTAAGAGAATTCTTGACAAGAACTTCTCATGTTGTGGTTTCTGACATTAATACCAGGGCTTATTTGCTTGGCAAATCAATTCTTTTGTTGGAATTCTTAATTTTGACCCTTCAAACCCACCTGAAAAGCAAGAAATAGCCTTTCTGTAAACTCTAGCATCTCAAATGCTAAACAGAATGTGGGGTTTTGAAATTATACGTGGGGGACAACATTTAGAAAATATTATCCAGACATGAATTCTAAGAACTCTACGTAGGGCTTGTTTCTTTAAAGAATTCAATGCATTAATGTTTGAAGAATTTCTAAGGTAGCGTTTGTAGGCGGAAATGGAATGGAGACCGGAATGAGTCTAGAAAGGAATGAGGCAGGAATAGGCATTTCTATTTCAGCGTTTGGTACGCTGATGAATCAACCATTTTGATTCTTGTTCCTGCGTTTGGTACGCTGGAATGAGTTCTGTAATGGAATAAAATTTACATAAGACTGACCAAAATACCCTTGTTAGATTTTTATCTTTGGCTCAGTCAATGTATATATTATATTGTTATTATATAAGTGGGGCCCACATAAGTTCTTCTATTTTCTAATCTTATAATAATAATAATAATGTATAGATTATATTATTATTATATAGATGGGGTCCACACAAGTTCTTCTCTTTTATAATCTTATAATACTAATAATATATTATATTATTATTATATAGGTGGGGCCCACACAAGCTTCTTCTATTTTATAATCTTATAATAATATATAAATTATATTATTATTATATAGGTGGGGCCCACACAAGTTCTTCTCTTTTATAATCTTATAATAATAATAATAATGTATATATTATATTATTATTATTGTATAGGTGGGGCCCACACAGGTTCTTCTCTTTTATAATCTTATAATAATAATATAATATAATATAGATTATATTATATTATATAGGGGGGCCCACACAAGTTCTTCTCATTTATAATCTTATAATAATAATAATAATAATAATGTATGGATGTGAAAAAGGGTATTTTGGTCTAAAAAAAAAGTAGAAAGGAATGGAATGACCATCCCTTCCCATCCCGGATGGAATGACCATTCCTCTACATAAGGGAATGAGATTCCGGAGGTAATGGTCATTCCGCCACTTTTTGGCGAACTAAACGATGTAATGACCATTCCGTTGGAATGACCATTCCATTCCAACTTTCATTACAGCGAATCAAACGCTACCTTAATTCTCCAATCCTCTGAGTGAATTCTTAATCATCCTCTTGGTTGGAGCATCCATAAATGCTTAAAAGGGAATTGAAATTTGAAAATTAAAAGGATAAAAGTGACTTTTCATATGGTTGGAATTCATAATTCTAGCGTATAAACATGGAATCTGAAAATGCCAAGGGGATAACCAATAGACCACTGTCCAGAATCCTTAGTATCACAAATTGTTGTTGGAAATTCTGCTAAAGAAACTGTGCCTAAGGTTAGACATGATGTAATTAATGGATTCATAATGTGGGAGACAAAGAACATAGGAGATTTAAATCCCACCTAAGCTCAATTGTAACTTCTCAAGCTCCACTAAGTTCATGCGAATTAAATCTCAAAGACCATCATTTTATACTTGGTTTTTGCTCTTAACCAGAATTTGAAAATTTAAAATATGACAACTCCACTCTCCAAATTCCCTGTATCCTGGAGGTACATGTATGTTGGTGTGCATATACTGTGGGAAGGTTATTACAGACAAAAGAAGAGTAAAGTAGGTGGGAAGGAAAGGCTGAGCCGCTGAGGTGAGTGTGTGGAATCACGTGGTTGTCATAAATCAAGGCGCCTTTTCAGGGACCTATGCTCCTATATCTCTCTCTTTCACCAGCCAGTTAGCAACTTCAAAGTCATAAACCCCATGTGGCTAATTCCATCTTTTTGGTTGGCTTTTGTCCCACAAAACCCAAATACCCTCTTCCTCAATCCATGTTAATATTATATATACAAATGCACATCAAATCCATGCTACTGTTTCAAATGCAAGCAACATTGTGTTTTCAACTTCAAGTGGGGCATCATGACCCATCCCATTCATTGCATTGTGAGCATGATCTCCATCACCCAATAAATTCAAACAAGAAGACAAGATCTGTTTAGATTTCGTGCTGTTGTTTGTTTCTTTGTAGCCTTCCATGGGATTTTCTCGTTACCAAGTGGGGAAGGGCGTGTTCCTCACGTACTCGCTCATGGCGTTTTCACTCCAAACCTAAACTTACCTGCTACGGCCCGTGCATTGAAAAGTTGGAATCACAGTTCAATCTAAGCAATAAATTACGTAGAAAGTAAAAAGATGATGTTTTGTTCAGATGGAGTTTCTCTTCCAATAAAGCATATGAAAGCAACTAATAAAGTTATGGTTCTTTCTTTTTCTTTCTTTATAATTGGCTTTGATTTGTCTCAAGGTACGGATTATTGTAGTGATAACATGAAAAAAGAATATGGGCAATGATTGATTGCATGGAATTGGAAAGAAGGTATCATGATATTTGGGCCCATTTGGGTTATTGGATCTGGACCCAATTGCTAAAAGTGGATCATTGATTGGATAGAAGCCCACCAAACCTATGATTGAGATATGGGCTATCCCAACTCAATCATAGAAGCCCACCAACTCAATGTTTATGTTTGTTGCTTGGTCTTGTTTTCTTTTTTCTCTAATGAAACTGCATTTTACAAGAAAAAAAGCTCAATGATAAAAAAAGAAATGTGTAAGATCCAACGGCCTAAACGTTCCTGATCATGAGTATGGTTTGTTAGATGATAGGAAACCTTGGCTGTCCCCACAGGAGTGTAGCTCTGGGGCTTGTGTATGAGTGACTTTTTCCCAAAAAAAAAAAAAATGAGGTTCCATGTTGACATTTTTTAAATTTTAGTGCTTTTGTAATAAAAAAAATATATTTTAACAGGTTTTTTTCCTGTTAAAACAAAGTAAACAGGTCTTTTGAAAATTTTTCTTAATTTGTTTTTGACTAAAAATCTTTGTCTAGTCAACAAAGGTTTTGTAAGCTTTGACCAAGTCAACAGATTCTTAACCAAGTATGGACAATAGTCACTAAAGACCGAGTTTATCACCTAGTCCTCTACATTTCTAACTAGCTGACTAATTAACTTGGGTGAGTTTTGATAAGTCCCAGTGAGTTCCACTCTTATGGTGTAATTATTAATTACTTAGTGGCAACAGACCCAAGTACAATGCTTTGCACACTTTGGACTTTGGTGATGAACTGGGTTGGTTTTGTCTGGAGTGTGTTCCAAGTCCAGCAGGTTTATAGTGTTTGTTGTCCCTATGGGCCCAATGGCAATTTGTGTCCAGGGATCAATGTGAAGTTCGAGCTAGCCCTTGGCCCTAGCCTGACAAATTTAACTAGCATATGCTTAATAATTTCTATGCAATGTAGAGATTAAGTCTGTCTGTTTTTGGATATTTCCCTTCCAAGAAGGGATGATAAATAGTAGGCCTAAATCATAAAGTTCTATCTGTCTATTAGTTTATAATCCAAGGTTATCTTTCGGTGAAAGCTCTAGATTCATCAACATTTCCAAATCTTTTCAGGCCAAAGTCATCTACCAAATATTGCTCTTCTGGGGCCGCCAAGAACCTGTGTGTTTTGGTGACCATATTTATACCTATTGAAATGAATGGTAGCCACTGCGGCAAAACTCTCACTTTTGAATGGTAGACTAAATGGGAGTTGGTGGAGCCGCATATGGGTTTGCTCCTCATGTCTTATTTTTGAAATTCGTCATATAATTACTTGGTGTGCATTTATATGGTTTTAGTGAGCGCAACCAATAAAAATAGTAGTGTTGGATCAAAGATCTTTAAGAATAACCATGTTATAAAAAAAAAGAAAAAAAGGAGGGCCACTGCATTGTTTATTTATAAAATCTAAATATGTTAATATAAGAAAGTCATGAGGAGCCTTGTCTTTCCTTTTCTATTCCATTTTCCTTCAAAATGCATGCTTGTTTGTAGTTACTAAGGGCACGTTTGGTAAATGTGGAAGAATCCACGGATTAGAGGATTCTCTCCATCTCCAAAGAATCAATACATCCTCAAGAAGGATTCCCAATGAGAGTTCTATGTTTGGATGGAGGGAGGTTTCCTATAAATTGTAGAATGTGTGATCCAATGGTCACCAATATTTTTTTTAAAAATTTTAAAATCCATGAAAATTAAGACCTCAACTTTCACCTCAAAGTAGTTTGTGGTCATCTAGAGAATATGTATGGTTCAGATCGTGCAAAGGGGGCCCACAGGAATAAAAAATTAATATTTTAGTACTGAACTTTTTTGCAAATATCTCAAAATATGGTAAGGATCAACGGTTGGAATTTGGTCAACTAGCCGTGTTTGACCTTCCAAAAATAACTACTGATTCATATCGTGCAAAGGGGGCCCACAGGAACCAGAAAATAAAAAAAAACGGACTGGATTCAATCCCGTTTTTTGGCCCACAGTAACTCAGAAATCTCCAATGAACGTCCCAGATGGTTTTGCACATATCTCAAGATCTAAGATGAATCAACGGCTGAAATTTTGTGACATGGCCGTTATGGACCTTCTTAACACAATCATCGGTTTAGATCTTGATTGTGGGGCCCATAAAAATAAAAAAAAAAATGCAAAAACCGGTCTGCCCAATATTAACGTCCAGATTTACTGTAGCTCCGCAAATCCATTGAAGTGCTGATTCCTCGGATCCGATGGGGGGGGGTTCGAACTCTTCAAATATTCAATATGATGGAAGTCTTCAGTCCATCCTCTACAAATCCATGCTGAACCAAACACTCAAAATCCGTGAGATCGTGGATTTTAGACGTGGAATCCGACCCTAAGATGGTTGCCAAACGGGCCCTAAGGCATTCGTCCATGTTTGCAACTATCACGAGGTATTGTCGACTTTTGAAGAGAGACAGACTGCTGACTTGATGGTAAGAGCTACGACTTTTGCGAAGAACATGATTTAGGAGCATCATGCAAGTGCAACTATAGAAAGTGGCGGAACAAGGGAGGGACTGGCTCCTTCAATTGTGAAAAGTCCCTAAATCTTATAGAAAATTTTAGGATATTTTTACATTGGCTCTTTCAAAAAAAAATTATTTTTCTATTGGCCCTCCCAGGTATATTTTCTGATTCCGCTATTGTAACTATAGATCCATGCCTTTATGAATGTAAATCCACCGATTTTGGGGTAAGGGAGAAGTGTCACTGTGCAATGCGAATTTTCATTTAAGAGAGAGAGAGAGAGAGAGAGGAAGAAGCTTTAAAGAGAGAAAAAGGGGGACAGTCTCTCTATCGAGAAATATCGATTCAAATTTTCTCATTTTTATAAATTTGTTAAACACGGGCAGACCCTGAAAATTTAACTTGAGGGGCTCCATATAAAAGAAATATTGAAAAATGTGCAAATGTAAAAGAAAAGCACATTAATTTTTAGAATATGAAGGGGTTTTTTGGAATTTTGAGAAATAGGAGGGGGCTTCAACTCCATACTCATGTATTGGGTCCACCCACCAAATGAAGAAAGAGTGGGTTCCATGGAAAATTTAAATAATGTTTTTCTTTTTCACAAAATCCTTTTGTTGAACAAACGCATCTAAAAATGATCATCTCCTATCGTTTGACACTTTATTAGGTTAGTAAAAGTCAAGTTAAGCATCCATTTTTAAGATAAGGGGTCACATCAATAGCACTTTAATTCAAAATTTTATCTATTTAAAAAAAATAAAAATAAAAAAGCAACCTCCTTTTTCCACTAAAAACAAAAAGCAACCTCCTATGAGAGCATCTCTCATCTTTCAATGAAAGATAGGGGTGGGGGCCCTCACATTTAAGTTGTGGCATTAGATATGTGAGGGCCCCCACCCAATCTCTTATTTTAGGTGAGAGATATCTCTCATAAGAGCATCTCCCCTATCATATTAATGATAATTATGATTAACTCAGATTTTGTAATATGATTAGGCTTCTTAAGAGTCTATGGTTGATATTGTTTTTTAAAATAGCCATTGGCTATTCTGAATGAAACACCACATACAATTTGGTAAGTTGTTCACAGATTTTTTATAGGGAAAACTATGGGAAAAGTCCTCATGATAGTGAGCCATGAGAAAGAAACCCACCCAGTAGAAGTTTAGAGACGAGGGCCCCTTCCCGTTTTTTTTTAGATCCTCATGATAGTGAGCCATGAGAAAGAAACCCACCCAGTAGAAGTTTAGAGACGAGGGCCCTTCCCGTTTTTTTTTAGATGTCTATCGATGTTGTCGATATCGACAATTTTGGCGGTTATACAAAAGCCGCAAGAAACCCCATTGCTGTTGGAACAAAAAAAAAAATAGTCGATAGCGACAACATTAAGTTGTCGATATAGACTAGTTTATCAGTGAGTTGAATTAACAGTTGTAAGTCAGCTGCTGCTTAAAGAGATAAAAGTTGTCGATAGCGACGACATTAGGCTGTCGATATCGACTAGTTTCATCAGCAGGTTGAATTAAAAGTTGTAAGTTAGGAGCTGCTGAAAGAGATAAAAGTTATCGATAGCGACAACATTAGGTTGTCGATATCGACCAATTTCATCAGTGGGGTTAATTAAAAGTTGTAAGTTAGCAGTTTTTGGAATAAATAAAGTTGTCAATAGCGACAACTTTTATCTAATAGCTAATCAATTGGTTTGCAAGGTTTTATAGTGTGAATCCAACATATTAAACCCAACTTATAGTCATTAGGAATATCCTAAAAAGCAAACACCATGGAATAACTGAATACAGCATTCTCCATTTATATTAAAAAAATTGTTAGCACCATTCACATTCCAACATTCATTACAGCCGTCCAATACTTACAAAAGTAGCAAAACACAATAGATAAAAAGCTCAATTTGCAGTGTTTAAATCTACATGTATCTCATTTACATGCTTCAAATCTACATGGAACCCATTGACATCAGCAAACAACCCATTTACATCAGCAACCATATAAGTCGTTTACATCAGCAGCCATACAAGTAAAAAGGCACCGCACTGGTCAAGCTTGGAACAAGTCATTTACATTACCAAATCACCAAAAATGAATGCAATATCCAACCCTTGCTGAAGAACCCATTTACATCAGCACCATCCCAAAAATAACACTTCACTGTTCAAGCCTGGAACAACCCATTTACGACATGTACAAGTTCTGCGTTCGAGATTGACTACGTCCACGTATTCTGCTGACTGAACCTGAAATTCGACCAGGCAAAAATTAGTGCTTATGAAGGCTGAGATGAAAATGTTTAGCTTGTCAAAATTCAAAGGAAGGGCTACGGAACCAGCTATTGGACTCAGATTTAAGTATTTCTAAAAAACTTCATGTCAAAAAGAAGGGAGCATACCTATGAAAATTGAGAGCCCAGCAACCTAGGATACCATTTTTTAGCATGGTTGAAGATACATTTCACTAGACAACTACGAGACTATAACCTATGCCACCGTTCAACTACATGACCAACATGCTTCACTCATATCGTGTACATTTCACCAAACAACTACCAGATACATTTCACACCAATACAAATTATAGTGTATGAAACAAACAAAATTCCTATCGTGTACATACCACTTGACATGCTTCTGAAGGGAGAGAATTTTTTTTATTTTTGCTAAATGGTAAATTGGTATTAAAAGAAAAAGAAGGGCAAAGCCCTTAGGACAAAGAGAAGCAAAAATGCTACATACAAAAAACAAAAAAACCATCCCAGAAACAGGGGGACAAAAAAGATAAGAGGGAGAGAAAGAGATAACCATTGGACACATCACCTAAGAGCACCAACAACAAATATCACAGCAACTGCATAACACCAGCGGTGTCTAGCAAATCGGGAGCTTTAGCTGGGACACAACCATTGCAGTAGAGAAATTATATCTTCAAAAGGGCTGGAAAGCTGCCACTACAAAACAATGCAAGACAGCACCACAGACAATACCCCAGCTAGAGCTAGACCAGACGGACTCCACCAGCAATAGCTCAAAACAAAGAAGGGAGCTAACAGAAAATAGCTGCAAGTTGCACAAAACCATGAGACCACATGAGATAGGCAAAACAGGGCCCAACAAAACTGCAAAACTCCACACCTCACTGAGCAGAGAGATCTACCCGGGCTGGCTCCAGACTAACCAGAAATGGCAACTGAGCTGAGTAGAGAAAGGAGGATCTCTACAACTCGACAGAAACCAGAGGCTACAAAAGAAAGAATCCCATCCATAGCTTACAACAAGAAGCTTAGATGACTGGGCTAGAAAGACTCTACTACAATCCTTTGCACAGCAGCTCCACAGCCACTACCCCAGCTAAAACTGGGCCTAAAATCCTCAGCTAGCACTAAACCAAACAGGCCAAAAGCTGCAGCAAGCTGCAGAGGAGCTAGAAGCCGAACACTTGAGAAGCTCTTCCAAAAATCTACTAACATGGAAGGCAGATAACTCCACTACCCCAAGCAGGCTGATGGGAAAATCAAACCAGAGGCTAAAAGAGCACCCACTACAATGAGAAAGGCCACACCAGACGTTGAGCAAAAACATGGGACTATCCCTACAGCTGGACCAAATCAACAGCAGCTATAGGATAGCCTAACCCATCAAGGTCTTCATCCTCGGAAACCGAGGGCCCCATTAAGGCTGAAATCATGATACCCAATATCGGTCCGCACTCGAACCATATGCCCATCAGAGGATATCTGCAGAGCTGAAGATGGCTTCTCTTTTCGATCTGGGTAGTCACGAATCCGGCCAATGACTTCAACCGGGTGGTCTGTTTGTAGGGCTTCTTTCATGACAGAGATCGGATTGGGAGACGGGTGGGTGTTTTTTGCAGAGGGAAAATACAAACGATGCTTGGAATGAGGGGTTTTTGAAGGGGTTGTTGAATGGCCTGAAACTAGTTTAGAAGAAGGTGTTGAAACCCTTTTCCAAACCCTAAAATCCAAAACGAAAATCGCCATTAACCAAGATCAAAACGAAAATCGTCATCAATGAAGCCCAAATCTTTTAATGGAATCCAACAACCACTTTGACTAATTCCATGTAGAAGTTTTCTGAGAAGGAAAATAGCCAAAACACAAGTTACAAACAATGAAAATTGTCTAACGAAGAAATGCAGACACGGAGCAATGTATAAAGGGTTTACGCATATTTGTCGATATCGACAACTACATTGTCGATATCGACAATATTGCTAAACGACAAAAAAAAAATATAGAAACCCACCCAAATGACCCCTTCCGTCTCTAAACTCCTAACGGGTTGTCTCCTTATTCATGGGCCACTATGGGGATTTATCCGGTAGTTTTTCCTTTTTTACATGGTATCAGAACTATGACTTCTATTTTTTGTTAACCTTGCCAAGGGGGCTGGGACCCAAGTAAGAGCTCGCATACACACGGGAAGACAGCTCATTCAAGTAGGAAAGAAGCCCGCATATGCGGATAGAAAGCCCACACAAGTTGATCTAGGCTGCCCTTTTCCCTCGCTTCTACATCTCAATGTTCTTTCGCTCGTTCATCAATTTTGGACCCTTTTTTTTATTTGCTATTTTTAGCTTTCTACACTCAATATCTAGACTCCAATGGTCAATCTATTCTTGCGTACAGGCTCACAAAAATATGATTTTTGCATTTGAAAGATAGTTGAATGGATCGAAAATAAAAAGTCTCTTTTTACAATCATCGATATATTCAAGCCTCACAATCTCTTTATACTTTGGGAGGATTTGTGATAGATCTGATCTAGTAGGTTACCAACATTGATTGGCACAAAAGGTGCAAGTTGTAACAATGAATATCATTTCTACATAAAGCAATAATCATATCATTGGCCAAGGGGCGGACCAAGGTACAAGGTCCCAGGGCTTAAGCCCCAACCCATATCTAAAAAAATTAGTTTTTTTTTTATAAAAAAAACCTGCATATTCTGAGAATTAATATACATTTTTTACATTTCCCCCTTCTCTCTAATTTTTCTTCTACATAGACCCCTCAAGTAGAATTTCCTAGGTGGGTATGCCCTTGTCATTTGCCATTCCAAATGAAACTACATAGAGAATTTGAAAGAATGGTATCTATAAATTTCTACATCCGAGTCCAAAGAGATGGAAAATGGATTCGCATTGTAGTCATTCAAAGCTATCTCTTATATATCTTAAAAATGCCTCAAACGAGAGTGATATTTACCTTTGACCGAAATGGTTTTCGCCTTAATATAAAGCTATATTGTGAGATCTAATGTCAAGAAGATAGATTGCTTTCATTAATTAAACACTATATGTCATTTAAGCTGGGGCTAATTGCAATCTAGTGACGCGATTTAATCATTCAGTTGTAGTTAAGAAAAGTTGGCTAGGACCATGACTCAGAAACCAGATGTTGTGATTTCAAACTCACGCTCTCTTTCAGGGCCACTTGTCCAGTCAAAAGCCTAACTTTTTCGTTGCACAAGAGAGGTAGGTGTTGTTCCGAGTACACAGTTATAACAATCAGTATTAGGATTACAGATCCTCTCAACAGTGAATCAAACTAAGTATAAAACAGAGTTACAGAAAGTATTTTTGAATTGAAATTCTCTTACTGTTTGAAGGCAGAATAACAGTACTTTGTTGTTGTCTTTACGAAACTCAGAAATTCGCAGTAGATGGTAGATCAAGGCTAGTGTTTAACACTATGTCCTTAAGACAAATTTCGCCCCTGCAATGGTGCTAACAGGCTTCAGTGGCTTCTGTCTCCCAGGATACAATGATCAACACACAGTAGCAGCACTGCAAACTGTGTGTCTGTTTGAACCAGAGTGCAACAGCAGACTCTCTCTTGACTGACAATGCAGACTCGAATTGATGCAACAATTGCAGTGATTTCGATGATTGAAAATGGGAAGACAGTATGCATATTTATAGGCTGCTTCAGGTCTCTTCAATGGGGCTGCATCTGTTCAGAACAGTGACTGTTCAGTGAACAGATGCATCTGTTCTTTGGACACACCCTTTCACAAATGAAAGGACACACATCACTTGGACACACCCCATTTAAATCCAAAAAAGAAATTATTATTTTAATAAAAATTTCTCCAAAAAATTAAATGGGTAGTGGGCCGAGCCAGGCCCAACCCGCGTGTGAAGCCCAAGCCCAGGCCCGGCCTCGGTTCGGTCGGGGCGGGGCGGGGCGCGCGCGCGCGTTGTTTGGTGGTGACCCAACAAGGATCTATGTCCTCCCTCCTCCACAAAAGTGGGATGCCCCTTGGGGCTCATCTTATACCACTAAGGTAAACATATTTATACCAAAGAAATGTATTGCTCTCAAGCAATGTGGGAAGCAAGTTTTCCACTTCCCTTTCTTTCCATGTTTAACATGTTCAAGTAGTATTGTTTAGGAGGCAATTTCTCATTCACTCCTTAATGGATTAGAGCAACCCAATACATGTCATTAGTCTACTCATGGAGTAGATTACATTCCCATGTATTCTCACCTAAAACTATAAGTGGGTCCCACTTTTAGTTTGGCCCAAAGATAGCCTAAAGGTGGGTTCTCTTAGCCATTTTTCCAACAATCCCCCACATGAATGAAATTAACTGAAAGCAATGAAATGATATGCAGACACACAGAGAGAGTACAAATGGAAATTTTCTGTATAGAGAAAGGTAGCTTGTGGCCTTGAACCTTCCCTTGTGAAGTACTATCGAATTTACTGGTTGAACAGTGAACGTGATGTCTTGAACTACTCAACCTTTTACGTAAACCGAGACAATAGAGTTCACACAGAATCTTCCTGGACACAGTTGGTTCTAATGATTGTGTTCATTTTGGCCCTGAACAATGCCTGGTTTTCATGAGTGCTTTAGAGAATTTAGCCTTATTATTCTCATAGAAACGGCCCAGTTCACACTCACATAGGTGATTCTTATTAAGAGTATCCTGCTATACCCCACTTGATGAGTCAAGATATAAGAATCATTAAAAGCCTTGCTTACCCTAATTTTCGCTACAGGTATCACTATTATTATTATAGGAATGAGCAGGAGATATTATCTCCATAGTGATATCGTTAAGTCACACACAATTCGGTTGTCCCTTTGAACCTAGATCTTGGGATCTCCAGTCAGCTAGGTTGGGTTGCCATTATGGTGACTTTTCATTCATAGGCTTTAAGCCCATTCCCCTCGATGAACGATTTACTTGCTCTCTTGCTAAACCTTTGGTAAAGGGATCCGCAATGTTATCCATGGACTTTATGTACTCAATAGTCATAATGCCATTAGAGAGCAGTTGTCTCACGGTATTATGTCTCCGACGAATATGTCGAGACTTACCGTTATATATGTGATTCTGCGCCCTTCCAATTGCTGATTGACTATCGCAGTGAATGCAGATAGGAGGCACAGGTTTTGACCACATTGGAATATCTTCTAGGAATTGACGAAGCCATTCAGCTTCTTCGCCAGCTTTATCCAGTGCAATAAACTCAGATTCCATAGTGGATCTAGCAATGCAAGTTTGTTTAGAAGATTTCCATGATACCGCTGCACCACCAAGCGTGAATAGATATCCACTTGTGGATTTTGAATCATTGGTATCTGATATCCAGTTGGCATCACAGTAGCCTTCAAGTACTGCTGGATATCTCGAGTAATGCAATCCATAGTTTTGGGTGTATTTTAAATATCTTAGAACCCTGACTATGGCCTTCCAATGGTCTGATCCTGGGTTACTTGTGTATCTACTCAGTTTACTAACAGCATATGCAATGTCAGGACGAGTGCAATTCATGACATACATTAGGCTCCCAATTATTTGCGCATATTCGCATTGTGATATGCCTTTTCCAGTATTTTTGGATAGATGGATACTAATATCTATAGGTGTTCTCGCTGGACTGCTATTATCTTGATTATATTTCTGGAGTATTTTCTCAATATAGTGCGATTGAGATAATATCAGTCCATCCGATGATTTAGAAATTTTAATTCCTAGTATGACATCAGCAACACCCATATCTTTCATATCAAACTTATTGTTTAACATTCGCTTGGTAGCTTGAATGATTCATCATTACTACCCATAATCAGCAAATCATCAACATATAAGCAAATAATGACACAGCCATTGTTAGTGCTCTTGACATATACACACTTGTCACATTCATTGATCTTAAACCCATTTGACATCATCAAACTGTCAAATTTTTCATGCCATTGCTTAGGTGCTTGTTTTAATCCATATAGAGATTTGACAAGTCGACAAACTTTCTTGGTTTGTCCTGGAGCATTAAACCCTTCGGGTTGTTCCATATATATTTCCTCATCTAATTCACCATTTAAGAAAGCGGTCTTTACATCCATTTGATGTATCTCGAAATTGTGTATCGCAGCAATTGCAATTAACATTCGAATGGATGTTATCCTCGTAACTGGTGAATAAGTGTCGAAATAATCCAAGCCTTCTTTTTGTCTGTACCCTTTAACAACAAGCCTGGCTTTGTATTTTTCAATTGATCCATCTGCTTTCATCTTTCTCTTGAATATCCACTTGCACCCAAGAGTTTTGCAACCTTGTGGAAGATCCACTAGTTCCCACGTATGATTTTGCAAAATGGATTCAATTTCACTGTTTATTGCCTCTTTCCAATATTGTGCCTCGGGACAGGACACCGCTGCTTTAAAGCTTTGAGGCTCATCTTCTAACAAAAGTGTTAGAAAATCTGGACCAAATGTTTTTGATGTTCTAGCCCTCTTACTCCGTCTAGGTTCATCAATCTCTTGTTGGTTTTGTTCACTGCTATTAGCAGTATCTTGAGTTCGTTTAAGAGAACTCGATTCCTGTGAGGGTTTATTAGGAAATACATGTTCAAAGAACGATGCATTCCTTGACTCAATAATAGTATTAGGATGCATATCAGGAATCTCAGATTTGTGAATTATAAATCGATACGCACTGCTATTATGAGCATACCCAATGAAAACACAGTCAACTGTCTTTGGTCCTATTTTAACCTTTTTAGGTGTAGGAACCGCCACTTTAGCCAAACACCCCCACACTTTCAAGTATTTGTAAGTAGGCATTCTGCCTTTCCACAACTCGTAAGGGGTCTTATTGGTTTTCTTTTGAGGTATTCGGTTAAGAATATAATTTGCGGAGAGTATAGCATCCCCCCACAAATTCTGAGGTAATCCAGAACTTATTAACATAGCATTCATCATTTCTTTTAAAGTTCTGTTTTTCCTTTCAGCAACACCATTTTGCTGAGGTGAATAAGGAGCGGTAGTTTGGTGTATAATACCATGTTGTGAACAAAATTCACCAAAAGGTGATTCGTATTCACCTCCTCTATCGCTTCTTATCACCTTGATTTTCTTCTCAAGTTGATTCTCAACCTCATTCTTGTAATGTTTGAACATTTCCAAGGCCTCATCTTTACTTCTCAGTAAGTAAACATAACAGTATCTTGTGCAATCATCAATGAATGTAAGAAAATATTTCTTACCACCTTTAGTTTGAACAAACTTGAGGTCACATATATCAGAATGAATTAACTGAAGAGGTTCAGAAGTTCGTTCAATTGAATGAAAAGAAGTTCTAGTTAGTTTAGCTTCTACACATGTTTCACATTTGATATTTGAATCAAAACTGCATTTAGGCAAACATTCCATATTAACTAATCTACGTAAAGCATCATAGTTAACATGACCTAATCTACCATGCCACACATTAGAAGACTCAAGCATATAAGCAGAAGATTTTTTCTTATTAGGGACAATGGTCATTACATTCATTTTAAAGAGCCCATCGCTCATATACCCTTTGCCCACGTACATCCCAGACTTAGTGAGGACAAACTTATCCGCCTCAAATACAAGTTTGAAACCCTTCTTACTCAGTAGTGAGCCTGATACCAGATTCTTACGAATATCAGGTACATGCAGCACATTGTTGAGGGTGAGTTCCTTTCCAGAAGTCATTTTCAGTACTACCTGTCCTTGGCCTTCAACCTTCGAAGAGGCAGAGTTACCCATAAAGAGTTGTTCTCCGTTTGTTGCATTATAAGTGGAGAACATGTCTTTATTGGAGCAGACATGTCGAGTGGCCCCAGTGTCCACCCACCATTCTCTGGTGTTGCCAACCAGATTGACTTCTGAGACCACAGCAGAAAGATTGATGTCTGAAACATCAGTGGAGAGATTGTCCATTTCTGTCATGTTGGCCTGCGCTGGTTTCTTACTTGTATTTCCTTGGTCCTTGCGCTTACGACAGTCCTTAGCACGGTGGCCTGGTTTGTCGCACACATAGCAATTCCCTTTGAACTTCTTGTTGTCCTTGGGACCTTGTCTTTGACCATTTGAGGGGTTCTTCCTCTTCTTGGGGTTCTGCCCATGTTCCACCACATTAGCCTTGGCTTCAGTGAAGGTTTTTCCTGCCTTTTTCTCAGATGTACGATTGTCTTCCTCTATCCTCAATCTGACAATCAGGTCTTCAAGTCTCATCTCCTTTCGCTTATGCTTAAGGTAGTTCTTAAAATCCTTCCAAAGTGGTGGCAATTTTTCAATGATTGCTGCCACTTGGAAAGACTCACTAAGAGACATTCCTTCTGCATGAATTTCATGGAGAATGACTTGAAGTTCCTGAACTTGATTGATTACTGCCTTGGAATCACTCATCTTGTAGTCAAGGAATCTGCCAACAACGAACTTCTTCATTCCGGCATCTTCAGTCTTGTACTTTTTGTCAAGTGAATCCCATAATTCCTTAGCAGTCTTCAATGAACAATACACATTATATAATGTGTTATCTAGTCCATTGAGAATATAGTTTCGACAGAGGAAGTCAGCATGCTTCCAAGCATCTACAGCAGCAACAACTTGCTTGTCTGTCTCATCTTCTTTTAAAGCAGGAGCTTCTTCATGGAGGAACCTAGCCAAGTTCAAGGTAGTGAGATAGAACAACATTTTCTGTTGCCATCTCTTAAACTCAGTACCGTTGAACTTCTCAGGTTTCTCCCCATGGTTCACCAAAACAGGGCCATGGGTAGTGACTGGAGTATTCTTCTCAATACCCATAACTGTATAACAGAAGAGACTTTACTTAAAATACAGCACAGAGAATTATGCAGGAATTGAAAGTAATAGAACTGTAAACAGTAACTCAGACTTACTGATTACGTTTCAGAGAAAAGAAAAAAACAGAACACTGTTTACAGTAACTCAGACTTACTGATCACTTTTAGTAAAGACACAGAACAGACTAGAGTTCTGTTAAGTTTTGCATGAAGAGAGAGCCTCAGTTTCACAATACTGGTTTCATAGAAAGAAGAAGTAGAAACCAGTAGAGAACTGACAGAACCCGAAATCAGTAATACTGAATTAAACTGATGGTGTACTCAGATTGAGACAGAAGGTGATTTGTCTTAAGATTGTTGTTCCGAGTACACAGTTATAACAATCAGTATTAGGATTACAGATCCTCTCAACAGTGAATCAAACTAAGTATAAAACAGAGTTACAGAAAGTATTTTTGAATTGAAATTCTCTTACTGTTTGAAGGCAGAATAACAGTACTTTGTTGTTGTCTTTACGAAACTCAGAAATTCGCAGTAGATGGTAGATCAAGGCTAGTGTTTAACACTATGTCCTTAAGACAAATTTCGCCCCTGCAATGGTGCTAACAGGCTTCAGTGGCTTCTGTCTCCCAGGATACAATGATCAACACACAGTAGCAGCACTGCAAACTGTGTGTCTGTTTGAACCAGAGTGCAACAGCAGACTCTCTCTTGACTGACAATGCAGACTCGAATTGATGCAACAATTGCAGTGATTTCGATGATTGAAAATGGGAAGACAGTATGCATATTTATAGGCTGCTTCAGGTCTCTTCAATGGGGCTGCATCTGTTCAGAACAGTGACTGTTCAGTGAACAGATGCATCTGTTCTTTGGACACACCCTTTCACAAATGAAAGGACACACATCACTTGGACACACCCCATTTAAATCCAAAAAAGAAATTATTATTTTAATAAAAATTTCTCCAAAAAATTAAATGGGTAGTGGGCCGAGGTTCGGGGCGGGGCGGGGCGCGCGCGCGCGTGTGTGTGTTGTTTGGTGGTGACCCAACAAGGATCTATGTCCTCCCTCCTCCACAAAAGTGGGATGCCCCTTGGGGCTCATCTTATACCACTAAGGTAAACATATTTATACCAAAGAAATGTATTGCTCTCAAGCAATGTGGGAAGCAAGTTTTCCACTTCCCTTTCTTTCCATGTTTAACATGTTCAAGTAGTATTGTTTAGGAGGCAATTTCTCATTCACTCCTTAATGGATTAGAGCAACCCAATACATGTCATTAGTCTACTCATGGAGTAGATTACATTCCCATGTATTCTCACCTAAAACTATAAGTGGGTCCCACTTTTAGTTTGGCCCAAAGATAGCCTAAAGGTGGGTTCTCTTAGCCATTTTTCCAACAATCCCCCACATGAATGAAATTAACTGAAAGCAATGAAATGATATGCAGACACACAGAGAGAGTACAAATGGAAATTTTCTGTATAGAGAAAGGTAGCTTGTGGCCTTGAACCTTCCCTTGTGAAGTACTATCGAATTTACTGGTTGAACAGTGAACGTGATGTCTTGAACTACTCAACCTTTTACGTAAACCGAGACAATAGAGTTCACACAGAATCTTCCTGGACACAGTTGGTTCTAATGATTGTGTTCATTTTGGCCCTGAACAATGCCTGGTTTTCATGAGTGCTTTAGAGAATTTAGCCTTATTATTCTCATAGAAACGGCCCAGTTCACACTCACATAGGTGATTCTTATTAAGAGTATCCTGCTATACCCCACTTGATGAGTCAAGATATAAGAATCATTAAAAGCCTTGCTTACCCTAATTTTCGCTACAGGTATCACTATTATTATTATAGGAATGAGCAGGAGATATTATCTCCATAGTGATATCGTTAAGTCACACACAATTCGGTTGTCCCTTTGAACCTAGATCTTGGGATCTCCAGTCAGCTAGGTTGGGTTGCCATTATGGTGACTTTTCATTCATAGGCTTTAAGCCCATTCCCCTCGATGAACGATTTACTTGCTCTCTTGCTAAACCTTTGGTAAAGGGATCCGCAATGTTATCCATGGACTTTATGTACTCAATAGTCATAATGCCATTAGAGAGCAGTTGTCTCACGGTATTATGTCTCCGACGAATATGTCGAGACTTACCGTTATATATGTGATTCTGCGCCCTTCCAATTGCTGATTGACTATCGCAGTGAATGCAGATAGGAGGCACAGGTTTTGACCACATTGGAATATCTTCTAGGAATTGACGAAGCCATTCAGCTTCTTCGCCAGCTTTATCCAGTGCAATAAACTCAGATTCCATAGTGGATCTAGCAATGCAAGTTTGTTTAGAAGATTTCCATGATACCGCTGCACCACCAAGCGTGAATAGATATCCACTTGTGGATTTTGAATCATTGGTATCTGATATCCAGTTGGCATCACAGTAGCCTTCAAGTACTGCTGGATATCTCGAGTAATGCAATCCATAGTTTTGGGTGTATTTTAAATATCTTAGAACCCTGACTATGGCCTTCCAATGGTCTGATCCTGGGTTACTTGTGTATCTACTCAGTTTACTAACAGCATATGCAATGTCAGGACGAGTGCAATTCATGACATACATTAGGCTCCCAATTATTTGCGCATATTCGCATTGTGATATGCCTTTTCCAGTATTTTTGGATAGATGGATACTAATATCTATAGGTGTTCTCGCTGGACTGCTATTATCTTGATTATATTTCTGGAGTATTTTCTCAATATAGTGCGATTGAGATAATATCAGTCCATCCGATGATTTAGAAATTTTAATTCCTAGTATGACATCAGCAACACCCATATCTTTCATATCAAACTTATTGTTTAACATTCGCTTGGTAGCTTGAATGATTTCATCATTACTACCCATAATTAGCAAATCATCAACATATAAGCAAATAATGACACAGCCATTGTTAGTGCTCTTGACATATACACACTTGTCACATTCATTGATCTTAAACCCATTTGACATCATCAAACTGTCAAATTTTTCATGCCATTGCTTAGGTGCTTGTTTTAATCCATATAGAGATTTGACAAGTCGACAAACTTTCTTGGTTTGTCCTGGAGCATTAAACCCTTCGGGTTGTTCCATATATATTTCCTCATCTAATTCACCATTTAAGAAAGCGGTCTTTACATCCATTTGATGTATCTCGAAATTGTGTATCGCAGCAATTGCAATTAACATTCGAATGGATGTTATCCTCGTAACTGGTGAATAAGTGTCGAAATAATCCAAGCCTTCTTTTTGTCTGTACCCTTTAACAACAAGCCTGGCTTTGTATTTTTCAATTGATCCATCTGCTTTCATCTTTCTCTTGAATATCCACTTGCACCCAAGAGTTTTGCAACCTTGTGGAAGATCCACTAGTTCCCACGTATGATTTTGCAAAATGGATTCAATTTCACTAGTTTATTGCCTCTTTCCAATATTGTGCCTCGGGACAGGACACCGCTGCTTTAAAGCTTTGAGGCTCATCTTCTAACAAAAGTGTTAGAAAATCTGGACCAAATGTTTTTGATGTTCTAGCCCTCTTACTCCGTCTAGGTTCATCAATCTCTTGTTGGTTTTGTTCACTGCTATTAGCAGTATCTTGAGTTCGTTTAAGAGAACTCGATTCCTGTGAGGGTTTATTAGGAAATACATGTTCAAAGAACGATGCATTCCTTGACTCAATAATAGTATTAGGATGCATATCAGGAATCTCAGATTTGTGAATTATAAATCGATACGCACTGCTATTATGAGCATACCCAATGAAAACACAGTCAACTGTCTTTGGTCCTATTTTAACCTTTTTAGGTGTAGGAACCGCCACTTTAGCCAAACACCCCCACACTTTCAAGTATTTGTAAGTAGGCATTCTGCCTTTCCACAACTCGTAAGGGGTCTTATTGGTTTTCTTTTGAGGTATTCGGTTAAGAATATAATTTGCGGAGAGTATAGCATCCCCCCACAAATTCTGAGGTAATCCAGAACTTATTAACATAGCATTCATCATTTCTTTTAAAGTTCTGTTTTTCCTTTCAGCAACACCATTTTGCTGAGGTGAATAAGGAGCGGTAGTTTGGTGTATAATACCATGTTGTGAACAAAATTCACCAAAAGGTGATTCGTATTCACCTCCTCTATCGCTTCTTATCACCTTGATTTTCTTCTCAAGTTGATTCTCAACCTCATTCTTGTAATGTTTGAACATTTCCAAGGCCTCATCTTTACTTCTCAGTAAGTAAACATAACAGTATCTTGTGCAATCATCAATGAATGTAAGAAAATATTTCTTACCACCTTTAGTTTGAACAAACTTGAGGTCACATATATCAGAATGAATTAACTGAAGAGGTTCAGAAGTTCGTTCAATTGAATGAAAAGAAGTTCTAGTTAGTTTAGCTTCTACACATGTTTCACATTTGATATTTGAATCAAAACTGCATTTAGGCAAACATTCCATATTAACTAATCTACGTAAAGCATCATAGTTAACATGACCTAATCTACCATGCCACACATTAGAAGACTCAAGCATATAAGCAGAAGATTTTTTCTTATTAGGGACAATGGTCATTACATTCATTTTAAAGAGCCCATCGCTCATATACCCTTTGCCCACGTACATCCCAGACTTAGTGAGGACAAACTTATCCGCCTCAAATACAAGTTTGAAACCCTTCTTACTCAGTAGTGAGCCTGATACCAGATTCTTACGAATATCAGGTACATGCAGCACATTGTTGAGGGTGAGTTCCTTTCCAGAAGTCATTTTCAGTACTACCTGTCCTTGGCCTTCAACCTTTGAAGAGGCAGAGTTACCCATAAAGAGTTGTTCTCCGTTTGTTGCATTATAAGTGGAGAACATGTCTTTATTGGAGCAGACATGTCGAGTGGCCCCAGTGTCCACCCACCATTCTCTGGTGTTGCCAACCAGATTGACTTCTGAGACCACAGCAGAAAGATTGATGTCTGAAACATCAGTGGAGAGATTGTCCATTTCTGTCATGTTGGCCTGCGCTGGTTTCTTACTTGTATTTCCTTGGTCCTTGCGCTTACGACAGTCCTTAGCACGGTGGCCTGGTTTGTCGCACACATAGCAATTCCCTTTGAACTTCTTGTTGTCCTTGGGACCTTGTCTTTGACCATTTGAGGGGTTCTTCCTCTTCTTGGGGTTCTGCCCATGTTCCACCACATTAGCCTTGGCTTCAGTGAAGGTTTTTCCTGCCTTTTTCTCAGATGTACGATTGTCTTCCTCTATCCTCAATCTGACAATCAGGTCTTCAAGTCTCATCTCCTTTCGCTTATGCTTAAGGTAGTTCTTAAAATCCTTCCAAAGTGGTGGCAATTTTTCAATGATTGCTGCCACTTGGAAAGACTCACTAAGAGACATTCCTTCTGCATGAATTTCATGGAGAATGACTTGAAGTTCCTGAACTTGATTGATTACTGCCTTGGAATCACTCATCTTGTAGTCAAGGAATCTGCCAACAACGAACTTCTTCATTCCGGCATCTTCAGTCTTGTACTTTTTGTCAAGTGAATCCCATAATTCCTTAGCAGTCTTCAATGAACAATACACATTATATAATGTGTTATCTAGTCCATTGAGAATATAGTTTCGACAGAGGAAGTCAGCATGCTTCCAAGCATCTACAGCAGCAACAACTTGCTTGTCTGTCTCATCTTCTTTTAAAGCAGGAGCTTCTTCATGGAGGAACCTAGCCAAGTTCAAGGTAGTGAGATAGAACAACATTTTCTGTTGCCATCTCTTAAACTCAGTACCGTTGAACTTCTCAGGTTTCTCCCCATGGTTCACCAAAACAGGGCCATGGGTAGTGACTGGAGTATTCTTCTCAATACCCATAACTGTATAACAGAAGAGACTTTACTTAAAATACAGCACAGAGAATTATGCAGGAATTGAAAGTAATAGAACTGTAAACAGTAACTCAGACTTACTGATTACGTTTCAGAGAAAAGAAAAAAACAGAACACTGTTTACAGTAACTCAGACTTACTGATCACTTTTAGTAAAGACACAGAACAGACTAGAGTTCTGTTAAGTTTTGCATGAAGAGAGAGCCTCAGTTTCACAATACTGGTTTCATAGAAAGAAGAAGTAGAAACCAGTAGAGAACTGACAGAACCCGAAATCAGTAATACTGAATTAAACTGATGGTGTACTCAGATTGAGACAGAAGGTGATTTGTCTTAAGATTGTTGTTCCGAGTACACAGTTATAACAATCAGTATTAGGATTACAGATCCTCTCAACAGTGAATCAAACTAAGTATAAAACAGAGTTACAGAAAGTATTTTTGAATTGAAATTCTCTTACTGTTTGAAGGCAGAATAACAGTACTTTGTTGTTGTCTTTACGAAACTCAGAAATTCGCAGTAGATGGTAGATCAAGGCTAGTGTTTAACACTATGTCCTTAAGACAAATTTCGCCCCTGCAATGGTGCTAACAGGCTTCAGTGGCTTCTGTCTCCCAGGATAGTGAACAGATGCCTTTCACAAATGAAAGGACACACATCACTTGGACACACCCCATTTAAATCCAAAAAAGAAATTATTATTTTAATAAAAATTTCTCCAAAAAATTAAATGGGTAGTGGGCCGAGCCAGGCCCAACCCGCGTGTGAAGCCCAAGCCCAAGCCCAGGCCCAGCTCGGTTCGGGGCGGGGCGCGCGCGCGCGTGTGTGTGTTGTTTGGTGGTGACCCAACAAGGATCTATGTCCTCCCTCCTCCACAAAAGTGGGATGCCCCTTGGGGCTCATCTTATACCACTAAGGTAAACATATTTATACCAAAGAAATGTATTGCTCTCAAGCAATGTGGGAAGCAAGTTTTCCACTTCCCTTTCTTTCCATGTTTAACATGTTCAAGTAGTATTGTTTAGGAGGCAATTTCTCATTCACTCCTTAATGGATTAGAGCAACCCAATACATGTCATTAGTCTACTCATGGAGTAGATTACATTCCCATGTATTCTCACCTAAAACTATAAGTGGGTCCCACTTTTAGTTTGGCCCAAAGATAGCCTAAAGGTGGGTTCTCTTAGCCATTTTTCCAACAGTAGGCACTTGTACGGAGGAGTAGTCGGTTCTCAAAGTGACTAGAAACCCTATTTAGCAGAAAAAAAAAAACCTCCTATATAAATTTAAATAACCATTTTGCATTTACTGCCCTGGAGACACATATGACAGAAAGCTTGATCTAACCAAAATGTTAAAAGCCAACAAATAAAAAAAAAAAAAAAAGTCAAACTGTTAAAAGCCATTTAACACATGGATTGGAGCCTCTGTCATCCACCTGGATATGAATGATGATGCTTGTTGTAGTCTTTATCTTTCCAAAAAGCAATCAAGTCCTTTGGACCGGCACGCAACGCAAGAGGACCACACTCCTCTAAACTCTCAAGTGTAAAATATTATTTTGTTCTACTTAATAAAGTCCTTAGCCTCATGATGAAATCAGCATTCACTCTGATGCATGTTCATGCTGTAAATTACAATTTGAGAAGCCTGGAAGTTAAACTTTCAATCCATAGGGAAATAAAACCGTTTTGTTTTCCCACAAACTTATAATTTTTATGAGGACCACACTCTCACCTAATTTGACTGGGTTTCAAGGTTGGCTGAGTCTAAGCCTCTAAGGCCCAAGGCACTTAAAAAAAAAAAAAAAAAAAAACAGATGAGATATGCCTTTCAAGGCACATTAGCTCATTATTCAACTTATAGACAACACCAGAGTATGTCCACACATCATCTCCATCATCATCATCGTTACCATCAAAGTCTCATCTTAATTATACTTTTAGCTTGTTTTTTTGTGTTTTTCTTTTTCTTTTTCTTTTTTTTTTTTGACAAAATATATAACTCTGTAAGCGATGGACAGTGAGATGATGATCTTAGTGATTGCTTTTATAAGAGTTAATCCTTATAAGTGATAAGAGTATAATTATATATTAGGATGATTGGGGTTATTAGATGTATTAAAACTATAAAAGAGCTTCTTCAGATTATTAGGCCTGTTTAGATCTTGATATATATGATCAGATTTCCTCTTATTTTCTTATTTATCTTATTCTTTGTAATATAGAAATATGCAGTTTTATTCAAAATATGAAGACAATCAGTTCATGAATCTTAATTTCTAAAACTTGATTAATATGGTATCGAAGCCTTCAGTAGCTTGAATCTTGGGACCAAGTAACCATTGTCTTGGCTCATGCAGAAATACTGCCTATTGCGATTCATGACCTTTAAGAACTGATCTCCTATCTCCAATCTTCTTTTCCCTCATTTACAAGCAGTATAGATTTCCGTCTGAAAAATAAAAGCCCCTACTTTTCTATATCAATCTACAAACCTCCCAATCCACACAATCATTCAAGCATTATCATCTCATCATTTCTTTTATGCTATTCTTTGCCATGACTTTTTTTTTTTATCCACATGATCCTACTTTGTATCTTCTGGGAGTCATGATATATCCAAAAATATTAGCATTATTTCAAGAAGGGCACTGTGATAATTATTATATTTGGTATTTTCCCCCAATATCCCCATATACATTTCCAAACTACCCACTAAACTAGCTAGAGAATATTTAAAGAAACAATGATGATAACTGAATAAAAATGAAAAAAATTAGAACATTGATTTGCTTTAACCAATATCTTTCTTGTAAAAAAAATTCTAAAAATGATAAATATATTTAAAAAATAATAATTTTTCTGAAAACAATATTTGCAAGAGTGGTCCTCCAATGTACTGAAAATAATTTTGCTCGCATGTGCACGGCATGAAGTGACACATCTTTTCAGTGTCTATTACGGTTGGCTTTGCAAGGCTTGCAAACAAAAACAGATGTCTACTAGTGGAAGAATGTCTGAAGTAGTTTGCCATACGCATGGGTTTCTTTTCATTGCTGTAGTTATTGGGATTCTCCAAGACCAGATATGGAATAAAAGACTAGAGAGGATGAGGCTAAAATATTATTCATGACAGCAGGGGGGCCTGCATGGCCAATGGCCAATGGCCACTGGCCAGCAGCAAGTAAATACCCCATTCACTGTAATCTGCATGTACAGGTTTTGGTGGGAAATGATATATAGTAACCCATGTCGTCTTCCCAGTCCCCATCATCCATCTTCCCTTCTCACTCAAGTGGCAGTTGCCAGTTGGGTACGTCGGATCAGGCCATAAATTTTGTGGGCTATATCTTTCAAGTATCTGATTCATGTTTGTCAATAAATGCTGTAGATCCACTTGGGCCACACTGTTTGGATTATCTCTCCAAATTACTGTCCCCAAAGACCACCTTTTTTTTTTTTTTTTTTTTTTTGGGGGGGGGGGGGGGGGGGGGCTGTTTGTTTGCAGGATATTTCACAAGTGCCCCCCATAAGACTGGATTTCTCACAAATTAAACAGAGAATTCCATATGCAGTGGTGGAACCAGGTAATTTGCCTTGGACGGATCACTTCTTATAAAGAGATACCTTTTTTTTCCCCTTGTAAAAGAGGCAAATATATGCGACTCCATTAAAGCACTCTCATGCAATTGTTCAATCTTTTGATCCTAATTCTATGGGAATAGGAACGACTAAGGCACATAAGAAGAAAACGTACTCATACGAGAAAAAACATAGGGGTGTTCATGGATCGGGCTGACCCGTGCTCAATCCACTTTGGGTTGGGTTTGGGGCCTAGATTCTAGTAGATGGGCTGGGTGCGAGTTTTGTTATCATGTGAGTCATTTTCATGTGAAACACAATCCCATGTTTGTCATTTTCACACCTCATGACATGTGAATGAATGCATCCAACAGTTGACCATTTTTTACAAAAAATCCCACTATTTTTTCACAAATTTCTCAAAATATATGATGAGTAAAGGCATGTGACCATTCTGAAGAGGATCTAACAGTTCAAATCATGAAAATGGGAGCCACAAAATTAAGAATTATAGGTTTTTAGATCTAGACTATTTCACAAATATTAAAAATCAGTGAAGAATTCAAATATGAAATTTGATCTCATGGCCATTTTGGACATTTTAAAGAGTCTAAACGGTTTAATCATGATTGTGGGACCCACACATATATAAAAACTAAAAAAAATGGGACTGGGTTCAAGGGACATCAAAGCAGTGTTAAAAAGCACTATATACATCCAACGGTTGTGCTTGTTTTGTAGATATCTCACGATCCATGACGAGTTAAGATGTCAAATTTGGTGTAATCGCCGTAATTGGACTATTCAAGAGTCTGAACGGTTCGCATCATTAATATGGGACCCACAGATTCTCATAATGGCCAGATTTCACGCTTGGATTGTTTGTAAATATCTCACAATCTAGGAAGAATCAATGGTTGAAATTTGGTCCCATATCCGTAATTGGCCTTTTGAAGAGTATGGACGGTTCAGATTTGAATTTTGGGTCCCACATAAGTTTAAAAATATAAAAAAGTGACGACACCATAAACACTGTAAACGCGCCTAGTAACAGTGGGATGTGAAATGGCTTACCACCTATTGAGGAGTGTAAAATCTGGACTAAAAAATATGCCATTTTCACACCATTTCCACACCCATTTTATATACTTCATGCATAAATAAACCCAAACAAACATAACCATGTGCAACCTTTATGTGTATAAACCATTTACATATGTAAATCGCTGCGATTCAAATACATGATCTCTCACACAAAGTCATATGATCAAACCAATTGAGATACAACATAAGACATTGTAAGAAATTCTTCTTCTTTTGTTCTATTAGTCTAACTCAGGCTAGGCTCGGGCTTCATCATTTTCAGGAGGGGTAGACTTGGACCAGCAAATTCTGGCCCAACTCAGGGTTCTTGTTTAGAAGTCGGGCTAGGCCTGGACATTCCTCAGCCCGGCCCTACGCAAGGAATGGGCTTGGCTTTCAGCCCATTCGGGTTGATTCGAGTCTAGATATTAGGCCCAATAACTAAATGGGCTGGGCTTCGACAAACTTCTGCCTGGCTGCCCAAGAAAAAACCTAAATAGAGCTTCTAGATCATGATCAGCATTTCAGTATCCATCCTCCCAACCTTCCTCCTTTTCTAACTTTCTACAAATTTAGACGGCCCTGCATGTGTGCCCTCATCTTCACTTAACCTTTGTTATGTTGCCATCAGTGAGGCCACTTAAGACTGTTATCCAGAGGTGTGCCATGGCCCCAGTCAGGCTGGGTCAGTTCATGCTTGTCCAATACCAGTATGTTTATAAATTTGAATTTGGGCCTAATGTGATGGCACGTTTCCTTCCTAAGGACCTGAAAGTAGGCTCAGGGCCAACCCATTTTCAAAATATATACATGGTAATTCGTGATTAATATGTTGGGCCTGGCTGGGTCCATATCATGGCTCAGGCTGCCCCCATTTAACTATGAGCCCAGGAAAAAAGCCCAAGAACATCCAATGGGCCCCAAACACTACCCAATCTCAGCCCAATTCTGGCTAGGCTTTTGGCAGATGGACTCCCTAGTGTGGTCCTTATCTGCATCCAATAATATAGTATGGACGTCAGCCAAAGAGATCAACAACTATGGAAGTAAGGTATTTTTGAGACGCAGATGGAGATGGTCTGTAGAAATGGGCCGGGATAGAACTGGGACTGAGTGACATCCCATGGGCTGGATTAATTGAGCAGAATTTCATCCTACCCAGTCTGGCCCGTGCTGACCCTAAGTGCATCAAGGTATTTTGAAAGTGAAAGTCCAGGTTATTTTTTATTTACATACTGGCTCCTTACAGGGCAAAATCTTTCTTTCTGCCATTGTTCTTAGAGATTATTAATAAATGTAAGAGTTGTAATCAATTTGGAAGTTCAAACAAATGCTTTGGTCTAGAGGAGAGTAAATGACCTTAATTACTTCCTTAAATAAAGTGGATTTTTTTTTTAATTTTTAATGGAAAAACAAAAAATGAAAGATGGAAGAAACATCAGCGCGCATCTAAATTAATGTAGGGAACTCAATCAAAGGAGTGTGGATGAATTCTTGTTAGCATTTCTTGGGATAAAGGTAGATCAAAGTTATAACTGTCTAGTTTCTATGCGAGCTCCCTCTTAGGTTCCAACTTCCAACGGGTACCAAAAAAAAAAGAAGAAGAAGACCGTCTAGTTTCTATGTGTTGAACCGCTGTAGTGATTTGTTACCTTGGATTTTCTCACTTCAATACAATTAAAATCAAGAAACTACTTTCTTTGATATTATTGGTATTTAGAAACCAGGAGATCAATCTACTATTTAAGGAAATTCCAATTGATCTACTAAACTCGAAATCTTTCATCAATTTGCTGATTGGTGCTCTAATGCTTTCTAATAACCACATATGGTGCCAGCATAAATGAATTGGATAGAATGAGTGTCAGGGATATTCACCTCTAGATCGAAGAAACTGCTTTGATTGCTTTCCTAAACATGACTTCCAATCAAAATGGCATACCATAAGAGTATGAAGTATTGAGAAGAACCAGAAGAGGCTCATTTCCCCCTACCACTCGATCTGAGTTATCCATCATCATCCTCTATGTCTGGAGTGTCCATCCTAGCCCTTGCATCGTGAAGAGTGAATCATACATAACTAATTTTTGGTAGACAGTCATTAATCTCCACCTTTAGTGCAATCTAAATTGACACGGTCCGAGATAGCGATTGTAGCACCCAGAGATTTACAACCATATTTTCCAAAAGCTTTGGATTTCTTTAAAAAAAATAGTCATGTATTTTAGGTCTCAATCACTGTTGTTTATGAGCTGCCCAATCCATGGTGTTGATCGACCTGGAAATTGGACCCTACATAACATTCTCTAGTTAACCCCATAAACTTGCACTACTTATAGCCGTTAAACTTTAAGGACTTATTAAAATTTTATATAACTAAGCTGTTCCTGTTGATTTATTTTGTTTTAACTTATATCTAGGTCATGATAGATATGGATTGATTGATCAAGGAGATAAGGTCTGCGTGCAAGTGTAATACATATGTATCGATTATCATACATACTGACGGGGTAGAATCATCCAGCGATGCCCCCAACGTGATTACTGCTACAATAGCGATTGAAAATGACATTGCAAAAGAAGAGACACTCCCCCTCCATGGAATAAATTAATTGCTTTTGTCCTTCTATTGGAAGTTATCAGGCAGATGAAAATTCAGAGGCAAGCCACTTGTTACATTCTACATTTGAATATTTGGTAAATGAACAAACCACCCATTGGTAAATTTTTTGAGGTCATGTGTTATGCATTAAAAATTCAGGACATGTAATGACAGCTTGTACTTCAAACTTACATAAAGGAATGTTGACAGCTTGCTCTTCAAACTTACTTGAGGAACTTTCACAGGAGCTCCACTGCTAAAACCCTTTCTCTCTCTCTCTCTCTCTCTCTCTCTCTGGGTAAAGCACTGTTAACGCCTTAGATGATTGTAGTCCTTTTGAGCCGACCTTTTATGATTAATCAAATGGAACACACACGGTCACCCCCCAAAAATGTCACTAATTTCATGTTTGAAACCAACCCAAATGAAACTTCTCGTTAAATTCAGCAAGTGATGAATTAAGAAAATTGTTCAACTTGAGGGCAACAGATGAAGAGATTAGGATGATATATGTTGGGATTAAGATTTTGTGCACAATGGTTGACATCAAGATCCTTCCAATCCCACCTTCCCAATTGCTTTCTTGAAATGAGAAAATCAAGGAAGAGATTTTATACAATTAGTGATTTAAGATTCAATGAAATAGTATATATCTCCCTTTTTCGTAGAAACAAAGGATCTGGACTCCAATCAATGCGGCCCTAATGGGAACCACAGAGCTGTGTGTAAATTTCTTAGGTGAGCATGTCCATGCCTGAAAAAGCCCTTAAACTTACTTTCCTAACTCCTACTCGAACAATTGGGGAAGCAAATTAATATGCCCATCAGTCAACCGTACAATTATGTTAGTAGAGCCCATTTCTTAAATTAGAATCGCTTTAATCATGTTTTATAGTGGGACCAGCTTCTATTAAATTAAAATCTAAGGATATATGACGAGATACGCATTTTAAGGTGCAAAAATTTTCAATAGATAAGCCCACCTGTAGAATTCCATGCACACCTTCCACTCATGAAAAGTCATGTTCCACCGAGCCTATATATCTCTATTTTTCAAATCATCTCGTCTAGTATTTTTTGTAATATGATATTGATTTAAGGACCTTCCTTAATGAAGTTGATGTTTTTTTGAAGAAGTCACTTGATTGGCTGCCATTGCTTTCCTACTTACTGGAATCTCATTCTGAAATCCACGCAACAATTTCGTCGTTTTGTATGAGGATATGTAGCACTCATCCAGCACACCCAAATTTGTACTCCTTTAAATTGTAGACTAACCTATGATGCAGATAATCCTAACCATTACATGATAAGTACTCCATTTGTTAATTAAGTAATGGGCCATGGGGTATTCATAACATGTTCTAACATGGTGGACCATGTTCCTACCATCACCAATTCACCATCATCTTAATGTTGATCACATCAATCATGGGTGAAAAACCTTGGCTCTCATCTCTACCAAATTGATCAACTCTAGTGCACCTAAGCTTCTCAAAGATTACAGTTTCGGGCGACACTGATGTATACCAACTTCGATTCTATGGGGGTATTGTATTCCACATACCATTAGCTTTTGTTTATCAAAACTTGTTTAGGCTTTCTAGTTTTGATAAGGAAGTAATTGATTGGTCTATTGTTGATGATTACGTGCATCTCATCCCATCTATCCTCATTGGATATAGACCTAAATAACTAGTGTAAGCAAATTATATATACACGGAAAGACTGCACACGTCATGTTAATTGAAAATGCCCACTGTGCACGAGTCCGGATCTTCCTGAGGCTTTGACTTAAAGTGGAATCTATCTATATATATATAGCATGGCCCACCTATTGAGAATCGAGCCGTTGTAAATGAATGCTGCCCTCCACCACCTGGGGTATCCCAGAATCTTACGGCCATAAAATTTGGTTCCACCGTAAGATTGGCAATTTGATTCAAAACGCAATAAGACTTACAAGATTGTTTTTTTTTATAAGTTTGTTTTAATCACATTTTTAGTCAGATAGGACAAAGTTAACTCCAATTGAAGTAAAGCTAGAATATCCTATAAATGGGGAGATCATTTATTTTGAGGGGCTTGAATTTTCGGTAGGTGCACCCCAACGTCGAGTGTTGTGCTGCTCCCTCTACTCAAAGTTTTTCTACCAAAAATAGAGAAAGCAACTCAAGATTTCTCTAAGTGAGAGATGACATTGTATTACAAATTAAGTTAAAGTCGTTAATTATGGTCTCCATACATCACTCCAGCATTCCTCAAGAGTCCTGATCTTCTGTTTCTACGAAACGAAACATAGAGATACTATTTCATCCAATCCACAATCACTAATAGTTTAAAAATCTCTTCTTTGATTTTTTTTTTTTAAAAAAAAGCAATTGAGAGGGTGTATTAGCTGGTATAAAATTTTCAACAGTCGACGATTGTGGATTGCATGAAACATTGTCTACCTGATACTATACGTCATCAATATTCAATCTAATGGTGAGAGACTATTTCCAATTGAAACCAAACTTTTCCTATGCAAATACAAGGGGATCGAGTGCATGCCTTTTGAACGGTTTGGATTATATAGCACACAAGTCCTACACTTAATTGTGATGGGCATAAGAGATATCTCCATCACTTAAGAGGACTAAAATGTGCATGGCTGAAAGAATCATCATCGCCATTGTGACTCTTATTATGGAAGTCTTATCCCATCTATTATGAGGCGGCTTTCTAAATTCTTCTTCACTCGGTCCTACTTTGAGCAGCAGTTTAAGTAACTTCGAGTTTATCATGTAATTAGTTTATAAAGACATTAAACATTATACACAGGTGGAGCCAATTAAACTTTCAGTCTCCCACTTTAATACCCTAGAAGGCAATGAAGTTAAACCACCTCAATTCTTCTGAAATTGAGGCCTATGGTTGTAGTAGTTAAGAGTGTGGATTCTAGCAAAACATTTCTTTGTAACCATCCTTTGGCAATCCAATTATCATATATGCCTTCTTGGTTCATTGACTCATGGTGGCCACAAGATAAACCATCTGGATCATTGAAAGATTGACCCGGTCGACAGTACTTTGCCACTACATGCCAACTTGTTAATTTGTGGCATGGACCACTTACGTACATTTCAGCTTCCTTCAATGTAGTCATAAAGAACCAGTAGCAGATGAATGAAAAGGTACAGGGAATGAAGCAATGAATTCTTTGTGTATACACTCCAATAATCGTGTGATACGGTCAGACAGTAGTGAAGACGAGGAGGTCCCATCATTTTTATCAGGTCGGGGTGTGATGTTGAGTCCAGAGTGTTAGATTTGTCGCTCTTCATGCCCTGTTGGTGTCTAAATAGAAAAAAGAAAATGTCTCCCTCTTGTGTTTATTTGTATCTAATACAGGTTTAAATAGATTTGTTTTTGTGAAGTGGTTTTTTTTTTTAGGGGTTTGATCATTGGATTAACTAATTCCCATTGAATGGTTACCAAAAGAACAAAAAGATAACACTGATTCCAATTGAAGGTATTGACATTGGTCATCCTCATCTTGGTCAGGCATTGTTGTCATCGGTTTACATCTAGTGTATACTTCTCAAATGTATCAGACACCCTCATTTGTCTGTTAATCCCAACTTTTTTTTTTCTCCATAATCATTCATGGGTCTCAAGCATTTTGGTTGGGTGTACTATAGGAGATCCATCTTACACTATTTATATAATAATTACATACATAAGTTTATATGGACAACACATATGACAAGGTGGAAAACAGACTTTTCCAAGTAAGATGAGTTGGCATGGATATTGATGGTTAGGTACTTGATTTGATTCTTCACCTTCCCTCTCAATTCTCAGCCCCACCCCCACATGGGGACACCAAGTACCATGATCTCAATCTTACTTGCTTCTCCTAAAAATACATTTCATGACGTTCCAAGACATTTCAAGAGTTGCGTGTCTTGGGGTAGTTAGATTACATGCTCTTGTTCGGTTGTTCCCTCCTCTCTTATCTTAATGCAGCATATGCACCGAAGATACACATGAGATGAGAGACTAGAATAAATGCATTCCCACCTTTACGTACAAAAGGAAAAACAACTCTCCTTGTTTTACATGCATGCATGTGTTACTGGGGTGCGTTTGACATGAAAAATAAAAGCAGCAGAAAACAGCAAAATGCATATGAATAAACCAATATTTACATCTAATCATTGCTATATTTCTTTACAAATGTTTAAAATAATCACTATTTTTTTCTTATTTTTATAAATAAATACTTCTATTAATCTAAAAATCAAGGTCAACCTCAGTATTCAAAGTGGTTAAATTGTATTGGACTTGATGATTTTATCTGAATGAGCTTAGATTTAAGAAAATTTCAATTTTCAAGAAGAGAATAAAGTAGTCCAGTTGGTTGGAAACCCGCTTCTCACCTAAGTATTTAGGGAATTTAGGAATTGATACCTGGGCATCCTGGGGAAGGGGATCTTATTTCTAGGGACGGAATTTCTATTGCAGGAGCAGGTCTAATCTCCCTAGATGGAGTCTTCTAATGGGTTCCAACCCCCTTTGGGGTACAAAAAAATAAATCATCAAGACAAAATACAATGGATTCTGCTCAAGGAGGATCATGGTGGTTCGTCATGTAAAGTAGAAAAGAGGTGATTATATGTAGCTTTCCTCTGAATAAAAAGTAACATGTATCATTGGCATCATCTAACTATTGAAGCAAATAAACCAAGCCCAACAAAGTAAAGGGAATATAGGCAACTTGGCAACAAAGATTAAGTATGTGGTAACAAAGGAAACTAATTACAGAACCAATAAGACAAACCCTAACCCAAACAAATACAGCTCCTTTTTTCAGAGCTTGTTCTTTTTATGACAACATAGATGAAAGAACCCATCCCCCCAAATCTGCAAATTAACACACATACATGGAAATAGAATCCCAACCATAAAAGGAGAGAGAGAGAGAAAAAAAAAAAAAGAATATGAAAATCATGTAACAAGGGGAGTTTTACAGTGTAAAGGAGAATCCATAGACAAGAGCATCTATGGCTTTGGTGCTTCTTCTTCTACCTTTGGCGGCTCTGGCGGGGTTGCCTCGGGTGCGGCTTCAACCTTCTCGGGCACCACCTCAGGAGCTTTCTCTTCCTCTTTCTCCTTTTCCTTCTCTTCTTCAATCACAACTTCTTTCTCTTTGCTAGTCTCTTCTTTGCTAGTCTCTTCAACTGTCTCCGTTGTCACCGTCGTTTCACCTTCTTTTTCTTCTGTTACAATGAAAGTTGACACTTTCTCGAATACGAAGAAAACCGGGCCAGATACCAGAGTAGGCCCGAATTTTGTAGATGCTTCATGTACTAGTTTGGATCCAGGAAATTCTGTGTATTGTGAAATCAAAAATAGTATTAATCATATCTCCTTCTTACTAAGTTTTTAGATATCATTATTAAATTCATTTCAAATTATGGATCCGGGATTCGAATTCGCTCTAATACCATATTAAATTTTTTCCGCTAATCAATCCTGGAACTAATTACTTTTCAAACAGTTAAGGCTACTCTTCCTCATATACAACATACCATTTATATCTTTATGTCTTTTAAAGCTACCTACTTAACTTTACAATCACTCTAGACTGATATAATAAAAAAGAAAAGAATTATCTTTATACCGATTTTCACTAGCTCTTCAAGGAATTTCTGGACAGCTGGTGAGTTCTTCTTGATTCCTTCATCCTTCCGTTCTTTCACAACGGTCTGAACAAAGATAAATATCATCTATCATTTGGTTATACATCATATTATACAATACTTGGTCAGAAAAGATGTAGTTTTTTTTTTTCTTTTTTGGGGTTGAGAAAATCTAACCTTGATTTCAGTAGATGAAGCTTCATAGACTTCGATAACTTTAGGTTCCAGTTCAGTTTTCTTTTCTTCTAACTCCTTGCTGATGGCCTCCTGTATCCAAACAGAAAAGAGAAACCACAGTGAGGAAAAACAAAGCGCAAACAATTATAAACGTGGAGGAAGAGTTGGGAAAACAAGAAATTAACCCACCTTGGAATCATCAAAGGACTTGCATATTTCAGCAGCAGCAGCCTTTTTACTGCCGTTTTTCTCAAAAACCTTCTTGATCCTGGGAAGAACCTTTGATTTCCAGTACCCCATCTCTGCAAAAGCAGAAAAAAACCATAAAAACTTGACAGGCCAGATCTTGAAAACAAAAACAACATTAATAAATTTGGAGAAATGGGTGTTCATGAACAAGCAATCATAATTATAATAACCTTAGTAACGAAGACTGAAAAATTAGAACTCGTACAAGAAATGAAAGAAGAGAAGTTTTCTGAAGGGCTTTCTCGTTCTTCTGTGGCTCTCTAATCCACTCCTACTCTCTATCTCTAAGACCTGTTTCCCTCAACTTTAACAGGTGCTTAGACCTGTTACAAGAAAATATAGAAGGGGATCGGGCATCCTATGAAATGGCCCAGCGAATTTTTGGTAATTTACGTTCATGCCAAATGTTTCTTGTTTGACAAGGGCTTTGCATCTCTGTAACAATCACCAGAGACACCTAGATGATTACCATTAAAAAATAGGAATAGCTGAAGATAAGTGCATGTGGGTTACCAAATAACCCAAGTGGTCAAAATTGGTCCATTTGAGCAATGTATCTGATTGGTCAAAATGCTCAGTCGATGGGATCATATTCAACTATTTCGGATTGGAAAATGACAGTTTCCTGATAATGGGACCCAATAATTCCACTGTCAAGTTTCCACCATATTCTAGATTGGATCCGAATTAACAGACTGCATTTTCAAAAAATAAGACACGTTAAAAAAATTTCTGGGGTTTGTTGGCCTTCTCAAAATGAAAGTTAATGTATCAGAAGGCTTTACGCCTTAGCCAACCCTAGAATATTATGATCATTGGATGTTCAACCCCATATCTTTTCTAAGACCACAAAATGAAAAAGTAAAAAAATGAATACGGCTTTACTCTGCCTAAATTGATGGCAATCAGTGGTATTTTAATTCAGACACAACAAACTCTACTATAGGCATCTTATTTTGAAAAGCAAAAGGGGGCTTTTTCACCTTTTCCATTTGATTAATATCTTAGGATCCTAACTTGTATGATAACATGTGAGAAATCATCAATATCATAGGATGTCGAACTGTTTCAAATGTCAGCTAGCTAGCCTTGTCATGATCATTCCATCAATCTATGACAAGGTGCAATCAGCTGCAGTGGACTCAAGAAATTTACTCTCAGAGTGCTAATACATAATAAAAATAAAATTAGAAGTTTAAAAAAAGGTGCCATGTTCACCCCCAGCCGCCACCTGGTTCTGCCCTTGATCACCTAATGAGTCGCCATAAAAATGACAAATGAGATGAGTAGTCACTGTTGATAACAACTTAGGTCATATGAAATTGCTTTGTTATGTATTGGTGTTAGATCCTATTTATTTGTCGGATAGAGTAAAATGAAATAAAATAGAATGTCAAATCAAGAAAAAATTTAAAAAAATTAATTATAATAAAGTCTGGATAAAAGAATATTATCACATCAGCAATCATCATTGAATGGAAGAAAACTTGTCATATGTCATGATTCTTTGGAAAAAAATTAGGAATTCAGGCATGGAGAACCTATAAATTCTCCAAAAAAGCTGTTCTTGAGTTGAAATTTCTAAACTCTTATCTTGGGTAGAAAATTTTCAAATTTCAAGGTAGTTGAAATTTTGAAACTTCTTATATGGCCTTGCCCCTAACATTAGTAAAAAAGTGAAACACAGAAAAGCTCATCTTAAATAGATTGAGTAAAGTTTAGAAAGCAAAATGACCATTGAAAAGACTAATAGGATCCTCTCAAAAATTCCTAGTATATCATCTTTTTTCTAGGGATAACTAGGCTTTAATATGGGTGCAAAGATTAATTGTGTAATAATGATATGAGGTTCATTGCAATGCATGTAATCTCAAGACCAGTGTGAAATTGGAGAACACTCCATAAATTAGAGAGGGAAGAAGAATCTAACAATTGTAACCACCTGATCAAGTGTCAATGTTGGGGCAGTATAGGTTTATGATTATGATCATTAATTAGTTCCTAATGATAATCAGTCGCACTCTTCTCTTATCCATTATCCTCCATCAAAGTGGGCCCCACAAAAAAAAAAAAAAACCATCCAACATGAAAGTTTATTATTATTATTATTATTGAGTGGATGGTGTTTTTTGTAATTAGGGGGTAATCAGGGTCTAGTTTTGGAAGAAGGAGCCCAAGCGGCAGCTGGCAGTGGCCTCAAAATCGGATGTCTATCTAAATTTGTGGGCCCCACCTAAATAAATCCTACGTCATCGACCTGTACACCGTTTTTTTATTTTCCCCCCTTGAGCCGCACGTGGCTTCGCTGGTGTGTAGAACTCACCGCCAAGTGTTTGTTCCTTACTCCCCAAAATGCCCCTACAAAGGACCCAAAATATCTGAAAAAGCCATTGCATCTGCAGCCACAGGACAAAAGGGATACTTGTCCCTTTCCGGATATAAATAATGATTTATTAATTTATTGATTTTTTTTATTAAAGGATGTGTGATGATTCATGATTGTGAGCCTATCTGGAAATTAGAGTGGTCCCAAATGGGTCGAGTCGGGTTGACCTGACTTGTCTGAAGGCCTACCTGCATTTGACCCATTCTTTAAAAAAACGGTTTAGATAACCTAGCCATCGCTTGATGCGGGTTAACCCGACCTGACCAGCGTAACCTACATTCAACATGAGTCAACTCATTTAAGCCGAATTTGACTCTATCCCACTTGTTGTAGATGTTTGGCCCAAGCTTAGTCCATTTTCGAGTGTTAAGATTATACTTGAGTTTAGTTGTAGGCTGCAAAAAAGCCTAAAATACAAAAATATTTAATTACCATATTGTTTAGATCAATTTAGATATACGTGTCAACCTTAAAATGATTCGTTTAAATGGGTTATGTGGTTTAAGCCTAAGCCCGTCCAATTTTATTGCGGGTCAAATTTATGTCAACTGACCAGTATACAATGTGAGTCGGATACTCGGTAAAGTTTGCGGGATGGAAAATTTATGCCAGCCCGACCTGGCTTGTGAACACCCCCTACTAAAAATCACAATACTACTAATATTAGTTGGAAGGAAGATTTTACTCCAATCAAAGGGGAGCAAACCATTAGTAAAAATATATTTTTAAAATCCAAACTAGATGTTTTATGTGTGGTCAAACTAATGGTGAACTCATCATCAATTAGAATGGAGTTTGACACTGATAATATGAGAGGGATCTGCTGGATTCTACATGCATAACCCTATGATTAGATTTATAGGAATGGGCTCAGATAATTACACCATCAGAGGACTCGAATTTGTTGAAAATGTTAGTGGGAGAGAAACACAAGTGGAATAGTCTTTATATTTTGGTATTGCCCCGTTTGGTTATAACCGATTTACATAGTATTTTTTCCACCTTTACATGATCGAATCTGCTCATATTAAATATGATCGTCTTCACAAGAAATGACCCAAATTCAACTTCTAATGATAAATGATCAACCTAATGGCTCAAGCCGTCCCAAATTAGACTTAAATTTGGGTTACAAACTAACTACAGGGATTGTGACAGGAGTGAAATGGATCAAACGAATGTAAGCCATCTAAAGTTAATTCAAGTGTAAGTTACTAAGCTCACCTCAGCATGGAATTATTTGCATTGCGGATGTAGTCAAATTGAGATTTTACTTTTCTTCCCTAAAAAGAGAAACTTGATATGACAAAGTGGCAGATTAGTCAAATTTGTAATCCTCGAACTGTTTTACACCGTGTTGTCTGCTGCAATTTGGGCAAATTGTCTGCAGTTCTTTTTCATGTGGTGGTTTATCTTGAATGATAATGCCATACTCAGAAGATTCAGAGTCCAAAACCAATATACAAAGACCAGTCCAAATGGTGACAAAACAGAAAGTGTTTCATGTTTCTTTGCAAGTTTGCCTTCGTAAAGCATTGTAAGATGTAATCTAATTTTAAAAAATAACATCCACATCTCCACCCACCATGTGACAACAAGTCTTTCTTTTTCTTTCATAAACATGGTTTCCTACTAAGACATTGGGACCCAGTTTAGGATAATTGGAGATTGACAGAGGGGTTTTGCTTCCTTGAAAAGTAAACATAATTAGATCATTGCTGACCCATCATATGGTGTATGTGTGGAAGCAAGAGAAATAAAAAAAAAAAAAAAAAGAATTCAGAGGTTGATACAAACCAAATGAGTGTCAAATTGAGATAACATGAGATGCCTGAGTGGAAAGGGGCCTCTCATCTCAAAGAGGCACTAGGATTCGATCCCTGGGTGGATAGGTAATATAAGTGGTTCTGGATGATGATGATGATCGTCAAATTGAGCCAGATGTCAATTCATAGGTGTAGTGGTTCTCAGAGGGGAGATAAGATCATAGGTGAGGTTTAGAACAAATTTGAAAATGTGTGGTCCACTTTGTAAAGATCCAAACCATTCAAACGACGAGCCAACCTTCTTTTTTTTTTTTTTATCTACATTGGTCCATGATTCAGTCCAAAAATGATCGTTTGGATTGGAGAATATTTCTTAATGTGGTTATACTCCATATTTACTCATGTTTTTTTTTAATAAAATCAAGTTTTCATGTGATGACTCCCACATAACATAGATACAAATTGGCAATTCAAATCACCTTCCACCCACCAGTATATACTCATATCTTAAGTCAATTCAAACTAGACATTCACATTTGGCAGCCTCATCCATCTTGTCAATTTTCTTTAAAGTCTTGTTATAAGGCTTTGGACTCTTCGAAGGAGGCTCAAGCTCCTTTTTTGCAGGTTTGGTTTGGTTTGGTGCCTCCTAGAGTAGAGGTTTTTTGTTGGCTGGCAGTTTTCGATAAAGTGGCTACGGTTGATAACCTTCACAGGAGAGGAATGATGTCAAATGATTTGGTGGATTGCTGCTCTTTGTGTGGGAAGGATGGTGACTCGATTAATCATGTCGTCTTGCATTGTGACTATACGACCTATCTTTGGAGCCATTTCTTGAGGAGGTGTGGTCTTCTTTGGTGCCTCCCATACTCTTTATGTCAGTTGGTGGAAGAGTGGAGGGTTAGTCCTTTTCACGGTTGTGGCTTAATTTTGTGGAGGATCATTCCCTTTGCAATTTTGTGGACTCTTTGGAATGAAAGAAATGACAGAATTTTTAGGAGATCTCCTTCGACGCCAGAAGATATTATTTTGCTTGTGGAGGTTAGAGTAGCAGAATAGGCTCCTTTTAAGAAAGAAATTTATTGGAATGAATTTTGATTGTATTCTTCAGAATTGGGAAGCTTGCATGTCATGTGGTCCGTCCAAGGTTGGGAAAGTGGTGTGTTGACATCCTCCTCCATCGAGTTGGTTAAAATTTAATGTTGATGGTGCTGCTAAAGTCAAGTCCGAGCCAGTGGGTATTGGTAGAGTTCTTAGGAATGGTAAGGGTGAAGTGTTGTTAATTTATGTTCTCCAAGAATGTTTAGGTATAAAAGAATCTAATGAAGTGGAAGTGTTTGCTATTGTGGAAGCTTTAAGAATTTTTTTTCTTCTACTTTCAAAGAAAAGCTTAATCGTGAAAAGTGATTCTTTGAATACTATTAGGTGGGTGTCTAAGGTGGAGAGGGGTCCTTGGAAATTTCAATATTATCTTAATGACATTAAGGTTTTGTCTTCTTCGATTAAAGTTTCATTCTCTCATATTTGTCGGTAAGCAAATTGTATGATAGACTCTCTAGCCAAACAAAGGGTGCATAGAGTTGTTCCGCTTGTGGCCCTTATTACTTAGTTTTGTTGTTTTTGGTGTTGGTATAAGGCTTTTGTACCAACTTCTTCTTTCTTTCTTTCTTTCTTTTTTTTTTTCTTCTTTTTGTTGGAGATTTTCTTGTAATGTTGCTTTATCTTTAATTTAATTTACCGTTACCGATAAAATAAAATAAAAACTTTTGGATTGGACACATGTGATAATACCGAGAAATTGTGTTTGTCCAATCTAACAATGAATATGGCTCTAACCAATCTGAATGTTTATAAAATTATAGAAAAGAAAATGCAAATATAATAAACCTGAAGGGTGGATCCATTTTAAGTAAGCACAAAAAAAAAAAAAAAAGAATCTACTAAGATCATCATTTTTAGTGTTATAGTCATTTTTGTTTTCAATTAAATGGCTCTATGGTTTTATTTACTTGGAGAAGAAGTTAAGCCTTCCATAGAAAAATTGGGTGAAGCCACAACTTGCACAGAATTTGAAGGACGTTACATGTAAATGTTCGATGTGACCTTAATTGACCACATCATTATTAGTGTTATGTCATCATGTTGGCGACTGAGGACATGTTTATTAATAAGAGACATGCTAATGGCTTCTAAGCAATCTTCCTATGATGCCACATGGTGTTTGATTGCTATTGATATAGGAATAAAATGAACACAAATAGCTGGATGTTGTTAATACACTTGGGTTTTAAGTCATCTGACTTGTTCTTCTTTTATATCAGTCTTGCCGACCAATCCAATAAGAGACGTACACTCTTGTATTGTTCTTGAAATCATCTGCAATATTATCAGGATGGAGACAATCACTACAAGCAAAATGGGAAGTGTCAATTTTATATGAGTGATCTTGTCTTTGGATGCTATCTCAGCTGATTAGGCAGGGGCGGAACCAGGATTTCATCTCCGGGGGGCCAAAACTTGAATAATTTTTATTTCACGAATTATTATAACTATTATATCTTTAAGTTTTCTTTCGACATAGTTGTAAGTTCAAGCATATAAAATATATTACGATTCAAGACTAAATTTTACATGAAAATTAAAACCATTTACACTGTTGTTATGGTGAATGAATGAAAGACCAACCATTTATACTTGTTGCATCTTATATTGAATATGCTACCAATTGAACCCAGTCGCAGCAACCAAATGCACCTCGTTTCTCCTTCTCAGTCCTCTTCTTCTTCGATCGAAGCTTATGCAAATACAGCGAACCCAGCAGCCACTTTTTCCCCGGGCACGGTGAACCCAAAGAAACCAGGAACGGACCTCTATTTCTGCCAAAGTGAACAATCAGAATATTCCTTGCTGGTCCGACCTCTAGAAGTCCTTGTTCCGATCGAACTCATGTTTTTTGCAAGTCCTTGTTCCGATCGAACTCGTGTTTCTCTCCTTCTCTGTGCCTCTAAAACGCAGAAACCTATGAGCTATGGCACACTGCAACTTTGAAAATGCAGATCCTTCTTTGGCAAGACTGCTTCTTGCAGTGGCGACTAGGCAGCGACGATCTGCTATGCCTACAGGATCTTTAGACCGATCAAATCGATCAGAACCAATCGTGGCCCTCTGAGATTCAATCTGAATCTCTTTTGATCACGCGGCACAATCCAAGCCCTCTCTTCGATATCAACTCCCAAAAACTTGGGGGGTTGCGGGGGCCATTTGGTGATGTTAAAAGGGTTTTTCAAAGCCGGGGGGGGGGGGGGGGGGGGGGACCAGGGCCCCCACGGGCCCTAGTGTAGTTCCGCCCATGCGATTAGGGATATCCAAAACAAAAGGGCAGATTATATAAGATCAATTTTAGTTTTTTTTTTTTTATAAAGTTTTTTCTGCTAATCATTTCTATACTTTTCAACACTCCCCTAAGGTGGAATTCAGTCGGTGGACTTTTCTCAATACATACATTTTAACACTGAGTTGTTCCTCCGAGGACTTGAACTCGCAATAAGTTGGCTCGATACCATTTTAAATTTCCCCCATTGGATACAGCGAAAATACTTTTTAACAATTCACCATTGATTCTTCATTCTTAGCCATTTATGGGAAGTCAAAGTCAGTATTTTTATGAATTCAACCACATAAAACAATTATTTACCCAAAAAAGTTTTACATGAAACAAACCAGCCCTGAGTGGTCTTTAATTTTCCATTTTTTTTTTATTTTTTTTTGTTCGTGTCATGATGTGCTTTTTATTACTCTCAATGCTTTATACCTTAGAGAAGTATTGGTCATGTGGGTGTGATTTTATTTTGAGCTCAGGACATCTAAAGACCCATGTATAACCCAGTATCAGTTTTATTGCCAATATAAAGAGAAGAGCCAATGGCTGTTATTGTGCTGATCAATGTCAAACTAAGAATATAATGCCAATTCAGGGAGAGATGGTGTTTGTGAGATCCTCTTTCTCAAGGAGAAAAAAAGGCAGTAAAAGAGGCATGCAGGAAATTTGCCATCATAAACAGCTACAGAACAAATACCAATATTCAAACCTGTTATATATGGGATTTGGGGTTGCATGATGCATCCAACACAACTTTTTTTGGGTGCTCTCAAGTAAAGCAATGAAGAAATGTAAAGATACTTTAAAAGACCCCCTTCTTATTGAGATAAGGAGTCTCACTCTCCACTCTCAAATGATAAGCCAGAGACTCGAACCCAAGAAAGACATAATCGATAGTGCCAGATAAGAGACTGGACTAACAACACTTCCATATTTAGAAGTCTGGAGATTGGCTTGGCTACTGTGGTTCTAAGGACACCACATGGGATGTGACCACATAGAGGCACTTGATTATTGTTTTTTCTTTTTCTGGTAGAAAGGCACTTTATTATTGTTAGAATGAGAGAGGAAGGTAAGGACTAAGGAGTGTCACCAGCAAATTCAAGGGGCCCATAGCTCCCATTATTGGAGATGGGTGGGTCCATGTTTCTGACAATGAGACCATGGATGGGGTCTTCTTGTTGAACGTAGTGTTGTAGGAGCCTTTGGACCCAACTTGTTGCCATTATTCCAATAGTAACTTAGGGTCCACTCATGTGTAACAAGCAAAGATGTCTTGTGGGTGTCGGAAGGGTTAGGGTTCTTTGAGTTTGGTCAAGGAGATTCTCTTAGACAATAGTCATAAATCCATGTGTGCCACCCACATTGTGAAATTCAAAGCACTAATATAATCAGTGTCCCACCTTGAAAGTCATTTAAGTATAATTTTGGTTTTAATCAATGTTTCATGACCTTTTAATTAATGGCCGAACAACCAATCAATTTGTTTCTATTCACTGTGGCACCTCCAAATCCAATCTATTCCAATCAGGGAACCCTTGTTGTCCCAACTTATGAAATTCAACTATACACAACCCCAAAGGTTAGCCGAGTGGTCAGGACCATGGTTCCTCCCTCTTCCGGAGCTAGAGATCTTGGTATCGACCTCCGGTTCCCCTTTATTCAGGAATCGACGGTTGAGTCCACTAGTGCTACCACACTGGGGTCACAGGGGTGTTTACTCGGCTTCCCTCTGGGCCCAGAGGGATTAGTCCAGTCCAAAAAATTAGAATCCCTTCGATAGTTAAAATAAAATAAAAAAATCAACTACACAAGATAATTATGTTCTTATAAGAAAAAACAACATCAGTAACAAGAGGACTATCATAACGGAAAATGCTGATCTGGCTCAATTGTTGCTCGTCAAATGAACCTTCTAAAGGGAAAGTTATTGAAGTGGTGTGATTTGGAATGAAGTTCTATTTGAGGTGTAGCTCATTATGACATTATCTAGAGATTCTACATAGGCAGAATGATTTCAGTCAGATGTGCGTCCACATGCATTCTTACCTGTGTGCGTGAGGTCGTTCAAGTTTCACCTATTAACATATTGGTTGGATCTATGCATGCATACTTCCCCTTCGTCTTGATTAAGGATGTAAATGGGCCTTTGATTCTCTGATTATCCGGAGTTTCTTACCCATTAAAATTTGGGTTTGGGTCTTTATTTAGGCCCCGATAAGTAAACGGGTCCCGATCCAGTTCCACCTTGGTTCCAACCTATGGACCCGAAACCCGACATATTATCTCGATTTTCGAGAATCCTTTCTAAAAATTAAGAGTTTTTCATATCATTCTCTACCTGGACCCGAACCTGTCCCATAAACGAAACCAGTTCCGGTTCCATCTTCTGATTAAAGATTTCAGTTACGGTTGTGAATCCACCATGAATTCGGATCAGAACCAATCTATTTACATGCCTAATCCCAATCCATTTACCACTAAGGATGTCTGTGAATCCCATCTGCATTCCATCAATACTATTCAATAGTTTATATGTGACCAGCACTTATCCGTGTCATTAAGGCTCGGCCCATTTGATAAAAACTGTCATTCCTCAGATTCAACCACCAGACGAAAACCCTTCCCTCAATCCAACTATTTAATTCCCCTATAAAAAGGAAGTGAGATGGGACCTACTCTCATCGCTGGCTTAGCAGTTGCCAGCCTCCCAAAGTGAAGCCTACTCATGGCACCTGTACCACTCATTAACTCTCGTGTCAAGCCCTCCTGGCTCCCACTTAAATCTGCAATCAAACAGCCCAAAAACTATGCTAGGTCTTAACTGCATTTAAGTCCACCTGGATGCATTACAATTATAAATGGTAAAATACAATACGCAAAATTATCATGCAGGTTAGGAATGGAGCAAGATATTTCAAAGACTAGATAATCTTATCCCTAGATTTGGAGAGGAAAAGTTAAGAATAATTACCATTCAAAAAATAAAATAAATGAGGATTTTATAGAAAAAATCCCGTTAGCTGGTCATTGCACGAAAAAGGACCCTGTAGTTTGGGCCACCCAAAAGAAATTTGTATCTCATTCTTTTTTTTTTAATATGAGAGAAGAGACGCTAGAGTCGCTCGTGTCTGATGGAGCGACGCTGCGAACTCCCTTCGTTCTCCCATTCTTAGTAAAAAATGGATTGTTGCGCACCATACCCTTTTGGTGCTATGTACGTCTTCAATTTTTAAAATGATACAATTTGAATACTATTCATCAAAGAAAGTGTATTGAGATCAAACAAATCAAAGAATGAATCAGGCATCTCTCTTTCGGATGGGTAGATGGGAAGAGCTTTCAACGTGTATCTTATTGTAACTATGATTTCATCCACGTATGTAACCTCTTGAGATGAATGACGACGTGAGTTGATCCAATGAGATTTGATTTAGTTTTCTAGAAGAAAAAGAAAATAAACAAATAGGAAGAAGAAGAAATAGAAGTATGTGACAGAGAACTGAAAACACATCTGAGCGTTCTTCTGGGCACACAGCCTAGACTATCAAAAAAAATAAAAATTAAAATTAAAATGGCAAGAGGACTGAAATTGTGTGGCCCGAACTGCTGGATCCTTTCCGTAGCAACAGCCAGGGTTTTTTCTAGTAAAATCCTCTAAATAAATTTAACGACAATCTTTAACACAGCCTTCTATTTGTGAGTTTGACCAAAGTTGGGAAATGTTTGGAATTTGGATAAGTATCAGACGGGGTCAGTGCTAATTTAGAGGGTGTCACGACAGTAGGGACCCAATGAAAAATAGATTATTATTTTTAAAAAAATTATGCCCTGGCCTATTATGATATCAAACACCAGGGGAAAAAACCGGCTGCCCTTGGGCATTACCTTAAATTGTAGGGATGCGTACAATGGGAAAAGAAGATGCTACTAGTACTAGGGTGAAAAGAATGATAAAGCAGATTGAAGATATGCATTGTGCAAACATGAAATCAAAAGGAGAACAAAACCAGATTTCATGATATCCATTCTCTTCCAAGATCATTCTGTTATCTTCTCCTTTTCTACAAACGCAAACACAACAAATGGCACAAGCTTCAATTAAAAAGCTCTGGCCTGAAAACAACTTGCACTAGAACACCAGGAGGACAGCAAAAAACAAAACCTTCCCTCTTGTGCACAGCAACCCACACACCCACTCTCCCATTACAGTAGACACTGCTATAAATACCTAAAAGCCCAGCAAAAGAGAATACAAAGAAACGTAAGTAGAGAACAATGTTACAGAACTCTGCCACTCCCATTTCCGCAGTTGTCGCACAATCATGTAGTCAACCCAGTACTTGCCATAAATAAAAAAGTAACCGTCCCAAACCACAAGCACTCCTTCCCTCTGACATGCCTGTGAACCAAAATATTTCTTTCATTTAGCAGCATGGTGATGTTGGCAATTGAGCCAGATGTTTCAGAACTTGCTCCGTGCTGCTCGGTGGGAAATGTTCTATCATTTCAAACTTCCTCTCATTCCTTGGTTTCACTGCTGACTTGAAGTTCATCCTGGTTCTTAAAAGCAACCATTTCAGTTGGCTGGAGACCAGTAACCAGAGACTTCAAATCACTTGTTACTGTTGCTTGCCCGCCTTCATCTCCCTTTTGCTGGAAGAACCAATATATAAACATTTAAAATGATAGAAAGGGGAAATGGGAACGAAGATATATGAAAATATGTTTCTTCCTCCGCAATAATGACAGAATGATCTTTAATACACTGCAGGCAGAATTCAATGTGTATTCAACTGCTTTGAAGAATGCAGCAAAACAGGGTAGACGGGAAATATGAATATTAAAAGGCATCGTAACCAGCATTGGATAAATATTATTCATTTCAGCAAAAACCCAAACCTTCCCATCATATGGCCAACAGTGAAAGGAATAAAATCATTCCAAGGAAAGAAATACATAGGTACGTACAACCCCCAAGCAATTGAACCATTAAACTCTATTTATTTATTTATTGAACAGCAACGCAATTTTATTAAGAGCAAATCAGCATAAGAGACATCAATAACGACTAAATTTGCATCCATGGACTATATTTTATGATAGTTAATTATTTCTGATAGTAGTTTACGGTTTACCTGCAAATGTTCCAAATTTGGAGAAAGAGGTCTGAACCTCTTGTCTTGCATTGCCTTCTGCCGGCCTTCATAAAATGGAAAGTCGTCCAATATGGATGTCTTAGCTGAGTAATTTTTAAAAACGTTCAATATTTCAATGCCCTGAGAAAATTTCACCTGCAAAGAGAACATAGTTCAATAATAATAAATCAATGGGAAACATGAGAAAATCTCACAAACATTTATGATGTTAAGGTTAATGAAGGGGGAAAAATGGAGCTTAGAGTTACAGAGCCAAAAGAAAAGAAAACAAAGGTTAATTAAGGGGAATAAAATAGAGCTCAGAGTTAAGGAGCCAATAGAAAAACAATTATGTGGGAAAAGATTTACCAAATATATTCGAGTAATTAAAGAGTATAAATAATATGAAGAGCAATCGAAATCTAGACACGAGTCAGGTTCTGCAAGTTATTTCACGTGAAGGTAATTGGAGAAAAAAAAAAACCAGATGCAATTCATCAGCCCTTAAATGAGTCTGATTCAAGATTTCAGATTCAAATCCCAATTTTGATAGAATGATAGGACACCTCACAAAACAGAATATATTGGTCACTAGATCCAACTGCTTGGGTACATTAAAAATTGTTTCCATGAAAGTTTGCTGGATGCATATAACACCCAGTAAACCAAAATCTTGAAGGAAAAGAACATTCTGCATGCAAAATAACTTTGAAATTCAAAAAGCTTAATAAGCCAAAGTACTAACTGAGGAATGCATATTTGCCTTCCCTGTGGATGGTAGTTTTTTTTATCTGAAGGGTTTTTTGAACAAGTTTTTGCCTGTGGCTTCCTAGAATCTTAGATTGACATAGTTCAAATGTCCTCACATATTAGATCATTGAAAAATAAAAATGAAATCATTCAAAATAATACAAGAAATGAACAAAGAAGTAACATTTCTAACAATGACAAGAGCTCGTGGCACAGTAGCTCACTGTGGTTCGGGTTCAAGTCGGCTTCAAGCTGTGAATCTATACTCTACATACCTCCTGGGTATCTCTGCTGTTAGTTACAGGTTTATTTTCGTTGTTCTCAAGAATTATATGGCGAAACTGAGGATTTGGAACATCCTTGATGATATGCCATTTGACTGGGAAAAAACCATTCCATTTATCCTGCTGCCAAAAGTCCATGTTCTTGCTGAAATCAACCCGGTCAGTCATCTCAGCTACTCCACAAAACTGACCACTAGCATTTACCTAATAAAAGAATGAGAAAAAAAAATGTTAATTTTATGTAGAAGTTTTTTACAATTAGAAAATTCTACCAAATTATAAGAATATTTGCATTTATTAGTTTCTTGGGGTAAGTTTGTCCCCAAAAGATACAACTGGTGCACCCAACAACAACAGTTTGCAAAATAACTTTGACTTTGGGTGTATACCCATTTCCAGACAATACGAAGTTACAAACACCTAGACAATTGACCACATCACGCATGCTAGCAACCTGCATCTCAATATGATAAATAATTTCTCTGAACATCAAACACATCTGGTGAAATGAATTGATGAGCACAGCAACATTAGGCAAAGCATGCACAGATCAGATGGGGGGTATTTTTGAGTTCTCATTTATGTTAGGGTGAAAAAAATAGAAAAAGAGGGGTTAAGAACTATGGAAGCCACAAAAAAGTGAAGGGAATGCTTTAAAATAACATAAACAATAAAAAATATAGAAGTAACATTCTCGAAGCAATGATCACACACGTTCGATGCTTTAGATGATACAACGGCATTGTGTATTTTTAAGGGCAATTATCAAGATGCAGACTTTCTGAATTTCTACGGCTTGTATTAATTGCTTAATGAGAAATAGAATGGTAAATGTATGGAGTAAAGGAGTGGATCAAGAAAAGATACCATACCGAGAAGAAAAGGAACACAGGACACTGGCTGCCTTTTTCACTCATTCTCTGTTGGGCATCCTGATAAGCATAGTCGAGCCTCTTATTCCCATTTGGGGTGCTTGCCCAAACACTGTACTTAATACTCTTATGAACGTCATCCTCACTGTATGATTTGATAACATAGAACAAAGCATCATCGTATTTAGAGGAAAAATCAGGAAGGTTGTACAGATCCCTCCTGATTACATTGGTTGAGTTGTTACAATTGTCATTGTCCCCAGAACCTGGAGATCCCAGTGGATCAACAGCTGATGCCCAAGTACTTTTTGTTCTAGGGCCACGGTTTTGTTCATTTAACACATCAAAGTCACCAATATCATTACCCTTGCCTCTGCTTTTAAGATTTTCAAAGCCTGCCCATCCTCGACCATTTGCTTTTATATTAATGGGACTGCTTGGATAGAGCAAACCACCCTTTCCCTGGTTGGGTAATGTTGGAAACTTAGATAATGGAAGGTAACCTTTTGGCAGCACGGTTGCTGCTTGAAAACCAGACCTGTTTTCTGAAACCTGCCAGCCAACACAAAACTGTCAAAACTCACTCGGAGAGAAAAATAAAATAAAATAAAATAAAATATGCTCGTATGATAGTAGGAAGGGAAAATTGTTGAAATGGTACAAAAAAGAGAAGTGCAGTTTATTCAGAATAAGGTCTCACTGGTTATGGATTACAAAACAATTGAGTTACCTTAGTCATTGGCTTTAGTGAATGGTTCTGGAGACCAGTGTTTGGCACCACATTCAATGCAGGTGAGGTACCTTTTGTTTCAGCAGGGGTACTAGACTTCGAAGGTGGTGATGCCTTTGATGAAGCCAGTGCATGATTTGGAAGAGAGAAACTAGGCTTTGAACCAGGAAATGTTGATCCTCCATTGAAGCCATTTCCATGGACTCCTTCCCCATATATAGGAGATGCATACCATGGAAATACCGGCATTACCTCTGACCCATATGGTATTGGAGAAGGGTGAACTCCTGGGAAAGAAACAAGTTGTGGAATCATTTGATCTGGAAAGTAAGGCTGTCCATCAAGACCAATCATAGCCCCAGGCAGGTATCCATAAGGGTTGTAACCAGGCTGAGTCGCTGGCATATAGTAGATAAGCGATCCATTATCTGATTGAATGGCCTGAAAGTACAAAAAAAAAAACAAGGAAGAAAAAAGTTGTCACCACAGCTTTCACATAGAGATTGATGCTGACGAAAAAGCAAATTCCAATAAAACACTATATTAAAAAATGCTTAATAAACTGACCAGCAAATGTTCTTAACCAAACACTTGGATCTGATTTTCCAAAAGAAAAATTGAAAGGATGAAAAATAAATAATAAATAGGAAAGGAACACAAATCTGCAAGTTTCAAATATGTCTATCATCATTCTATCAAAACTGCAATTAAAAAAAAATGGAATGGTGCAGGAATTATCCACAAGATTTGAATGCAAGTTTAAGAACCTTTTAGTTAGGGAAGATATGGCAGAAGTAATCAACAACAATATCACAAAACTTATAGGAAACCAATGCTTGCAAAAGCATGCAATACCGTACAACAGAAAAACAAGTCATCAATGTGCCCTTGCTTTGTATATAGTACCATGCAAGCTTATGGTACACATAATTTCTACCAAAGTTGCCCAATCCTTTGCAGCCCAGATGGACATCTTGAAAGTCATAACTATTAAATCTCCTCCACTAACCGATCCTACCAAAACCTCAAGGCATTAGTAGAGACAACGGAAATACTTTTCAATACTCCCCCTCGAGTGGAACCCGGGTCGGTGCACATTTTTTATAGCGTCGAGTCGTTCCTCCTAGGATTCAAACTTGCAACTGGTTGGCTCTGATACCATATTAAGTTTGCTTAACTAACCATTTCTACCAAAACCTCGTAGCTTTAGTAGAGGCAACAGGAATACTTTTCAATACTCCCCCTTGGGTGAAGAACCCGATCGGCGAACATTTCATGACACACACATTTAATTAACTTTCCTTAGCTAACCATTCCTACCAAAGCCTCAAGGCTTTAGTAGATGAGCGGAAATACTTTTCAATACTCCCCCTCGGGTGAAACCCCCTTTTCTAACATTCACCCTTGGCTAGAAGCACATTTCAACGCCAAGTCGTTCCTCCTATGATTCAAACTCGTGGACGGTTGGCTCCGATACCATACTAAGTTTCCTTAACTAACCATTCCTACCAAAACCTTGAGGCTTTAGCAGAGGTAGCAGATATACTTTTCAATCAAGTCATGTTGGGTTGGAAGGAAAGTAAAACATTACAAGGTTTTCTATTTCCTGCAATAATTTTTTAATATTGCAATATTCATCATAAAAAAACACCGAATCCAGTAATATTTCTGCCTTCGTATTTAGATGGCCAGCAATATGTCACTGCCAAGATATTCTACGATTATAACATAGGCATCACCAAATCATAGTTTTCAAACCCAGCATGTCAACTGGGAAATAAGCCAAATTGACTTAATCAGTTGACATCTGGATTAGGTTTGGACAAGTTTGGGTCGATCCCAGACATCCTGCCAAGTTGACATGCGAGTTGGTTTGGACCAAACTTTAAAATACTAGTCATATTTTTTTTACCCACTGGGTCAACCAGACCATCCCAACAAGTCAACTAGGCAGGACGATAAATTACTGTGTAATATGCGTTTTTTTTTTTTTTTTTTAATACACTCAAGCTCACTCACCCTGGAACACTAACGTCCCTAACGAGTTAAGCTACAGCCAGGGACTACTAAATACATGTTCATAATCTTTAAAATTATAGGAAATTATTAGAAAAGGCATATATTTTCAAGAATATAACTATATATATATGAACTGTAATATCATTTTCTGGTTATCATTTAATTTCTACCATTCTACTGATATCTTAGAAGCGTTTCCAGACTAACTTTAGATCTACTGAACCACCTGGTGGATCTACTAGATTTACTTGTTGACTTGACCCAGTAAAATACTGAGTTTGGTCAACCACTGAGTCAACATGCTATGGTCCGAATGAGCCATTAATACTGGTAAATTCCACAGGGAATGGATAAGGCTATGAATACACAGAAAGCTTCAGCATGGTGGAAAATGAGTGGAGTTGGTCAAGAAAGAAGAATGGCATAATAGTAAAATTGCAAGGTAAAGGTTAATTACGCAACAATAGCTTAAAACTCAGATTCTATAAACATTGACGAATAAACTTACAGGATATTGAATATCCAATCCATCACATCCATAGTAGTAAGGCTGGTGCTCCCATTCCCCAACGGAACTATCATAACCTGTATGCATGCTTCCATTGGATTAGAAACAACATCTCTTTTCCAAATTAATACACACTGAATTAAATATCCTAACAACAGACCTTGGTAATGGTATCCAGGGTAATTGCTTCCAACATAATATATGCCTTGCTCAGTCCAAAAAGACTCCTGATCCACATCACTTTCCTTGACACTAGAAGTTGCATCTCCTAAAGAGGAGATACATGATGTTGCATCAGATGGACTTCCATCCTTTAAAACGGCCTGATACAAAAAGGGGTCCCAATAAAAAAAAAGGTCATGATAAATGAAACACCATCACGAAATGATAAGATCATGCCCACTTCAAAAGATAAGATGAACAGGGAAGTCAATGGCACACATACCAAATTGGAATCAATAACTTCAGATGGAGGATCTATTTTCAAATTATTTATCATCTCTTCAAGAGCTAGGTTAAAAAACAAGTTAAGGTAACCAAATTATAACAGAAATCAAGCTCTTCAATTCAATATAGAATACATGAATCTAATTCACTATCAAAGTACATAAAGATAAATAAAAAAAAAATCACTAAAATTCAAGCATAACAACAAGATCTATACATTTTCCAACCAAAGCTTATTTATGAGACACTAAAAAGGTAGCAGAAGCATTGCTCTCTCTCTCTCCAAAGGCATGACCGTCCACATGTATTGGATTCGACCGGAACTGTTTGCCTTTAGATGCTCCAATTGTCCATCCCAAACTGCAACATCCTCCAAGATGTTAAAAAAACATTCAAAGTCAAAACTTTAAAAATCAGTAACTGATTGTCAACATTTTAAAAGATTTTACTATTTATGTCATTTTGCATCATGAATTGAACCGGTTTAAGCCGGCTCTTTAGTTTTTAAGACCATTAGGCATTAACATACAAGACTCTTTTCACACCAAAAACCCCAAAAATTAAAGCGGAAGACAACAACTGCAATCTTGGGTTTTCTCAGACAATCACCAAATTCTTGCTACAGTATGGTAAAATACAAAAAGATGCTTTCTTTCATCCACTCAGTTACTGGATCCACAAAAACCTTCACCAAGTAGAAATCTGATTGAGGACAATTAAAGCCACATAATAAACTACTAATCATCCATCAAAGATACAATCATCAAGGGACAATTTCAAGATCTCACAAACCTCACTTGGCATCCAGAAGCAGCCAGCAGCCCTAAACCAAAGCAGATCTAATCAATCAACAAACCCTAATGAAGAAAAAAAAAAGAAACAAAACGGAATACAATCAATCTATCTACTCCAAGCGCCAAATCTATCCACCATCAAACCAATCCAATCTATAGATTCGAGAAGATCCAAGGACAGAACAAAAACAGAGACAGAAATCGAGTATCGGTGGAGAAAATTCAAGTGTCTGTGAACAAAAAGTCAGCTTTTTTCGAACATCAAGCCAACATCAAAGAAAGAAACCGACAGATCCAAGCGCGAAATGGAGGGAATTTTTCAAATCAAAAAAAGGATACGCTTCTCGAGCTTGCTTTCAGTTTCCATGGAATCGCACCAGAGATCTCCACAGAAAAACCCTGGTTTTTCTTCCGCCAGCTCGGAAAACAGCTCGGGAAAACCGCTTCTGGAGATCGAAACCGCCTACCTGCAAGAAAACCGCCTTAGATTCGCAGATGATAAAACCGCTTTCAGTCGGAAACCGCTTCCGAAGAGAAGCAATACCGCTCTGGAAGACTGGCGGAAGACTAGCAGGGAAGCGGAGAGAGAGAGAAGTTGATGATGAGGAGGATAGCTTTTTGTTGGAAGCTGAAAGTCAAGAGGGGGAAAAGGAACGGCGCTGATGAGTCCTCGTCAGCGAAGAGTAGTAGATCGTGCGGCTTCTATCGCTACATCTCATTTGTGGAGCGTTTCTGACCGTCGGATTAAATCGAAATCGGAGGAGCGTACCTGAAATTATGAACCCGCAACGTTTTAAAATGACTTTGGCAGGCCCTAGAACAATTTTAGTCAACTCGCGGGTGTTTTGTGCTTTTCAAACTTTGTACGCATGCATGAAGATGGTTTTGGAGGAAAATTATTTATGATGATTTTATTAATTTTTAAAAAACTTTGAAGATGATTTGAAATTAAAAGATGAACGGTTCAAATCATGAATTTGAATTCGTAGTGATTCAAAAAGATGAATGGTAGTTGATGGAATTTAGAGCCCGGTTCTTTATTAGAATTTATAAAAAAAAAATTTATGGTGAATTTTATAACTCTCAAACATGATGGAATTTATGTATTCTCCTTTATACTTAAATATCTATAAATTCCATTACAAAACAAAGATGATGGAATTTCTAAATTACTAAAGGTCATTTAAAATTTTTTAGAGAGTTGGAATTTTAAAATGCTTGTGAAGAAATATGATATTTTTCAATGCCAAGAGATAAGATGTCACGTAATGTCAAAAAAAGAAAAAAAAACTCGATATAACACCTATCATAAATTCTAATAAAAAAACATACCCTTAAAGCTCGTGACTATTGAAGGAAAATCAGAAGAAAAATCATGATCGATCTAGACTTGGATATGAACCAATATTATACCTGAATTTGGCATCATGAATTTTCAAGTCCAACATCCCCTTGCAATTTGAAAACCTCACTATATGCTATAACCAATTTTTTTGAGCTAGATGCATTCATACGCTAATGCATCAATGTTAACCTAAAATCTTTAGGTATATAAATTTTTCTTGAAGAATCCTATGTCAAGGACAATGAAAAGCCCGTGGATTTGCAGAGTCCTCACCTATTGGCTATTACTAAACCCAAGGATGCAAAAGAGAGAGCTGATATTTTAGTGCTTGGGCCTAGTTTTTGAAGCCCTAGTAGAATGTAGGTTGGTCTCAGGTTTAACCCCAAAAGTTCTAAAAGATAAAGATGATCAGGGCCGGCTCACCATATAGGCAGGTGAAGCAAGTGGTGGGGGCCTCACCATGAGAGGGTCTCATAATTTTGTTAGATTAGTAACATTAACATGATAAAGCTAAAAGAGAAAATCATGGTACAATTAAAAACCAAAACCAGAGAAGATAGACGAAGAAGAAGCACACTAAAAATAAAAGTATTCTAAGTACGTTTTTAAAGATATCAAATCTCGCTGGGAATCATCTGAAATGAATTCAAATGAACTCGAGCTAGAAGAGAAAATTGATCACAATTTGATCCGTTTTCTAATGAAACTGAAATCATCGAAAAATTCCATCATTGAAAAATTTTCATAAAATCAGAATTACAAATAAGTCCTTTGTTTTATAGAAAATACCCTGTTTTTCATAAAATGGCATTTCAAATCAACCTTGACTCATGGGGTCCACTAATTAGGATACTATTGAGTCTTTTCCAAACTCATATATTGCTTATTGAATACTATTAACAGTACCTGTTACAGCCGAAAGAAGTTTTTCGAAATTAAAGTTAATAAAATCTTATCTATGATCAACTATGTCAGAAGAGAGATTAAGCGGGTTAGCCATTTTTTCTATTAAGAAGAAAATTTTGGAAAACCTTGAATATAAAAAATTGATCAATAAGTTTGCATCACAAAATGCAAGAAATATTAAATTCACTTAAAAAAAATAAATCCCTCAACAAGCTCTAAAAAAAACAAAAACCCAAAAAAAAAATCCAAATTTTTTTTTAAGTCCGCCAATGTACTACTCATAGTGTACATTGCCAGTCCCAAGTCCGGATTAAGGACGAGGGTCTTCTCATGTCACACATAGAAGTTAGGGGCCTCGTTTATACTTTCGCCTGGGGCCACATATTGTCTTGAGACGGCCCTGAAGATGATATGAAGGTCGTCTTTTTAAAATACAAAGGTTGCTTTGAAGGCTACTCCTTTCCAACACAGGTTTCATACTTTTCCACATACAATTCCAAAAGTCCCACAGTGCAAAGAATTAGAGAGAGAGAGAGAGTCTGTGTGTGTTAAAATACAAAGGTTGCTTTAAAGTTTGAAGGCTACTCCTTTCCAACACAGGTTTCATACTTTTCCACAGAGATTTTCAAAAGTCCCACAGTGCAAAGAATTAGAGAGAGAGAGTGAGAGAGTGTGTGTTAAAGTACAAAGGTTGCTTTGAAGGCTACTCCTTTCAAACGCAAGTTTCATACTTTTCCACAGAGAGAATTTCAAAGGAATGAGAGAGAGAGAGAGAGAGAGAGTGTGTGTTCTAGGCAGTAAAACTTTTTTGGCCGAAGAGAATTTCAAGAGTCTCTCTTGTAATGCAAAACTTTTTTGGCCGGAGAGAATTTCAAGAGTCTCTCTTGTAATGCATTTTTTTTAAGCACTTGCAAGTTGCAATGACTATCAGGTTCTATGCGATGCAATCAAGGAAGAGCACTTGCCTTGTCGTTTTGAATATCAAACTCATATCCGTAGGTCATATTTATTGATTTTGCTCCACTGTATCCTAGAGTCTCAAACAGTTCTTGTCCTTCCCTTGTCCGATGAATTGGCAGGTGCTCTAGCTGTTTATGATTTGATTGTCTGCCTTTGGGATCAGAGATCTGACTGAATTGTTTCTTTTTTTCATTTGTAATGAAAATTTCAATTTACCGACACTAAAAGTGTTTGTCATCAGGGACAGAACCAAAAATTTTACTTTGGGGTTGGCCCCTCCTTGTTTGTCATTGAGACTATGGAGAATCATGTAAATGGTAGTGGAAATGATGTTATTCTACACCAACATTACTTGTTTTCATTCTCACCATCTGTATCATGATCATGATCATCATCTTCTTCTTCGTCATCATCATCGTCACTATTTCTTATTAATATTTCGCAAACACAATGGAAGAGATAAGGTATTACTTCGCAAACACTATTGAAGAGATAAGGCTAAATGACAACAGATGATGATGATGGTGACAATGTGATGTTGTGATCCTTTTTCACACCTTAGTGAGAGAGGCGTCCGTAGAACTTCTTCCCAGGACATGTCACAAATATCAAACTCCATCGGTATTCTTTTTTTATTTTCAACTCTTGTGGGTCCCAAATTTATAATCTGAACCTTTTAAATCTTTTATTGATTGATTACCCTTCAAAATGTATAGTTTCATGTGTTAGATCTAACCATTCAACATATACGTATATGAAAATGGTACTTCCAAACCAACCAGGCAATGTGTTTTACTTGTATAAATTTTGGCCATTTGATTGATATAGGCACTCCCAAATGCCCCCTTTTTACTACAGGCACTCCCAACTGGAGTCGGGGGGTCCCAACTGGAGTGTCTGGAGTGTGGGGGGGGGGGAATTTCAATCCCCTAAATTTTTACATATATAAATTTCAAGGCGAAGGTGCCTCCTTTCTCCTTTTTCTTTCTTTCTTTCTCAATCTCATCACTAGTTAAAATGAGTTCCACTCCACTAGTTCTAATGCATGAGTCTTATAAAATATAAAAGAAACTCATTAAGCAGCCAAAAATATTTGTAAAGTTCCCCTAGTAGAATGGATTTCAATCTCTTATGGGAGTCACGCACGGCTAGCTAGGGTACCAACAAATCAGTCCCCACCTCAAATGCAAGGCCCCACTCTATATTAACAATAGGAATTGAAAATCCTGTACCCATGTCATGCAGACTCCATGGGAGAAAATTCTTGCCAATCATGTATATACGCATAAAAGCCTTGATTTTGCTCTAGCAAGTGTGATTAAGGAGGGGCTTGGAGTTCTGATTTTGATATCTACACTCTTTAGTCTTGACATAAATGATCAAAATAGATTTTAAGTTTTTGAGCTATAATTCATGGACAATGGACCACCATTAGTTTCTAAGATGGTGGGAGACACCTATTTTCCCTTAAAACCATTCCAAAGCATTTGGGCTGAGGTGGCAAATGATGCTGCAGATCATTATTATAGTTGGAACTAAGAATCGAATCTTTCAAAATAAAAAATAAATAAAAAAAAAGCTTTTTACAAAAAAGGTTCATATTTACATGTCACTTGTGTTGACATTTTATTATAAAGAATCCAATTCCAGGGGTGGAATGGAATCCATGACTAGATTGTCATTGTCTGATTCCTCAACACACTAACCCCAGGGTGTGGGTTGGGCTTGGGCCTAATCATGCAAAAGCTTATCTAAGTCCCGGGCTCTAGCCGGTTCAAATATTGATCTCCACTAATTTCTAAGTTAAACCTCAAGAGGGAGTTTTTAGGCTCACACATGATACCCTGTTAGAAGACATGGACATTCATTTTCGAAAAAGATTCTGATTTATTAAAAGTTACACAAACAAACTGTCTAATCTAAGATTATGAAATAGAATATCCAATTTTGACTCTCTATTCTTTGACGTCTGATAGCGTCCACCAGTTCTTATATTTTGCAAATATATGGATCCTAGAGTCATCTTAGAAATTCTATTAATATGTAAAACCTTTATTGGGGGTGGTTGCATCTAAATTTCTGTAAAGCTAAACAGTAGTGTTTGTATTTGTAAATTCCCTATGTGGCTAATGGGAGACAGGTCCCATCGGATGACTTGATTTTACTTACAGGTTTGGGTTTGTCGGTTATTGGACTCAGGATATGGACCTAACCATGTTATCTAAATGGGCCAAGACCTGTTAGTTTTTTTGTCAGATAGTGTTGTGTTCTTGGGCCCAACCCAACCAATAAGGAAAACCTATGGCAAGCATCAGGACATAGCATTTTCCTAAAAATAGGTTAGTCCTAGTCTTGAAAATCATAACATTCAATTTGAAAGGGTAGGAATGCCCATGGGTGGGGCCTGGGTTGCATCCAAGTTGGATGATATCAGGCTCCAGCTACTATGTCTTAGACATGAATCCGTACCCTCGAATATGATGAATTCCGTCTCAGGCCCAAATCCAGGTATCAACGCCATTTTAAGAAAAAATAATAGAAAAAAAATTATCAGGTATGTATGAGCAGAGCTGGATCAGGCATCAAGAGGAAAGCATTGAATTGGACCTGAGGTATGACAAGGACCTAGGACCAGATCCAGACTTCAAAAGTGTTTACAGTTTTGAGTAGTTCCAGGATAAGATGTGTCCACGGTTTCTTTCCAATTGGTCGAGGTTTGTATTTAGTTACCGTCGCTTTCGGCCAGTCTTGCATTGGACCAAAACCCAACCCGGCCCACTTCATTTACACCCCTATAGATTACTGATAGGTGGAGTATTCTTGGCTGAATCATCAGACCATATAGATTTTTACTTGGCCTATTGTTGCATTGTAGGTGAAGTTGCAATTCAGAACATTTTTCGGCCTGAGATCAGCCTGAATTTAGAGGCCCGTAGCAGATCTGGGCCTTTTAAGACCCGATAGATAATAGGCCTTTATTGGGTAGAGTTGTAGAGGGACCAGCTCTAGCTTAGATTTTGAACTGATATTGATCACGCTTTTGGGCTTTATTTTGCAAATTTTATCTTCCTCATGCCCATGAAAAACCATTAGCCAGAGTTCATATATCAAGAAAGGATGGCTCGATGGGCCAATCTTCCTTCCCATTGATGCCTTCTGTGACTTCCAAAGAGTTGGAATACAAAAAAGATTTTGAGGAATCCTCTGCCAACCAGCTTCAAAGGACCATTCTCACTTTTACTTCTCTGTAGAAAGCCCATGCAAAAATTATAGAGCCATTCAATCACATCACATAGCCACCACTGGCAAAGGTACGTAGCATCCGAATAAACAATGACAAAATCATGGGTTGGCCATCCATCCAGGATTAGACGGATACCAACACTCATGTGGCTACATATCTAATCACAATTTTGATACATACCTTGTCCACAAAGTGGGCTTATTATCCCACCAACCTGTGAACTTTGATAGGTCCATAGACTCAAAAGGGTTGCTTGAAAAATGTCCATTAATCAGTTTTATCCAGTCCCTTTCTCCATCCACTTATTTTCTCTCCATCCAATTCCAACCCCCCTCTCTACCCTTTTGTTTTTTTGTTTTTTTTTATTAGGGTCATTACTTTCTATAAGATAGGAATGCCAATGTGCCAGGCTAGGGGTGGGTCAGGGAGTGTCCAAGCCCATTTCACCTACGACGGGCTTCAGATAGTGGGCCTGGGCTTCTGACCCAATATTCACCCATACACTTGTAACTTGTCCAAGATTTATGGATGTGGGGCAACTATCAGATTTGTGAGCGGTTTGCACCACCCTAATGTTACTTTTTTTTTTGGGTATCAAGTAAAAAACCCTAATGTTACTTAATATCACCTAATATGACCAAGTCTATGCAGCTCCTAACTGATGTCTCCTAAAACTGCTCACCTCCAGTGAGCCCACTTAGTGGCCTGCAACAAGAGAGGTAGGGAGATGGAAATGGTAGAAATAGATTAGCAGTACGCAAAATGCTAGGCCGATCAAAGAATCCTAGGCATTATACCTCAAAAATGTACTCCGCTTCTAACTTAACTGTCCGATGTTTGGTCATTCGATTCCTCTTCCTATAAGAGTAGACTTCTTTTCTCATGACTAGGGTTTCATGGGTCCCAGCCCCCTTCACCGGGCACCAAAAGAAAATAAAAGGTGGTATTTTAAAAAATTTGCATAGAATATACTTGGGATACATTTTTATTTGCGCAGATGCATGAATGTGGCCGTGGGGGACCAAAGTATTTGGGTCCTTAGGTATGAACCTCATAGGCCAATACTTGATTTAGAATTTAGATGGGGCCACATAAAAAATTGATTCTCCAGGGACCTATATTTCATCCCTAGTCATAGGTCAGCACTCATCTGTAATGGCAACTGCCGTCCACTAATGACATGAAATGTGGGCCTCATGATCCAACCTTAATGGATCTGCACTAATTTTGTGGTTATCATCTCTTTAACAAGAGAATAAGAAACAAGAGTTGACATCTGATTAGCCATGAGAAAAGAAAACCTCAAAGGCCCTGAAACCGAATGTGTGGCTTTCCCTCTGGAAATGGACAAAACCCAATTTTGTTGTCTAGCAATCTTTTGACATAAGTTTTTGGGAGGCAAAACTTTCACTAACCTCTGTCCATGTTGGATGTCACTTAATCCCATTGATGATTGGGCTATGGTGAATGTGTTATTGCATAATCAATCTCTTTATTACAGTTATAATTACAATAACAATTAGCAACTTTGCAAGCATTTGGATCTTTCTGGCATCTAGAAATTGGATGTTTAGTATTAAACTAAGGAAAATAAAATCCATTCCTGCAAAGCTGGATGGTGCTGAAGGCGGCTAACTATTTGATAGATTTATCTCTTGTGGGTCCACCTTGGTGTAATCATGCCCACTCATATCATTCGAGACCCTATGTGTTGTAGTTTTCTCAAATTTTAATACAAGTGAATTGGTAAACGCGGTTGGATCAACAATTTGTAAGAAAGATGATTCTATATTTGACATTTGGATTTAATTCAATGGTTCCCATCACTCTAATTGAAGTAAAATTTAAGATATTTTTAAATACAAAAATTTCGTGTTATATGATTGGAATTGATCATGCAAGTTAGGCGAGCTGGCGAAGTATTGTACATGCACATTAGCAATTTCCATGCAGAGGCTACATGAGAATTGAGAAGTGTAATGTTCAGAAATCTCAGCAGTGTAAGGATCTTGCCTGTTCCCTGTAAGCCTTTTGGAAATGATTGGCACCCAATTTTGGGGTTATATGGTGCTTGGACTTACAGAAAATTCAGATTGCGGCTCTATATATTAAAATTAGTCATTGCACATGCCTGAAGGCACTAAAATTGATTGCCCGTGATTGCCAGTAATTGGTTATCACTAATTTTACAAACATTAGTGATTGCCCTTGCCTAAATGCAATAAAATTGAGAGCAAGCAAAAATGTGATCAATGGTCCAAGACCATCTTGATGTTTTGTTATTGTGATTTTGGACTGGGGCCAATACTAATGGACCATAAGGATCTTACTGTTCCTTTGTTCAAATAATTATAAAATTACCAACGTACTAAGGATCGTACTGCCATTTGTTTTCAAATAATTATAAAATTACCAACATACTAAGAATCTTAGTGCCCCTTTATTTTTAAATAATTACAAAATTACCAAGGTACTAAGGATCTTACTACCCCTTTATTTTCAAATAATTACAACATTATAAACTAACTAAGGATCTTATTGCCCCTTTAGTACTAAATAATTACAAACTTACCAAGGTACTAAGGATCTTGAATCCCTTCTCAGCCCTAGGTTTTATGTACAGAAATATGTACATAAATCCAAGGGTGGAGAAAGAGTCCAGGAATTCAAATCCCCCCCCCCCCCCCCCCCCCCCCCCCCCCCCCCCCCCCCCCCCTTCCTTTATTATATAGATTCTAAGGCTCTATATATAGAAAGGTTTTAATTTAAGTCTCAATCAAGTAAGAGATATATAAAAGAAGAATAAAAAAGTAAGGCACTATATATATATAAAAGTCTTGAACATCCTAAAATAAATGTTACTTATATGAGATATGATCAAATTTCACTTTAATTTGTGTTTGCCCCATCGTAAGATTTATGCTTCTAAAATATGTAAATAAACTATTACAAAAAGATTCATGTGCTTTATATATTTGATACTTGAGTGAGATTTTGCAAAAGAGGCCATTTATGTTAGAATAACTTAGATTCTTATTAGGTGAGCTCCACCATAGATCCTCAAAAGTTTCCTGTTAGTCTAGCCTATGAGGATCATGATGGCTATTTTTGCAGCCATGATTATGATGTCTAGAAGCATGTGTCTTCTTAAAAATTGGGTATTTGAGCTAAAATGATTCTTCTACCCAAAACAATAAAAAAAAACCCTCAAATAATTATAAAAAAAATATTTTATGATTTATTTCTAAAATCTTGGAAACAATAAAATAATTTGTTTTAAATGTATATTAAATTGGATTTTCAAAACATTGAAAAAATATAAGATGCACTTAAAACAGCACAATATTAAACGCATGCACCAGAAATATTTTGCAATAGAATATATGGATGCATATTTGTATAGGATTCCACTATAACCATGCTACTCAAGGATCGATTTCTGATCGGCTAGGTTTATATATTTTCCCTTGGCCATTAGGCAAAAGTTAGAATAACAAAAGAAAAAAAAAAAACAGAAACATGGCGGGACAATGTATAAGGAAAAATGCATGATATAAAACAAAATAAAATATTATTTAATAGAGATAATTTTCCTTTTTTTCAATTGCTTATCAAACACCCACCTTGGGTACCCCATCCGAGGGGGTTGGGACCCATGAGCACACGGGTATACATGGAGAGAGAGGCGAGAGACACTCCGTACATGCTGGAAGAAAGTCCAGTGCCCTCGTACCTTACGGAAAGAGAGTCTACTGTACACAAGTGGGAATTATATCCAGGATCCAAATTCAAAACCCTACCCAGTGGGTGAGCAAACCACAATATCTAGCAAAAATGGTACCTATAGGCTATAGTTGAAGTACTGACCAATAAATTCCCACTGTTAATGGATTGGAGCTGCTGTCCGATCCATCATGGTGGGAACTTCATCTCCTATCTCCATTCTCCACTACTGTTATGGATGCAAAGGACTGCACTGCAACATCCACGCGCATTTTCCTAGTGCTAAGATGAGTGGGGAAGAGATAGGCCAGCCTCAGAGCATGATGTGGCTCTCTGATTTGAAAGGACTAGTACTACCATCAGTCACACATTAGTGTACTAGATAAGTGAAGATCTTGATAAATTTGGTGGGGGCCACTCCCATCCAATGCAAGAAAACGAGTGTGCGCAACACACTCAGCTTCTTGTGGCCGTGGATTCTGCTTGCTCCCATTCGGGTTAAAACATCACTTTAAATTGGCACAAACCATTTCAAGCTCAAAAGTTCACGCAGACAAAATCTCTTTGCACTTTTCAAAATATGATGGGTGGAATAGTCTGTGGGGTCTATTGATTTAAGGGTTTATGAAGATTTATTTATTAAATGTGAGAGCCCTTTTTTTATGGTTAATCCAAATATCTTCTTGCATCTAATGAGCTTATTATTGGGTTCCACAAACCCACTAAATCAATTTTCCATTTTTTATTAAAAAAATACATGTAAATTCTAACACAGAGGATGGATTATGGATGACAGAAACCTGTTAATAAACACATGGGTGGAGCTCATTTTTGAAAATCCAAAGTGCTTATTAGCTCTAGCACCCATTATTTTCTCCGTATATAAATACTCGAGTTAGTTTCCGTAGGCCAGCACCCATTGTTTTCTCTGTATTTAAATGCTCAAATCTTGTTACTTCTTAAAAAAAAAAAAAAATTTAGTAGGCCAACAGTTGGTCACTGGGTTTTACCATGTCAGGCTAGTGATCCAAGAGTGATACTTCAACTTGAGGACTCTGGAATTGATATGTGGGTAATGTGTGTGAAATAAAGGTGACAACACCACTCAAACATAAGTGCATTGGCTTCTGCTTTTAAAAATATAATATAACAAGTGGCATAATTTGTAAAACCAACAAACCTATGAATTATAAGAATTCTTTGAAATCTAATCATAGAATTAAGTGATATCGAAATATGCTAAAAGTTAGGTTAAACCTTTTTTCTTGTTTACTAGTTGCAAAAGTTCATTGTATCTAGGCAAAAATGCTTCTTTCATTGGAGATCACTAGCATCCACAACAATCAAGAAAGGTGGATAATCATAAAGTTTGAACATATATAGATGAGGAGAATACTAAGATATCAAGCCCATAAAATAGTTCTATCCTTTAATTTTGAGTCATCACAGATTATATTGCTCAAATTTGTTGTAAGAAAATACAACCGTTAATAATGTCTGGATAAATGTGAAATTAGACTTTAGTGCTTATTCAAGTGGTCCTGTATGTGGGTATAAAAACAAAAACTTGGTCCAAGAAATGTGTTTATATGAAGAATTCCTCTTTAAAAATGCCAAGCCTCAATTAAGGATCAAACCAGCAGTTGATTAGAACTGGACCTAACCATAAGTCAACCATTTTGACCTCCAATTCAAACCCTCAATGGTATCGGCTTACGCTGAACTTGAGTTGGGATGGGCTCAATGTCCTACCCAACCCAATAAACATTTATTTATGTCCAAGTTTAAGCTTGAAGCCTGAAGGATAGGATTTGGGTCCAAAGACCACTACCTGCTGATTTGACTATTGTAATAATTAATGATTTTTTTTCCAAATAATCTCAAGGATAATAACAATAGAAATGACAAGAAAAACAAGAACAATGTTGATAAAAAAAACTTACTTTATATAATTTATAAATTTTATTTCATTTACAGTAACAAACCTCATTCAATAAAGTCAGACCCAAGTCTATCTATAGGTCCTGGAAATGGAACCTGGACTAAGAACCTGAACTAAATAAATATGGTAGGGCTCTAGTCCATAAACAGTCTAACCTTTAATTTATACAGAGCTTGCAATTGTTGCATATTTCTATTAATTAAAACTGACAGGTTCCTTATGGTTTATGTAATATGACAGGATGCTCAAAATTTCAAAGTCCACTTATCTTCTTCATAATTATGTAAGATATGGTTGATAGGGTCCGGATCCTTCTCCATCTAATTTTAGTGGAGCACACTTTGGGATGTGTCTAGGCCCATTGTCCCACCTTAAGAAGAAAAAAAAAATCCCTTCCATCTAACAATTTTAACCATCCAGTTTGAAATCATGAAAGAAAAGGTTTTCCTTTTAACCACTCATTTCAATATAATTCTAAATCAGAATTTTAAGTGTTGGCAGTTGGCACATCTTATCAACAATCACCAACTCAATCGGCTTTAGCTGTGGGCTTTAAAGATAAACAAGTGCTCTATTTAGAAAATCAGAATAGAGTTGAGTGTTTAGACAGTAGTGCATGTGGTCATAGAATTATGAGAAACCTGGCGATGCTCTTCAATATAGCCCACTTATTAAAATCTAAACCGTACAATAGATATACATTCTTGCATTCCGTCTCAACAATTTTTAATTAAATATAATTTAGGCCCTTCATCATATTCATCATTCATGAAATAAGAATCTTCAACATGCTTTAATCTTACAAGCAATTTTACTGATGATCGCTAATTTGTATAAGCGGGTCCATTAATTGTTCATTGATCCAGTCAATTCACTAAAGTGGGCCCATGCAATGAAGGCCCACCCACCAATAACCTCCCAACTGTAAAATTCTAGCCATTTATGGCCTCTATGAATTTGAATTTGAACACTTTCCATGGTTCTTTTTTACTCAATATTTGTTAATATGAATTAAAAGCCAACAGGCTTCCATCCATCACCAACACTTCATTTAAAAGCCACCCCTCTTGGGCCATCACATTATCATATTGGGTTACTCAACATGGCCTCACTTGTGGGAAAACTTAGCATATATCTGGCCCATGCACTATATATCTCATGCATGATTCTTAAAGAAATCATCTTTTGACTTCCTGGAGAGAGCGATGTTTATATTCATGAAAAGTAACTTAAAGGGTAGTTTACTTTCCTTATCAGTTTTCCAAATAAAAGAGTGATTCTCCAGGGTCTGTAAGCTCCACCCTCTCCTTTGAGCAAGGCAGCCTTTGCGGACAGTAGAGAGAATATAAGGACGGCATATGAAACTCCAATCAATGGTGCATAGACATTTGGGTAAAAGGGCCAGATGAAAGGAGAGCTAGAAAGGGATACGGTTTATGCCACCTTGCATTGCCCTTTTTAGTGCTGAATACACGTAACACGCAGAGAGAGAGAGAGAGAGAGAGAGAGAGAGAACTTGCATTGCATTTGCTTTGCAGCCGTTTCAATTCATACAGGGAAATCTCTCACCAAGTGTACGTCTCAAATTACATGCAAATGGCACCAGAACCCACTATCTCTTTTAACGACGCTGCGTTGCAGCCGTTTCAAAGTGTAAATCTCTCACCAAGTGTACGCCTCCACTTACATGCAAAGGAGCACCCCCAACCACCACTCCCTCTCTTTAATGCAACCTACCAAATATAAGTCACTCCTTCTCGCCCAATATCTCGCACATATATAGACATATCGTATGAATGGACCGAACAGAAGTAGAGGGAGAGTTGAAAACCCCCTTCTGGGAGTGGACTGCATGTGGCTTTTAAAAAAAAAATATTTGGTAAATTAAAAATTCATTAAAAGCAAACAAAGAAATAAAAAAAACATTAAAAAAAGAAATTACAAGAAATAACCAACCAAAGAGCACTACAAATTAGAAAATAGAAGGCATCCTAAACCCCGTCACTCCCTAGCTGTAAGTTTTTTTTTTTTTTGGCAAAATCAGGCGCGACCACATTCATGGATCAAATTAATATCAAGCCTTTACTTCTTTGAGCGCGCATGGATCCTTTTACTATATCCCGACACAAATCTGATTGTTGCGTTTAACGTACCAAAGCCAACTCTTTTGCTTGATCACTATTAGTACTAGTATTAGTATCGTATTGATATTATGATCCAGGTCCACCTTATCAGTATAAATCACCAAACGTTTGGCTTTTCTTGAACGAATCCCATGATTTTCTGTTGATTCTTCCTCATTTTCCTCCTCCCGTTCTTCAAAAGAATTGATCAATTTGTATGAACGTTCTTTTTAATAAGCATCAAATCTTTACTCATCACTGCATTGAATCTCAAAACAATTTAGGATTACAGCACCATAATTAAATTTTAAGGCTGTTCAAATCAAAGGACATGAGAACAATTGATTGTGCCTAGTCGGTTTTCAGGATAATTCAAAACCTAAGTACCCCACAGGACTACAGGAGTGTGGGTGTTATATCTTGACCCTAGTCAAATTGTGGGTACTAGGCAGGCTCAGAATTTTGCTGTGTAGTTCCATCCCACCCCATACATGACCAATTTACATGTTCAGTAATGAAATATTATATATAAAAATCTAAATTTTTTCTTTACATTGTATGGGATTGCTTTTAAAAGGAAAAGGACCTGATTATTTATCTACAGGTCCCACTTAGATGTCTGTATGTATTAGTATAGACCAGACGTTCGGCTGTGAAGTGCCATGGGAAAGTGTGAGAGTCGAGCGGTTGAGAGAAGGCAGGTTGGGTCAATGGGTGGATTGACATGACTGAGATTTGCCAAAGCCCCCTAAAATAGGTGAAAAAAAAAGGTGCTGTACAAGTGATGAGTGATAAATAGAAGAGCATGATAAGGAATCTATCATCGAGTTGCAGGGGGTCATATCCTAAATTCCATCAATCTCATCATTTAATCTTAGCCGTTCTATGTAATGATGATTATTTAGCTAAAAGAACTTGAGTGGGTGATTAAGAAGTGAGACTTTCTACTGAGCTACATTTTCTTTTCATCATGAAACCTTCTGGTAATAAATTGAAAGTTTAGAGTACAGTTTGATCAAACATATTTTACTTTAACAGCGTGCAAGACAAACAAAATCAGTGGTTCTACACGATCGGGAATGAAACTTTTGTGGTGGCAAATGTGCCGCAAATGATAGGTTTGCTTTAACAATATGATGTGAATTAATCATGGGAACAACAAAAAAAAAAAAAAATTGTAATCCTTATTCTAGTATAGACAATGGGGCCCGGCTGCGATCATGCACTCAGTTTCCTTGAATTGACACGTGTCTCATGAAAGGCTTCTGATCACCATAGACGATAATATTCAACTTTAACAATTAAATCCTATTTGTTTTTATAAAATACATCGGTATTGAATTACTAGGATGATTGTTCAATTCTCATTCGAACAAAGATTAATTGATAGTCATTTTTGGATATTCGACTTTTGAATTTTCATTCTTAGCCACTAACACAAAAACATGCTAGTTATTAAATTACATGAAAAAAAAGGGGGGGAGGGGCCTTCTCAATGATTAGAATAATCTGATTAATGATAATTGCACACTCAAATCCACATTGTAATAGGCATATTCATCCATGTGGGCCTCTAGAAATTGAGGTGTGCTTTGGAGAAAGCAAACTCGGGTTTTTTATTTATAAAATATTCCTCTTGATCGATTGGGCCATACAGGTCACTAAAATAAAGGTTGGATGTGAGGTCATTGTGTGGATTAGCACAACTATGATTTCTTCATGCATGATCCACACAGGCTGTTTCCATTAACAAAGAAAAGTAATCCTACTTATGAGAAAGAAGACTAATATATAATAACCATATCTATCTCCCTTCTGATAGGCAAGAGCATCTTTTAGATGGATGATGACCTAAAAATGGCTCCAACCAAACTGACCCTAACCTTATCATCAATGGCCATTTCCAGAGGTTTCTTCCATCGTCTAAAAGAAAGCAATCATGCAGATGATTAGGATCATATACCCTACGAGAGGTCGGGCAGTCTGCATCCATGTGCATGTGATCTATTTCGATTCCTCGTGGGGTATTTTCACAGGTTTTTTCTTATTAGGGGTGTAACAGTTCGATTAACCGTTCATTTTGGACGAATCGTTAGCCGAACCGTGAATTATAATTTTTTATTTTAAAAATTGCAATCGTATCTGGAAAAATCGTAAAAAATCGAACCGCGGTTAATCGTTAAAAACCATAACAGAACCGTATCCGTAAAAACCGTTAAAAATCATTTTGTCAAGTTAAAAACCGTGAAAAAATTATATACTTAAATTAAGAATTATATATATTTCATTTAGTCCCTTTATATCTTTTTAATTAATATAATAGTACGATTAACCGTATGCCGGTTAATTGAACCGCACTTTACGGTTCGGTTCAGTCAATAATCATGAGTCAATATTGAAAATCGTAACCGAATCATAAAGTGCGGTTTTTCAATTTTAATAACCGTAACTGTAACCGAACCGTAAAACACGGTTATTAACTGCGGTTTGGTTTGGTTCGATTCGGTTAGACAGTTTTTCGATTTTCTTTTACACCCCTACCTTTTTTATATAGTTTCATAGAACATGGATTCCTCTCAACTCTCCACTTGTTCAAATGATATTAATCTCCCACTCCTAATCATGTACAAGGTGTAAATTTAATAGTTAAATAGTGTTTAGCCCAACTGGGCCAAGTCCAACCGTTCATTTTTTAGGCTTCTCATGATATATGGATGTCTAGGATCATTCTCATGCCCTCTAGACAAATTTCTTTTTTTTTATTACATTACAAATGTATGGCATAGGACATGCCCGTTTCATGCGTAAATGGTCAATACTTCAGGTTGACCATCCACGTCGATAATTATTGCCAATTCCAGTCATCCGACTGGTTTGTCAACTCACATGGTTACCCGCCCCCATTCAAGGGCTTGGTAAAGTTTGGAAGTAACTTCATATGATTATCATAAACGTCTAATGAGTAGCTTCCAAAATCAACCGTTTGAACAATTTAAACCAACTTCTTTATTTTATACATCATTGATTCAATGGTCATGATCATCTAATGCAATTAAGATTATTCCAATCAAGGCATTAAATCTAGGTATCATTGGGTCTCTTAACAATTTCAAGCTACTCAAGAAACCCTAGTAATATTTGATAGTGGACCAAATCTCACTGGAATTACCGGTGAAAAAACATGGAAAAGAAAATATTCACGGAGCTGAGAAGAGGAGATTGTCCACAGTGAGCCCATCTATTAAAAATCAGATCACTCAAAATGTAAAACTCAAATCATATGTGAATCGCAAAAGCAAATGCCGTGGGGCTGGTGATCGTTTGCTGAAGGAAAAAATCTCCCTAGATCTCTCTTCTCTTATATTTTGACTCTCAATATCTATGGATCTCAGTATCCATATTTATGGTGCTCTAGAGATTGGATTTCTCAATCTAAATTGGGGAAACAACTATGTAGACTAGTGACATTCACGTGCGTGATCAAGGAAAATCACTATGCTTATCTCTAAATTAAGAGTCATTGGGGATCTATGGGCCTCTCAAACCCCGATCAATTCCAACACAAAATAAAATGCCCTATGAGGGATTTTACCCTAGGGGAGTTCTATTGGCACCGCGATTTTTACTCTTTCCACCGAAAAAAAAAAAAACTTTTCCTAAACTACCCCTCCTCCCTCCTCCTCCTCCTCATCCCATCCTGGCCCCCCCAGCGAGGAGGGGGCCCAGCCGGCAACCCGCGGCGGAAGCCCAAACCGGCTGGCCGGTCGCCCTCCCCCTCTCCCTCTTTCTTCTTCCCTCCCCCTTCTATTTTCTTTCCCTCTTCTCCCTCTCTCCCTTCCTCTTCTTCCCTCTTCTTCCCTCTCCTTCCCTCCCCTACTCTTTTTCTCCATCCCCCTCCCCCTCCCAGTCGCAGACGGGCTGCAGCAGGCGGGCGGAAACCCCTGCTGCACCCCGATCTCCCTCCCCGCCGGCGACTGGGAGGGGGAGGGGGAGGGGGAGGGGGATGAATAGTATGGGAGGGAAGGAGAGGAAGGGAGAGAGGGAGAAGAAAATAAAAAAGGGAGGGAAGAAGAAAGAGGGAGAGGGGGATTGGCCAGCCGGTCCGGGCTCCCTCCCCGCCGGAGAGGGGGGGAGATGAGGGAAGAGGGTGGAGGGTGGGAGAGGAAGGGAGGAGGAGGAGGAGGGAGGGGTAGTTTAGGAAAAAAAATATTTTTTGTCTTCTAATGCGGTAGGGAGAGAAAAAAATCGTTGTGCCTATAGAACTTCCCTTTACCCTAACATGAATTGAAATTTTAATTTAAAAAATAAGCAATTGATCAATTTAGGAGTGGATCAACCCCGGGAGTTAAAATTGGAGATTCCCTGTATCAACTCAGAGCAGCATTTATTTTGAGCTAATCCAGACTTTAACTATTGGGCCCCACTCCAACTCAGAATTTCTACAAGTCAAAACCAATTTTGAAATCTTTTTCTTGGAATGAAGAGGCGTAGACTTTCAGTGCGTCACATGCTTTCAACAGGCACCACAGCTGGTTTCGACTGCTATTTCAGTCACATTTCTGTATTTAGCCTTTGAAAAGAAAATCCACATCTCCATTTCAAGCAGTTGGAGCTGACAAAATCAACTTCTCACGAAACAATGCTCTTCAGAAACTGCACACAACTCCCTCCGTAGCTTTTGCCTTTTTTTTTTTTTCAGATACAGTTGATTTTCCCATGCCGACTCCAATGCCTCATTGGCCCCTCTAAAGGTGGGCCACACACCCCACAATGCCACCCAACCCCACCACTTTCACTGCAGGCCCCACCTGTTCACCCAATCAGAAGGCGCAGACCATAGTTCTCATCAATCCCAATCTCCAAGACTTACTTCACCTTCCTGTAGTTAAATCCCTCTAACCAAACATTTAAAACCACCCCCTAAACCCAACCAACACTAATAAAATCCACTTTCGAACAAAAACGGCCCAGACCCAGAAACAGTAAAACCACAGCAGGGGAAGAAAAAACCAGAAGAAGATATAGAGATCAAGAAAAACATCAATGGAGAACTCTTCGGCTCGAACAAACACCACCCCAGATGGCAAAGTCAGACGATCGAGTCTGGGGTATTGGATTCTCCTCTGCATCAACTACGGCTCCATGTTCCTCGGCTCCATCGCTGCGTCGCTTATGACAAGGTTCTACTTCATTCATGGCGGAAGTAGCAGGTGGGTGGCGACATGGGTCCAGTCCTCGGGCTTTCCAATCCTCCTCATCCCAATCTACATCTACCCGCATTTCCTCTCGACCCAGCCTCCAAGACCCTTCTCTCGTTTCACCTGGAAACTCTTCTTCATCTCCATTGGAGTCGGCCTTTTGACAGGCGTCAGCAACTTCTTAGTCTCCTGGGGCATCTCCTATCTCCCAGTTTCGACAGCTTCTCTCGTCCAATCCTGCCAGCTCGCCTTCAATCTCGTCCTCTCCGCGATTCTCGTCAAACAGAAGCTAACCTTCTCGAATCTCAACTGCGTCGTCCTTCTAACCATCTGTTCGGTCCTTATTGCGCTCGACTCGGACCACGACCGACCAAATGGCGTGAGCAGAGCCCAGTTCTACTTTGGGTTCGTTTCGATCCTTGGAGCCGCTCTCCTCTTCGCTCTCTATCTCCCCATCATGGAGATGGTCTATAGAAAGATATCTGGATATGGGATGGTCATGGAAATGCAGTTGTTTATACAGATCGTGGCCACTGTGTTTTCGACGGTCGGGATGCTCGCAGGACATGGATTTCATGATATGAAGAAGGAGAGCATGGCGGTTTTTGATCTGGGTGAGGCCAGGTATTGGTTGACGTTGGGGTTTACCTTGGTGGCGTGGCAGCTGTCTTTCATGGGGACGGCTGGGATCGTTTATCTGACCACGTCATTGACAGGTGGCATTTGCATGACTGCCTTGCTGCCCATGAACGTGATCGGTGGGGTGGTGGCTTATGGTGATGCGTTTGGAGGGGTGAAGGCCGTTGCGACCGTTTTGTGCTTGTGGGGGTTTTTGTCTTATGTTTATGGTCAGTACAGGAAGAATAGAATGGAAGAGATGAAGAGAAAGAGAGAGATGGAGATGGTGGAAAGTGAAAATGTGGTTGTTGATGGTGTTTAACAGCTCTAGTCCTTAGAAAAAAAAAAGTGGTGATTATTAGTGTCGTTTTAAACTTATGATCAAATAAAATGATAGAAAAATTAATTATAGAGGAAGCAGGGGTTTTTTCCCCTTCTTTTAAGTGATCAGTTTATGGAAAAGGACTGAAAGTCTGAAACCCACTGACTGATGAGTTTGATTTTTAGTGTTGCTTGTAAAAGAGAAATATCAGTTGGAGGCCGGATCGAGTAGTCATTTCCAGAGCTTTCTCCTCTTGTGGAACTGTCGATAGTGATCATACAGTTCAAATATATCTGTTTACTGATGTTTAGAAATACAGTAGGTCTAGAAGATTGTGCTTGTTGTGTAAAGAGGCCCCAAGCCATGGGTTCATGTGCCAACATGGCACATGTGAATAAAAGACCAAATGGGCGGGCATCATTGCTCCTCCTAGGTGCATTGTCTAAGAGTTGAGTTGGTCTAATCTGTAAGATGAGTGTGTGGGGCTGTGGGCTATGTTTCCAACATCTGTGAGGAAAAGTTAAATATCTACAAGGGAGATCAGGCCTATCTTATTTTGTTACTTTAGAAAAGGGCGATTATAATGGTGTCCACGTATCGGCATTCATCCTTATCTCACATTCATGGGCTAATGTATACCATTGATTTTAAACCGCAAAATTTTACTTTATCCAAGGTTTTACATTCTTTATTTAATGATTTATTTTACCCCTAAAACAATCTTTAATTAATTTCAATCTGTGATTGAAATAATTTTGATTGGGACTACTTTCGGTATACATCTTTCACGTATTGTCCTTCACACCTTCCCCCACTCTCTGGACCTATATATCTTTGTGCATTGGGGCCATACTTCCAAATCACACATTCATTCTTTACCAAAAAATAAAAATAAAAAATCATACATTCATTGGAGACACACATATATGGATTGATTTGGTGAAATGAATCAGATAATATGACAGGTGAAGTCAACCCTATATGGCCCACCCGGGACTATTACAATCACGGTGGAGGTGAAGGATGCTAAGCGAATTTCTTTGATATAGCTCACAAGTTTAACAGTTTTAGAAGTCATCATTTTCTAGAGTTTTAATCCAATGAAGAGAAATAGTTGGATCACTGTCAAGTTTGAGCTTGTGTCAACTCATTGGTATGGCAAGAAAGAGGGTAGCGGGTAGTATGTTTGAGGGGATAACTTGATCACAAGTGGGCCATCCTGGGCCTTCATTGTACCCATCACACCTTATTCCCATGGCCTTAAATCTAATATTTAATAATTTGTTGGGACTACATTTTCAGAGTACACATTTCATGTACTGTCATTCACCCCAATCTCACACTTATCGACTAAAATAGTTGGGTTTATATACCATGAATTACACCTTATTTAAGGGCTAAAACTTTAATGCTTTTAAATCTGAGATTAAAAAGAAATCATTTGGACCATTTTCAGTGTACCCATATTTTGGCATTCGCACCCCCACCCTCTACACCAACCATCCATAAATGGCTCTCACCCAAAATCTAAAACATAAAACCATCCATATATATATGGCTTTCACCCAAATCTCGTACTCATCAAACTAATAAACACTGTTTGTTCTAAATAACAAGAATTTCACTGTAATTAATAAAAATTTAAATTAAGGGGTTTTTTTTTTATATAACAGAGGGTGTCCCAACCCTTTGGGTCGGACTAATCCCTTCGGGCCTAGGAGGAGCCGGGTAAATTCCTTGTTACCCCAATGTGGTAGCTCAGGCATTTTTAAATTAAGGGTTAAAGCTTTAATTAAATCTATGTTTTGGTAAGAACCTTTAAAACCAACTAAGACCATCTCGAGTGTAGACATTCAACACCACTACCCAAACCCCACCCCTCTCCATCCCAAAAACAAAAAATCTTCTCCATGTATTAGCATAAAATAAACCCCAATCTCACCATCATCCTACTAATCTTTTGTTGGTTTCAAATCACTAAAAATCCCACTTTATTTAAGGGGGGAAGGGAAACTTTAAACCCTTTAAATCTTGGCTACAATCATCTGATTGGTGACCTATTCAGATGGGCCCGTAACAGATTTCAGTTTCTTCCTGATGCACTTTCTTTGGTATTAAATACTTTCTTTTAAGACAGAAAATGCAAGTGGGTGTTTATTATTCTTCCCTTAATTTCTCATACTATGATTATAGTATTGTTTGTTGTGGGCTGGATATTTTAGCCTCACTTATGCGTCGACCACCAACACTTTTGGGGAATCAAAAGTTCGGGTCATGTGAGTTGAAATTAGGAATTTGTGGAATGTAAACCGAAAAGGAAGTTTATAAAGTAGCTGCTGTGTATTTCCTACAGAAAAGGACTAAAACCGACTACTTTCATAATGAAATATAAGTGGGTGTTATCTTTTTGTTTTGGCACTTTAATTATAGTCTTGTGTCTACTTGTTTTTGAGTATTATATATTAGAATTCTACCAGTGGTCGGGTTTAATAGATTGATGGAAATGCTAACCACCTTTCTAAAATTCCAGAATAAAAAGTTCCCAAGGGAGCATGTGCAATTGGTGGCATGATCTTTTACTTTCAATTTATAGTCAATGATTTAGTTAATATGAGACATCTTTGCTGTGAGCTCTATGCAATTAGACTTTTGTGATAAGCATGAATGACGTGGTCGGCTAAAGAAGATGGATGTGAAAAAAGTTAATTCTAAATCGTTCATTAAATCAAGTTTAAGAGATAATAAAGATGAGCATTAATTTAACATAACCTACTATTTACAAAGAAGATAATGACTCAAAAGTGCATATTTTATTAAAGACCTTGAGTTGACTACCAACATTTCATCTGGTAAGGCTAGGGCTGTATATGTGGGTTAAACAGAAAAGATCAACAAAGAATAAATAAATAAATAAATTAAGTGCAATAAATACAACTAAATCATAGATGAAATTGCTACACCAAAAAAAAACAATTGTTACCACAGAAGAACCTTCAATATAAAGGGAAAATCATGAAAGTTGATCTTGAAATTATGGGTCTAGCTTCTTCTTTGATGCTTTGATATTATTTACATACTCACTGCGCGCGAACTACGTACTTTCAAACTTCTTTGAAGAAATTAAATGCATTTTAGAGATTGGACTTCAATCAGTGTTAAAACTATGGTAGAAGGAGGTTAAATGTATGGTTCCTAGTTTGTTCTTTTCTTTTTAAGCATTCTTTTTTAAGAGAAACCTCTGTTTGCCGTTTTTCAACTCCACCATGTAAAAATCGCTCTCTTTAAGTAATGTATGGCTATAAACCATCCATGACTTGAAAGGTTGCAACCTGATTCTTGGGGCCATTTTGGTTAATGTCGATCAGTGGAGTTCGGTGGGATAGGAAGGTTGGCTTAAAATAATGCGAAGTTATGGGCCCCATTTGCCCCTTTTGGGGTCCACCCACTCATCCAGAAAGGGACCTTTAATTACAATTTCTTTTTAAAAAAAAGGCCCACTGTTTGATATCCATTAATTCCTCAACTATTTGTTTCCATTTCTCAACAGTTGAGTGGGGATTTCTTGATATCCACTCCTCATCCAAAAAACAAGTGCAAACAATTGTGTTTATCTAAGAAATCTCATCTCTATTTTTGTCACTCTTCAGTATCTTTCTACTATAAAAGGTCATAAAATCTTATCATTTTCTAGTACTCTTTTGAATGCCACTGACCAATTGAAGCAGTGAACCACCATTGTGGGGGGCCCCTCTTTGATGGGGTAGTCCGAATTGCAAACTATACGGTTGGATCAGAATTTAGAGGAGGACACGTTTAATGAATTGCTCATCTTAAAGCAGCACATAACAGTTGTTTTGGTCTTTTTATCAACCAAAAATCGTATATAAGACATGTTTGATGAGCTCGCATGCATCACCATGTAGAAAGTCTTTTTAGGTAAGACAAAGATGAAGAATCAGTCCCAATAGGTGTTGTACCATCAACAGCAATGGAGGTGGATGGTAATTGGTAAAATATAAAACCATCTATTATCATGGTGAACCCCACTGCATTTCATTAGTCCTGTTCAAAGCTTGTCATCTATGTTCAAACGAAGTGGTTCCTCTGTTGTTGGCCATCCAAGAAGTAAGGTATCTGGATTTATTACCATCATATTAGCCCAAATTTTAGGGCTAGACATTGAGAAAGGCTTGTGTGCACTGATTCTGTGGGATTGACTCCTAGCTGGTAGATTGGTTGTTAGCTTCAGTTAATAGAGTGTTATCCACATGACTTGCTAGCTGTTGTTTCAGTCAAGGGACAGCTGGGCTATTATTTTAGATAAGAACCTCTGCATGATGGACACATATGGGATGACTTTATAGGCTGTTACACCTGAAACTATTAGGATGTTCTATAAATATTGTATCCCTTTGATTTGTAAAGAATAACATAACATTGAATTAACACTTCCGCAAATTCTATTTGACATAAAGGGGCTGGGTCTGATAAGATGTTTTATTAAAAGGCTTAAAAGTGTGGCCCATGTTAGGTAACAGTTACTTTGCTAGCAGGCTATGAACTTGGCCGGCTAAGATGTTCTCACCAGATCCGAGTGAGAGAGAGAGAGAATGGGCAAGGTAAAGTTTCTCCAATGGAAGCAGTATTTTGGGCCTGTCAGAGGACTTGTTATTTTGAACTTGTAGAAAGTGTAGCTGTTCTAATTTGCAGGGAATCACCGCCATTATCCTTTTTTAATGATATCACTCGATTATGCCCAGAAATTATCTGAAAGGGAACGTTTGGTATGTAAACCAAGTGCGTGTATCTGGATTTACACATACATACATATAAGGAAAAATATATACTATGAAATTCTCCCAAATGCCCTCCTTAAAAACAGCCCTTTTCCACCTATATTTGTAAGGGCACGAGGCCCACCTTCAGCCAATCCAATCATTTCACAATGACTATTCTCCCATCAATTGGAACAAGCCAAAGTTGTATTATTTTATACATTATTCACTGTTGGAATTGCAAAGTGCATAACCGTTAAACTTTAAGAACTTAAAACTAAGGCCATGTTTCGTTGAATGTCAAAGATGAACTTAAAAAATGAGCATCAAATTGCTATTTTTATTCAATTTCCTAAAAAAATGTTATTTGATATTCATTTTTGGAAGTTTACTATTAATCTTCATTTTTAACCTTCCAATGTATTCTAAAAAAAAAGGCCTTATGAGTTAAGACTAACTACTTGGATTGATATCTTGTATTCCCCTCATTTACGTCCAAACATTTCTATCCCCATCTATGATTTTCATGCATGTAGGTGAGCCCCATATAGTGGGGCATTTTATTGCAAATATTACGTCCGGCATTTTCTACACCGGCCGCCCAAATATATATATATATATATATATAGATAATTCATATAACCTGAAACCTGTAAATGGGAAACTTGTTTGATTCTTTCCTTCCAATTATCAGAAAACAGAATTACAGTATATTTACAGAGAAACTTAGTTCAGGTCAACCAAGTTTGGAGCTTCAAACAGGACCAAAGCTTTCAATTTGCCATTGCATTCACATTTCCATACGCCCAGGCCACGGAATCAATAACCTTCGACCTTCGTGGACCCAGCAATAACTCAAGGTGTTTATATGTCAGAAAGAAATTGCAAGTCCCGACCCCAAAATGATAAAGATGAATGACCAAGATCTTATTAGCAACCATCCCTTCTCTCTTCAACTGCAAGAACCTTAGGGGTCGTTTGTCTTTTACACATGGGATATGTAAATACAATTTACACATGTAAATTATGAATATTCAAATTTTAAGTATGTAACGTTTACACATGCATTTTTTTTTACAACGTTTGTCTAATAACACTATTTTCGCATCATTTATATATGTGATTTATTTTACCATATTTGTTTCAATGATATATGTAAATGTATTAAAAGATTTTGTAAACGATACTTATTATTCATTAAATTAAATTTTAATATAATGATTTAAAAAAGGAGAAAAAATGTCCATTTTATATCAAAATTTTCATTTGCATTTTAGATCTTTAAAAAAGAGCATGTCTTTCAACATGAAATTTACTTTTAAAAAAAAATACATTTCTATCAGTGATCACCTTCACAAAAATACATTCCAACATGTTTGGTTAATTAAATATGAATTTATATTTTGATGGTTAAGCAAATAGCATTATTATTTATATTTATTAATTGATATTTGATTCAATATTGATCTTAATTCATTATTCAATTTGCATAAAACTTAACCCATGCATCTCATAGGCTTTATGCTAATTATATTTATTTTTGAATGATGCCATAATGCTATATAAAATACATTATTTCTTCTCTTTTACATTCATATATACATGTTTAAAGATTTTTAAAGTATTGCAACAATAAATGACTTTAGAAAAATCATTGAGATATTGGAAGAAAACTAAAATAATAAGGTAATTAACTAGTTAAAAGTTGATATAGAAAAATCATTGAGATATTTATTTTATAGATTGTTCCTTAAAATCTTTATTTTCAATATATATTTTGTCTTACAGATTTTGTCCCTTAAAATCATTGGAGCTACTTTAATATTCTAATATATTTTTTTTGTCTTACAAATCTTATCCCTTAAAATCATTCGTTTTGAAACATCTTTTATTATTATTTTCTAATGTGTTGGAGGGGGGTTTCGAACCCAAAACCTCTTTCATGGAAATGCCCAAACTTTGAAAACTCTTTTATTATTATTTTTCTAATGCATTAGAGGGGTTTCGAACCTGGAACCTATTTCACGGAAATGCCCCAAAACCAAACCGTCCGCCTCCAATAACGGGTATTCTTTGAAAACGCACCTCAACAGGTGTTCAAATCTCACACCATTTACACATCTGATTTACACGCAAGATGCGTAAATAATTGTAGACAAACATGATTGATACGTAAATGTTACACGTATTCACCATTTACATATGTAAATGGGTGTAGACAAACGACCCCTTACAGAGATGGAAAATCCTACCAAACACTCATCTCCTCTAAATTGTATCATATACCTAATCATATTATTGTACACATGCACTTAAATAGTCTCTTGCATTATATGCATTTTGCTGTGCCTACTCATAGGAGATTTATTAGTGGACAGCATCTACAATTCAGCTCTATGGGGCCCACTTCAATCCATTTATGATTAGTGCAGATCCTTTCACACTCTTATTTTTCATAATTGTCACCATGCATAACCAATTCATGCTCATGGAATCTTTGCTCACCATGAGATTAAAACTCAAAAAAATATAGGGTTAAAAGACCATTAAATTTTACGGTTGTTAAATCCAGCCCTAGGACAGTTTAATAGGGCTGATGTTATGCAAACCCTTATCATGAAAAGAGACATGTCCATCTATCCTACCCAAACAATATGAATGCATCCAACTGGGCCTCCCCACTTGGCCCACATGAGCATAATATGAACAATCACAAAAAAGGTATATGAACTTGAGATTGACGGTTTACCTAGGTGTTGGAAACCCCACCTCCCATCCACTTGTCAAGGACCAATCTTTGGATATGCTCTCTCCTTATATGTGTAGGCCACATCTCTCCATGTAAATTTAGGTGCTCTCTTGGGTGCTGGCCCTGCGCTGGGATGAAAAGAAAAAATATATATTGTAACTTTATGTTGCAAACTATAGATCTTACCATCAAAAGGTTTTGGTTAGATAATCTAGTGGTAAAAGTGCCTAACCATCCATGCATCAATGGAATTCTCATTGAAACTTGGGCCGCTTATGCAAACATTAGTTTAGGTGAACTTATGGAGATATCTTGATGGATGCGCCCATTCTTCCAAATCAGTCTTATGGCTTCGTTTATCCTTTAATTCCATGGGACCTGCCGCATGAGGGAAATAACACAACTGTATTGCTGATCGCAAATCCCACTTGTAATTAATTAATTATCATTACAAGTACATGAATGCTACTATTTACAAATCTAAAGGCATCCCACCAACTTGGATTTGGTAAGGATGTTCAAAAAGCCCATGAATAGGGCCCCATTTCAGATATTTAAACCGCCCAAAATCAAATCAGATCGAGTATTATTCTTGGCATGGAGAGTTTTAACATATTCACACACTGTCAAATTTCTCCCACATTATATTTAATCATATGATTGACTCTTGTGTTTCTCCATTCAAATATCCTCAAAAGGAATGCAATAAAATTATGTTGATTCAATGTCTCTACTGTTTATATTTGCGGCTTCTCCCAATCCTTTTTTCTTCAACCTTCATACCCTTTTCTCCTATTTAGTTTCTTGTTGGGTACTTTGTTGGCTGGTTGCCCTGATATGGCTCTCTTGTTTGATGTATCTTCAACTGAGATGAAATTCTCTGAAAAATGGAGAGAGAAAGTATCTGATGAATAGATTCATTTAACATCTTAACTGGCAAAATTTTTGCTTAACCCTAGTCCTACATATAACATGTTCATAAGCCCACAAGCTCCATGAAATATGAAAAAGTCATATAACAACAAAAAAAAAAAAAATCAACTTCACTGGGCATTATGTGATGACATTTACTAATTAATACTTTGCATCATTCTAAGTTGGGATCAAATGGCTTGAAATGGTTGATGGAGCTCATCTTTTTAGATGGCTAACCCACAAAGTACTCTTAATATATTTTATCGAGCAATCAAATCATTAAACCCCACCTCATATTTAATTATAATTTATAACCTATCTGTCAAATAATTAGGCTAATAAGCACTCTGCATCTTACTTGTAAGCTACGGAGCATGCTTCTTTTGAATTTCCTGCATTTTTAAACGAAAAACATAATGAATCATATAATCTAGTGGGATCAACAAGTGACTAATTAATTATAACCTATGCTAATCTTCATGCTTGCATATTCTACTCTTTTAGTCTTTTTCACACAAAATAGATGGCTAAATAAGTTTAAATTTTTTTTGTTATCGGTAACAGTAACTTATATTAAAAGATAATAGAATCAAAGATAACAGCAAGAATGTACAAGAGTAATGTACCCCTTCACACCACAACTACATAATAAAATCCTCCCAAGGGAAAACTCTCTCAACACCTTGCTTGGCTAAAGCGTCCGCCATCATGTTTGATGACCTACTCTTATACTGAAAGCTAACATTAATAGAGGTGGATAATACCCGAATTTCATTAAAGAGAAACTGGAATTTCCATGGATAAGATTTCTGGTTCGAAACCCAACTCACTGCATTAGATGAGCACTCTCCACAAATAAGCTTAAAATATAGTTGTGCAAATAAACCATGCTAAGCAAAGCTTGACCCAACTTCAACTTGAGCTCAACTGTCTGATCCTTGACTCAAGCTGGGCATTAGCTAAGCTTGAGTATGCACTTAGGCTCAGCTTGTCTTCCACATATATATAAGCTTTGAAGTATGTAGATGAGGTAAACTTAGTTCCCTAAGCATGTAGCTTTAATGTAGGATGTAGAAATAGTCAAAGATGATTTTTTAGGAGATTTTGTGGAGCCGTACGTGAAGGGACACTCGCATTGCATAATCATAATCATGCATGCATGTATGGTTAAGAGAAGGAATACAATAATAATCTCAAAGGAAAAGCAAATGAAAGTTGTCTCTTACTCCTTTATATGGACCCAATCCAAAAAAATTTCAGACAAATTGGCCAAACAGTCCCCACCCACCACCCACTCACTCCTTTGCACTTGTTTTGTCTTTTTCATAATCTGGGCCCACCTTAGATCGACAAGAGCTTCTTCAATGTTTCCATGAATTAGCTAGGTTACAACTTGGCTGGGCCAATCCCGGGCACACATGTCACAGCCGCCAAGAAAAACAAAGTCAGACTGGGCACGTTAGGGACCTAGCCCGGGCTTGGGCCTGTATCTTGCAGCCCAATTTGGACAGAGCTCTGGCCTTGAGAACCCAAATTGGCCCTGAGTCCTTGAAATCCTACATGGGCTCGGGCGTGGACTTGGGTTCGGATTTTTAAATTGGGCTCTGCCTCAGGCCTGGCAATTGGGTTATCTGGGCTCACATTGTCCGGATTAAACTTGGGCCAGGCTTAGAAACCAGGAATACCAAACACAAACAATCTGCAATTTATAGATCCATTATAACTTTTAGACTAAAGTTAAGGGCCACCGTACGTAGTTAATAGCATTTTGTAGCTGTGAGTATAGGGTTCTCCAGTAAATTGATAAAATGAAAATATGTGATAAAATTCATTAGATTTTGGGAATTTAATCAAGTGTTTTTCACAAGTCATAGTCCATCAGTAGGCCCCACTCTTATTGGAATATAACTTGTGGCAACCATTTGTTTTTCACCACTTTCTGAAATGCAATCAAAGGTATTCGATTACATGAAACAAATAAGTCGGGAGGGCCAATTTGTTTGTTTAGAATACATAGGAATTCATGGTCAGATGAGCTTTGAAGGATTATTAGAGAATGACTAATTAAAAAAATGAGTGGTGAAGGACATGAGGTGGAAATTTAGGTGGGACCTTGACTCTCATAGGATTTGAATTACTAGGGTGATGGCATATTTATTCATTTTCCATCTTCCCTTGATTCAATTTCCATTTATTGGGATGTAATTTGGTTTGATTATTATTTTTGTTATACTCGCCCTTGACTCTTCATTTTTAACCACTTTATAAAAAAAATACAAAGTCTTAGAATTCCTAATAATTCAATTATTATGAACAAAAATTCCCTAAATAAGAACCAACCTTGCCATGTACGACCTCGAATATTAAGGGCCTGTTTGTTTGTAAGGTGATTAAAAATATAGACAAATGGTGAATATACAAAAACAAACATCAAATAACCTCCACGTTAGTGAGAATTGAATCATGGGAAGATGGAAAATTAATGCCCAGTCATCAACCTAGTAATTCAAATCTTGGAAAGTCATGGTCTCATATACATCACTGCCTCGTATCCTTCACTCCTCACCCTCTATCATTCACACCTCGCATCTTTAATAATCCTTCATGGTGCTCATTTGAACATTAATTTCTATATAATCTAATGCAAATGAACAGGCTCTAAAGCAATATTGCTTATTAAATGACAAATTACCAGTGTGTTAAAACATGCAACATCATTTGAAAAACCGAAATCACTGCATATTCCTCCCATATCCTGTTGTGGAGACTTATGAACTCTTGAAAATGCTATCCCCCAACAAGGATCCTCTAGCACATAGAATGTTAGAATTTGGAGAATTTGAAAAGGCAAAAGTGATATTTCAAAAAGTTAAAAAAAATTTAATTTTTTTTTTGGTAAAATAAAAAAAATAAAGTTCTAACAATCAAATCAAAAATTTTAAATGCTTCATGAACAGCAACTAACATTGCTCTTGGAAATTTCCTGTGAACAATTCCTCCAACATGTGCCCCATATATCAAAGCACTTTGACCGGACTTTAATTTCATCCCAGAAGCATATCCTATCCACTTGAAGCGACCATATATCAAAGATTCATGCATCCTTTGTCATTCTGGATCCTCAGACGTCGTCACAAGCTTACAAGAATCAGTTGTGATAAAACTTAAGACCGATGAAGATTGATCACATGGAACAAAGTTACGTGTTTTATATGTGATCAATTTATTTGATGGTGGGGAACTAATTGTGGGTGTGTGTGCGGGGGTGTGACGGGGTCTGATAGATTTAGTGGCTCATCACTTGATTTCTTTAATTATCTAGCATCAGCAGGTCAGACGCATTAGCTGGTAGTGGAGATAGGGCTATTTGGTCCATGGGCCAGGGGACTTCTGTGTCTCATGGGCACCTCGCCCATAGGCCATATATATGGCCTGGCCTAAACCGAGTAACTTTCATAGTTTATACAATTGTCCCACTGATTGCAAATGGACTGCACTTGGGCCATAGTTCACACCAATTGGTTGAATCAGGGCATAGTTTGAGGCTGAACATTAAGGGACAGTTTGTTTGCATAGAACACATAGGAATTCATAGTCCAATGAGCACCATCAAAGGATTATTAAAGAGGTAAGGGTGAAGGATATAAAGTCAAGATGTAGGTGGGACCTTGACTTTCCTGTTACTAGAGTGATGGCTAAGTATTCAATTTTCATCAGACAAGAGTTTATTTGATGGTCAGTTTCTGATATCAGCTCTGATTCATCATTTTTAACCACTTATAGAAATACGATGTCTTAAAGTTCCTAATAGTTCAATGACATGAAACAAACATGCCCTTAAATAGACCTTGTATTTGCTGATCAAATGACAAAATTACCAGTGTAAAACAGATGAGACACATGCATCAGCACTTGAAACTAGTTGAAACCGAACCACCCAACAGGCATCTACATAGCTGAACAATTATCCAGAAAGCAAGCTAAAAGTGTCGTCATGACCAATCAAATGGTGGCACTCCAAGGGACACAATCTGGAATCCACACTTCTTCGAGCCCAAATTTGATCCTCCAAGTTAAAACTTATATATAGTTCTGTTTAACTGTAATTGGTTATTAGTTTTTGTTTGTGTTATCAGGAGATCCAAACGCAAGAAGTGTTGTTGGTGATGCACTTTAAAACACAACCAAACAGGCCTCGGGTGAAATCACTTTTACATGAAAAGTAAAACAAGGATAAAATCCTCACGGGTATGATAGCAATTTCCTGGAATATACCATATATAAGGACAAAAAGAGTCTATCATTTGTTCATACATTTAAAATGATAGCAAAATACACTCTGAGCCTCTGACTAGCACCGACCACAAGAGTACAGTCCTCCCCTATCCATGTTCACTTGGCCCCAAAATGCCCAAAACACCCCATTCCAAAATCACTGTTCTAACATTCTCCCATAGGCCTACACCCATTGGTGGAACTGAAATTACAATTTTATAACCATGCAATCGATACCTGGGATGATCGATCCAACGGCCAAAATGAATATGATCTTTATAGAGCTTGGAACATTTTTTTAGTGTTAAAAGAGAGACCTTTGATGTAAAATTCACAATCCATGGAATGTGTGTGGTTGTTTAGCCTGTGCAAGCATCTGAACAACTTCTCTCATGGTGGGTCTCTCCACGCTACGCTCCTGGACGCATAACATGCCGACGAAGAACACCTGCATGGCCTCATCCAATGGGACGTCGGTCAGCCGCTGATCCAAGATCTTCACCACTCCTTCTTTGCTCCAATTTGTATTCATTTTAGCCCATTGAACAATGTCTAGTCCTTCTTCCCCAAAGTCACCAACAGGTCGCCGGCCCGTTATCAGCTCCAAGAGCACAACCCCAAAGCTATAGACATCACTCTTCTCATCCACTTTCAATGTGTATGCATACTCTGTCACAAAAGCACAACTCAAGATTAACTCTTAAAAATACAAGGGCAAAATGGTCTTTTCATTGAAAAGATAACTAGCTGGATACTCTTTTTATTTTGCAAGAAAAGAGGCCTATCATCTTCCAACAAAGTAACAGCAGATGGTAAGAAAAAAAGCAAGGACTGTTGTACTTTATGTCAATAAATGTTTTTTTCTCTTCTTGGGTTTGAGAAAAAATAAAGGCACAGATCCAATCAGGATTTGTAGGACTACATCTGGATTCATGGTTTTGTTATTGATAGAATTATGGGTTTCAGTCAAAAAAGTTGGTAGTGATTGTTTTGAATGTGTATGGTTTATGGATTCCAAGGCAAGTAAAAGCTCCCCCACAAGTGCTGTCTGCGGTAGGGAGGGAAAAGAAAGCAAAAGGAGAATGCTGCTTTGTGCTAGTGTTGTGTTGCTCTTGGACTGCCCGTGATAAAGCTTGCCACTTTCAGTCAGCAAATGGATATTCTACTCAGTTTTAACTTTAGAACATATGATCAAAGCTATAACAAGTAAATTGCAGTTTTGAAGTAAATGTTCTACTTCCATATAGTTCAAAGACTTTAAAATGAAGCAGTGAGGCTAGGCATGGAGAGTTATCAAGTTCCTGCGAATGTGAAATTAAATAGGGAAAAGTATATTTTTCAAAGTCAACTCTGGATATATGGGATAGATTTGATGCTGATGATGATGTTTCAATTCCAATCAAGCGACTGCTGAGTGTAAAACATGGATTAATATGTCTTGGAATATAAAACTGGTTGAGTATCTAAAGCAAAATGACTCATAATTACAGTTCCATATTGCAAATGACCCTTAAATACCCATTATTGAGGAACATTGGATGAATCTCATCTCCATCCCATCTTGATCAAAAGTTGAAAAGTGAAACTGAATTTTTTATTTTTTTTTATATGGAGGTAGTGGACAGCTACTGGATAGGTGTGTTGGTGGGGTTGGAGTACTTGTGAGAGAGACTTCCTGTCATTGCCCAATCTTATATCAGGTGGGATACATGTACCTCAATTAAAATTTGTTGGAATTGTGGGCTCCATTGTTGATGCTGCATAAGAAGAAGCTTATGTAAAACTGACGATCCTAAATATATTGCTGATAATTGTTACAATAATTTTATTTGGAAATAGTGCAGGTTAGGATTGTGCACATATAGTCCGCGGCAGCGATTTAGGCAGTTAAGTCATCATGCATGTGCTTAAGGATGATAATATTGTGGCAAATTATCTCATAATTCAAATGTATATGGGTGCTACATTGGACATGTAATCATATGCATTGAAAATCATGAAACATGTTCCTACCCTTCCAAAACTTGTCTATACTAATTCCAGTTCAGTTTAATTCTGTTTTGAGGTCCTCTCTTATGTCATGGAAATGAAACATTGATAACATTGTATTCATGAAGATAAACAGTAAAAAAAATTTATCATACATACCTGGAGCAATGTATCCGTATGAACCAGCAATGGCGGACATGCACTCAGATGTGCCGTTGTCCTGCAAGAACTTTGCAAGACCAAAATCTGCAACATGGGCTTCGAAGTTGGAATCGAGCAATATGTTGTTTGATTTCACATCTCTATGAAGTATCAAGGGGCAACAGTCATGGTGCAAGTAACAGAGGCCTTTCGCCGCTTCCATGGCAATCTTCAGTCTAATGTCCCATTTCAAATAGCCCCCTCTCTTCCCATGAAGAGCTTCACCCAGGCTCCCATTCGGCATGTACTCGTAAACAAGCAATTTAGTCTCTTTGTTTGAACAGAATGCTAATAAGCGAACAATATTGCGGTGCCTAATCCTTCCCAATGTCTGAATTTCTGCGGAGAATCCATTGTCATGAGAAGATCCTTTGCTTATTCCCAACAGTCTCTTCACGGCAACTTGCTCTCCATTCGGCATCATTCCTCTGTAAACAATGCCAGCTCCTCCTCTCCCTATAATGTTATTGTCTTTCAGGCATTCTAGGATGTCATCACATCCAAACTCCAGCTTCTGAAATGCTGTTAGCTTCCATGTCTTGGAATCCCTTCTCATTGATCTGGTCTTGAGGATTGCTGCTATAGCAAAAAACAAGGAACAGATCAAGAGGCCCAATGCAAAAATAAGCTTAAATCTGCCTGGACCTTGGGATCTCACGCCGTGCTGCTCATCTGACTGCAACGGAGATGTCGATGAGAAGTTGCAGGGATTCAAGGAAGAACCACAAAGTTGGGGATTACCCACAAATGAGGTGGTATTGAAGTCAGCAAATTGCCCTGTTTCGGGTATCCGACCAGAGAAATTGTTGTGAGAGAAATCTGCCGAAGTTAAGCTCTTCATACTCCCAATTTCCTTTGGAATGCTCTGGTTTAGCTGATTCCAAGAGACGTTGAGGTAATTGAGTATGTGAATTTGAGTGACTTGAACTGGAATGGGTCCACTGAGCTGGTTTTGGCTCAAGTCCAAGTAGGTCAGTAAGGAACAATCACCAAGCTCGTGTGGGATTCTGCCAGAAAAATTATTCCTACTCAAATCTAACTTCCCAACATGCTTCAAATGGCCTAGTTCAGATGGAATCTCCCCAGTAAATTGGTTACCACTTAGAAGAAGAATTTGTAAGCTCCAGAAATTCCCCATTGAAGAAGGAAGGGGACCAAAAAGGCGATTGTTCGACAGATTCAACCGGCCTAGTTTAGAAGGTACCCTGTTAGGTTCTTCTGCAATTCTTCCAGTGAGGTAATTATTCTGAAGCTCCACAAGTGTTAGCTCTGGTAAGTAGAGGAACCCATAAGGGATCGACCCGCTCAGGTAGTTCTGCTCCAATCGTACTCTGGAGAGTGTCTCACACTCTCCTAGATCGTCGGGCAGAGGTCCGAACAGGAAGTTGTTGAGCAGAATTAAAATCCTCAGCCTTCTACCATAGCAGAGAGCTCTTGGGACTGAGCCTGTAAGCTTGTTTGTGGAAAGATCAAGCTCTACAAGCCTCCCATTCCGTCCAAGCCTCGGAGGAATGGTGCCTGTGAAGTTGTTCTGCCAAAGCTTCAAGACCTCCAAATTGGGAAGGTCTGCTACAGAGCGCGGGATCTCCCCATGAAGCCTGTTCATGAACAGATGCATGAGGGCGAGCCCCTGGAGCTGTGAGAACTCAACAGGGATCTCACCTGTCAGCATATTGTTCGAAAGGTCAAGAGATTTCAGGCTACTCAAATTGCCCATTTGGGATGGAATTGGACCGCTTAGCTGATTTGTCTGCAAGAAAAGAGTATCCATTTTCTTCAGATTACCCAGTTCAGGAGGAATTGGACCCTCCAAGCCGCAGCTTGACATATCAAGATGTACTAGATTTATCAGCTTTCCAAACTCAGGTGGTATTCCGCCGTCAAAATCATTGAAATAACCCAAGTAGAGCTTTTCAAGATTAGTGAGATTGCCGAGCTCACCAGGGATGAGACCACCCAAGTCATTTCCTGCAAGCGACAGAAAGCGCAGCTCCGCCAAACCTCCATAGTAAGAAGGAATTTGGCCCCCGAAGTAGTTCCCTCCAAAATTCAAATGCTGCAGCTTTGGCAGCTCCAACACTCCAAGTGGAAGAGACCCATTGAAGTTATTGTCGTAGGCGTCCAACACCTCTAGCTCTTTCAATTGAGAGAAGTCCCAGTTCAAGCTCCCATTGAACTGGTTGTTGGATATGTTGAGGAAATTGAGGCTTCTTATCTTACAAATTTCTGGCGGGAAGTCGCCTATGAGATTGTTGCTGGCTATAGAAAGGCGTTGAAGTGACTTGAGCTCTGATATAATAGGTGGGAAGACGCCCGAGATGCCTGAATTCGAGATGTCGAGGGAAACAACATGTCTGTTCTCGGGATCGCATTGGACGCCAGTCCATGAGCAGAGGAACATGGAGTTTGATTCATTCCAACTGTCGAACGAAGAATTCGACATGTAGAGAGCTTGCTTGAGGGAAATCAAGATAGAAGCTTGTCGGGTGAGAGTTGAATTACGCGGAAAATTTGAATTTGAAGAAGATGAAGTGAGGAAGAGAAGAAGTAGAGAGGAAAGGAAGGCCAGCTTCATATTAGAAACTGCCATGGTATGTTTTTTCTTGTTTTTTGAATGTGGATTTTACAGAGCTATGTCTTCTTTCATGGATGAAGAAAAACAGAGCTCTGTTAGCATTTCAGAGAGAGAGAGAGAGAGAGAGAGAGAGAGCCTTGGATGCTGGTAGCATGAGCTTTGCCTTTTATTTCCTCTGTCCTTTCATTTTCTTTGTTTTCTTTCTCTTTAATTTCCTTTTGAAAGAAAAGCAAAAGCATTGTGTGCATGAAAGTTGTTTCCACCAGACCGTTGGATCAGTGAAGATTTCGTGCACATACTATTACTTTTGCAAGGGAATTACCAAAGAACCCTCTGATTTGATATTCTTTTAAGAAAAAAAAATGCACTCCATTTTATTACAGTGCAAAGGTCCATGGCCCACCTATGGTTGATTCAAATTTTGACACACCTTTACCCATAAGTGAATTCTCTGTCACTCACCCCAAATCTTACACTGACCCAACCATTGTCAAAGAATAAGGGGATAGCCCAGTGGTTTAAGTGTCGCGTTCTCACCCGACTCCCGGGAGTTTGAATCATGGGTCTTCTCCTTTGTGCAAGCTGTCACTCCTCCGGGTGCGGTTGGTCTTCTCCTCAGCATATGCTAGGATTCACTCCTGAGTCAATTGGGTCTCTCAATGGCCCACCCGCCTTGGCTGATAGAAAAAAACAATGGAAAAAAAATCCAACCATTAACGTCCACCTTGAAATGGAATACTGATAAAACTTAACTTAAAACCATCAACATTTGAGGTTCTAAAATCAAGATTAATGGATCATCTAATTCGAATCATATTTGGCAACTCTTAATCCACATCGAAGCCTTCCCATCCCACCATCTCTAGTATTGGTATAAATCCGGGTTGAGCCCATGTTATGTTAGTGCTATACCCAGGTTTTTCATAAACAACCTCCAACTATGGTTGTGGCCAAAATTAAAGAAACCTTAGGCTGTAGATCCTAATCCAACTGCACATTTCATGATAATATTTAAGAAGTCAAAGAAAGTGGACTCAGACTCAACCAAGTAGAATCAACTAGATCAAGCTCTATTGACTCGGTCAACACTCAATGGATAGCTGTTTCTTTCTTTGTTTCTTTTTTTGGTAAATCTCAAAGATAGCTGTTAAAGTGCCCACTGCATTTCAGGTGTAATCGAGTTGATATTTGCTTAATTTGACCAAGACTCGGTTAAGTCTTAGAGTTGTTGACTCAACTCAGCAGACAGGTTTTTGAGTATACTGTATACACTTTGTTTCATTGCATAGCATGATCACTCCTACACATAATCCAATCACTGTACATCATCCACAAACCAAACCAAACCAAACCTGAACCATTCTGTATGTACCATCCCGGGATCCGTGCCAAAATCTATGGCCATTGGTCATCTATACATCCAATATAGTTTTGAATGGTTCAAACACTGGTTGAAAGCTTAATATCATTTCCAATAAAGCTATTAGAAGTACTAGGAAGATGCAAGGGCAATTTCAATCACATTTTCTTTGGTTCTTATTCACTCCATGTGCTTTCTCCCCTTGGTCCATACCATAATATTTATATTTTTAGTATCACAATGGTAGCTCTTGCTTTATAGTATACACTGAAGAAAAGGAAAAGCAGGAGGCTGATATAAAGCATGCACCGATCCTATCACTTCAGAAACTTTAGTTCCTGCCCCTAGTGAAAAAGGAAGCCTTCTTGTATGGACATCAGATTTAGTTGGCCAATGAGGAAGGTTTCTTTTTTTATGTGGTGGACCCAGTGAGGTGGGTCCCATAGCAGAGCCTCTAGGGAATATCTACAGGTCAGATGAATAGGGGGGAAATGCTACAGGGGTCCAAGAAGGAATATTTTTTTAAGTGGGTTGTAAAGGGAAGGTGCATTGATTGGTCTCCCAATAGTGACCCTCTTTTTTGAGCCTTTGGAAGGTTAAGTAACCACTTAGTTCATTCCTTTGCTGATTTTGATGACAAAGGGATGTTGACTGTAATTTGAATGAATTTAGTGAAGAATGTGCAAGAAAGATGAGCAAAGTTGTTCCAAAGAGAGTTGCCTATTCCGCGCGCCTAATCCAAGAATCTAAGAATTAGATAGGTTTGTGCTTAATTAATTTCGCAATTTGGTATGACCATGCAATCCTAACCGTCCATCAATAGCATCAATATCGGATGGTCATACCAAATTAGATAGGTGAGAGAAAGTTGGGAGTATCTGACCAAGTTATTTGGATTCATGTTCATGATCTTGTCATGGGCTTTCACTGCTTATGCATGCTTCCAAGTATCATGCTGGTCATATGGGCCATTTAGGAACTGTTCGGGCTTGAACTAGTACAGGCCTGTGCCCATATTTCAACATCCATGGACAATTTCTGACCTTGAATCAGGGAAAGCCAAAATCTCTATTAGGATATGCTGATATATCTGTCATAAAATGATATCTCAATTTGTTTAGACCCCATTTTCTGAAAGAAAAATTTTGAAAAAAAAAATGTTCGATGAATAAAACCTTTTGAGTTTTCATTGTTAATTGCTATTGTGGTGATTTAGATGTAACTAAAATGATAAAATAGAATATAAAGGCCATGATACCGGAGTTCAAATCCATTTGAGATTTTGGGCCAATGTCATAGAAAATTAGTAACTCCGCTTATGTTGGGGTTCCTTGACATAGCCGGTCCCAAGCCCGGACAAAGGAGGAGGGTTGTGCGTTAGGTAGCCGACAGCCAGCACAATACTCAGTCGGATTTCTTTATGAATTTGAGACCTAATGAAATTTCATGGGGCGTCCCCTACTTAGCGACGCGCTGTATGGTCCGGGTACAGTGATAAGTGAGCAAGGACCGCTGCATCGGCGCTCGGGTGCAGTGCTAAATAGGCAAGGGTCCTCACACTTTGTTGGACGAGTGTGGGGGGTAAGGAAGCTCGTCCAAAATAGAAGGCTGAGATTGGGTACTTGAACATTGGGAGCCTAAATGGGAAACTTATGGAAGTGGTGGATACAATGGAAAGAAGACGAATCGCAATTACTTGCTTGCAAGAGACAAGATGGGTGGGACACAAGCTAAAGAGGTTAAGAGGACTGGGTATAAATTATGGTATACGAGACTTAATAGATCGAGGAATGGGGTCGGCATAGTGGTAAACAAGGACTTAAAGGAAGATGTAGTTAATGCAAAGCGCTATGGAGATAGGATTATTGCATTTGAGTTAGTGTTAGGAGAAGAGATAGTGAACGTAATTAGTGCTTATGCCCCCCAGTGGGCTTAGGAGATGGACATAAGGTGAAGTTTGGGAAGACTTGGAAGGAGTGCTACTAGAGATACCCCCAAGGAGAGATGGTTTTCATAGGAGGAGATTTGAACGGTCATGTAGGACGCGACATAGATGGATACATAGGAGTACACGGGGGACATGGGTACGGTAATAGAAATGAAGAAGGGAGGATATCTTAGAGTTTTCAGTGGCTTATGATCTCATGGTAACTAACACCTTTTTTAGGAAAAGAGAGGAGCATTTGGTGACTTATAAGAGTGGCTCATTGATGACACAAATTGACTTCTTCTTAACTAGGAAAAGAGACTGCTTAGCTTGTAAAGATTGCAAGGTTATACCGGGGGAGAGCTTGACTTTCCAACATAGGTTGTTGATCATAGATGTGCAGCTACAAAGGTGGACTAGAAAAAAGAAGTTGTATAGATGCTCAAGGACTAAATGGTGGAACCTGAAAAGTGATAAGCAACTAGCTTTTAGGGAAAGAGTACTAGAGGAAGACATTTGGACGATAGATGAGAGTGCAAATAATATGTGGGATAAGGTAGCAGAGTGTAATAGGAGGGTAGGGAAAGAAGTCTTAGGAGAATCCAAGGGGGTGCTCCGGTACAGAAAGAGGCATGGTGGTGGAGCGAAGCCGTCCAAGACAAGATAAGAGTTAAAAGAGAGTGCTTTAAAACTTGGCAAAATGATCGAAATGAAGCGAACTTGGAGAGGTATAAGAAGCAAAAAGGAGAAACGAAAAAGGCAGTTAGTGAGGCCAAGGCAAAGGCATTTGAAGAGCTATATAGGCGACTTGACACTAAGGAAGGTGAAAGAGAGATATTCAAGCTTGCTAAAATTAGATATCAGCGGACCAAGGACTTAAACCAAGTTAAATGCATTAAGGATGAGGATGAAAATGTATTAGTAAAAGAAGAAGAGATAAGGAGCGTTGGAAGAGCTACTTCTACAAGTTATTTAACGAAAGCAGTAGTAGTGACATACAATTAGGGCAGCTTACCATTTCTAAAGAAGAAGCGAATCATATGTTCTATAGGAGAATCAATAGGGAAGAAGTTAAAGAAGTATTGAAAAGAATGAAGAATGGGAAAGCGGTTGGGCCAGATGGTATCCCTATTGAGGTCTGGAGGTGCTTGGGGGAGGATGGCATTAGTTGGTTGACAAAGCTTTTTTAATGTAGTGCTAAAGAGCAAGAAGATACCTAATGCATGAAGGAAAAGTATTCGTATACCCATATACAAGAACAAAGGAGATATTCAGAACTGTGCGAACTACCGCGGGATTAAATTGATGAGCCATACGATGAAATTATGGGAGAGAGTTATTGAGAGAAGACTAAGAAGAACAACAAACATTTCAGAGAATCAATTTGGTTTCATGCTTGGGAGATCAACCATGGAGGCTATCTTTCTCCTGAGGAGGTTAATGAAACAGTATAGAGAATGTCAGAGAGATTTACATATGGTGTTCATTGACTTGGAGAAGGCCTATGACCGGATTCCTAGGGAGATTCTTTGGAGAGTTTTGGAAAAGAAAAGAGTGTGTGTCGCATATATTGAGGCGATAAAGGATATGTATGATAGAGTCGTGACATCTATAAGGACAACTGGCGGCGAAACTAAGGAGTTTCCTATCACGATTAGTCTACACCAAGGCTCAGCGTTAAGCCCGTACTTGTTTGCCCTAGTTATGGATGAGATTACAAGACATATCCAGGATGAGGTGCCGTGGTGTATGCTATTTGCAGATGACATTGTTTTAGTGGATGAGACGAGAGAAGGAGTGAATGCTAAACTAGAATTGTGGCGGAAAACATTAGAGACAAAAGGGTTTAGGCTAAGTCGATGCAAAACGGAATATATGGAATGCAAGTTTAGTCAAAGTAGGACACCTGGTAGCATAGAAGTAAGTTTGGGCACACAAAAGATTGTAGAGAAAGAAAACTTAGGTACCTTGGATCTATGGTGCAACAGGATGGAGGGATTGATACTGATGTAAGTCCATATGATTCAGGTCGGGTGGACCAAATGGAGGAGTGCTTCTGGGGTCTTATATGAAACGGAAAGTCCCCCTCAAGGTTAAAGGAAAGTATTATAAGGTGGCGGTACGACCAGCGTTGTTATATGGATCGGAGTGTTGGGCAGTAAAGCATAATCATGTCAAAAAGATGGAAGTTGCGGAGATGAGAATGCTAAGATGGATGTGCGGGATCACAAGGAGAGATAGGATTAGGAATTAGGAGATTATGGGCAAAGTAGGAATAGCACCGATTGGAGATAAAATGAGAGAAAATCGACTGAAATGGGTTCGGCCATGTATAGAAGGCGTCCAACGGAGGCACCTGTTAAAAGGTGTGAAAGCATGGAGATTGCTAGGAGTAGGAGTAGGAGAAGGAGAGGGAGACCTAAGAAAAGTGGAAAGAAACTATTAAACATGACCTTGCCTACATGGATCTAACGGAGGACATGGCCCTAAACAGATTTGATTGGCGTCGTCAAATCCATATAGTCGACCCCACCTAGTGGGAAAAGGCTTGATTTGGTTTGGTCATAGAAAATTAGTATTGGTCACAGTCAAAACCTCTACATACTGAACAATACAACTTATCTTCAGCCTAGTTTTAAAACCTTTATAACAACAATTGGGTAGAATACTGGAATCACCTCATTTTTTATGCCACAACTTTCGATTATAAGCAGCAATTAGTTAGGTTCAACACTACGGTTAACATGCATAGGCTCAACTCGAATATGACTCATTTATTTATTAGGTTATAATAGGTTAATGTCAACAAAATGCACTAGTCTATGATGAGAAGCCCAAAAGAGAAATCAAGAAAAAAAAAACAAAACACACCAAGAGTTTAAAAGGATCAACCATTCTCTTAATTAGCAGGTCAGGTTTGAGTTGAGATTTTGAATCGCAGTGCAATCGATCTCAATAAGTTTGAGTTTTGGTTGAATTGGGTTAGTCCAAAAGTAAGAATGGGATTCAACCCTAACCTAGCCTAATTAGTAATCAAGCAAAAAAATGTCAACCAAACCTAAACCAAAAGAAAAGAAAAAAAAAAAAAAGGCCAATGCAAACCCTGACAATGGAGTTCAGATTGGATTAACAGGTCGGGTCAGGAATTGCCACCCATTTCCAGAGGGTGGACCTTGTTGATTAGTGCTTCTACACTTGTCAAATGTTGACCCGGGTGATGAAACAAGGACGTGTAAGTAGGCTCAGCAAAAGTCATGATTTGAAAGGTCATGGCGCACTCAGATATAGCATTCCAGATTTTCCCATACATCTAAAAGAAAAACACAAGAGAAGGCAAAGAAGGTGGCATCTTCCAAACAGGGCCATGGCACCAAATATTATTGGTCCACTTGCATCTTTACCTTTTCCATGCATCACCATGTCGATATTTTTCACAAAAATTGAATTCATGTAGTAGATGGACAAACAGTGAAAATGAAAGGAAGGATAAGGATGACTATCATAAGAGAAAAAAAATATATGTATATATGTATCTTTCTTCTCTCTGATACTAGAAATTGAGAATCCAATTAAATGCCTTGTGCATGCAAAAGCTTTATCAGTCTCCTCGTCAGGATGTCGCCTTGGTGGGTTCATATGAGCAATCGAATCTCTGTCGTTGATGCTACAGTTTCCATATTATGGAATCTATCTTCATCACTTTTTATAAAGTCACCTGATGTGATTTTGGGTTAATCTTGATCACTTTTAGAAAAAAGTTATTTGTTAGTGCTTGCTTTGGTTTTAAGACAAGGATAGATTTTGGATCAAGCAATTGATCTGTGATTAACCCGTTTTCAGACACATATGTGAATGTGGCACATTTTGAGCAGCTGATCTGAAATAAGGAAACGGGATAACCTCTAGTTAAAACACATCAGAAACTTTTTTCTCATATGATGTAGCAATAAAAATCGATCGTCAAATAGAAATCGAGCATTCGTTTTATGATCTTAGATCAGATGATTAGAAATAAAAATAAAATTAAACAAATATCAAATAGTTTCAACTGACGGGTTGAATGCCTGAATCCGCAGATATGCCACATGTCCCATTTACAGTTTCATCACATCAGGGGATCCTGACCCACCACATTGGGATGATCCAGACAGCCACCATGTGGTTTTGAGGCAGACTGTACTGGAAAAAAAACATTTGAATTATTGGATCATGAGCCTCAATAAATGTAGAAGTTGCTTTGGCCTCAATTCATTGGTGTTGTGTCCCTGGTCTAGTGATGTAGACTGTCAATCTGATGGTCCACTTTTATAAACAGAGTATGAAAGAAAACCTCTCATGTTTGAATATCTTTCCACTTAGTTTTAAGTCTTTCCCTCAAGTCTTTCCATCACAATCAATTTATATGGCAATCATCATCATCAACAAGGCATTGTCCCAACAATAATTTGATATCACAATGACTTTGTTTTTTTACTTCATATTGTGAATTAATCTCGAAACACCCATTGTTTTCGACAATCCAAAACTATAACATTAGATAGGCAATTACACTAATATCAGGATGACACAATAAACCAAGCAGAAAAGTTACACTTGAGTAATACATCTGGAAGGCATGAAATGAACCTATCTTCTATGGGTTTTTTTTTTCTTTTTTCTATTTTGTTTTGAATGATAAATGAGCCTATCTTTGCAGATGCTCCATTTGCATCCTGATCAAATTGTATCAAGGGCCACTTTGCTGCTCAAGAGAATCATTAAGCCTTGTTTGGATCCTAGGAACTCGATTGTGTAGTAATCAAATCACCAGTAACCTGCAATGTTTATGGCAAAGAACAAAACAACAACAGTCACTTACTGGTAACATTGGCTGTTTATTGTATGTGTGAATGATTTACTGGCACTCGCTTTGCGAAGTCCAAATGTGTGCATGGTGTCAGCTCATGGGACTATTCTTCCAGTCTGAATTTTTTATAGGTCAGCATGTGATAGTCAGTCTCAATTGGAGGAGAAAGGGGTTGTGTGTGTGTGTGTGTGGGTGGGTTTGGAGGGGGGGTTGCTTTGGTTTGCTTACACCAATGCCTTTGTATAAATGATGTTTTAAAAGCAGAGATGATGGCCATATATCAGGCAATCATACCCAAATTGCATATGATCCGTCTTAATGCTGGAAGTTCAAACATGAGGAACAACCACTGTTTAATTTATTGTCTATTTTCTGATTCCTTTGATTGGTGATATAAGATAAATCAGAAGTCATAATTCAGAAAGAGTCTTGATTGACTGTTTTAACTTAACCTCATTTTATGTTATCAGTCTCAAAAAGGAGTATTAAATGCCAGTGGTTAGAGTAATCTTAGGAAATGGGCTGCATTTCATATATCACATGAACAAGGTTGTTTTTCATGTTGTTGTTGTTGGGAAAGGCTCAACCTTGAGGCTTTGTACAATTTGGGGTAGATTCCCTTGCCGACTATAGGTATGAAAAGTTAAAGCACTCTCCAGATTAAGGATTTCTTCTGCTTCTTCTTCTTTTCTTTTGTTGTATTTATTTTGATTCATGGAGTGGTTGTTACTCTGACTCTCTGAGGGATGTTACAAAGAGTCATATTACTTCAAAATTGCGTCATGAGGATGTCGATGTCTTTGAGTCACATCTGCACCATTCTAATCTTTGGAATGGAATCATCTTTGGTGATATGAATGTTCACATTGTGCAGAGAAAAGGAGAGAATCATCCAAAAAAGTAGGTTAGATCATGCTTAAGTTCAGAATAGCATTTTTCTTCTATGAATTGTTAAAGCTGAGGGGGTAGGGAAATGGCCATTACTAACAGTTTAGTTATCTAAACTATTAAAGCAAAGAGCATAGCTAATGCAGGCAGCCAAGGCCTCTCCACTTGTATACTCAAGGTCCACTTTTAGGTCTTTACCTTAAAAAAAAGAAAAAAGAAAAAAAAAGTCAACTTTTAGGCATTAAAGGGTGAGTAATTTAAAATTGATAGTTACAACCTATTGATTCCATTTTCAATAAGTCCAAGATTGAGTGCTTCAGACAAATGATAGTTATGACTTATGATGTATTTCTAGACCAGCAGAAAAATCATTTTGGAAATTAAATAAATAGTTCAGAAATATTGTATTCGTGTATTTAAGCTGCCTGACGACTGAGGAGTCTTCAGTTGGAGGGTTGCACTGTAACTTGGTCTGATCCAAAATCTACTCAGTTACAGAGAGTATGGATAATTTTAAAGTTGTACTTCAGAAATATTGTATTCATGTATTTTTAGCTGCCTCTTGAGTCTTCTTGATGGAGGGTTGCACCATAACTTGGTCTCATCGAAAATCTTTTGAGTAATAGAAAGTAGGGATAGTTTTAGAGTTGCACTTTAGAATAAATAAACTTTCACAAATAAATGTAAAAGAGTACATTACAACAAATGATATCTTTAAAAAAAAAAAAAAAACTGATTTGAAGTGGAACCAAGTGATGAGTTCTACTTCTACCATATACCCTGGGAACCTTAATTTGTTCATGCCAATGTAACATTGATACATTATCTTCATGGATGCAATCCTGATTCATGATTAGACTCTGTTAATCCTGATTCATGATTGTCTCATCATACCTACTTATATTTAATTAGAAAGGGTTGGACTTGGATGGAGTTAGATCTACATCACTAGTTGTGGATGGTTCGTCAATAGAAAATCTCTCAAACCTTTCGAGATCGTAGCCTTCTAATCATTGCGTATTTTTGGCTGAATAAGGACATTTCTCTTCTTTTTTTCCTTATTTTTATATTTTTTTTGGGTAGATTGGATCGGTGGTACAGTACTTGTGGGACAATCTATTTGATCCCTAGGCGGCTGTGTGAGATAATGTCCTTGTCACTGGGGGCGCCTCTTGTTTCTCGAATAAGGACAAAATGTTATCTTCATGCTGAAGTGTCTATTTTCTAGATAGTAAGTGTTATACATGTCTCAACCATGCACAGCTTAACAAACTGCACTAATAGAGGGATGACCTACTAATTGAGGGATCAAAATAAGTGTTATACTTGCTAAGGCTGATGACCTACTAATTGAGGGATCAGAATAAGGACGAAGTAGAATTCTTAAATAAAATGGAAAAATCTTATTTGGCGAAACAATAACTCATGTATAAAGAAGCAAAGAGCCCATCATGGGTGACATACAAATATACAATTGTTGTAAAGATTATACATTGTTGTAAAAATTATACAAAAATAATATTTACAGGGAGCACCCCATCTGTGCAAGTGCAGAATTTACTTCTCTAACCCTAAGAAGGAACAGGCTTCCATCAAAATCTTCATTGGTTGTATCTTTCTCACCAATGTATAAGAGAAATGCAGCTTTCTTCCCTCTCTAATCTCCCTCGAAAAAATGTACATGTTAGGTTCATACTAAAAATACTAAAAATCAAGATGAGAACCATGAGATTTGTTATTCTTTCCAGCATTAGCAACACAGTTTTCTACCACCTCCTTCTCCATCCGAGGCGTTTCCTTACTAGCAAAGCACCTGAAATCCCTTGGCTCAGGTTTGTGAGCTGGTGTGCTGCTCCTTACCAAAGCCCAATTCACACCCTCAAAGAAAGGGTGTTGTTTTATCTCTGTGGCACCCCTCCTAAAAGCAATTCGCTTCTGCGGGTCCTTAACCAGAAGGCCGCTAATAAGGTCTCGTGCCACCCGACTCTCTACTGGCGCATCTGGGAACTTTAGAGGCTGGCCTACTACATTAATGAGAGTAGCCTTATTGCCATGATCCCTAAAAGGGGTAGTCCCATGCAACAACTCATATAGGAAGATTCCATATGTCCACCAGTCTAAAGAACTCCCATGGCCCTCCCCGCGTATGATCTCTGGGGCCAAGTACTCATGAGTGCCCACAAATGACATTGATCTTGCATTAGTGGGCTCTGCCATCAACTCTGGAAGAACCCCATTGGGGAAGAGCCCAAAATCTGATTGTCTTGCGATTCTTCTTTGGTAGAATGCGAGGGAAAAAAACTGATAGTTGGATGCACCCAGTAAAGTTGTCACTATCAAGTATGCCACCATTGTCCGCATAACCGGATGAGGACTTTACAATTGTGGGATTAACAGAACATTGTAGAGAAAGATCAAAATCAGATAACATTATATGACCCTCATCTCTCACTAGAACATTTTCTGGCTTCAGGTCTCTCAATACAAAATTCCAAGCATGTGCAGATATTCGAGAGCGAGCAGAACCTCTGATGCATAAAACCTGGCTCTAGGATGAACAAAGGCAGATAAAAACATAAAGACAAAAGTTGAACTGACTTGAGATTGAAAGTTAGAGTACCCTCATAAATGAAAATGTAGATTTGGACAATGTACAATTTATTGAGGTGCAGGCAATGTAAACAAACTCTCACCAATTATCAGTAAGGTTAGAATAGAAATATAGCATTCTGTTCATGTCAAGCTCATAGTTTATGATTCAGACCATTGATATGTGAATTTCTCTATAAATGGGGTGATTCTTTAAAGGTTTCCTAATTGGATCATAACCATTCAGTCTTAGCACAACAAAGAGACACTGGCATAAGAAAAATACAAAACAGATAATGATTGGATGCTCAGGATCTTCTGATTAAGATATAAAGTGTGAAGAAACAGGCAGTTTTATTTTGAAGGATTCCTAACATTACTAACATACTCTACTCCTATTTAATTTATATTACAAGCTCAACAAAAAGCAAAGAAAATCCAAAGAAATATTACTCAGAGATATGCTAGTTGATGAACTATCTAAAAACAATAGGCCCTCATGTATGTAGATTCCGTCCTCGTCCATAATGAAAGAATTTCTTAGCCATTGCACTAGTCACGTCATGGCAAAAGTACCATGTTTTTATTACATTAAAATGCTAAAACTAATCAAGAATACAAGTTAATAAGTGAAAGTCATTATCGGCTGACTGAGCTCCAACCCATGGATAGAAGAATTTTTTTTCTATCAAACAATATAGTACAGGAAGCACTCCATTTTTCATCAATATGGAATCAAATCAATAAATATAACTCCATTTTTAAGTAAAGAAATGATATAATCACTAAATTGATTGACTGATTAGAAATTTGCAAAAGCGTAAAATCTTAAAACCATCCAAAGAAAAACATAAGTCAACCTCAAGCTCCCGAAATTATCTCGATGCCGCACTCAATACTCTAGAACAGTCAATAAGAAACCAAATCATATAGATGAACAAAACCTCAAAATACAAGTAGCAAAGACCTGACGGAAAATTATATTATTAACTGAGAAAAGATCAGGATACACAACACCTGGAACAAATAGGGAACAACTTCATAAGCATAGAACTTTATATTAAAAATGATCTAATAAATGGGAATTTGGTAAAATTCAATTGAAAGGAAAATGAAAACAACATCCCAGTTATCAAATCCAAACTCTAAAGAACATGTAATATACATAGAAATAGAAAGATAACTGGTGTAATACATAAGTAAAGCTCTAACGCCTTTCTGAAATTCAATTTCAAGTTTACATAAAATAAAACATTAAAAAAGAAATGAGTGCAGAGAAATGAAGAAAAACCCAACTATAAGTACACAAATATAGATAAAGAAAACAACAAAAAGATTTAAAAAAAAAAGAAGAAGAAGCATGAAAAAATGAAACAAACCGTGCAGCATGCCCATTAAAATACTTATGGGGCTGCTTTTGCCCGAAGAGAATGGAGATTACCCCCACTGCAGAACTCCATGACCAAGAAATAGAACTTGTCCGTCTCAAAATAAGAGTATTGAGTAGGCAAGAAAGGGTGATCAAGAAGCCCAAGAATCTGCCTTTCTGTCTGTGCTCGAAGTAGTTTGTATCTACTAGCAAGTGAAGCCTTGTCCATTACTTTCATGGCAAAGAAGGCACTAGTTCCTTTTAGTTTGACGAGATATACACTGCTGATGTCTCCATAACCGAGACGCTTGAGAAGCCTAAAGTTACTAATGCCAAGAGGGCTATCTCTTGATTGGGCAAGTTGAATGGCATCCCATCTTACATCCCCACCAGTGTGGGGTTTGAGGGGTGCGGTAATGGTGCTGTCTAAGCTGTTACTCCATACACTAGTGCAACTCCCTTGACCATGGCTGGTGTGGGAATCACTGATCTTTGCAGCACTTGTATTTGTGCCTGTTGTTATTGTTGATGTTCTTTCATAATTTGTATGAGTTCCAGAGGAAGGACATGGGTAGCTTACCGGATTATAACTTTTTTTTCAACTGGTTTCATCCTTATATGTTCACATGACACCCTTTCCAATTAAGCTTTGCTCATCTGTTCTGCAACACATCATTTTTCTTAATTGCAATGAGGGATATCGTACAAGGGAGCAAATACATCTAATGTGAATGGAAAGAAGCAACAACAAATTCATATAATGATTAAATAGATAAATGTTACAAAATGAGTCTGAATCCTAACACCCATGGTTGTAGAGTTTTCCCCCAACATTGAGATATCCAAAATGATATGTATATAACCTCGTGCCTTCGACCAAATTCTGTCAATACTTTGTGGATTCATATCCGAAGCTCTCTTTCATCAAAGAGGAGGCTTATAAATTAGCCGTGTGCTAAAAAAAACTCTTTTGATCATTGTTAGTCATCTAACCTTATGGCAAACCATGCATTCCAAATGGATAACCAATAAGGGGGTCCAAATAAGCTTGAGATGGGAAAACTAGCAAACACCCAATGGGTCTGAGTATCACTTCTTACATTTTGTGGGTCTAGGGGACAAGCCTGCAGATGGACAAATCAAAATCTATTGTGCTAATCCTAATATTAAAAAAGTTAGGGTTTCTTTTTTCTCCTTTTTCAAGTCAAACAACAATTTAGATATATTCATAACTGCTAAAACACATTATATAAAGTAAAAATATCTCAACTGAGGCACAAATTCATATGATAGTTTCACAGCTCCAAGATCATGAAAAGATGACTACAACAAGCAAGATTGTAATAATCTAAGAAGAACGGCCCAGACACCATTACATTGCATATCCAGTTTCAAATATCATTCAAACAAGAAGATATGTTCCATACAAGTAATTATGAAACAGAGAATCTCCACACATCCAATTTACAAAAATGCAATAAATAAATGAATAATGTATATATAAAAAAAAGGATGTCCAGATGAACGTACTAGATAGGATATATAGTACCTGAACTTCTATCAATGTAACAGCATTTTCAAACGCATTCACCGGCATGTTTTGCCTCTTCCACTGATGGGAAAGCCCAAGCAAAATCTCAAATAGAAGGCCTTAGAGAAGAAATCCCTTCTGGGTTTTGACAATGAAGTATTTCTCTGTAAAACCCATCAACCGATTGGCTTCAAGTTTTGTTTTTTCGAATGAATTCGAGATAGAGTGGTGCTATTGGCACCACGAATTCTTCTCTCCTCACCGCACTAGAAGACAACATTTTTTTTTTCTTCCTAAACTACCCTTCCTCCCTCATCCTTCCCTCTTCCACCCTCCACTCTCCTCCCCCGTCGCCGGCGGGGAGGGAGCCCCGGCCGGCAGCCGGCGGCGAAAAGCCCCAGCCGGCTGGCATCCCTCCCCCTCTCCCTCTCCCTCTTTCTTCCTCTCTCTCTCTTCTTTCCCTCTTCTCCCCTGCCGGTTCATTTTTCCAACAAGTAAATTCTGACCTCCTATCGGAATTTGAAGTATATAGGTAATCAAATATTACCACGGATGCTTCTAATCCTCTCTTGATTCCACCTGGTCCCGAGTCATTGACAATAAAAGCATCTACTGTAAGAGGCTGTATAAATTGATCAGGCAATTCCAACCATTTCAAAATCTGAACCTAGAGGAACTCAGGCCTGCCCATTGACAACGCTGTTGCAGGACTAGACATATAGGCACTGTATATTCATACAAGTGGCAAAAGGTAGTTCAATTTCATACATTGGAACTTGATCTCCCTCCCCGCCGGCGACTGGGAGGGGGAGGGGGAGGGAGAAGAAGAGTAGGGGAGGGAAGGAGAGGGAGGGAGAGAGGGAGAAGAGGGAAAGAAGAGGGAGAGAGGAAGAAAGAGGGAGAGGGGGAGGGAGGCCAGCCGGCTGCCGGCCGGGGCTTCCCTCACCGCCGGCGACTGGGGGTGGGGGGAGGTTTGGGAGAGGAAGGGAAGATGAGGGAGGAGGAGAAGGGAGAAGGAGGAGGAGGGAGAAAAGGGGAGGGGTAGTTTAGGAAATGGTATTTTTTTTTCTTTTTCGCGGTGGGAAGAGCAAAAATCGTAGTGCCAATAGAGCTCCCCTTCGAGATATTGTATGGTCAGGAGACAAAACCGCCATGTAGGATCTCTGATACATCAGATTGAGGTACCACTTATTTCAAAATCAATATGCTGAGGAATTAAGATTATTAGGGCAAAATTTGTGTTCTACTTTGTTGGCTTTTTCCGCATTAACAATGCCCAAAGAGAAAATGGACTTTATTTAATTTAACTAGACACAAACTTTTTTTCATGCTCAGATCTTCTATCCACTTCAAGTATCTTTCCAATACCCAATTGAAGTGTCTTCCTACTACCCCAATTCATCATTATTAAAACAGCCCAACATAACATTTCCGTTAATTACAGGTATTTGGATGTCCTGAAACAGTAATTTGGGTGAGCACCCTATTACCCAATTTGGATTTCCAAAGGATTCTATTTGGATTTAAAAAAATTTGATTGCCTGCACTTATCTTAACTATAAAAATAATTTCCTATAGCCGGTTGTAGGTTCATGGCAAGAAAGAAAAATTATCAGTTAAAATATAACTCAAGTTATCAAACATATGAGCCCTAATGTCTGATTTATGTATAAGTTGAGGATTAAAGTGTGCTGGTGATTTGGTCATCTTCGGACCTTTAGATATTCTTCGATTTGGTGATTTAGGGCTTTAAGGTTTGAATTAAGATTTAGTGATTGAAATTATGATTTGGAGATTAAGGATTCAAAACTAGGTATAAAGTGATTAGAATTATACTAGATTTAAGGGAGGCAGATTGCTTTATTTAGAGTTATTTGGTGAGAGAAAGAGTCTCACCATGAGAGGACGGGTGACAAGGCGTGAAAAAGATCAAGTACTGTTCGCGGGAAGATGTCAAAAAAAGAAGAGAGGCATTTTCAATAAGTTTTTGTGATGTGGGGCGATAGCAAGGTTTTGATGTGGGGCAATTGTTTAGTACATACATATGGGACACATTGAAGCCCATTCAAATCTACAGCATTTTTAAAATTTACCTAGGGCTGCCCCACCTCCCTCATCGGCAAACTCACTACTACTCTTGCTGCTGCGAACTCGCAAAACGTGTCCTGTGACTCAAACACCGGACCTACCAAGCTTTGATACCACTTGTAGGATCTTACACCCCATTGAGCTACCACTTATCCCAAAACCAATTAGTGATAGGAAAAACAGCTCAACAATAGTTTTACGGTGAGGGCCGGGGCTCGACCACAATTATGACCGTTCAGGAGCGAAGGTGGACGTTGACCTCAACATATAGAAATAAGAGAAAAATAGAGAAAATGAAAATAAGGAAGAGAAAATATGTAGAGAAAGAGAGAGACTCTATCATGCAAGCCTTTTTCTTCACAACCAGGGCCGGCTCACCATATAGGCAGGTGAAGCAAGTGGTGGGGGCCTCACCATGAGAAGGCCTCATAACTTTGTTGGATTAGTAACATTAACATGATAAAGCTAAAAGAGAAAATCATGGTACATTTGAAAACCAAAACCAGAGAAGATAGACGAAGAAGAAGCAGAAAACAGAATCACAATAAAAATAAAAGTATTCTAAAATAAGTACGTTTTTAAAGGTATCAAATCTCGCTGGGAATCATCTGAAATGAATTCAAATGAACTCGAGTTAGCAGAGAAAATTGATCACAATTTGACACGTTTTCTAATGAAACTGAAGTCATCGAAATATTCCATCATTGGAAAATTTTCATAAAATCAAAATTACAAATAAGTCCTTTTTTTATAGAAAATACCCTCTTTTTCATAAAATGGCATTTCAAATTAACCTTGACTCATGGGGTCCACTAATTAGGATACTATTGAGTCTTTTCCAAACTCATATATTGCTTATTGAATACCAGTACCTGTTACAGTTACTTTCACCGAAAGAAGTTTTTCAAAATTAAAATTAATATAATCTTATCTATGATCAACTATGTCAGAAGAGAGATTAAGCGGGTTAGCCATCTATATTACTAAAGGGATGTACTCTTCCTCACATAAAGACACCTGGCACAACCTCAAGCTTTTTGCAATGCCATTTCCGGAGTTGCCCTTATCCCTAAAATCTCTATATCTATTACACACTCAAAAGACCTAAAATCTCTCCATCAAGAATCATCTTCCACTCAAAAGCTTAAAATCTCTCCATGAGATCCCTAAATAATCTAACACACCAGATGTGCTAAATTTATATCAATCAATTCATGTGTCCCGGCCCGCATCATTTGATTTTATGGACGGTTAGAATAAAGATGGTGGACCCCATTCATCTGGGTCCCGCTTAAAAATATTTGGTCAATTTGTTAGGTCTATGATCATTTGATCCTTTGATCTTTCTTAATCAATTCATGGGTCCCATCCCGCATATTATGATTTTATGGACGGTTAGAATAGAGATGGTGGACCCCATTTATTTGGGGGGTTTCACTTAAATAGGTTAGGTTTGGTCAATTTGTGAGGTCTATGATCATTTGACCTTTATCAAGCAATTCATGGGTCCCAGCCCGCATCATATGATTTTATGAACGGTTAGAATATAGATTGTAAACTCCATTCATCTTTGGTGTCCCACTTAAATAAATTAGGTTTGGTCAATTTATGAGGTCTATGATCATTTGAACTTTATCAATCAATTCATGGGTCCCGGCCCGCATCATATGATTTTATGGACGGTTAGAATAGAGATGGTGGACCCCATTCATCTAGGTCTCACTTAAACATATTTGATCAATTTGTTACGTCTACGATCATTTAATCCTTTGATCTTTTTAAATCAATTCATGAGTCACATCCCGCATAATATGGTTTTATGGACGGTTAGAATGAAGATGGTGGACCCCATTCATCTGGGGGGTTCCACTTAAATAAGTTTGGTTTGGTCAATTTGTGAGGTCTATGATCATTTAATACTTTGATCATTATCAAGCAATTCATGGGTCCCAGCCCGCATCAGATTATATCATGGACGGTTAGAATATAGATGGTGGACCCCATTCATCTTGGGGGTCCCACTTAATTAAATAGGTTAGGTTTGGTCAATTTGAGAGGCCTATGATCATTTGATCATTTGATCTTTATCAATCAATTCATGGGTCTCCGCCCGCATCATTTGATTTTATTGACGGTTAGAATAAAGATGGTGGACCCCATTCATCTGGGTCTCACTTAAAAATATTTGGTCAATTTGTTAGGTCTACGATCATTTGATCCTTTGATCTTTTTTAATCAATTCATGGGTCCTATCCCACATAATATGATTTTATGGACGGTTAGAATATAGATGGTGGACCACATTCATCTGGGGGGTTCTAGTTAAATAGGTTAGGTTTGGTCAATTTGTGAGGTCTATGATCATTTGATCCTTTGATCTTTATCAAGCAATTCATGGGTCCATCCCGCATCATATTATTTCATGGATGGTTAGAATATAGATGGTGGACCCCATTCATCTTGGGGGTCCCACTTAAATAGGTCATGTTTTGTCAATTTGAGAGGTCTATGATCATTTGATCTTTATCAATCAATTCATGGGTCCCCGCCCGCATCATTTGATTTTATTGACGGTTAGCATAAAGATGGTGGACCCCATTCATCTGGGTCCCACTTAAAAATATTTGGTCAATTTGTTAGGTCTACGATCATTTGATCCTTTGATCTTCTTAATTAATTCATAGCTCCTATCCCGCATAATATGATTTTATGGACGGTTTAAATAGAGATGGTGGACCCCATTCATCTGGGGAGTTCCACTTAAATATGTTAGGTTGGTCAATTTGTGAGGTCTATGATCATTTGATCTTTATCAAGCAATTCATGGGTCCCAGCCCGCATCATATGATTTTATGGATGGTTAGAATATAGATGGTGGACCCCATTCATCTTGGAAGTCCCACTTAAATAGGTTTGGTTTTGTCAATTTGAGAGGTCTATGATCATTTGATCTTATCAATCAATTAATGGGTCCCAGCCCGCATCATATGATTTTATGAACGGTTAGAATAAAGATGATGGACCCCATTCATCTTGGTCCCACTTAAATATATCAGGTCAATTTGTTAGGCCTATGATCATTTGATCTTTCTTAATCAATTCATGCCTCACCTAAAGAATAAAGCATTTGGAAAAAAACATAAAGACCAAATTAGCAATAAAAAAAGGACTCACAAGTTTACTAATTAATAAATTTATTAAAAATAATTCATATCAGTCTGTACATTTGGTGGTTTCGTGGTTATCCGCGGGGTTTTGCTAGTTTTATCTATTAAGAAGAACATTTTGGAAAACCCTGAATACAAAAACTTGATCAATAAGTTTGCATCACAAAAGGCAATAAAGGTTAAATTCACTTAAAAAAAAATCCCTCAACAAGCTCTAAAAAAACAAAAACCCAAAAAAAAAAAAAAAACCTAAATTTTTTTTTTAAGTCCGCCAATGTACTACTCATAGTGTACATTGTCGGTCCCAAGCCCGGATTAAGGACGAGGATTTCCTCATGCCACATATAAAAGCTAGGGGCCTCGTTTATACTTTCGCCTGGGGCCACATATTGTCTTAAGACGGCCCTATTCACAACCACATGAAATTTTAGTTGCAGAGGCCCGAGGGAGGGGTTTGCTAGATTTGGCGGCAACTGCAGACACAGGGCTTAAGGCAGACCGATGATTGTGGGGCCACTGTAGATAGACGGTTGAGATGAAACAAAGTTATTGAGTCTTGCCTGACATGGGATATCTCTAGTGGGCCGTGTGGGGAGCTAATTTAATTGACCCACTAATTATAGTTGTGGAGGAGGATTTTTAGTTGTCCTATCTCATCGGAGCATTATACTATATATATATATATATATATTAAAGAGAAGGGTTTTGCCTTTAAAATTGATCGTCGGATGGAATTTTGACCGTTAGTTATTCTTTTTTCAAATATTCTCTCCCCACTTATGCAACTACCTATACTATAAAAACAACTCATAACCACTCCCCACTTCTCTTTTTTCTACAAAAACTATGTTCCTATCCAAACTCTACCATTCCCTTTCTACTTCAATTCTCTTCTTTCCTTTCAACACCACTAGCTCTTGGATTACATAAACTGGTACTCTTATAATATTTTTATTTTCTTCTAAAATCGATGAATTTGTTTAATGCATGAATATTTCAATTGCAATATTGGACCTATCCGTGCCGAGCACGGGTTATTATACTAGTATTAAAATAAATGGAAAAGATTTTGATGGCACACTAGCATTAAATCCCGTGCGATGCACGGGTTATTGTTATTCAAATTAAATAAAAAATCAAAATCAATACCCAAATTAAATAGTATTACAATATTTACTAATTAAATAATAATTTATGGGAAAACCCTTTAAATCTCCCTATAAAAAGGCATAGGGACCAGATTTCAAATTTGGAACCGGAGAATCAGACTTGGTTTAGCAGCTGGGACTCCCCTAGTTTTTGTATCCTTTACCTTTTTCTAAGCTAATAAATCCTTTCTCGCAAAAAAAAAAGGTTTAGCAGCTTTTGTCAATTGGTACATTTGATTAGAGCATACAATGTAGCAATAAAACTTCTGCCAATTAAAATATTTGTGCATGTTTTCCTCATCTAAGACATAAAGGAAGTAAAAGCAACTTCATTTGGATTCAATAGTGACACGAGGATTTTGAGATGACAAAGGGAGTTTTGATTTTTTTTTTTCAGGGATGAAAGAAGTTATGGAGTGGGGAGAATTCTTTCTCTTTAAAGCTGAATGTTGGTTGCAAAAAAAACCTCAAAAAACCCTTAATTCTGGCCTTAGGAGAAGCCACATCAGCTTATTGGGGCCCATTTGTGGATGTGTCCTTTCAAAAATACATAATATGTACCTTTTTCAATAAAAGGTGTCTCCTGGGCTAAATATGTGCCTTTTCAATAAAATATCTCTTGGGCCCATTTGTGTGGATGTAACCCAATTCAAAAGGATGCCTTCAAACTCTATAAATTAAGGTTACTTTTAAAGTTTTTATTTAGTTTTCAAAATGAGCAAAAATACGTATGAATCTTTTATTTTGTGTATGCTGACATGGATTAAGTGATGAAAGGTTTGGTTTTCATAATTTTTTGTTGATTTGAATTTTTTAATTAGTTTGTTATAAATAGTTTATAAGAACGGGATATTAGTTTTAATATATTATTCAGGACTTAACCTGTGCGATGCACAGGGGCTTCATACTAGTTCTTTCTCTTGAAAGGTATAAAACGGTTAGTGGAGTTGCAATTTTTTAGTTTTTTGAGTTTTAATCAATCCACAACTAGCCACATCAGCAAATTTGAATTAAAAAAATAACTCATTTTGAAATGACTCATTGAAGGGATGTGTCTTTCCTTTCTCTCCATCTTACCTCCTCTTTATGTATCTCTCCTTTCTTAACCTCCTCTTCTTCTTCTCTCTCTCCAGTTTTCTTTCTCTCCATTTCCGATATTCAATGCCTTATCTGAATCTCAAATATTTGGTCCTGCTTGCGATCTCTCATTTCAATAAGTATAAAAGCAACTAAATAGGTATGTGAGATTTAATTTTTTTTCTTCAAAGTTGAGAAATGATTGTTACAGATATGACTAATTTTGTAAGCCAAACGAAAGGACCTTGGTAGCCATCATCTCTGCTATTTCTGAACTAGGTCTTCTTAGTTTGGGTAAAAGGGTTCATGGGTATGTGAGGTATTCTTGGTGCAGCATTGAATGTATTCCAAATATGGAGGCATTTATTATGCATTTCAAGTTTTTGAAATTGGAAAAAATAAATACTTAATTTACATGGTAATTAACATGTGTATCGCACGGTATTTCATGCTAGTAGTAAATGAAAGAGGCATTTCGTTCTATTTTTCTTTGATGAAAGGAAGTGTCGTTTATAGGATAGATGCACATGCTAACGTGGCTCGATGAGAGTTTAAGAATGTAGAGTTTCTTTACAACCATTATTTATCTTTCAAGAGAAAGAATTCTTTCTCTTGAAAGCTGACGGTTGGTGAGCAATTCATTAAAAAAAAAGGACCTTATTCTCACCCTTATTAAGCCACGTCAGCATCTTCATCTATATCTTACGGATCCAGATCTCCTATTTCGTCCAAACAGGAATCAGGGGGTGACACCTGAGGGGGCGGAGGAACCCCCTCAGGTGTCGGTCCCTGATTCATCCAAACAGGGTTCCCTTGTTTGGACGAAACAGGGGATCCGTTTCCTTTCCTCTCTTTGAAACGGTTCTTTAAGAGGATACGCCCTTTCTTTCAAATGCCCTTTTTTTTCTTTTTCAAATGCCCTTTCTCTATGTTTCTTTAAACATCAATGAGGGAGTATTGGATTTAGCAAGAAAGAGTAGAGAAAGGGAGAGATGGAACTTGGATAGAAGTCTGCATGCGTGGTTCTCGTGAGTACCGTCACCAAGGGACTCATGTCTCAACGCTTCGTAGCCTCACCATCATTGACTGCCCCGAGTTGAGGCATTTTTTACGGCTGCAACTCCTCACCGCACTTGAAGAGTTTTATATCAGCAACTCTCCACCGAATCCTCGAATATCGGCTACAAGGTTTATTTCGATAATCTTCTTTCTCATTGCCTTATAACTAGCAAAACCCCGTGGATAACCACGAAACCACCAAATGCACATACTGATATGAATTACTTTTAATAAATTTATTAATTAGTAAACTTGTGAGTCCTTTTTTATCCACCATCTATATTCTAGCCGACCATAAAACCATATTATGCGGGATGGGACCCATGAATTGATTAAGAAAGATCAAATGATTAAATGATCGTAGACCTAACAAATTGACCTAATATATTTAAGTGGGACCCAGATGAATGGGGTCCATAATCTTTATTCTAACCGTCCATAAAATCAAATGATGCGGGCCGAGACCCATTAATTGATTGATAAAGATCAAATGATGAAATGATCCTAGACCTCTCAAATTGACCAAACCTAGCCTATTTAAGTGGGACCCTCAAGATGAATGGGGTCCACCATCTATATTCTAACCGTCCATAAAACCATATGATGCGGGCTGGGACCCATGAATTGCTTGATAAAGATCAAATGATCAAATGATCATAGACCTCACAAATTGACCAAACCTAACCTATTTAAGTGGAACCCCCCAGATGAATGGGGTCCACCATCTCTATTCTAACCGTCCATAAAACCATATTATGCGGGATGGGACCCATGAATTGATTAAGAAAGATCAAATGATCACAGACCTAACAAATTGACCAAATATTTTTAAGTGGGACCGAGATGAATGGGGTCCACCATCTTTATTCTAACCGTTCATAAAATCAAATGATGCGGGCCGTGACCCATGAATTGATTGATAAAGATCAAATGATCGTAGACCTCTCAAATTGACCAAACCTGACCTATTTAAGTGGGACCCTCAAGATGAATGGGGTCCACCATCTATATTCTAACCGTCCATAAAATAATCCGATGCGGGCTGGGACCCATGAATTGCTTGATAATGATCAAAGTATTAAATGATCATAGACCTCACAAATTGACCAAACCTAACATATTTAAGTGGAACCTCCCAGATGAATGGGGTCCACCATCTTTATTCTAACCGTCCATAAAACCATATTATGCGGGATGGGACCCATGAATTGATTTAAAAAGATCAAATGATCGTAGACCTAACAAATTGATCAAATATATTTAAGTGAGACCCAGATGAATGGGGTCCACCATCTCTATTTTAACCGTCCATAAAATCATATGATGCGGGCCGGGACCCATGAATTGATTGATAAAGTTTAAATGACCATAGATCTCATAAATTGACCAAACCTAATTTATTTCAGTGGGACCCCAAAGATGAATGGAGTCCACCATCTATATTCTAACCGCTCATGAAACCATATGATGCGGGCTGGGACCCATGAATTGCTTGATAAAGTCAAATGATCAAATGATCATAGACCTCACAAATTGACCAAACCTAACCTATTTAAGTGAAACCCCCCCCCCCCAAATGAATGGGGTCCACCATCTCTATTTTAACCATCTCTATTCTAACCGTCCATAAAATCATAGTATGCGGGATGGGACCCATGAATTGATTAAGAAATATCAAAGGATCAAATGATCATCGACCTAACAAATTGACCAAGTATTTTTAAGTGGGACCTAGATGAATGGGGTCCACCATCTTTATTCTAACCGTCCATAAAATCAAATAATGCGAGCCGGGACCCATGAATTGATTGATATAAATTTAGCACATCTGGTGTGTTGGCTTATTTAGGGATCTCATGGAGAGATTTTAGGCTTTTGAGTGGAAGATATTCTTGATGGAGAGATCTTAGGTCTTGTGAGTGTGAGACCCCACCCTTGGTGGGCCCTCAATGTGAATTTGAATACTATATATTAGCTTAAGTATTTTAATTATATTAATTATGGGACTTAGTGAGGGTAGTTATGTATTTTCCTAGGGTTAGTCTAGTGGTGTAATTAGTAGAGTCAATAGGGGGTCTTTTGTTATTTTTTTAGAGTTAGGGAGTTTGTTAGAGGCCCTAGCTAGAGTTTTGTATTTACTATAGGGGGTTTGCACCAAAGAATCTTCTAGAAGCTCACCTAAAGACCCAAATACCCTCTACCCTAACCCTAATCCCATTCTAACCCTAAGGGCATTTTTGTCCATAACCCAAAAACCCAACCTATATAAACTAAACCCTCCCCTGCCCTAACAACTACTGTTCATCTCCTTTTCTCTCAAGTTCCAATCTCTTCTCTCTTCTTCTTCCCCAATTCCCTCCAACGAACCCTCGTCTCTCTTCCAATCTCTCTCTCTCTCTCCCTCGCCCCAGAAATCCCTGACAGAAGGCCAGCCAAGATCGACCTGCACCATAAGAGCTACTGCCGAGACATTTTCTCTTTTTCCCTGTGGTTTTCTCTCTTTTCCTTTTACCTTCAATTGATCAAGGCAAGTGCACTGTGCTGGTAGTCTAGATTGCATGTTTCCTTCCTTTGATTTGCAGTAGAATTCCAATTTGTAATATATATGTTTAGATCGATCCTTGAGCATGTTTGTTTGGTTCCTTTGGCCATTGATGGATGGGATTACCTCATTTGGATGATCAATGGCCGGTTGATGATGGGTGGATGATGTAGGAATGATTTATTTTGCTTCTGTAATGGTCTATGGAGAATCCCAGAAGAATTGAGTCACGGGAATGAGTTTCCGGAGATGGAAAGACAAGAACCCATCTCGCAGTATTGAGATCGGAATCGAAGTAGGACCACCCTTGGTAGATCGGGACCCTACGTCTATGTGAGGGGGCCTGTGCGACCATGGGGTGCTACTTGATCTGGATTTTGATCAGAGGTGGACCACCATTCCTGTGCTTAATGAAGAGAAGTTGTGTCCTGTCGCAGAACTGGGTTCTGTAACAGAACACAACACTGATAGGAGAGATGGACAGAGTCCAGCGATGGCCGAACTCAGCACTTGCAGAGCCCAGCGGTTGCCGAGCTCAGCATTAGTGCAGCTCAGCAACTGCCGAACTCAGCACTTGCAGAACCCAGCAGTTGCTGAGCTCAGCGTTAGCGCAGCCCAGCAACTGCCGAGCTCAGCACTGGCCGAACTCAGCGATGGTTGGATTCAACACTAGCCGAACTCAGAGTTCTGCCGAGCATAATGGTTAGGATGAGATTCGCGTTTAGTCGAGCTAAGTGTGTAGGCCGAGCTCAGTGCTCAAAGCCGAGTTCAGTGTTACGGCCGAACTCAGTGTTATGGCCGAACTCAGTGTTTTACTGAGCTCAGCGCCAGACCGGGTCCCGTGCCAGACCGGACTTCGAGCTTAGCCGAACTCAGTGCTTAACCGAGCTGAGAGCTAAACCAACCTCAATGTCCTGCCAAGCCCAATGCATTTTCCCGAACTCAGCTGGGTGATCCAGCTGAGCTAGGCCCTTTGCCGAGCTGAGCTGGGTGGCCGAACTGAGTATTCAATTGAGCTCCATTGCTTAGCCGAACTCAGAGATGGATTTCCAAAAAGGCGGGATTTCAACAAAGGAGACTAGAACCTGGGACATTTCTTCCAGCCAGAACTCCTAGTGCGCACGGCCAACCACCCAGGCCAGGGGGTTAGCCGAACTCACAGGAAGTCCTGGACAAACAGGCTTTGCCTGCAGGGTGTTTTTCCTTCTCTGGACCCAGTGTGCCGAGCTGACCGCCCAGGCCAGGAGGTCGGCTGAGCACACTGTGTACAGTGACGATCCCCAGATTCTAATTTCTATTGTTGCAATCATATGTAGGGCCCACTGACCATTCAAATAGACTTCCATCACTGTGCCAACCACGAGTAAATGGTGTGGCTCAACCTTGACTCGTGGGGTCCACTAATTAAAGTCCAGGTTATGTAATCTAAGATGATTCGACCTTTATACGTTACCAAAATGATGCACATAACTTCTAAGCACCAAACACAATATTCCTTAGCATCTGTGGTTTCACTTAAAGATCGAATTACCTGAGATGGACCTGTATCCGAAAGTGGACCATTTACCTAGGTTGGACTGTTGCTATCTCCCTATGATTCGTGTACTTGGAGATTCATCTCCCTCATACTACGACTATCACTCTATTGTCCTTATTATTGCTCATACCTGTTAATTAAATGGAAAATGGAGGACCTAAACCTAGGAATACTTAGGGGTGACCCGGTAATCTGATTGGGTGGATCATTGACCCGTGTCTGTGGCTAGGCGGGCCCTTTTTATGGCCTAAGTTGGATGTGAATTACCCTAGAATGGAGAGGTTAGATTGTATGGGCTTGTGACTCATTATGGATGTAGATGGATCATATGTCATTGAACATGGACTTGTATCTCATATGGATTGTTATAGACCAGGCCAAGTATTTGGTGGGCCTTGGTATGGATCCAATGATTGGAATTGGACTTGACTATGATCCACAATTGGCATTGAGTACTTAGACCTCTTAGGGACTTTTGTTAGGACCTTGTTCACGCAAGGCAAAGCCTAGACATACACAGACCTTTATTGTTTCCGAGTCGGCATAGACATTCACTCAGTTGATTTAAGCTCAGCCAGTTGGACTGATCATCACTGGTAGGAGCTATTGAGATTTGTTGTGTGGCTATCATGATGAGCACTGTTGGGACGGACGGTGTGATGCCGGTTCCGGTCGTTGTGGATGATGTTGATGATATTTTGCGGGGTTAGTAATCCCTAGCATTCGCTTAGGATCCCTACCGCGACTGTGTTCAGTATGGGAGGGCCGCGGCATAATATCCCGCGGTGACCAGCTTATGTGAATGTGCCATATTGCGTAGGTTTATTACTGTTATGCTTATTATGATTCTACATTGTTATCTTGCACGACTGCATAGCATATGTACATTTGTTACTCTCTTAACTTTATACATGTCTCTACTCATTTTGATGCATACATTATATATTATCTGCATATTGTGACTTGCCAGATCTTTAGATCTGATCCACTCTTGGTGCTTAGGTCTTGACCCCGAGTTCGAGGGCGATGCGTTCGCACTCGTTGAGGTGCCCGTAGCAGGCGACTACGGATGGGGGCCGGCCGACCATGAGGTCGAGCCGGAAGGTGGAGAGCCGACACCAGCTGCAGGGGTTTGAGCGTTCTTTTGTTTAGGGTTTTGAGAGATTTTTGTTGTGAGACGGGTAGTGATAAAAATATGTAATTAAACTTTGATTTGTTATCACTATACATTTAGGCTGGACTTCAGCCCATCTACATTTGACATATATACGATGATACCTTATGCTTCCGCTATCTCTGTATGGCTTCCGCTTATAATACGCTTCCGCAATAATAACTGTTGTTACATTATTGTTCAAAAAGTTTTAAATTGGACCTCACTGCGGACCTACGATCTTGGAAGTTCTCGGATTTTCCGGGAAGTAGCGCGCCAATTTCGGTACTTTGACGATTTTCTCGGTATCCGGAATTGGGGCGTTACAGTGAGTGTGTAATAGATACAAATGAATGAGGTCCATCATCTCTATTCTAACCGTCCATAAAATCATATTATGTGGAATGGAACCCATGAATTGATTAAGAAAGATCAAAGGATCAAATGATCATAGACCTAACAAATTGACCAAATATTTTTTAAGTGGGACCCAGATGAATGGGGTCCACCATCTTTATTCTAACCGTCCATAAAATCAAATGATGCGGGCTGGGACCCATGAATTGATTGATATAAATTTAGCACATCTGGTGTGTTGGCTTATTTAGGGATCTCATGGAGAGATTTTAGGCTTTTGAGTGGAAGATGATTCTTGATGGAGAGATTTTAGGTCTTTTGAGTGTGTAATAGATATAGAGATTTTAGGGATAAGGGCAACTCCGGAAATGACATTGCAAAAAATTTGAGGTTGCGCCACGTGTCTTTATGTGAGAAAGTGTATACATCCTTTTAGTAATATAGATAAGAAATTTCAAAGGTGTCTTTCTTTCAATTCTCTTTCTTCATATATTGTTTGTTCTTCTTCCCAATCTCATATTGTATCCGTCAATAATCACTTTTGCAGTTGTTGAAGAAGGCACGATTCTTGGAATATCAGAGCAAGTCAGTCAATTCTTTTTTGGCTCCATATTTGTTGATTTGTTCCTTGAAAATTTTCTTTTTCTGATTATATGTGATTGGGGTTCATAGATGTTGGACTCTTCAAGGTTTTGATGTTATAGATTCTCTTGGTTTATAGATTCTTGTTTGCATGGTGTTTAGTCAACATGAAATTGCAAGGGTTGGTCATGGAGAGAAACGATAACTACAGAAACCAAAGGATGTTCCCAATGTGGAAGAATTCCTCTTCGGTATACGCCATGGGAAGATGAAGGAACCCCAAAGAAGTAAGAGGAGGTGTAAGGATATGGATGATGAGGAAGGCGGGTGAAGATTTGAAAAGTAGTATTCTTGGATAATACTCCATCCCATCCTAGCAGGCAGATATCTTGGGAAAGGGGCAATGGTGTTTTTTTCTAAATCAAATTTGAGTGAAAGGGTTAGTCGGTGACCCTGACAACGGACGGCCCAAAACTTGACAATTATCCAATACCAAATGAAGGACCGAAAATTGCCGAATAGAAGTTCGTACATAAAAGGAAGCCTAAAGTGAGAAGGTTTTACCCTTTATCCTGCAATCTCCTAGGGCTGTAAGATATCACAGGGTTCGATATCCTAAGCCCGTATGATATCGCACAATTCGTGGCTTAGGATATCGCACAATTCATATGGGTTTTAGTGCGAGAAATATTTAAGGTGTGGGAAAGAAGTATTGTTTTTCCTTTATCTCTTTATTTGTTTTAGTCTTTTTTATGTATTAAGGCTTCTTTTTTATGCTGTGCATTTGGGTTTTTATTGTTATTTGGGGGTTGCATCATGTTGCTACAAATCTTATTCATCTTCCACTCTCTGATTATTGGAGATCCCCTGCAAAAAATTTAGTAGTGATGCTGTTGTTTGCTTATTTTACCATTTTAAGATAAGCAATAGGCCAAGGTTCCAACAGCACATTTCTTTCCATCTTCACTGGCTGTATGGAAGGTTTTTTAACGGTATGACTTATAGTATTATGATGTGGGTCATAGTAATATTTTGTTTATTTACCAGCATTAGGAGCGGAACAATTTGACAGATTATTATTATATTGCATTTGGGAAAGAGGTAATTAGAGAGTATAATGAATATCAAATGCTGGTTTTTCCAATCTGGCATCAATCGCATTTTTTTTCTCCTAGTTGGATATCCAAAACATGAAAAATGGGAGTTTCATAACAGTCTGATTGGGAATATACTCACCATTTTGTAAGTGTATCTCTACTTAAATGTATTTATTCTATATTTTAGATCGAGTATCACGTACGTCCTTGTGCATTAACATATGTAATATCATGTGTACAAGTTTTATTCATTAACAATTGTTTCTCCCAACTTGGTTGGGACGGTCCTGCAAAATGACCAATTGTACCCCCAAGCATGTCCCAAACAAGATAATAAGTGAGTTTAAGTTGCATTGCAAATATTAAGTGTTTGCATTATTGGATGATGGGATGCATGTTCTCATATGCTAAAATTTGTGCAGGGATGATTGTGGAGTATTTGTGATGGCATACGCTGAGCATCTAGTACTTGGCCGACTCATGCAGTTCACACAATCAGACATGTGGTTTTGCAGACAAAAGATCTTATATGACGTATATTACAAGCAATGGGAAAACAGTGGTTTCCTTGAATCTACGATAGATGATGAATGGCAGTCATGCTGAGAGAGACGTCGAGGGATGTCGACACCGTATTAGTTTTTTAGTTATCATGTTTCTTAGTTACATGTATATGGAGCTTTTGTATATGATAGGTTCAATATGATGCTAGGATCAGGCAAGGGAGTTTTTTTAGTTCCATTTTGTTTTGTTTAACTTGCAGCAATGTAGAGAACAATTCAATTTTTAGTATACATGTATATGGAGTTTTTCAGTTCCAAAGGCTTGTTTGTTTAACTTGTAGCAATGTAAAGAACAGTTTTAAAAATTAGTATATGTTAGTATTATAGTTGGCTAATTCTCCTAGTTGCCAACAAAACTTAAGTCATAATTGAGTTGTAATTTATATTTTCTTTATAAGAGGACTGTGAAAGAACCATGTAACAGTGGAAGACAACTTCTGATTATCCGAGAAGAGATTTGAAGACTTTTGGATGCTTTAGGAACTGTTTAAAGAGACCTTTCCGGGACTGCATCATGCGCCACCAGAACTTATACAGAATACAGTTCATTTTTCACACACATTCACTTGGTTTTAGTTGAATTGTTTATTTTCACTCTTCTCCGTGCATATTTTTGCATATGAGAAACATGTTTTTTTTTCCTTTTTTTTTTGTTAAAAACAATTTAAAAAAATTAAAAAAAAATTGTGGACAAATCATCACAGACCCCCCTGTTCCACTATTTCCAGAGAGTGGTCTCGCTATACTATAGCGAGAATAATAAACTATTCCAGAGAGCAGTCTTGCTATAGCGAGACATGTTCTCGTTATAGCGAGAATATGGTTCTCGCTATAGCGAGAATACGGTTTTCAGTTTGTGGTAAAAAAATTGGGTGGGAGTAGGTAATTGTGCGATATCCTACAAGCGTAGGATATCGAATCCTAGGATATCCTACAGCCCTAGGATAACGCAGGATAAAGGGTAAAACTATCTCACTTTAGGCGTCCTTTTATGTACGATCTTCTATCCGGTAATTTTCAGTCTTTCATCTGTTATTGGGTAAATGTCGGGTTTTGGGCCGTCCGTACAGTAATTTTCCCTAATTTAATTCTAGGGATGAGTTGGATGATTGAATTCATTGTGATAAAATGAAAAGCTAGGAATGTTTATGGCCTTGCGACTCATTAATTTCTATCATATGTGGGACACTTGCTTAGGTATTAAAAGTCCACTCGGATATCCTTACCATCCATTCTGTGGCTTTCTCTTGCTTTTGGAGCCTTTCTATTTGTTATTTCATTCTTTTAGCTGGTAGCCATTTTTCCCATTGCTCCTACTTCAAAGATTAGCCATTTCTACTATTGCTACATTTTTTTCGTAAAAATAAGATTTTCTTACCAATAACATCTCAAAGAACTCCTATATTTCCTTTTTAGAATTTTTGTATTATATTTTTAATTTTTTTCCTCAATGGGCTTTCTTTTTTATTCTATATGGTATCTGATTTTTTAATTAATTATTCATTTTCAATGATTTTAATGAGGGATTTAATGCTAGTTCTATTCTATAACTTAAAGCTGGATGTTAGTTAGAGGAAATAGAGGGAAAAAAAGGCAAATCTCCTCTCTCCTTGAGCCACATCAGTATGGTATATCGAAGGACTTCAAGGACATATACAACCCTTCACGTACAAAGACATCCCTTCACATACAGAAATATTGCATCTCCCTCCCAAGGAAACATCTCTTCTAAAGCATTAAAACTCATCTTCATTTGCACCACAGACAAACTTTCCTTTCTCTTTCTCCCCAATCTCACAAACTTGATCATGTATCCAATATTGGTGTCGCTCCATTTCTCACATATGCCCCCGGATTCCAATGAAGGTATGGTTTCTATTCTAAATGTGTGTTTGTAATTCAACTCAATAAGACCACCTCCAATTTTACTGAAAACCTAAATGTGCTTCTAACATTATTGAGAATTTAACTCGAACATTATTATGTTCTTTTTAGTTAATTATGTGATAATATGAACATATATTTAGAAATCACACAAATGAATTTATCATTCAGATTTTTTATTCATTAATTAATAATTAATTTAAATATTAAATTTATTTTTTATTTAATTTTCATAAGGTTAAACCGTGCATCGCACGGGGCATTGCGCTAGTATGTTTCTTAATTTAAATTTCGTCCATGAATTGTTGACTTTAAAAAAAAAATGAAAATCAATTTATGTGATCTAAGGTGGTGAGAAAATTACATTTTTTATCAAGATTTTCACAACATAAATAAAAGTGGAGTATGTTATCCAACATAGGGAATAGTGGCGGTTGGCTCCCTCTCTTCTACTGAGGTTTTTTTTTTTCTTTTTAAAGTGGAGTATGATATCCAACATAGGGAATAGTGGCGGTTGGCTCCCTCTCTTCTAGTGAGGTTGCACACAGAAAAAGACAGTAATAACTCTAGGAAAGAAGCTCACACACTCAAAAGAAAGCCCATTCATGCGAAAAGAGGCCTTAGCAGTGTGGCCCTTCAATTCTCTATGACGTGTTATGGATTTGGTAACTGCTTTGAGGTGGACCAAGCGGTCCTAACCATTGCAAGTGCCCTGTTTAGGTTATTGTTGTATATAAATTTAATGAACTTGCATCCCACGCCTTTTCTTTCAATCATGGATATTAGCTTTCTAGTGTGTCATTTGAGGAGCTGAGTTTATATTTAAAAGAAAGATTTAAAAAAACATATTAAATTGTTTTAACATTACTATTACATTTCAGGATAGTATTTGAAGTGAAATTAGTCCTACGTGGCACTGTACATAAAGGGGTTAAAAGTTGAAAATAATTACAAGGTTTTCCCATCCCCACTAAAAGCATAAGGGACTAAAAGTTGAAAATAATTATAAGGTTTTGCCATCCCTATCAAAGCACAAGGTTATGCCAATGATTTAAGGGCCTAATGGTTTTTTTTTTTTTTTTTTTGGGGGGGGGGTTTGGGTTCATCACACTTTTTTGTGGACCCCATTTCACTATTCATCTTACTGTTTTTCTTAATGGATGGTTGTGGAGAAAAATAGAAAAAAATAACAGAAAAGAAAAGCAGGGGAGCCAGGTCCGGTTAGTGTTAAAAAAAATTAAAAGTCAAGAACATTAAAAAAATAAAGTTTTTTGAAATTTGGAGTGTAAACTCTTAAATTATAAAAGTTAAATCATATATACTAAACACAAAAAAAAAAAATTAACCTAAAACAGAAATTCTAATAACACTAAATCCTATAAGTAAACCCCTTATCAAAAACTCGAAAAATAAATTGTAAACCCCAAATCCAAATAAGTTAATTTATGATAATTTTTTTTATCGTGCCAACGGCACGGGTTACTGCTAGTCACAATACATGTCATTCCCTAAGTGAAACTTATTAGTCCATTATTTAAATTGTTTACCAGAAATAACGTGGCTTTAATGGTGCTATTATTTTATTTTTTTACTATTTCCTAGAGTGTACATGTATACAAAACCCACACACAGCGACATGTGTGGGGATCTAGAGTGATTTACATTGTAAAAAAACTCACTATCTTATACTAGTCACCCAACTCCAAAAAAGTAAATGATAACTTTTTTTTTTTTTCATAATGATTTTTGAAGTGTTTTAGAGCCTAAAGTTATCTCATTTTAGAAAGTACAAGCAAGGGCGATTCTCCTTAATTATATTATTAACTAAAGCTGTCTTGAAGTCGCATTAGTCTTTATTTCTAAATATAATAGAAAGAAAGGTGAGGTTAGAATTTCAATACATCACTTCCAAATAGCTCCATCACATCTCTAACTCGATTATCTTCTCTATTATGAGTTTCTCATTCTCTTTTCTATAAGTGGCTTAGGTTAGGTTGCCACAAAATCTAATGCCCTTTTTCATGGATCAAACAATCTTTCAATAAAAAAACATTAGAGAATCCTCATTTACAGTTATTTCAGTTCCGCCGATCTTATCCATTGCATCTCAATCTTGCTCCCACGTAGATATCAAATATCAAAAATATTCCTGGAAGATGTTAGTAGACTTTATTGTTAGTCATTCATGTAATATTCATTTAACCGATTAAAGTTGGAAAATAAATCCAAATAAGAACCGTTTCTCTACTTGAAGCCAAAATCAAACATCGATAATATCCTAATTATCAAATAATTAAAAAAAACTTACATCAAAACTAATCAACATAATAAACATAGATTACCGGAAAAAATAGAAAGAAAATAGTAGATATGATTATGCAGAAATTTCCAAAATATAACAAAATACAAAAAAATAACGACTTTTATAGAATCATGTATGCTCATAAGAATTGCAATATATATAATAGAAAACCACCCAAATTCTTCCCTTTACTCTCAATCGGTGATTTTCAAATATCACAATTACCTTATTTTTACAATTTTCTTCCAATATCTCAATAGTTTGTTAATGTTATTATGAATTTACTTATTATCTCATGACTTGAAAAGTCTTTGAACATGCATTTATGAATGTAAAAGAGAAGGAAGGGTGCATTTTATATAGTCTTGTGCGATCATTCATAAATGTGATTTTGTCTTATCATATTAAGTTTGTGACACTTTCATTATGATTTGAACTTGTCACAAAATACTCATGAGTATTTTATAATTAATTAATATAGAACAATGATGCATGTAGCATCATGGTGAAACTGTTATAACCTATAAAACTAAATTATGCAAACCATGTATAGAGTTTGGGGAGTGCTATTGGCACCATAAAATCTTCTCTCCCCACCGCACTAGAAGACAAACAAAAATAATTTTTCCTAAACTACCTCTCCCCTCCTCTTCCCTTCCTCTCCCACCCTCCACCCTCTCCACCCTCCACCCTCTTCCCTCATCTCCCCCCCCCAAGTCTCCGGCGGGGAGGGAGCCCCGGCAGGCAGCCCCGACCGGCTAGCCGGTCTCCCTCCCCCTCTTCCTCTTTCTTCCTCCCTCCCCTTCCATTTTCTTTCTCTCCTTCCCTCTCCTTCCCTCTTCTCCCTCTCCTTCCCTCCCCTCCTCCCCCACTCCCCCTCCCCCTCCCATTCGCCGGCGGGAGGGGGATCGGGCTGTTGCAGGCGGACTGGTTTCCGCCCGCTTGCAGCAGCCCGATCCCCCTCCCGCCGACGACTGGGAGGGGGAGGGGGAGTGGGAGTGGGGGAGTATGGGAGTAGGGGAGGGAAGGAGAGGGAAGGAGAGGGAGAAGAGGGAAGGAGAAGGAGAAGAAAGAAAGAAAATGGAAGGGGAGGGAGGGAGAAAGAGGGAGAGGGAGAGGGAGACCGGCCAGCCGACCGGGGCTCCCTCCCCGCCGGAGACTTGGGGGGGGGGGGGGGGGGGAGATGAGGGAAGAGGGTGGAGGATGGGAGAGGAAGGGAAGAGGAGGAGGAGAGGGGAGGGGTAGTTTAGGAAAATCTATTTTTATTTTTATTTTTTTTGTGGTGGGAAGAGAGATTTTCGTGGTGCCAATAGAGCCCCTCATAGAGTTTAAAATTTTAATAAGTCGGACCCAAGTTATTTTTATTCAATGGGTCTAGATTTCTTGTTAAATGGGTTATACCCCCTTGCAACCTATCATGACTCATCTTGACCTTCCTAACTCAATGCCACTTACTTTGGTTATAGGGGTCAATTTACAACATGAGTTTATTGTTAAAACACCATCAAGAAGAAATTTAGTGTTATATTTTCGACATTACATATATTTAAGTCATTTTCCATTTTCAAATTATCCTATTTTTATTATTATCTCAATAAAAAACGAACCCAAAGCTTTTCCGCCACTTCAATTAATTACCCGTTAATGTTTTTCTTTCCAAATTGTGAGCAACATAGGTCATCCAATAATTAAACTTAGCTAGGTTGGATGGTTTCTACCAAAGAACCAATTACATCATATCATCCTAGTCTTTGATCGATGACCTTAATCTTAATCATATTTCGATCATATTTTTCTCTAAGATTAAATCCATCAATCAGTGTAAAATTGGGCCTTGTGCCAGACGATGGGAAGATAATAATATGTAAAAGAGACTGCATTGATGGAAGGTGGGTCCCATAAGCTAGACTCCACAAACATTCAAAAAATTATACATTTATCATCATTATCAAAGCCTTATCCCAACTATGTTAGAGTCAGTCACAAAATTATTCCTTACTGATAAAAATAACCTATTTTTTATAACATTTTTCCCATGACTCCAAATCAAGAAATATATATAGAGACGTGATCTAGTGAGAACTGTTCTCACGGAGTCCCGTGAGAACTTTTTTGTGGGTGGGGATTGAAATATCTATATGGGATCACCCCGAATATCAAGTTTGGCCCCAATTCCATGCTTCTAACCACTTCATCCATGGCCGACAAGTCCAATCCATTCGTATGGGTATATACTCGATCCAATGATCCAGTTCATTCACATTTGTGACAAACTTTGGGGCGTGTGAGTATCAAAAGGGTCTATGTCCATTGCAATGTTTGGATTAGGTGATAGGTGGCCCCACCCCATAGTTCTCATGGTTTTAACCGTGAGAACAGTTCTCACCTGATTATTTTCCATATATATATATGAGAAATATTCAAGTGAGAAATAGTTCTTACCTATTATATGAGAACTTTTTTGCAGGGCCCAACTAGCAATCCATCCAAACCTAACAACTAATAGGGAACCCCTTGATAGCCACTAATCCCAAGGATTGGCACACATCCGAATGGACTGAACCGTTGGATCGAGTGTTGAATAATTTTTTGAATTTGAAGCCATTAAACTTGTGGGCCATAGATGAAGAGGTTATAGGAGCATGTGTTTGGGGTCAAACTTGATACTTGAAGATGTCTCACTTAGATCTTTCCATCCCCCCTAATCCCATCCCCAAATGGAGCCCACAATTGGACCACATAAAAAGGTTCTCACAGTTCCCACCTAAATATTCTTATGGGAAAATAAAATAGCCCAAACGGCCACATCCTATTTTTAACCTAACTAGGGTTTCCCTAACCCTTAACCCCAGTTGTCACTTGCAAGCCCACCCTCCCGCTTTGAATTTTCAAATTCAAGTTAAGAAAGAAAGAGTATAATACGCCAGAGACCGACTCTCGGATACTCCGCACCACTGTCGACTCCGACCATCAACACCAAATCAACGGTTCAGATCTTTCCAATCCTCTCCTCACCTCTAATCACAGCCCTCAAATTCCAATCAATCAACAATACATTTACATTCCATTCCAAAATACTCTACTTTACCGCAACCGTCTCTCTCAATCACTTCCTCATCTCTATACCCCACATTTGCTCTGTCTCTTTCCTTCCTCTTTTCTCGTCTCCTGTCCTAAAACCCTAATCGTCCCAAGATTAGGGTTTTGCGAAAAAAACCCAGGATTCTTCCCTTGGGTTTTCTTGATTCAATTTCGTTTTCTTTTCCTTGGAAATGTCGATGCAGACTCGTCGTTCGGTGAAATCTACTTCGTCTTCTTCGGCGAAGAGGCCTGCCATAGAGAATGCTGCTAAGGTCTCTGCAGGCGCGCCCCAGAAGCCGAAGAAGCGGGTTGCTCTTGGTAACCTGACCAACCTGGGTAATGTGGGTCGGAACCCAACCCGACCCTCTGCAAATGCAGGGAGTCAGGTGTGCGTCTAATAAGCGTTTGGGTTTTAATTCTTCATTTCTTGATGTGTTTGTTGGTTTGTTGGGAGTTGTGTGGGCTGTGGGTCGAATGGTTGAGTGGGGTTCTTTCAATTTCATGTTGTTGTTGTGAATTGTGATTTTTTTTTTTTTTGCTGAATTGTGACATTGTTGATGGTTGAATTGTTTTGGGTTTTTGCTTAAATTGTGGTATGTGTAGAAGTATACAATCGATTCGGTGGGGTTATTGTGGAAATCCCATCCTTTTGGAATTTAGTTGTATTATAAGGTTAAATAGATGATTGTGGAATTGAGGCTTTGTTTGGTTGCTTCCATTTTTCCAAATTGTTGGGTTTGTTTAACACCCAAATTGAAACTGCTGGGCATACTACAGGTCTGATGGAGAACCCTATCTGTCATAATTGGGGGATTGGGGGACTAGAGAGCCCAACCGGGTGTTGGCTCGGTGGTTATGACACTGGGTTGGCTCCCCAGAGGTCCTGGCATCGACACCCACCCCCTCCCCCGGGTGTTAATCGTCCCCTGTCTGTGTGGGTGCGGGCGCGGGGCCCAGGGATTAGTCCCGCCTAAAGTGGGGGTACCCTGAGATATCAAAATAAAAATAAAAATTGGGGGGCTAGAGAAGGAAATTGTTGTCTCTAGCCCATTTGGGTTTGTATTAAACGAAATGACAGTGACTAATTAAGATTCATGCATTTGAATGAATGAGTTGTGGGTGAGTGACAGTAGTTATATTCTTTGCCATAGCCAAACGCAGGTGAACAGAGGTGCAGGTAATCAGATTTAGAGGGGCAAATCATGCATGGTGGAGATTTAGATGAGACCATCACTTTTCTAGGATTTAATTCACTGGAGTGATGGTGACTGATCATTTCCCATTGTAGAAGAATTCATTTAATGGCCGTTCTGGATGTTAACCTTCAATGCTTCACTTTTAACACTTTTGATGGTAAGGCATTGCCTTAGAATCCCTAGGGATTTAATACTGATCAAACGAACAAGCTCTTACTATTATGGTATTCTTCTTTATACTCGCGTCTTGGGATTATGGGGTTCTGTACAAAGAAAGTTTATCTATTTTTTTTTACTCCAAGCTACCTACAAAACTTAGCAGTGCAAATTCTCACCAGAACTTTTACAAGCAAATCTCTTTCCTATCTCGGTAATTACATTTTCCTTCATGCACTGTCTTTACATGGGGATGAAAGGAAGCAGCATGTAGAACTTCCCAAATCATGTGTGTCACCTTACATTTGTGCGGTAGATGGTTTCAGTCATTAAATGGGTAAGGCACAGATGTAACAGTTAAAAGTAACATATTAGACTGTGGAACAATTAACCGAAAATAATTGTTAATGGTGATGACCGGAGAGGTAGAACTCACAAAGCCACTATAGATAAAACAGGGCTTTGATGCTGACAATGGCTACTGCAGATAGGTAAGTCGGTAAGAGACAACTAAAGTTGTATTTCTGAATACTGATAGATCATCCTAATTGGTGCAATTATTGTCCATTGTGGATATCTGAACTGTGCTCCTTGTGTGAAGAGATTTTGGTAGTAGGAAGTGGTGCATGGCTATATAAAGGATGCCGACGGTGATGTTAGCTTATTATAAATTTTGAAATGTCAAACAACCATGAAACTTTTTCTGTCCAAGCGAAGATGTAAATCTTTCACAAATGGAGCAATGACTTTTAACAGCTTCCGATATTCTTCCATGTCTAATGCCTAGAATATGTTTTATGTTATATAAAAGATGCATGTTCTTTGTTGTTTGCATTTAGCAGTTGGACTTTAATATGTTTTATGGAAGTTGACTAAGCTTCTTGTGTATATACTTAAAAGTGCACATGGATGCAACCCAAGTTGGGAAGGATATGGTGTAAGGATAGTCATCTCTTTGTTTGATATTTGTAGTGGCACAGTAAAATGGAATGACATCAGGTAGGATATAGTATCATGCTGTCACGCATTTCCAGGTTCCTTTCCAAGTCTGTATTTCCAGATTTGACCTGAGAACACCTCAGATATAAGCATGATCACTTCCTCTCCTGTTTTGAGACTTCCATGAAACAATTCACTAGGTTATTAACATTTACTGACTCCTTCACTGTCTTATTGTTATCTTAAAAAAAGAAAAGAAATAAACATCAAAAGAATACTATTTTTTAGCGTTTGTAGAATAAACTCGTTTGAAAGTTGGTTTTTTCAGATCTAGTAAACTTCCATTTTACATACAGGAAGGTGTGTTTTCTCAAATGCTTGGAGGATTTTTCAGGTTCATCTTCTTTTCAGATATCTGAGAAAAATTAATTGAATCTGTTTGTTAAATTTGAAGGTGCCATCTGCATCTATAACCACAAAACCGAAGAAGGGATCTTTTGCCCATGTTGGTGACAACCGGTCGCGCTGGACCTCCTCTCTCATTCCATCTATTGTGAAGCCAACTACGGCAATTTCTCATGACAACACTTCCTTCCCAAGAAATGATGGACCTATTTCTACTGCTCCTTCCCCTCATGCCCATCTTAGCACGAGTGCTTCTCTCCAAAGGACTGAAGGAACTGCTTTCGTTTCTCCGCCTCTTGCTCCTTGCAGCATGCTTCTATCTCCTGAAAGATCAGATGCAGGCTCAGTTTCTATGGATGAAACTATGTCTACTTGTCAATCGCTGAAGAGTCCAGAAATTGAATATATGGACAACATTGATGCTGAAGCATTTGCTAGTTTAGAGAGGAGAGCATCTAACGAACTCTATATTTCGGAACATTCAGCTGCAGAAAGCCAAGGCAATTGTTTACTTCACATGATTTTTTTTTCTGTCATTATTATAATTTGTTTTATTTGCTGCTGAACAGTCCTAAGTTAGTGTTTGGTTGTTCATGCAACTTTTGGCATATATTTGGTTATGTACTGATTATGTTGGTGATTTGGTTTATTAGTGAAGTCCATACATTAATTAATTCTCGCTTCTCTTTTTTCATTTAAGTTACCATTTATTTTCAGATGACATGTGGAAGAGCAATATGGGGATGGAGTATGTTGGTAACTTTGTCGATGTTGATGGTGATCACAAGGATCCACAGCTGTGTGCGACAATTGCTTGTGATATTTACAACCACTTACGCATGGCTGAGGTGATTTTTGGTTATAAAGTCTGGTCTATACTTCTGCATGTTACTATTTCCCACACAGTTCCTTTAATCATTTTTCACATGCAGTCACTCACCTCTGTTCCATTTATAATTTGTGACTGAATCTTACCTGAAAATTTAATCCGAAGGGCAATCTGAAACTCTAGGAGAAGTAGAAACTAACTTCCTTACTATATACTATCTAAAATATCATCAATATGAATTTATCTGATACACACCCCACTTGCAGATGCACACTCAAATGCACTTTTTTCCATTGTTGTTAAATACTTGTGAAAGTTAATTTATGCAAATATGTTCTCAGTTGTACTATCTGACTTCCAGAATTTTCAATTCTACTTTGGAATTTGGTTCCTACTAAAATAAGCCAATTCTCTTATGCCTGCACTATCAATTATGACAATTTTTCGTTTTGTCTTTCTTTTTCTTTTCTTTTCTTTCCTTTTTTTTTTTTCACATGAGCTTCATTTGATCAATTCTTTTTGGGTCCAACAGACCAAGAAGAGACCTTCTACAGATTTCATGGAGGTAGTTCAGAAGGACATAACTCCAAGCATGCGTGCGATTCTAATTGATTGGCTTGTAGAGGTAAAAACTCTGTCAAAATTACATATAAAGAACTGTTATGTTCATAGGCATTTTATGGTGCTCGATCAAGAGAAACAACGTATTACGCTGATGGTTCAGGTGAATCTCAGCTTCAGGCAATGTTTGTTTTACAAGAGGTTAAGTGAAATCTATGGGAAGATAATCCCAACAGTCGGAAATTTTACTTTATTGATGATTGGTTGGTCACAAGAAGTGGGAAAGTAAGCTCCCAACCTCCAAAAAACTTTACTTCTACCTTACCAGCTGCCAAAAAATCTTACTGCATTAAACACAAGTGGTTACTTTACAACTTGTTGACCTCTCATCTCACTTCAAATTACTTTACCTCATGAAAACAAATGCATTTTTACATTATGGAAAAGTATACATCTCCTTTACACAACCATTACCTTTCCCATGGATTTGTCATGTACTTTACATTACTAAGTTAATCAAACATCCCTTAAGTAATCTAAGTTTGGCTTCTGGTGGTCCTATCGTGATTCTCAATGCCGTGATTACTTCACCTATTATTGATGTTATCCAATTTGTTGGCTTTCTAATGCACAGCAGCAGCCAATGGTCCACATTCAAAATGGATGGATTTGGATGTGAGATCATCTACTGGAGATTTCTGAGTATTCTTTTCCATTATAGTGCCCATGATATGAAGGATCCCCAATATATGTGCCTTACATTGTGCTTTTTACCACTGATTAAATGGTTCAATCATCATTGCATCATCATCCCCGAAGCTTATCCCCTTTATTTGGGGTTGCTAGATTAATCTTTCTATAGTTTGTTGAATATGAAATTGTACCAATTACCTTATTTACTTGCAGGTAACAGAAGAGTACAGGCTGGTACCGGATACATTATATTTGACTGTTAACTATATAGACCGGTACCTTTCTGGGAATGCAGTGAACAGGCAACAGCTACAGTTGCTTGGTGTTGCTTGCATGTTGATAGCTTCGTAAGTCTCAAGTTTTGATACTCAATTGTTCATTTTCCTCTATGTTTACGCATTTGCATATGTCCGTAGATAGAACAACTGATATGTGATTTAATTTTCTCAGCAAGTACGAGGAGATTTGTGCGCCACAGGTGGAAGAGTTTTGCTACATCACTGATAATACGTACTTCAAGGACGAGGTGTGGTTTTCTCCCACTGGAATGAAGTTCATATATATATATTTATATTTTGTCGCCACCATTGTTTTTCTCGTGTATTTATGGCAGTTTAATACAGATCTTGCAAATGGAAACTTCTGTATTGAATTATCTGAAATTTGAAGTGACAGCACCGACAACAAAGTGTTTCTTGAGGTAATGGCTGATTTTCCATTTCATAAAGTCCCAGAAGGTATGTTTATGGTGCATATGGTGATGATATATTATTTTGTTTCATGAATGCCAAAGGCGCTTTGTTCGAGTTGCTCAAGGAAGTAATGAGGTACCAGATTCATCTTTCTTCTGTGTACATGTTTTACTTCACTCTGTCTGACAAATGGTTTTATCACTTCTACAGGTTCCTTCTTTGCAGCTCGAGTTCCTAGCCAACTATCTAGCAGAGTTTTCTCTCCTTGACTACAGTTTTCTTTGTTTTTTACCATCATTAATTGCGGCTTCTGCAATTTTCTTGGCAAAGTTTATATTGGCACCATCAAGAAAACCTTGGGTATGTATTATGATGGAATCAGTCGCTATGCAATTAAATTCCTTATTATTGGCATGATGAACGTAGCCATAGATGTGGAAATAGCTTTTCAAAAGAGGAAGTATTTATATGAAGATTAATTAACAAAGAAACAGTCTGGTCTCGCTCAACTTGTGATGGGTATTAAAGGGCACAGTTTTTATAATTTAATCCAATTATCTGGCAAATGTCTGCCCTGTTGCTTGATGCAGCTAGCTACAGCTTTTTTCTCTGTAGCTTACAAATGGACAATTACTGTCACATCCCGGTCCCGAGATTACCCGGCCAAGGCAACCCCTGAGGTGTGACACGCATACTCCCGTGACTTTCGCACCTGTCTTGGGTCAAGCACGAGTCACGAAGGAAAAAAATTTCACTTGTGAGACATGCTCATAGGCACCTGTCCCTTTACATTTTCAAAACGGAAGCATCTAAAACCATACAATTATTGGTACCATATCATGAATTGTCCATAGCATTCAAGTTTATACACAAAAGATAATTTCATTCACTATAAAGAAGTAGAGATCATAAAACTTACTCTACCTCACTATTACAAAAGTATATTTAAAAGAAAGTATTCTAACAAGATATACACACTAATCAAATCCAAAATTACCATAGAAGATTTTCGTAGATTGCCCTCAAAAGAAAGACTTATGACGCTCTCCGGAACATGGTTAAACAACACCCTTAGTTGTCCATTCTATTAGGCATGCCGGTACCTCATTGGCCTGCTCCTCTCCCTCCGTGGTCTCCTGAAAACCGGGAGCGGGGTCTGCGTCTGTAACACCAAGAATAGCTGATGAATACAACGATTCAGCAAGTATAAACAATAACAATCTATTCATATTATATCAATTTAGAAATTAGAATTTATAACAATAGATTGAAAGAGAGCATATAAAGGTAAACTAGGCAATTATGCAATCGAATAAATCATGCTTTTAAGAATCAATGATGAATAACATTATACAATCTAGTTGGTTACCACATAAGCTAATCCTTCATCTCTATTAGAGAGGGAATCACGTTGGGATGTCACCAATGACCAGGCCAAAGGTTCAACTGGTTATCCGATCCTGGAGTTCCGGTGCTCCAGACTGTCAACTGCACAGCGACTTTCCGGTACTAAACCAAGAGTCAACCCCGTCGGGTATCATCTGGTCGAAGCTCAGTAGTACCGACTCATTCGAATCAACTAACAATCTGCACTTGAGTGGACTACGCTATCCGTTCATACAATACAATCCAATCACTCATTTCCATTCACAATCTACTCAAGATTTTCTCAATTTATAATACAATTGGAATACATTAGCAATGTACGTTGATTCAGTTAATAGAATGAAGGGAGTACAATCTATGCAGGTGAAGTCATGAATATAGTAAATCAATATGCACATGCTTTATAAATCAAGGGAGTCAAGAACTTTACTAGTCATACTAGTCTAAGTGTTCGCTTCTCATCACGGTTCAATACATTATAAATTATAGAATTCAATATACCGCTTTCCTTAATTTGGTGCCACATTGTATATACAACGTACATTGAATTACCATAGTTAATAATCATGGCACAGAGATGAATTAGACGAGCACTAGACATGCAAAGATCCTTGCCTGAAAAGAACTCCCATGTCAGGGATAATTTCCAGTGGTCAATATGAAATGAAAGGTTCCATTGAAAAGCCCTACAAGGTCCCCTTCAAATTCCTAGAGTTTAGGTTTTTCCTGGGTAGTCGGTTACCTGGCGGTTGCTTGGCGGCTAGCCACCTGGTGACCACTCGGCTAGCCGCCAAGTGACCGCCTGGTCACCGCTGCCCGATCTGCCATTTTTCTTACATTTTGGAATCCTAACCGCCGTCTGGGTGGCTAATCGGCAGGTGATCGCCCGCCCTCTAGACAGCTAGCCGCTTGGTGACCGCCCAACTGCGATCAGAACCTTGATTGATTTTGTTTTGAGCTCTCTCTGAAGCTTTAACATTTCCTTATATTCCCAGACATCACCCGTTCCAATCTTGCATAAAGATTGGAGTCTAAATACTCCTTCACCTTAATTCCATCCCATTCCATCTCAATAAATTTCTAATACCCATTACAAGTGTAATTTTCCCAAAATCCTATACCAATTTAACATTATACCCATGCAAAAGGCTAAGAATATCAAGATTGAATTGGAATAGTAGGATCAACTGATAACAACAACATGCATGGAAAATTAGAGCTTATACTTGCCTTAACTTGAGAATGCACAACCCTTTTACCAAGCTCTTGGTTCAATTGTAAGAAATCCCCAATTACCAACCCTAATAATGAAATTCATGGCAAAAGATGATGAGAATGCATGTAGAGGATGACAATGAGTCTCTTATCTTGATTTGTAAACCAATTCAAGAAATCAGTTTCTGGTACCTCACCTTGATATCAAATGGAGATTGTAGAGAGTTGATCTTGCCCAACAAAAGAGATGGAAAGGTAGTAAATGAAATAGGGAAGCCAAATCCAGCCTTTAATTCCACATGCAAAGTTTTCCTTGAAGATTTGAGAAGAGAGAGGAAGAAATGGAAGAAGGAGTTAAGTAAAGAGCTTCTCTCTCCCATTAATGTGAATGAACGATTGAAATGAGGAAATGCTGTGTTTAAGTGATGGACTTTTCCAGGTTTATAAGGAAGTCCATAATTCTTTGGGCATTTACATTTTAAGCAAATGAAAGCCTACATGGTTAGTTTGAGGTCTAATGAGGAAGTGTCCAATATGAAAGATGACGTGTGTATGATGCAAGATTAGAAAATCTGAATTTATGAAAATGTCCTTGGCTTTACCTAAATGGTTTGGATCAAGTTCAAACTACCTACCCAAGACTCAAGGTCTAACCAAAATCTAGAATAAAACTAAATTACGCTAAAATGATTTAATTAGTATCTAAGCATATTTAATTTAACTAAAATATAATTAATTAAGGTTAAACACAATTAAATTGGGTCGGGGTGTAACAATTACAGCTGATGGCAAACATGTTAACAAGGATTAAATTGCACAGGATTATCAGATTGAGATACTTTGGTGTTTTGACTGTATTATTGTTGGGTTTATGTCTTCTATTCTGGTAGACCGGATTGGTCCATTGGTTTAGCCACGTACCAGGCTTTGGGTTAGGGGTATTTTGATCATTGTACCGTGGCTTTCTTAGAGGCTAAGAAAACAGAGATTATAAATATGATGAAATGTGTAACCCTAGACCTAAGGTGGTGGAATAGTAGAGAGAAAGAGTGAGTTCTCTTTGGCCGTGGACGTAGTCACTTTGCAGAACCACGTAAATCTCGTGTGATTTTCTCTCTTCTTGCGCGTGGCTTGATTCTCGATCGCAGGTATTCACGCTTCTACACGCATGCACACAACGATTATAGGGTCCATCATAACAAACATTATGTATCCCTCAGACTGTGGGTCACATAGATATAAAGCTCTTTAGGATTGAGTTATCTGTATTTATACCAACCGATTGAGCATCCCTTCTAATTGAGGGGTGCCCTTTTGTGATGAGTCAGATACTGATAAACTAATTCTGCCTTATTGTTTTGTTTGAAACTTGGTCATGCAGAATGCTACATTGAAGCATTACACGCAATATCAACCCTCTGATCTTTGTGCATGTGTTAAGGATTTGCACTGCCTTTTCAACAGTCATAATATCAACTTACCCGCAATCAGGGAGAAGTACAGCCAGCACAAGGTAACATTATTTCCTCTATTTAACACCCACATTCGATATTCCATACTGCAGTGAAACTTATACATTGCTGCACCTGAAATTTCTACAATCAGTACAAGTCGGTGGCCAAGAAATACTGCCCTCCTACAATGCCTCCGGATTACTTCCTTGACGCAGACAGCTAGAAGACTGCTAGACAAAGTGACTCCAATACTTTGCTAGTGAGTATTTTGATACCAACATGTGTTCGCAGCTCCTTGGAGATTTTGTATCATTGGGTGTAAGTGTAACCTAGCCATATTTTTTTTGGCAATTGTGCTAAGAATCTTGTCGGCATCTTGACAGTTGGAAATGATCACATTAGATAATCTTAAATCTTAATGGCATTGGAATTGTGAGGAATTTAGATTTTCAATCCATGCATATTTGAGAGCCGAGCTCCTCGTCATGAATTTTCCTTGGTAAAGTTTTGTCTTTGTGTTTTGTGGCGTACATACATTAGCCCACTTTATGGACTGATGAATCATGAGGATTTCCATGGGCTTGAATTTGTACATGTGGCGCTGATAATCTGTTTTGATGACCCAGATGATAGCGGTATGGAGATGCCATGCTCATTGTGGGAAATTTTCTCCTAGGAGCAGGTCATTTACTGCTTTTATGCGGTCTAGCTCTTGGGTGCCACTTACATGCCTGATTTTCACTGGGGATGAGTTACATTAAAAAAGAGTCGTGGAAAAGAATCAGCCTTGTTAGATCATTTTAGCCTTTGATTTAAAAGCCTCTTTTTTTTTGTTTGAGATTCAATCTAACAGTTGGCCAAGGTTGTTTGATGAGAGTAAAATTGGTTTTTGGTGACAGATAATGATAATCAGGCCTTCAAACTCACATTTACCAAAGAATACCAGAAATATCTAAACTTCCAAACTCTAAACCCTAAGCATAGTTTTTGCCAGCCGCCTCCCCATGGGGGCAGTGAGAGCATCCTGGGGATGATGGGGGTTTGAGCCTTGCACGTGGCAATGCAAATATGTCTTAGATGGTGAGCTACAAATTTGATAAGAAAAACAAAATCACTCAGCCACCTTTCTAATCCTATTTCCAGTAATCAATATGATGACATATTGCCAATCTATTGGTACTATAAGTCATATCTTTAATGGTTTGGAAATTATGGAGAGTGTGTGCCTACATGTGTGGGTATTTATCAAAGATAAAATGGAAAAAAATATATGATAACATATATTAAAAATCCGATCCCTTGGGTTTGAATCGAACCACTTAATTAACATATTATGGTTCCAACCAACCAAAAAAAAAAAAAAACTAACATATAGATTATGGTTTGGTTTAATAAAAACTGATCACCTTTACTTGAACCATGCAAGTAAGGTAGTTCAAGTACTGTTGAAAAAGTTTGATGAGAAAAACTGAGATAAAGGTATAATAAGTTCATTAAATAATGAGCAGTCTTATTTTTAAAACTCTAAAACATAATTTTATTTTAAATTTGGTTTTTTTTTTTTTAATAATCATGATGTCCCCCACTTCTAGCCGCATCCAATAAACCACTAGCTGAAATAGGTACCAACAAACCGTAACCTTCACAAGTTCAATTATCAATAGCATCATATCATATCTAGGCTCTTGTCTTCTTGATCCAAAGGCTCAGATTTGCCCAATTAGAGTGTGACCCACTCAACCATAGCATCATCATATCTAGGTCCTTGAACCAAAGGCTCAAATTTGCCCAATTAGAGTGTGACCCACTAAACCATGGCATCATTATATCTAGGTCCTTCATCCAATTAGAGTGTGGCCCACTCAACCATGGCATCATCATATCTAGGTTCTTGATCCAAAGGCTCAGATTTTGCCAATTAGAGTGATGACCCACTAAACCATGGCCCTTCATTTCCTCTTGTGGGGCCTACCTATAGACTCCATGTATATATACTGCCACGCGCGAACCATTTCTTCCGTCTCTGTCTCTCTCTCTGCGAATGGAACTCGGGGAGCCTCAGAGAGTCCAGGCCCTCGTGCAAAGCGGCCTCTCTCACCTCCCATCCCAATACATCCAACCACCAGAATCCCAGCCCTCAGCCCGCCGGAGACCGTCAGATTCGGGCGTCCCCGTCGTCGACCTCTTCCACTTCGACCCCAATCGCTCCGACGATCTGCGTCAGCAGGTCCGGCAGCTTTGCCGGGAGTGGGGCGCTTTCCAGGTGGTCAACCACGGCGTCACGAGACGGCTGCTGGATGAAATCAGGACCGTCGGATTCTCCTTCTTCAATTCTCCGATGCCGGAGAAGTTGAAATACAGCTGCGACGGGAGCGGCCCGGCGACGGAGGGGTACGGAAGCCGAATGCTGGCGAAGGAAGACGGAGTCCTTGATTGGAGGGATTACTTTGATCATCACACTTTTCCTCTGTCCAGGAGAAATCCCAGCCGTTGGCCGGATTCTCCTCCAAATTACAGGTCAGATCTATGTTCCTTGTTTGGGTTTTGGGGTTTTTTCTTTGTCAAGCAGCATGACTATTGTTAAGTTTTTGATTCCTGAAACTTATTACTTGATGTTGTACTAGATCAAGGATGTGAATTTAGTTAAATTTAGCCTTATTCGGATTCTGATAACACGAAATGTAAAATTTGAGGCAATATAATCGGTTGGATTGATCTGGATTAGGTTGGATATGAGAAAGTTTTAATCTTTTTGCAGTAAGATATGTTGGGTTTGTTAAAGTTTTAATCTTTATGAGCAGTCACAACTGAATCATTCCTATTCATTCAATTTGTTTGTCAAAAGCTGAATATGCTCATATATGCAGAAAAGTAGTAACGGAGTATAGTGAATGCATGAAGGTGCTTGCACAGAAGCTTTTACGTATAATCTCTGAAGGTCTCTCCCTGCCTTCTTCATACATTGAAGAAGCAGTTGGGGAAGTTTATCAGAATATTACCATCAGCTATTATCCACCATGCCCACAGCCTGAGCTTGCTCTTGGTTTACAAGCTCATTCTGACATGGGTGCTATTACACTTTTGGTACAAGATGAGGTTGAGGGGCTTGAAGTATTGAAGGATGGTGAATGGGTAACTGTTCAGCCTTTGTCCGATGCTATTGTGGTCATTCTAGCTGACCAAACTGAGGTAGTTTCTTCCATTTGCATTTCAATTTGGACATCTAATGCAGTTTATTAATTTTAAGGGTTTGCTATTCCTTAAAGGCTTTACTGCTTTGTCTGTAAACACATAATTTATTGATCGATGCCTCTCTACCGTGCTTTGTCCAGTCCATCATATGAGGATGCCTTACCTTTTACACCATTTAACACCTAAGCATGATATTAATTCAGATTGTTATCATAGTCACTACCATTACCATACCTACTCACCCTAGTTGCAGCCTAATTGCCAACTCTAGCTAATCACTACTTGGTTGCATACAACCCAACCAGGTCTAATGCGCATGATGCATACCAATCCAGATCATGGCCCGATTGTGGATGGACTGATGGAGTATATCCTTAAAATGCCATGATTGGTAGTCTGTGGATCCAATTAGTGACCATCAAATGATTGGTTGGTTCGGTGCGAGTTTTGTTGCTACAAAGGAAAACAGAGAAATCATGTTGTTAGGATCATCAAAACAGAATAATTTTTGGGTTATAATCTCTCTGTAGAAGGGCTTATGAAATATATGTGTAGTTTATGGGTTTTCACTGTTTTTCTGAGTGGAAGACACATATGGACGTGAGTTTAGTCTCTCAATTTTCACAGTGGAATAAAAAGCTAAATAAGTTTGACTCTAGTCTGGCCTCTGCAGTTAATTTTAGATCAGGGTCTCTTTAGTATGACTTGAGGATTGTTGGTCACATTACATTGGAAATAATCTCTACCTTGTTGGTTGTTTCTCTGACGCGTGTTATCAGCTTCTTAATCAGGTTTCTAGTCTCACTATGCTTTTGTATATTTTCTCCAATTGATCTACTTAAGTCTGTGCTGCATTTTACTTACACCAATACATACATCCTTGTGGTAGGCAATGATATGCATTGATGAAACCATGACCATGCAGGTTCTCACCCCTAGATGTGCATAATGACTAGTGAGGATTTAACAAAGTTTAAATTTATTTCTGATCCAGTTACCTAGATGTCCTTGTACATAATATTCAAGCTCTAGGACTTCCTTTTTAAGAATGCTTCAAAGCTTTTTAACGTAGATGACATGTCTTAGTACTAGTTACATGTTTGACATTACATATAGTGCAAACTCAAGCTGTCCAGTGTCAATGGATATAATAAGTTTGTGTGAACTCAAATTGTTTAAAGGGATTTTAACCAAAAAATACACCATAGACTTGCTTTTCCATCGGCTAATGATAAAATTTTAAAATATGAGTGATTAGTCATTGGAATTTGGAAAGTAGGTATTTTTTTTCCTTTTTGGACCAAACTACCCCTAACTCATTATATCGTGAGTCTGATGCGAGTCCCCTTATTCCCACTATATCAGCTGTTTGGGCTGCGATTACCATTTCCTAGCTGGTCTGCTTCGAGGAAAGAACATTTGGGTTTGATTTCTTCTTTCAAAATGAGTACGAAGAAAACCAAAGGAGAGGGAAATAGGATCTAGAAGGGAGGATGCAAAGGTTTATCAACTAATGCATCTTTTTTTCTTTTATTGGAAGGGATGATAATATTGGTGTCTAAAGCTCTTCTCACAAACCCCCAAGGCCATCTCTTCATCTATTCTTCTCCAAGTTGATGTGCGTTTGCTGTCTGGAGTGCTGATTTGAAGAGACAAATTGGGTTTGTGCTGGAAATGGCTCCATTATTATATACCCCGGATCCCTTTCAATAGCTAGTTTTCTCCTCCTCTGTTTTTTTTTTTTGAATGGTTTCTCCTCCTCTGTTATAATCAGTGCTCTAAAAGGTTGGACCTTGGATGATAGTTTGGTGAATTTTCAGGTAGGAATATTGGTTCTTCTCGAGATGGGTAGGATTGAAAGTAGAGGAGATTTGAGAGAAGGGCGGAAATAATGACAAAATGAAATGGGTTTTTTTTCTTGCTTGATTGTGAGGATATGGAGGAAAATGAAAATGACTAAAGATAAAACAATGTAGAAAACAGAGAGTGGAAGAAAGAGGAGAAGAAAAATATAGAGATGAGGGGACTCATGATATCGTGACTCATACTCACGATATAGTGAGTTATGGGTAGTTTGGTCTAAAAAAAATTCCTACTTTCCACCGATTAATCATTCATGTTTTAAAATTTTGTCATTAGCCGGTGAAAAGTAAGTTTGTGTACTTTTTGGTTAAAACCCCTTGTTTAAGTTATAGTGCTGAGCAAGGAATAGTAAGTCTCACAAAACCAACCCCAAATGTAAGGGATAGGGCATCAATTATGATGGTCATGATGATGATATTGAAAAACCGAGTGCACATTGATAGGATTTTGCCAACAACACGTGGTATGCATCTGAAATAGAAACTTTAAAAGTATTTGAGTGCCTGTTTGTAACCTTAAACTTCGAAGTTATTATGCGTTCCGATAGGTCTTTATATGGGCATTTGCACATTATCCTTGTTTTGATGCAGTTCTTCATAACAACTGTGGGAAAGTAGACCCTTTACTTTATGAAAAACTCCAGAAAGAAATGATATATCCTGAATACCTTGCAACTTGTTTTTTTTTTTTTTTATATGCTGTTTTCATGATTTTTCATTTAGATGATTAGCACTTAAGAGAATTTTGTGAATAGTTTCTGTATCCAGTCAGCAGCATATTTTTATGATTCTTATATTACATGTTTACAGTCTAGTTTCTCTACTTTCAGCCTCTAAGAAGTGCTTTCTCACTTCAATCTTATCTATTTGATCATGGTAGGAGAAAAAAAAAGTTAACCTCTGTTCTTTTTTTTGCACTTAATTTTCCCAATTGAACTTGTATGAACCAATTACAAGAAATTAGTTTTTGCCCTTCTGCTGAAGCATTTCCCAACAACTCTTCACTGTAGATTATAAGCAATGGTGAATATATTAGTGCTCAGCATCGTGCTATTGTAAATGCCCATCAGCCACGGCTTTCTGTTGCAACATTTTATGACCCATCGAAGGCCAGAAAGATATCTCCAGCTTCTGAACTTGTCACAGACTACTCTCCTCTTCGATATCATGGAGTTATGTATGGTGATTATGTTTCTGCATGGTACAGTAAAGGGCCTGAAGGGAAGCGTAATATTGATGCCCTTCTAGTTCACCATTAAAACTTTTCAGTGGCTTCTAAATCTCAGTGTGTACATTAATCTTTGATGATCCATTTTGTTGGAAGAAATAAATAAATATATATATATATATGATCAATAAAATGCATGATTAATTGGAATGCAGAGGCAGCGATACTTGAAAACATAGCGACTCAATTGCTTCCATGTCGTAGTTCATGTGGGTGAGGAATTACATGATCCTTGGCTCTACGATAGCCACGGTGAACTTTTGGGTCCTTGAATGTGCAGCCCATTGTTTTGTGACATGATCCAGATCATTGATCCAGGAGACGCACTTTGGATTAAGGCTAACCTAAGACTATCCTAATGTAGAAGGTCGTAGCTTCCACATTTGGCTTTATTAATTAAAATGTGGATTGTTCCTTGTTTCATTCTTTGGCACTCATATTGAAGCCGCCCGCAAACAGCAGGCTTAAAGTTGCCTGGGATATTTTTTGGGGTGTGGTCTTTTTATAGCTGTTGGATCATTTGTCAGCTGTCGAGGTCTCATAGATAAAGGCTCCTCCATCCAACTCATTGTCTGATTTTTTTTTATTTTTTTTTACATGTATGTGGATTTATCAGCATTACCATTGTAGTGATCAATGATTTAGGATCCTATAATTCTTCTTATGCCTTGTTACTTCCCATGCTACGCTGGGCCTGATCACAGCAGGTTAGATTTGTGATGGAATTATGGCTCTTCTTAGTCATTTTTATGGATAAGAGTTTGAAGATTCTAGAACTGTTGGAAGAAGCCATCAAATGTGTTGGTTGTTGACTCTTTTTTTTTATGGATTTAATATGCCATACAGATTCACCCTTCATACTGTAATAGCGTAAATAAGGCTCGGCCAAGGAAGATGGGACTCGCTAATCTGGAGAATAAACTAAAGCAAGATTGTCAAACAGCTTCAAAAAGTCTGAATTAAGTGCTGATTTTCAAGGAGGAAAGACCAATCCATTTCAATGATGGCTTGTGGGATTTGAAGTCTCCTCCTCTGGTTAACCAGCTGTAAAATAACTAAGCCAAGCAAACAAAGTTAAATCCATTTCTAAACAAAAAAGAACACAAGTCATAAACATAGCAATGGCCAATGAGAAAGGTTTAAGCTTCATCAAACAAATTGGTCTATGAAGTGTGAACCACACGACACAATTATGTACACTTTTGTTGGTGTGAGGCAAGAACCAACAGGACTGTTTAAATGATCGAGAAAAGGTAGCGAAAACAGATGGACAAGACTGTCCACTGTACAAATTTGGATTCTTTAGAGTTTCTCTTCACCTTTTTTGTTCACACTTACACCTCAGAGGGAGACTTTCATAGTATTCTTCAGCACTGTAACGCTCTATGATAAACAGCAGACGTCATAAGAGTATGCCAATCCACACACTGCTGATTTTGGGACTTGTGTGAAGCACACCCAACAATAGCTCTCATCATTGAGTTCTTAAATTATTTGGATTTACTCATTGAGCTTTAGACTATTACCATTATTGTTTCGAGGTTTTGATGGTGTCCATTTGAACAGTGGTGATTTTTGATTTTCTAGTCAGTATGAGTTTGCTAACCCTGAATGATATTTTTATGCTAGTTAAGGTTCTAACCATTGGCGATGACGATGATTGCCATGGACCTAATCTCAACCCAATTACGTGTAATTGGATCTTAATATTGAGACTTGGATCTGGATGTGGCTAGACACTAACAAAGGGCATATCAATTGGGGAACTGGACTTGGTCACGTGACTCAGAAGGGCATGAAGCCCAGTAACTGGGGTGAGTCTGACTGGGTTTTTAGAAGACTTTGTGAGATACATTTGAAAAATGCACAAACGGATATTCTTAAATATTTTAGACATGATCAGATGTATAGATTTGAATTTTATCAGAGTCAATAAAAGACGGATGAAAAGCTCAAAATTGTAATGAAAGCTTTACCAAAAGGAGGTAGGAGCACTGTTACAGTTTGAACTGGTAAAAAGTTTGAACAAGAGTTAGCCTGCTTAATGTTAATGGTCATTGAGATGGGGTTGGAGAGAACTGTCTTGGGGTGGCAATTCCTAACCCCACCCATCAACAAAATCTAGTAATTTGGGGGGAAACGCTGACTACAATTCATGGGTGCTCTTGCCAAGTTAAATTTCTTGATTGTCGAGTCCGGATCCTCTGAGAATTTCCTCCACGGTGACCATGACTCCTCTGAGAATTTCCCCCACGGTGACCATGAGTGGACCAATCACGGTCTGTCACGTTACCGCGGGCAGCCTGCCATGCATCCGGGCAAGGGCTGCCCACGGTGACATGGCGGACCGTGATTAGTTCACTCACGGTTACGGTGGGAGAAATCCTCAGATGATCCCCTGCAAACAATCTGCTAACGCCATTACGGATGCTCTTGTCAAGTTAAACTTCTTGGATACCAAAAAAAAAACCCGACCCTTAGAGCATTCTTACCTTCACTAATCCAAGAAGAGTATTTGAGGAATTTACTGCATAGGACCCCGTAGGACCTCATACCACTTTTGAGGTCCCAAAAACACTGTATGTATGGATAAGGTCCTCAAAGTGCGTTTTTTTTCATCGCCGTTTAGCGAATGGTCGATATCGACCATTCTGCGGGAACCCAAATAAAAATTGGATTTTTCAGGATGGAGAAGAGGGGAGGGGAGGAGGAGGGAGGAGAGGGGGAGGGTGATGTTGCATAGGGGTGGTGTTTCATCAACTGCATCATTTGAAAAGAAATCCCCAAAGTTTAGTTTGGTAAAGGTTTAGTTTCTTTTTTGTTAGAAGTTTAAGTAAAATTAAAAGAGGGAGGCATCCAATTCATGACTTGATGTTCATCTTCTTCTATCCTTTCTTTCTAGTTTCTATCTTCTTTACTCAGATTTATTTCTTCAGCTTTCATCGCCATCAAGCCCCCAACCCAATAACCAAACCATCACAGCCAAAAACTAACCCATCCTCAACCCCAACCCCATCTATCAATCTCAGCTAAATCGAACCCTACTATGCAAATCCACGGCCACTCACACCCATCTCAAAACCATCCCTATCCACCGTCCTCTCAAATCTCCAACCCCACCTTCTCTGTTGTTTTTTTCAATCAATCCTTTCAAATCCCCAACCCATCTCAAAAACTAATTCTATTATCCCTGCTGCACCTCCCATTCCTTTCAATATAATCAACTTTACGAAGGACAGAAAAAACCCTAACATTTAACCTAATCCTTGCAAGCAAGAAGAAAGAAAGCAATAAATCAAGATCATTAGTTGATGAAACACCACCCTCTCCTCCATCCTCCTCCGCCTCCCCTCCCTTCTTCTCCATCCTGAAAAATCTAATTTTTATTTGGGTTCCCGTAAAATGGTTGATATCAACCATTTGCTAAATGACAAAAAAAATAAAAATAAAAACGTACATTGAGGACCTTATCCATACATACGGTATTTTTGGGACCTCAAAAGTAATATGAGGTCTTACGGAATCCTATGCGGTAAATTCATAGAGTATTTGCAGGACCAAAAAATGGCTGAGGAGTATACGAGAGCCTTCTACTTCCATGTTGCAGCCAACTAGGACTAGGAGACATCAAAGATAGAAATCCAGATCTCGGATGATTCAGATTGGTCCTGTCCCACAGTCCCAGACACTCGAGTTTTGTTTCCAAGGAGGACCAGGAAGGTATCTTTATTTTTGTCTTTCGTTTTGTTCAGATGGTGTGTGAGTAAGAAGTTGCTTGTTATGTTATTTTTGTGATATTTGATCTGTGGTGGAAGCCCAGCTGTTAAAACTTTCTTTTATTTCCATTCAACACATCACCTCTCTTTAGAGGAATAAAAATCTAGTATTTTGGGTCACATTTGTGTAGCATTTATAGTTTTTTCACTTTTCTAACACTCCACCTTTTCTATATCTCTATTGGGGATTTTTTTCCATGGATTTGCCGAAAATTAAGTTGAGAAAGTTGCTTTTGTTCCCTAAAAAATAGTTCATTATATTTATATATATATGAAGATGCTCCTATGAGAGATATCTCACCTTAAATGATAGATATTTATCACCTTAAATGAGAGATTGGGTGGAGGCCCTCACATTGATTTCCAATGCCAACAACTTAAATATGAGGGCCCCCACCCTTATCTCTCATATAAGGTGAGAAATGTCTCTTATAGGAGCATCTCTCACCTTACCATGAGAGATAAGGTAGGGGGCCATCACATTTAAGTTGTTGCCATTGGATATGAATGTGAGGGCCCCCACTCTATCTCTCATAGTAAGGTGAGATACTCTCATAGGAACATCTCCCTATATATATATATATATATAAATGAACGGAGCAGAATTCAATTGCAAAATCAGGCTTGATTTTGACTCTCAATTTGATTTTGAACGTCTCAAGTGCAACCCAGTCTTTTCTCTCCTACACTTTTAACGCCCTCTAATAATTTTTGCATGACACAATAACTCCTCCCTTTTGTAACTTCTCTAATAACTCCTCCCACCAATTGACGGTTGATTTTTTTACCATTTAATTACTCCTCCCACCAAGTGACAATTTGTTTTTTTTCCATTAAGATTTGTAATTTCTCCAATAACTCCCATAACATGGAACTCTTTGACCTTCTATCAAGAGCTCCAAAAAAGTGTTTCAACTTCCACAAGCCAAAGCCCTTCCAATACGGACAAAATGACCATCGATCTAATCGCTAGATCTTCCTTGAAAGAAATTTGCTAATAGTGGAGATTGATAATCCTCAGGAGAGGTGGCTCCCTCAAGCGGTGATGCTTGTTGTTCCAGTGATCTAGCGAATATTGATTGATTCGAATAATTTGTATAAAGTGTTTACTTTTGATGTAATCTTTGTGAATAAGCGGGATAATTCGCCGCTCAAGGCTATCGATTTCGGCCTCTCCGTCTTCTTCCGGCCAAGTGAGGGTCGAATTCAATTCAATTCAATTGTATTGAGTTGGGTTTGGGTTCTTAATGTTTTTCGTTTTTGTGTTGTTTGATTCATTTGGGGGCATTTCATAGAACAATAGGTGAGAGGTTTTCGGAGATTGTAGGGAGCCCGTATTATATGGCGCCAGAGGTTCTGAAGAGGAATTACGGGCCGAAGGTTGATATATGGAGCTCGGGTGTCATCCTCTATATACTGCTTTGTGGGGTTCCTCCGTTTTGGGCAAGTATCTTGTGTTGGTTGTTATGGGATTCTGCTCTTGCTCTGTTCTGTTCTTGACTATTATGCTTTTGCAGCTTTTATGTTATGTGTGATTCATGTTTCATGAAAAAAGGAGGCGTTTTTATTTTGTGCAGAGACGGAGCAAGGTGTTGCACAAGCGATTCTTCGTGGGGTGACTAGCCAGTAGCCAATGGGTTGAAGGAGAAATGGAGGTGCAGGTGCATTGGCCGTTGGGCATGGGGGAGATGTATGGCCGGCTACTGTGCTGTGGGCTGGGAAAGAGCTGAGGGGGAATGAAGTGTGGAGGCTGGCAGTTGAGAAGGGGAGAAGAAGACAACAGGGGAAAGGGCATTTTTGGGATTTTGAAGAAAAAAATAAGGACCTCAATTGAAATTAGGGACGGTCGGTTTTACGACATATGACACTCGGACTGAAACTTTCGATTTTACAATTTTGGAATAATCAAAATCGACCAAAGTACATATACTGGACATTGAAAACCGACATTTTAGTTCGGTCGGTCTTTGGTTAATGGGCTAAGCCTAATTTTGTTGGGCTTTAATAATAAAATTTATACTTTTTTGGGCCTAAATAATTAAATTCAAATACTTTTTTTGGGCCAAAATCATACATACCAAATTCAGCCTATAAACTATATAGCCATTACATACAATTACATACCAAGATAAATAGCCAAAAGCCCAAAATATAAAAACCATTAAATCACTCCAAGTCTGCAGCTTACATTTTTTAGTTTTTCTTCTTATTTGTTTATGTTTTTCTTTTTAGTTTTTACTTTTTACAATATTTGTAATGTAAGTGTATCTGACTATGTAAGACACTAAGACTTACATACGTGTAAGTCTTAACTCTTACGTGTAAGTCTTACACTTACACAGATACATATATGTATTATGTCATATAAAATATATATACTATTTAGAAATTTGTTCGGTTGGTTCGGTTTTAACAGAACAGTTTCTACATAATTATAAAAACCGACTGTTGAAAAAAAAATAAACTTATAAAAACCGTTCGGTCGGATTTGTTTAAAAAAAAAAACTATAAACCGGCCAAACGGTCGGTTCGGTTTTCACGGTTAATTTTGACAGCCCTAATTGAAATGGTTTTGGAAAACTTAAGTCCTGTTTTGAAATCAAAATCTAATTTTATCCTGTTTTAAAATTTAAAAAAAATATAGGCCCTATTTTGAAATTTTCCCATAATTTATTGCCCAGGAAGATCTTGCCCACAATTTAGGGAGCATTGATTGATGTGCCCTTCTCAGTCATCATTTATAAGGTTGTTGATATATTGGAGCTTCCTGGGCTAAAAAAACTTCAGACCTATCTTGTGGGGCCCAATCAAAGACCATGGCTCCTGCATGTATGAATTATGGAGCTGGTCGCCCAACTAACTCCAACCAAACCCTTTGATCTTCCTTTCTTTGTATGATTTCTATTTTCATTAGTTTTTGGGATTTTTATGAAAAAATCAGTCTTAATATGATTAAACCGATAAGTAAAGTAAAACATTAAAACAACAGTAGGGGTACTTTAAAAAACAGGAGGTGGAGTTGCCATATAAATTTTTTTTTTTTTAACAAAATACCCCAAGAGTGATAGCGCCGCTTTTCGTAATTTTTTTAAACTCCACAATTTTTCTGGTTTAACCCTTTACTTGGCAGGATCTTGGTTTTATAATTATAATCATTGTGTCAATTTAAGATTTAAACCATGAGCAATCCCTGCTCAAAAAAGGCGTAAGCAATCGACCTTGTATAATTTCTACTTATATTAAATATGGAACAACCTTGCTAGAGGGCCTTACATGTAAGCATCAGAGTCATGGAAAGGAAGGGTGCCAAAAGTTCTCCCATGCCTCACCACTCTCCAAAAATGATAACCATCTAATTATGAAAGGTATGAAGACTTCAAAGTTAATTTAAATTTCAGCTGTTGAATAAATTGGATGGATGATCAATTTGCATGATCAATCCAAGTACCTACAAAAATTGGATAATTCACCAGCCATGAGAGCACTCCGCACATGGGGGAGGGTACTCGCACAAGCAAGGAGAGATTGCTCGCACACGCAATATGGGAGCAAGAGGCAGCAGTCATACACGAGCACAGAAGCAGCACCAGCACCCACAAATGCGGGGTGAGACCCAGTCAACTAGGGTTCAATCCCTAGTCATCCAACTCAGATGTGGGGTCAACAACTTGAATGCTCTTTATGATATACATATATAATGGATACAAGATCTTCTTATGCAGTCATCGATCACACTGATAAGCAATTAGGGTTAGCCCATGAGATTGGTCGGACTAACTTGATTCATTTCTCTCTTTTGTTCTTCACTTTATATTAGTAATTTCTTTGGAACAAAAATCCTAAAAGGGTTCTAAAATTCAGATCCACCAAGAGGATTCTAAAATTCCCAACCTCTGAATGTTTTGCTATACTCTGATATTTAAATTCCTAATAATATAGACTAAGAGGGCCTCGATCAAGGCCTAAGGAGCACTCATCTTAATTAATCACTCACTTTTAGCCATTCGATAGGAAGGGTCCAAGCAGGCCCTTTAGATATATGATGGAGTCCTCACATTTCATCCCGTTTGGCAACCAATTCTCAAGTATTCCTTTTTTTTTTTTTTTGAGAAATCAAATAATTTACATTTGATAATTATAAATCTTTATGAATTTAGGCCTATGGTAGGTCAGAATAGGACTTAAAAATCCTCCACGAGGAATTCTCATTCCAAGGGTGGTGAGGAATCCTAAACTGTGTACACTCCTTCCGAATTCCTCGCCTATTATCAAATATGCCAAATTTTCATCTAGGTGGCTTTTATTATATTATATTTTATTTCATTTTTGTCCTATTAAAATGACATATTAGTTGCCCATCACAACTTGCTTATCATAATGTAAAATATCCAATCACCACCATAGATGTACATCATGTGGGACCAAAATCATGGGCATGCATACCTTCAAAATGTAAGACAGGTTCCATTGTGGGTATGTACAGGTGTCCTGTAATTGCATTAATATGCCAAGTGATTAGGACACATGATGCACAGGTGGTGGCACAAAAAGTGGGTCGGGTGGAATTGACCCAATCAACTTTTGAGATTTTGAAAAATGAAAAGAGGGAAAGAACAACCGTTGCAACGTCCACCTCAGCCCTAATGATGTGATATTTTCGAAGGTGCAATTAAAGGTGGGTCAGTGTCTTCTGATGAACGGACAGGATTACAAATCAGAAATATGGGACCTTGTGGGACCCACTCCAACATGTCTGTTGTGGGCGGCCACCAAATGAACGAGTCAGATCTTGCTGATGTAGGCCATGTGGCGTTTGGTCTGATCACATGGTAGTGGGCCACAAAATGAATGGCTGAAATGTCTAGCCTATCAGAGCCCACAGCCATCAATGGTGGGGCCCATTAAACGATTTTCATTAGCAAAGCATTGAAATTATCACTTTTGGATCGATGTCCTTGGAAACCGAACCCCATCCTCCATAAATTTCTGTAGCTTGTGGTTATCTGTTTCTAAGAACAAAGGTTTTCCAAACTCAAGACAAAGTGTTAAATTAAGGCTTTATGTTTGTCTCACCCATGAGGTGCCTTGAGGACACACCTCCAAAATTCACTGAAAAGTGAAAACAGACGAAGATACACAATTAAGGTCCTTATCCTTACTAAATCAAATTGTTTAGAACAATCATCAATGATGGACCATAGCCAAATTTTAGGAAGTAAGGGACTTGTCAATGCAACTAGGGGATTTGGTGCTCCATGGATTTGGGTTATCCGGGAAGAGAGGAATTCTGCATTCTTGTTTACGATGACCGTTTCAGGATTTTTGTTTGAGTGGTGTGGAATTTTTGCTAGATATTCTTCACATTAACAATTGCAAGAGAGAAAATATATTGCATTTAAATAGATATAAAATATTTAACTGCATCAACTGACATGCATTTCTCTCATCAAAAGTCATCTCAACTATAAAACAAGGTATTTACGATTTCCCTCGATAGTTTATCACGTTTGAAAACATTGCATGATTGTCTCATCATCAATGTTATTAAATATTTCCTTCTCTTGAGGCTATAAGGAATATTCAAGAGGTGGAACCCAAACTGGAATTCACAACAAAAACACACAGCATATCTCATGTAGTAATCACAACAAAAACTCACATTATTCATAGCAAAAACTCAGAAATTATTCATAGCAGTATTCACAGTAAGATACATTATTCACAGCAAAAGTCCAAATTGAGTATAACATACAAATAAAAAGAAAAGGCAGAAAGAGAGAGGCAAGATACATGTGTTGCACTGTCGGAGAGGGAGAGATTGGGCCTGTAAGTGCCTAAAAATTCACGGACTTGGAATGATGGATTAGGATGAGTAAAGTACTCATTGATGAAGGTGGGATGCCTGAAACCTGAAAAGGGAAGAGGAGAGGAGAAGAAAAGGTCAGAGACCCTGGCTGCTATCAGCGCAAGGCTCTCCGATGCCTAAGTCAGTTCAATAACTCAACAAAGGATCGAGAATTAGAGAGACATAGTAAGGGCATTAGAAGTGTGTTCATATTGTCCATACCTGTTATGGATTTTGCTCTTGTATTTATAGGCAATGAGCGTTTGACTTTGGTAGGGAGTCTCGTGACTCGTGACAGGGAGTCCCATCGTAGCCCACATTTCTTTAAATGCAATCCCATCGGACCTTACCCCGACGCTTTGGGAGTCGTGGATGCCGCTCTGTCAAGGATTATGGGCGGTGTAGATAACTTCTTATTGCCATCTATGCATGCCCTTGTCTTGTCGCACATTCTGTAACGTGGTTGAGTGTTCATAGAAGTACAGCTGTCAGTGTCTGTCTTGATTAACATTCTGGCACTGCTGCCTAGCTGGCTCTGCTACCTAGCTGCCTAGATGGAAGCACCTGCCGAGGTGGAAGTACCTGGCCGAGGTGAAGCACCTGGCCGAGATGAAGCACTAGCCGAGGTGAAGCACTTGGCCGAGGTGAAGCACTGGCCGAGACGGATGGTCGAGACATGCTTAGTTGATACTCTTACCGAAGTCAAGATGATCTCCGTATCTGAAAAAATCCCCCACACAATGCCCAACAATGCAAATTAGAAAAACTTCAGGCGCCAGATCAACAGGCAACAAAGATGGTCACATTCAAAGATGTGGGAATGACCATCAAGAACTCTAGCATGCTAGTGAAATAAATGTAAGTTCAGAAAGAAAAAAAAAAAGAACAACCCTTTTCACTAAAATGATTAAAAAACCCATAAATCTACCCCAATGGAATAGAGTAAACTCCATTTCAGTAAAATGATCAAAAACCAAAGTATGCCCCAATAGAACAAGCAGATTATATTTTGTGCAAAACAATGTCCAAAATCGAAAAACCAAAAAATAGGAGGAGAGAGAGATGGTCATATAGAAAGAGGAAGTCGACAACGCTTCTGTTGCCGTTACCGGAGAGGGAGCCTGAGCACCGAGAGGGGAGAAAGAAGTAGGGTTTTGGTTTGGAAATTTTTTGCTGATTTGGAATGGAGATTTGAAAGAAAGCGATTGCAATTCTCGATATTAAAATGGAGCAACACAAGTCATGGGTGGTGCAAATTTGGATTTCATCAGGTGCGGCCGCACCCTCGTGGTATAACATGAGTCTGTCCCTGCTTGTCCCTCCACAAACAAATAAGAATCTTTTTTTTTTTTTTTTGTAAAGAAGAATTCTGCACGGTAAACCGTAGCAACTTTCCTCTCCATCACGGAATCATCTCCTCTACTGATGTGCACCCTTTGGGAAGAAGTTATAAATGTCAATATAGACTCTCAATAATACTATTATACTTAAATTAAGCTGAAGGATTTTTTAGGTGATTTTGACTTAGAGTTATAACTCCCCATGTCCAATGTATAACCACTCATCTCCACTTCCAACATGTAACCACTCGTCTCCTCCACTTTATGTAACCACTATCCCTATCATAATCACCATATCATTGTCATGAGTGTTTGATGATGATTTTGCATAATTTGAGTTTTTCTTAATAAATAAGTAAATATATTTTTCAGCAGCAATTGGTGAACAACTGAGCATGTCCGTGCTAAGCACGGATTGTTATGCTAGTATATACTAGTCTAAGCACTGCTGAATTCTTTTCAGACCCTTGAGAAATAGGCTTTTAGCCCGAGCCCAACCATATATACCTGCAGGTGATGAGGGCTCACGCTTGCCATGTTACAATACTCACCACCAGTTTATGGCAGAAGAAGACTGCACCACTCTAATAACTTGTCTCTTTGCTTAGAATTCTGTAACTCTAGCATTTGAAATTCTCATACACCTACCAGACATAAGTTTCAATATAGAAACAGGTCTGATAAAGCCACATAAAGAGGAATAGAATGCAGCATGGGAACAATAATGTTGATAGTACACCTGATGAGATGTTAATAGAAAGATTCCAATGTGGAGGTCCCAGTTTTAGTATAGATATGTAAAACAAATTAAAAGGAGATGTGCTTGTTAACTTCCCTCCAAAACTAAAGGGGTTTGACAGTTTTTTATTTTTATTTCTTTTTAGATCTACCACTAGGTTCAAGTCCTTGCTGCAAGAGAGAGGCCTCACATGTGGAATGAAAACTGTTACATGGGTGTTCTTGTGTAAAGGGGGTTAGACTGGGTTAAATTTTTGCAGCACATGCACTCATTATTTTTTAATTTATTTTTCCTTGAATATGCTCTCTTTAATTTACCAAAAGAAAAGATAGAAGATCCAAAAACCACCAAAGCTAAATGTATATTAGCCACTAACTGTGGGTGATCATTTTAAAGCCAAGGTAAAAATATGAGAATGTCTTCAGAAGAAGCCTATTATTTAGTTAGGGGTGGCAAATAGGTTGGGTCAAGTTGAGATGGGAATTCTGCAAAATGAGGACAACATTATAAAGACTTGTTTTATATATATCCAATATTGGAAGAAAATTTACCTTTTTCTTTCATTCTATTTATTTTTCCTTTGGTAATAGAACTCACATACCCACTAACTAACAGAACCTGTGGAGAGTGAAATGCATCACCACCGAGCTATCATTGGGTGGTTGCATCTGCCATTGGGTTTATTCATAGAAAACTTGCACTGTTATCATAAGCCATCAAAATTCTCATTTAGAAAAAAAAGCTCCTAGTGGCATTTGAATGGAGAGATATTGGTCTCATCCTAAATCCACATCCCTGTCAATTCTCCTACTTCCCTTGTTGTCAAGCATCCAGGATGGCCTAACAGAAGTTGGATGTTAGAGCTTTGTTTGTAGTCAATGTCTTGATCATTGTTTAATTTTGATGGGAAATGGGCCTCAGTTCCATCTTTTTTCACAGAAAAAGCAAACAAAGAAAAGGTTTGAAGGAGTCATGAATTACATGTATATCAATTACTATTCTTGTTCCCAAGAGGACACACACAGCAGTATTTTGCCTCCGCGGCCATATATGCCGATAGGAACCGAATCATTGGAGGTTGTTGCTACTGTTTATCCTATACTCTGCAAGGGTGGGGAAGGGGGGTTAAATCAAGGTCAACAACACAAGGGGTTCCACAGTGGATAACCCAAGAAAGAATGACTTTGACAGGTAGGACTTGTTTGTCCATGGAGACTAGGGTTCTCCCTATTTCTATTTTCATGGAGAGACAAATTCTGCGTTTATACACTTCTACTAGAAAATTGAAATCCACTCTACTGAGACTCTTTTTTATTTTAACAAAGAAAATTGCATTGCACCAAACAACAGAGGAATAAGCCCAATCAATATTAGAACAGTTTTCCTTTCTACCTTGCAATCTTCTAGTTGCACTCTCTTAAAAGTGTGAGTTTATATTTTACACATGTGATAGGAAAATAAGATATACATCTATATAATATGGGAGGACAGTATTTGAATCCTTATACATTTTGAGCCCTTGGATTTATGTACATAAATCCAAGGGCTGAGATATGTCCAGCATGCTCTACAGACAGTTACTAAACGTCCCCTAAAACACAATCACTTTCCTCGCCTCTCTCCAAGTTTGTCACTCCATATCTTTCCCTATGAGACAACTCAAAGAGAACACAACGATTTTCTTTTCTGATGAGGCTCCATTTTTATTCCCTCTTGCGGAGATTCTAAGCATATGTGGTTAGCAGAAGGCATGTGATTTTCTTCCCCTTTTTTTTTTTTTTCAATTCTCATGATTCCTTTTCAAATATTTCTGCAGTTTAAAGGATTAAAGGGTTTGGTTCTAATTAAAAGGTATAGAAACACTAGAGTCCTGTTTCTCTGTTTTCGTTCATAGGGTTAAAGATCTTGATCTGATGAAGGGATGGAATAAGCAATTTGAGTTTGTGAAGAGGATTTTGGAGGCCAAAAGTGATGTTGGATTGGCAGCCATTAATGGGGTCTTTTCTGCTTGAAACCGTTCAAATCTGTTATAATTATATGATCTGTTTGTAACTAGGAAAAGGTAGTCTCTTGGTGCCCATCACAGCAGATATAGCAGGGATTCTCCTTTCAAGTGCAAACTGCACTTGGTCTTCATGTTCGTCTTTCGGAGCAAATGACATGGCAAGGACATCTATATCAAAGAGAGAGCCTACAAAGCTGGCCACCCCACAACCAACATCCAATACCACGCGGCTTCGTTTCCCCCAATATATATCAGGCAGAGACTCCTGAATGACATCAATATAATGCAGAGCCTTCGTTTCCCCATGCGGGTTTTTCATGTTTGGATCTAGGGTATTTATTTCGGGGAAGGAAAAGTCCGTGTCAGAGATTGGTTTTTGAGGAATGGGTTTAGGATTTTGTTATATTTTGGATCTGAGTCTACGAGGTTGATCAATTTCGTCTGGATCTGGCTCATTACCTTGATTTATTTCACCCAGGTTCGCATTCCAATCTCCTCTTTTTTCTTTTTTTTTTTCTCTCAATGAAATCAAATCTGATTGAAGATCATCTTCAGTGGGAAAATAACGATGATAAAAAAATAAAATAAAAATACAAACGGTTTGTAGATGAGCTCTAAATAAGACTTCATAAGCATTTGAATTTTGAATCTTTTTTTTTTTTGTTATTGCTATTGGGTCCAATCTTTTTCCTCATTGGGTGCTCTATATTGGAGAAGAAGATCATATTATTTGTGTATGAGGTATTTTGAGGAATACACAGTTGGTGAATTGTGGATTCTGTATTATGTTTTTTGGTGTTTGTTGTTTGTAGACAATGCGTTACTAATTAGTCAAACAAGGAATTAAGCAAATGATATGCTCACTTTGGAGAAAAGCCTGTGTCAATTGTCTTGAGATTACTAGATTAGTAGAACCGAGATAGATTTATCTAAGGAGTGAAGTTTCTTATTTCGAGAGTACAATCATTGTGCTAGAGAAAATTGGAAATACATGTAATCCCATGGAACTACATAATTAGGCATACTTATATCTTTATTGCCTCCACATGTAACAATGCACGTTATCTAGAAAGGCTTAAATTTTTTAATTTGACAAAGGTAAGAAATTCACGATGGTTCTTAGTGGGGTCCACAAACAACCCAACCTAAGATTGATAAATATAAGAAACTTTATATTTTTATAATTTCATAGTGGGCCCAAGTTGGAGTGAAATCTGATTATGATTGATTGGTATTATCATTGTCATGCGGTGGGTCCAATGTAGATAAAAAAAAATATCGTGACTCTCTTGCTAATGCTTTCCTAAATTTTCTCGAATCTCCTAAATAATAGGTGTATTCAAAGGAGGTTTATATCCGTAACATGGTTCCATATTCTCTCGGTTTCTCTCTCCAATATTCTACAACTATACTGTGATGTGGCATCATTTCAATGGACAAATCAAAAGGGGCATAAACTCGCAATCTTATTTTGTATATACGTGATGCACCGTGCCTTCAGTGAAGGCACGGGCAATGTACTAGTATGTAAATATTACACATGTGAAACACATTATCATATTTGTCAAAATTACTATTTTCACATGAGTAAATGAATACATCCAACAGTTTTAGAGTTTTTAGATTTTTTGGGCTTTTTGAAAAAATTCTCAAAATCCATGAATAATTAAAATATGAAACTAAACGTCTTGATTTCTACTATTAATACAATAATATTAAACAGTTTAGATCATGAATTAGGTGCCCCACAAAAGTGTATAAGATGAGACCTATTGGTTGACACTTTTTTTCACAAATTACTCAAAACCATGAAGGTATAAGGCAATCAACTTCAATATCTTGGTGTTTATTAGTTCAACAAACAAAGTAAACCGTATGGATTACAAATACGGGGCAACATGAATGAGAAAAATAAAGAGAGTTGGTTTAGTACTTAATCATAAGAGCATGATCCACTTTTACACTTGTATATATTTTCACACTTCATTTACACATCATATGCGGTAAATAATTTTAAAAAATGTAATCATTACACATGTGAATTATTTCACATTTGTATAATACGTAAATCACTGGGAACAAATAATCACTCAGTGCTTTCGATGATGATGGACAATTTGCCATTTAGCATCTCCACTGTACACAGGCAAGTATAGTCTAATCTCAATATAATTGGGCGATGACGTGGTGGTAACAGCTTACATTACATGTAGTGATGTAGGGGCTGATGAGTAAATAACTAAAAGAAGAGGAACAAATGAATAAAAATCAAGAGAGTGGCTACCTACACACTACAAATGACTCTCTACACATTGCATTTTAAAAAAATAATAACAAAATGAGAGTGGCTATCTACACACTGCAAAATGCTCTCTGCAAACTGCATTTTAAACAAAATAAAAAAAATCCCTAAACTACCCATCGACCTAACATGTTCGGCCCTAAGCGGCCAAACAAATCGAGATTGTTCGGCGACACGGGGCCGAACAAATCGAGTTTGTTCGGCCCTGTGTGGCCGAACGAATCATATTCGCCATTCATTCATCTTTAATGGCAATTTACATCTCTTAATTTGTTTCTTCATTTGCTTGTCGCTATTGAAATCTTCGAAAACCACCATTTACTTGTCCATTATTTAAAAATCACAAATTACTAGGAATGAGAGATGGATGAGGTTGGCGAGACAGGGAGGGGTAGGGGGGGGAGCCTGGGCGAGGGATAAGGAGAGGAAGGGGAGAGGATGGGCGGGTGGCGGGCGTCGACGAGCAATGAGAGGAGTCGGCGAAGGAAGAAGCAGGGAGAGGGACGGAGAGGGAGGGGGCGGCGAGGGAAGAAGCAGGGAGAGGGAAGAAGCAAGGAGAGGGAATGAGAGGGAGGGGTAGTTTAGAAATTTTTATTTTTTTTAAAATGCAGTGGGTGGAGAGGAATTTGTAGTGTGCAGATAGTCACACCCTAACAAAATAAAAAAATATTCTAAACTACCCCTTGCCCTCTCCTTCCCTCTCTCTCCCCGTTCGTCGCCCGCCCGCCCGCCCATCCACCCTCTCCCCTTCCTCTCCTCTCCTTCTCCCTCTCTATTTCCCTTTCTTTCCCTCTCCTTGCTAAACCCTAAACCCTGCCCATCGCCACCCGCCCTCCCTCTTCCTCTCCTCTCCTCTCGACTCCCCTCTCCCTGCTCGTCGCCGACCGCCGCCCGCCTACCATCTCCCCTTCCTCCCTCCCTCTCATTCTCAATGGCCAAAGGAAGCTCAACATTTCTAGTGTGTTTCTGCCATTTTTTTTCGGGCTCAAATCAAGTTTGTCCGGGGATACATGGCTGAACAAATCGAGTTTGTCCGGCCTCGTGTGGCCGAACAAACTCGATTTAGAATCAAATTTGCCGAGCCTTCATCTTCAATCGCTGAACAAACTCGATTTGTTCGGCCCTGTATCGCCAAACAAACTTGCAGAAACAGAATGATAGAAACATCCATAGCATTTGCTTCTCCATTTGCTTGTCGCTATTGAAATCTTCAACCACCATTTGCTTGTCCATTACTTAAAAATCACAAATGACTAGGAATGAGAGGTGAATGAGGTTGGCGAGACAGGGAGAAGGAGGGGGAGAGGGAGATGGTGGGTCGGGCGGCAGCCGGGGATGAGTAGGGAGAGGGAAAAAGAGGGAGAAGGAGAGGAAGATGGAGAAGGAAAAAGCAGTGGGTGGCGAGGTCGGGCGGAGGGGGTCGCCGGCCGGCCGACAGGGAGAGGGAAGGAGAGGGAGGGGGGTAGTTTAGGAGTTTTTTTTATTATTATTTTTAAATGTAGTGTGTGGATAGATATTTGTAGTGTGTAGGTAGCGGCTCTCAAAAATCAATTGAATACTGAGGTCTTTGAACTGGTTTGAGCAGGTTCGAACTTTGAACCCGCATGACTCTCTCTCTCTGTCCCTGCTGTGATTCCATGGATGTGGAAATCACGAATGTCCTTTCTAAAAATACATGGAGCCACCTTCATGATTATCATCGTTTTTTTTTATGTTGGACTACTGATTACGAGTGATATTTCAAATTTGAAGACATAAGATCGATCTTTGGACATTTGTGCAGTACTAAGGTGCGAACACCACTCAATTATGAGTATGTTGGGTATCGTTATATGGTTTAACGTACTGATATTAATCAATCTTAACATGTGGGAGTTTGACACTTTTTCAAACATTACTTTGAAGGGTGACAAGATGTTTGCAGGGATGGCAAGTGACCATCCTTCTCTTGTTTTTTTCCTTCTAATCCAGTTAGAGATGCAAATGGGTATTCAGCTGTCCGATTACCTGGAGGATCCGCCTCATAAAAAAAAGTTTGGATTCATAAATGGGTCTGGTTTATAATTTAATGTAGGCCCTAATTGATAAACAAGTCCGGTTTTAGCGTACGAGTCTTTAATGTTGCAAAGTGTAGCTCAAAATCAAGGGATTTAATTGGAAAAAACAGATTAGGTGACCATCATACCAAAAAGGTAATTTTAAGTGCCCTTGCACCAAATCAGTCATTTTGCCCAAAACCGTAATTTTTTTTAACATTCTCTACTACGGTCCCTATCGACCTTCATTTGCAATGTTAAGGGTCGATTGAGACCCTGCTGTCCATCCTAACCTCCAAAGAACTCTCATTTACTTTGTTTGTAGGGTCTCAATCGACCTTTATTTGTAATGTTAAGAGTCTCTATCGACCCTGCGATGTACGCTTATAAATGCACGAAACTCATCCCTCATTCCCTGTTCTTGAAAAAAAACGACCATGGGGCTTTCATGTTCACCATCCATATTCATCAAAACCTTCATTGGCCATGGGGCATTCATACCAATGACTATGTTAAGTTAATATCAATATCTCATATCTTAAATAAATTAACAGAAATCAAATGGAAACACTAGAGACAACTTCAGACACAAATGCAATAAATATTGAGTTCAACCTATTCAAATCGATGCCGAAAGTCACGGTGGATGAAAGCCATGGCATTTTTGTTTGAAGACCTTTTGAAAACAACAAGCATGAAATCCCCCTCTTTAGCTCTTTGTCCATTGTCTTCCAAGAAGGGTTTTAACCATTTTTAGGGCCTTTTTATTTCTTCCAGGTTATGCTATACAATCGACGCAAATCACCCTTTTACAATTCATTCTCAAGTGAAGAGTAGGTGTGTGGCAAAAGAAAAGGCGATATCGAAAAAGGGATGGCAACAGTAAAACCCAGTCGACCATGAGATGACAAACGAAAATGAAAAATGGGTTTTTTGTAGGGAAAATACCTTCGACAAAGAGGACGTTAGAGGGGACCACAATAGCTCAGGACCGCTGTGAATACGCTTGGCAATTGATGTGGAGTAGCAGTTGATGTTGAGAAAGAAGAAGGAAACAAACAATAGAGAAAATCGGGCTTCTAAGCCCTAAAATGTATAAATGGGTCGAAGAACCTTAACATTAAAAAAAAAAAAGGTCGATATGGACCCTAGTAAAAAATGTAAAAAAAAAAATTTACGTTTTCAGGCAAAATGACTAATTTTGTGCAAGGGCACTTAAAATTACCTTTTCGATATGGTGGTCACCTAATCTGTTTTTTCTGATAAAATCCTCCAAAATCAATATTGTTTAAACTTTTTTTATATTTTATCATATAAAGGTAATAGACTTGATGTATTACTATAAGTTGAATAATATCCTTATTTTAAGTAAAAAAATATATTAAAAATGAGAAATAGGTCAAAACCAATTTTAGAATTGGATCTGGCCCTTTAGTCGGACTTGGATCCAATTCATCTGGATCCTTTTATCGAAACCAAGTCTGAAACCAAGAAAATCGGTTATGAGTCTGAATTGAAACTTAAAGACGATTACAGTTCTAAATCCAAACTTGTCCCCTTTTGCATCCCTCACTGAGACCTATGAGCGGCCCTAGTCATAAATAGAAAACAAGAAAGAAAAAAAAAAAAAGCCCTATTCCCAAAGGGTGTAAAGCACTAGCAATAGAAGAGAATTTGCCCCGGCAAGAAGAAGGTCACAAAGATCCAACAATATGTAATTCGGTGAAAACACAGGATATCCAACCAAATGGACAACCCCATTTTCTTGGGTGACCATCCTTCTTAGTAGTGGATTTGGTAGTCTTTTTTTCGGGTTTGGATAGATAAGGGTCCATTGGTGTTTATCAAAGTCAGATTCAGGTTTTGGCTGTCTTAATGCATTTAGTAAGTGACCCTTATATACAACATCATAAACATAAAAGTTAAAAAATAATAATTGGTCTCGACCTACTTACAAGAAGGTACATATCAAATATTTGAACTCCTTTTATTTTATTTTATTTTTTTTTGTAAAAGACTAACCTGTTGCCATCCTTTCATATTCGAGCTACATGTGCTTATTATAAATACATTTCTTACGTATTAGCATTCCACCTGTTGCATCATCCGCCACTGAAATGAAATTTTAGACGACGTTCAAGCATACTATGCCACAGGAGCAATTTTAATCATGTTGAATCCAGATTCTCAGTTAGAAGGACTGCAAGTCCAGTGGACCCAGCTATTGAAATCTGAATGGTTCAAAACAAATATTTTTATATGTATTATTCAATTTATGTCGATCCAAGTTCATTCCACCATTGGATTGACTATTAGATGAAAACGTGATAGTGAACATATATAATATTGTACTAAATAGATGGAGCTAGGATTTTCTTTTAGTAGGCTCACTTATGAAAAATCTAAATCAGTCAAAAAATGACCAATTTCCTTATTATCTACATAAAATTCACTTAAAGAAAAAAAAAAGTTATGTTACAAGTAGATCACATGTAAAGTCCAATTCTATGGGGCTTACTTGATCCAAACTTATGATAAATTTAGCTCTTTTCATACTTATATCTTCACTATGATTTGGCACTGTGCCAAGTTTTGATGCCCATTGATCATTAACCCACGATTGGATTGGATCTCATGAAAAAAAGAAGAGATAAATACTTATTAACATAGTATTAGACTTTAAGGTTGTTGAATCAAGAACTAGGATGATTTCAATGTCCTTGGATGCCATCTACACAATAGAGATGGTAAAAAGAGAAAAGGAAAAAAATATATCATAGGAGAGTTCCACAACAATAGGCCGACTTATAAAACATCTAAATTATTGAAAAACAACCTCCTTATATAGTGTATAGACCTTATTAGATTTCCACTCAAATGACCCAGTTTAAGATTGTTAAATTTTAAAAAATACATATATTCAATAAAATCCTAATAAACAAATTCAATTTTTCCATATAGATCAATTTGACTTGGGCCCAAATCATATTGAGTAATATTTTTCATAGAGAATTAGAGCATTTATTTTATGGGGTATGTTTTTCCAAAGTATAGCCTACTCAAGTGTATCGGCCTAAAAGGACCAACATTCCGAGCTGGTTTAATTTTATTATGGGGGCTTCACTCAAAAGATCTATTAAATACTCTCTAAACATGGTTGGATGTGGGATGGGACATTGACAATAGATGAGATTAGGACGATGGATGACATTGTAGAGAGAGATAACCATAAGATTCTATCTTTTAGGTCAATAATACCCTTGTCAATCTCTAAAACTCTTATAAAGAATATAGAAAGTTGAGGAGGGACAAAAGGGTATAAAACAAAAAATGCCTAAAGACATAGCTATATTTTTTCTTGTTTATGGAAGATGAAAGGAAATTTGAGTGGGGCAAAACCCTATCCTTGTTTTTTATTAAACAGTCACTCCAAAGATGCAACAAACCGAGAATGGCTCCTAGGTGGTAAGGAGCCACAGTTCTCACTCGGATTTGAGTGTTTCAAGCATGGAACATAACCTTCTTCTGTTTGCATATGTGAGTTATTATTACCTCAGATGCGTTAATTATATCTCTTTGCATGTGCGAGACCCCATGACCTTGCATGAGCAACTTCCAATCACCTCGCAGGTCCCATCCCCCCTTAGCAGGGATAAAAAAAATAAAAGAGTAAAGAAAATTTGGATGATGTAAAATTTTATTAGGCAGCCCCACTCCTTTCTAACTCAATGGATCCGGATTCTTCCCATATTAATGGACTTCACCAAGGCCCTCCATCGATTCTATCCTCTCATCATTTAACCCAACTGCAACTGATAAACGGGTGCTGATGCCACACACGTGCACAATTCATCCTAACACGTGTGGCAATTCGTTTCCCGGTTTACCCACATAGATCCACGTCAGTCCTGCACAGAACATAAGGGCATCCCAGATATTTCCATTATAACGCGGGGGCATTTTCGTCAAATTCTCCCGATAAAGCCACCATTTCAACCCCATTTCTGCAGCGCTCTCTCTCCCTCTCGAGTCCGCTTCTGCTTCAGACTCTCTCTCTCTCTCTCTTCCTCTTCTCTCTTCTTCTTCTTCCTCCGTAACGTAACGGATTTATGTCCTTCATGTTCCGTTCTTGAGAATAACATGCTACTGTGCCGATTTCCGGAGAATTTGAAGAGAATCCAAACGCTACGTTCCTTGGCGATTCCATTCGGCATTTGGCATGATGAGGTCTGCAAGCTCTCTCAAGAACCGAAATCTCTCCGAATGGAATCTCAAAAAACCAAAAAACCAGAAAAAAAATCACTTCTTTCTCTTAAAAATCGACGATGATTTCATCTTTCTTCCTATCTCATTCTCGGATTTCATGAGATTAGGTCTCTGATGCAATCCGGAGCCGAAACGGATCTTGTTTTGCCCTTCTTTCCATCGAAATGGAACCTGTATCTCGTCTTCTTCGATCATACGATTTTTCGGTTTTTGCAGTGGTTTTACAGAGCTTTCTGTCGATCACTGGCAAAAGGATCGAATGTTTTGGTGTTTGCAGTGGTTTTACACTAGATCTCGGGACGAGAATCGCTTGCTTTTGGTCTTTCAATGGAGCAGATGGAATAAATCTTGTATGAGATGAGTTTTTGCAGAGATTATAGTCGTTTCCACTACCAGATCCGCTTTTCGGTTTTGCAGTGGAGATGGAATTGCAATTCGTGTTGCTCTCGTAGCGGAAGATAATCTCTTTTGATTTCTCCAAAGGAGGATTTCCATTCCTTCAGTTGGAATTGCTTAGTTTGGTATAGATAGGGCATTCTGATGTATTACTGACCTATCACGAAGGATTTGTATGTCTTCCTTTGCAATTAGAAGCAGAGGTTTGCGTTTGCCTTTTTCTCAACGTTTTTGACCTTGAATACGTGACGATTTCTGCAAATATCGGATTTTTTTCTTTCTCTGTTAGAATTATTGCTTTTGTATGAACTTCTGGCCAGTGTTGGTTTTAGTCGTTTGTTGATGATTTATCTTTTTTTTTTTCAATTCATTGGAAGGAGATCTGAAACTTGTTTTTTCTATTGTTTTGCGGACTGAATCTGATTGTTAGAGAGCGCTGCAACTGCGATGAATCGTCATCTTTCATGTGAAAAATCACATTTTGTTTTCTAGGCCGATGGTATTGACTGCGACTGTGCCTCCTGTGCCGATTTTGTATCATTCTTCTTTGATTTTCCGTTGTTTCCCCACTTTTTCCTGGTTTTTGAGTTGCAATAGGATGGTAGCAGCTTTGTTTGACAATGGAAGATGGGATGGGAATTGCTAAGATTCCCCAAATCGTTTGCCGCAGAAGAAACCATGGCTAGGTTTATGGGTTTTCAATAGTTTGATTGTTTTTCTTGTTTCCATTTGGTGAATGAGAATCTCTGATTCTCCAAACATCATTAAGGTGTGTACTTTCGAAGAATCTCCTGATTTACAAACAGAGAATGCAGCTCTTGATGTATCTGTTATATATTTCTAATTCGTGTGAGTCGGAGTTTTTGCAGGAGAAAAGAGGGTTTTTTTTTTTTACTTGGGCCTCTCTGTTTCTTCTTGTTTTTGCGCCACATCATTTTGGGGGATTTCTACATGGAATCAGTTGGTATACGGAGAATCACAAATTCTCTGTTCTGGTTATCGCGCAAACAAGCCTTCATTTCGAAGGATAGTCGGTTATGGATGATTCCTTTTCCAGTTTTCCAGTTTTCTCTTTTCTTTGCTGGGCGAGAATCCCAGACTCTTGGGATTGCACTAAAACCGTTCTTGTTCTTGGATAGATGAGGTTTCCTCATTTGATCTGTTTCCTGGTTTGCAATACAAATGGCTGTTGGGTCTTTGATGAGAACCCCATCTAGCAGTGATCCTTCTTCTTCGAGGCAAATTGAGAAGCGATTCCAGATTCCTGTATCTCGTAGAGTTAAGGGATTGGTATTGTTTTCTCAAGCAATTGAAGAGTCAATATCTTATAATCTTGTATTATTTAACCAAGAATCCATGGATTCTGGACAGTGGCTTGTCTCTCTCATCTTGTAGAAAAAATGGCTTCTTTATCTTTTCTCAATGGAAGGCAATCTAATAGCTGTAGTGGGTTGTTCTTTTGACGGAAATTGGTTAAAGATTTGAGTTCATCATCTTGTACAATCGCAAGAAATGTGGGTTTATCTTAAAGATACGAAAGTCTACAGTTTTCATTTTCCTTCGTTTTTCTTGATTCATCTAGGATTCTTTTCATTCGTGATTTACATTTTTATGTGCTCGTCTATGGATTTTTTTACATATTCATGTACCCATTATTCCAAGATTTTGCTTCTGGTCTTTGAGTTTATAGCACTGATAAAGAGAATAACTTTTTTCAGATTTCATACTGCTTCTGATCTGCCGACCCATATTCTGTTTTTTCTGCTACAGATACCAGAGAGTGAGCCCGGATTGTCTTCCTCTCTCCAACGGAAGAAAACCCATTTTGCGTATATGTAAGGAAGACGATGCTGACAGTGGAAGAATCGCCAGTTGCAATGGTTTCGAAGGTAAAACCCATAGATTCAGGCATGGATCGACCCCATCTTCGAGCCAAGATCATAACTTCTCACAATTCCTTGTTTCCGATTCACTGCAACCCGAAAATCACACCCTTTCAAAGAGCCAGATCAACCACGAGAGTGGCTCTGGAGGCGGCGATATTCTTTTGCAGTGGGGGCAAAAGAAGAGGTCCCGAGGATCTAGGGCCGAGAGTCGAGCGGTGGCGGATGAGACACCATCTCAGGCAAAACAGACGGTCAAGATTCACCGGAGGGTGGTATCTGGGGTGGAGAAGAGAACGACATCGGCGGCCATGTCGCCTCCTAGTGCTGTTTCCTCTCATAATAGGACTGCAAATCACAGACCCTCTATGCCTGTCCGAGAAACGACTGCAGGATCTTCGCTCTGCAGGTCTGCAACCTTTAGATCTTTGTGTTTAACCATTCCATTTGATGGGTTTTGTTTGAGATGACTGTTTCTTTTTCTTCTTTTCTTTTGTTTGATAACTTGGCCTCTTAGATCTTGTTTCTGGGTTGGAATTAGGAAGAGCCTGTTTGCAATATTCTCTCTCTTCCTTTTTAAGTTTTTAGTTTTTGCAGAGGTGGTTGTGTTGTTTTAGTGGGTCATTATTTCATTGAGGTTACTTTTGGACATTTCTGGGTTTTCAGGTAGGTAGAAAATGTGGGTTGGTTTTCTTTTTTCATTTTTGACATCATGTGAAGGGGGGTGGGTTTTTTCTGCAAGTTGGATTTTTTTATTATTTTTTTTTTGCTGTGATTTTTGTGGAACAGGGTTTCAATATTTTCAGTTATTTTTGCTTTTAGGTGGTTGTATTTGTTATGTGGGTCTGGGATGGAATGCATTTCTCTGTTTTTTTAAAGTTTTTTTTTTTTTAATCTGTTCAATTACCTGAAGATCCATGTCTAGGAATAATACAAGTCTGTAATCACTATCTTGTTTTTTTTTTCTTCTGGTAAGATTAGGGGTGACATGTATTTGGTGTTCGTTTTCCTTATTCTGTTTCCTTTTCCCCCTTTTTGTCCTTGGGGTTGATTTGTTATGGATTTCTTCTTTTGTTACTGAACCCATTAGTAATAGAGCATCTATTATTAGTGGGCTTTTTTTATGTTTGGTAAACTATTTGTAGCCCTTTTACTGTTGAGTAGTATAGATTATATAGATCTCTCCCTTGGAATAGTTGTTGTCTCTTTCACTTTTTCTTGTATTTCATACTTTGTGTCCATGGGCTACAGGTTTCTGCTTTCTGGCTTCTTCAATCCTTCCCCTTTTCTTTTTCTTGGTGGCCAAAGACCTTGAATTATTTTCTCTTCCAGCACAGATACATCTGTGCTGAATTAACAGCTTTTGTTTAATAATCTTCACAGATCTTGGAAGTAGTTGTTTTCTTGTCTTCTTTGAAAACTTTTGCCCTTTTTTTTTTGACTTTTTGTTGGAAAAGTATTGAGTGTTTTCTGCAATTTTCTCTTTCAACCGAGTAAAACCTATCTACTGTGTGCCCTTTTTTATTCTTTTTGTCGTGAAAATCAACTGATCTATGAGTTCTTTGATCCATTTCTCTTTTTTTTTTCTATAGAACCCATGTCTTAACTGTCTCTCTTACTATGATCAGGAACTTAGAGGAGCGATCCAATATTGGAAACGGGTCTCAGTTGGGCAACGGCAACGGCAACGGCAACGGCCGTGTTCATTCTAGATCTGCAGAGAAGAGATCTCCTCAATCACCAGAGAAGATGGAAAAAATGACGCCCTCTTTGGTGGCGCAGGGTGGCGAGAAGCAGAAGAGTACCAATGTGCAAGCTGAACCCATGAATGTTGAATCTGTGCCACAATCAGAGCCAGAAGCCGGTGTGGCTGCAGAGAAGTTGAATATGGATCTGTTTGAGTGGCCAAGGATATACATAGCCCTGTCAAGAAAGGAGAAAGAAGACGATTTCCTTAAGATGAAGGGGACAAAGCTCCCTCAGAGACCCAAGAAGAGGGCTAAAAATGTGGATAAGACTCTTCAGGTATCATTAGAAATAAAATTCTTTCATTTGTATTGGGTTTTTTTGGGTAATTTTCCTGTGATGCATCTCTGTCTTTTTTTCCTTTGTTCTGTTTATTCATTTATTTTCTTTTATGTGGTTTTGGGCAGTACTGTTTTCCAGGGTTGTGGCTTTCTGACTTGACAAGGAGTCGGTATGAGGTCAGGGAGAAGAAATGTGTGAAGAAGGTATGCATCTTTCTTTCTTGATATTTTTTCTTTCTCCTTTCAATCTCCTTATTATTGATTATTTGATTAAACTCGTCTCTAATGAGTAATGAGACAGCTGTGTTTCTGTTTGAAAATGGCAAAGGTTGCCCTATAACCAAATGCAATCTTATGAGGGGTACCTTTGTCATTTATGTGAAATATGGTTTTTCTTTGTTTTTCTGTCAAAACATGATTTTGTTGCTACTGATCATTTCATTGATGGTCTCGTTTTGTTGCTACTGATCATTGATTGTCTCGAGAAAGGGTGGCCTGAAATTTCAGATGCTAGATATTTTATCTTTGTTTATGGAATTTCATTTTGCCCCATTTTACACGTTATTCTTTGTCTGAGTTTCAACTTTTTATTGCTCTCTTGAACAAATGATGAGAATAGAGAAAGGGAAAGGTGCTCTCAAGTCCGTCTCATGTGATTGTGATCAATCCAACCCCGTGAATTTGCACCCACCGAACTCATCCAACTATTTAGTCACCATTAGTTTGAAATTCTAAAAAAAAGTTTTGTCTAAAACCATTAAGCTTTAAGCTTCAAGCTTCAAGGTAATAGATGAAGGGCCACATGGTTATTATTACCCCAACCTCCTCATGTTAGGCATGGCCTGGGTGGGCCGGGGGCCCAAAAATAGTTGTCTCTTTAAGTAGACCTCAATCCACAGATAGATGATTAAGGATGATAGTCTGCAGTTGTAGACTTCTCAGTTCTCACTGTTTGCGGTTGGGGTCATAGGGAGCCACGCTGTTTTTGTTTTGTTTTGTTTTCTTTTTCCTAAATTGGATTACGGGTCTAAGGAGTGATACCTGCACTAGAGGACCCACCACTCAACCACTAACATCATTACCACAACTTCACAACCATTTGGGTCCTCTCAGGACCTCTCCTGTATACGGACTACCATACACAGGTTTCCGATTCGGATAGTGCCAATGTGCCATAGTCCTCACATTTCCTCTCGACTTTTTTTTATGAATGGGTCATCCTCATATCTCTCTCTCTCTCTCTCTCTCTCTCTTACACGCGCTACTAGATTGTTGCTGTTGAAATTCCGTCATTGCTGCACTGTTGATAAAAGAAAGATTTTAGTGGTCCTTCTCATAACTACAACTGTAATGATAAAAATGCTGCTACAGCCATTGATGAGAAAATATTCTCAAGTCACCTGCCTGTGGGATCTACAGGGTTGTCCAATCTCCGCGTGTACATGATTTACCCTTTAATTATAGTCAGCAATGTACAGCTAGAGTATAAAACTATATTGAATGGATAATTAGATGTTTTTTTTATGGCATTTATTGTGGGACGATTGACTGTAAAAAACACCCGTAGGACATTTTTGTCTTGTGGTTGAGGTAACATGCTCCCATCATCGATCAATCTCTCAATGTCTAAATTACTTTCATCTGAACTAACCATGTATATCTGATTGAACCCACATTGGCTATCTGATCCTATACACACATGTATGTAATGGGCCTTACCTCACATCCCATCGATCCCAGAGGACATTCAATTGAATATTACACTTGTGGTGGTGGTTGCAGAAGCGAAGAGGTTTAAAGGGTATGGAAAGCATGGACAGTGAATCGGAGTAGGCGGGGAAGATGCTGGCATTCCATGAGAATCAATTAGAGAGATCAACATGGTCGGTCTACAGGTGGCCTCTGAGCATCAAGAACCCGTGTGATTGGACCAATCAGCATCTCCATATCTTTTTTCTTTTTCTTTTTTTTTTTCTTTCTGTTATTTTTCATTTTACAATTTTCAAATTCAGGCAAGGGATTCCTGTATCCCCATTCTCCTATTCTTGAGCTCTGTACAAATTTGTAGTCTTCATCCATGAAATGAAATTTCTTTCTCCAAAAACTCTACTTTTTTTGTTTGGACTTTTGTTTTCCCTTTTCTTTTTTCTCTTTTCTTTTTCCATTAGCAGGATGCATGAGCATGAGGCTCCACTTAGATGATCCAGAGTTAAATAGTAGTGGAAGTCCGTAGTGGGTTCCACCTGCTTAAAAAAAATTTACCTCCAATTTTGTCATACATGATGGGTCATGAGCCCCACACTGGAGTTCTACAGCTTCAAATCAAGATTTTTCTAGGTTAAAGCGTCGTATCATTGGAACCGTATTCATAATAAACTATAATAATGGCAATGAGAAATAACCTGCTGTAAATCTGACAAAATGTGGGCTCTGCGTAATTTATGGCATTGATTGAGTGTGCCGTTCGAGGGGGTTTTAAATTTAAAAATTTTCAACCAACCCCATATACAACAATTCAAGGAAAGAAAGAAGGTAAAACATACAATTAACACTAGTGGAGAGAGTTTTTGGTGAGGATGGCTGCCCTCCATCTGTCCGATGTTTTGGATTTTTGCTTGTCGTCCACTCACTGCTACCACGGGTTTTTTTAAGTTTGAGGATGATGACACCTTTGATTTTTTTTTTTTTTTTTTTTTTGTTTTTAACAGTGAGGGCTTGAGTAGGTAATTTACTTTAATAAATAAGAAAGAGAGCTGCTAATGCCTCAACTAAAACCTCTCTTTCTACATTCCTTCTCTTTACACACAATTTAAGTTAGAAAATTATCAAAATTTCTCTATACACTTTTTTTCTCCCTAATTACTCTTCCTCTCCCTCACCTTCTCTATACACTCCCTTTCTTCCCCTCACTCTCACATCTCTCTCCCTCTTTCGCTCTCCCGCCCGCCTTTGCCTCTCCTTGTCCTTGTCCCTCTGGCACGGCAAGGTGGTGGTGGTGGTGGTGGGGATGGGGGTGGGTGAGTGTAGAGAGAAATTGAGCGAGATTTGAAATTATGAATGGTGTCCTGTTTTGTAATTTCACGCATGGGTATATTATTCTTAAAATAAGGGATGTGGAAAGAAAAGTTTAGCAGCTCTCATAAGAAAAGAGACGGGTAATATAAAAAAAGAAGATTTTACAATATATATATTCACTTTACAAAAAAAAAAACAAAAAAGAAAACTAAATTTGAAAAATCAACCGATCTTGTAAAAAAAATTCAAAAAGTTGTTATCTAATTCCACAATGAACCTTTACTTTAATTCACTTTACAAATTAGTATCCGGTTCTATACCCGATTTTGAATTAAAGATTACAATCAGATTTCAAAATTGATTCTGACTTCTTTTTTATTTATTTATTTGTTTTTCTTAAAACAAGAATATCATTTTACTTATAAACAATGTATCAAGTCTAATACCCCAAGATTAAATATATAAATGACCCACAAAAAGTTGAATTTGAGCTAGAATTTATAATAATAAAGACTCGGATATTGGTTTAGTTCATGTGTTGGAAGTCATTAAGAATGACAATGGGTCAAGTTTAAACGAAATCTGTCCCGACCCGCTCTTATTAGGCAGCCGGGATCGATTTTGGAAGTGGTTTTTTTTGGTGTGGGGGCGGATTTGAGTTTTGTTGTCTCTACCCGCCGCCCAAGCCCCAAATAAATAATATATGAATCCTTATTACTTCTGTAATAATAGAAGAAAAAAAAAATTATTCTATCCCAATTTTTGGGTGAATTTTTATAGATCCATCCAATTCCAGCGTCTAAAAGTCGTGAATCAGCAACACGCGACCGTGACAGCGGCGTAAAGTCATTTCTCCCAATTGATTTATGATGAATGGCATTGTTGTAGATTTTGAGCATATAAAAGCAGCCCCAATCAGTCAAAACAAACGACCGACAGCTGGCAGTCACTTTCGTCACAACCATATAAACACCTTAGAACGCATTACGAATGGTCAGCACTCAGCAGCCGCCGTGCGTCTCTCTCTGTCTGTGTCTCCAACTCCAAATCCAATCCAATCCAATCCAATCCAATCGCCAACTTTCATCTCCTCTTCTGCAGAGAAACTGTGCCCGAAATGGCTTTCGAGAAGATCAAGGTCCAAAACCCCATCGTTGAGATGGACGGTGAGGATCTCTCCATCATCTCTACACAATACTCCCCTCCAAAAAAAAAAAAAAACAATATTTTTTTTTTTTACTGGATGAATCTGAGAGATAGCTTTTATTATGATTTGATGGACTAAGATCCATCATCTATGGTTTGATTCTGGTTTTTGATCTGTATTGATTGATGTGGATGAATGGTTTGAAGGTTGGCCACACTTTTTATCCAGGGCCCACCTATCCCTGATCCGATCTGATATTCGTTTTAGATTAAAATGAATAGCTTGTTAATCACAATATTTTTTTTCCATATTGTTAATCACATTAGAGCTTTGAATATTTTTCTTAATTATATAATACTATAACATTGTCAAAATTTTATAATTGTTAGCAATAGCTTATTGATTACATGATAGCTGGAAGCACCCCAAGATTCATCTAATTGGTTCTCCTTTACTTTTATCTGAACCTTTTGTGATGCAGGAGATGAAATGACTAGGGTCTTTTGGAAATCAATCAAGGATAAGGTAGTTCATGAGCTGCTTCTATGTACTGTAGTATGAAAATTTCTTTTATCATCTTAGTATAGGAGTTGCCAATATGATGTTATGTGTTTTTTTTTTTTTGTTGACTAAGTCCAATTCTTTGATCTATGCCTCAGCTTATTTTCCCCTTTGTGGAGTTGGATATAAAGTACTTTGACCTTGGTCTCTCTCACCGCGATGCTACTGATGATAAAGTTACAATTGAAAGTGCAGAAGCTACTCTTAAGTAAGCTACACATAGAAATGTTCAATTTATTATTCTACAAATCACAGGGATGGTTGTAGAATTTGTTGTTCACTCACAGTTTCAATAATTTTGTGTTCTATTTGACTGCTTGACATCTTTTTTTTTTTTTTTTTTTTTTTTTTTTTTTTTGTATGGAGCTCAAGTGAATATGGTTTCATTGCAGGTATAATGTGGCAATCAAATGTGCAACTATAACTCCAGGTATCCATTTCTTACCTCAATGCAAAGGACTATACAATTAAGCCATTTTTTTCGAAACCACTTTTATACCATTATAGCTTTGTAGTAACTCATTTTCATTTTGAAAAGGACTTAGCTACTAAATTACAGCTTGTTTTGTCTGTGACTTACAGATGAAGCCCGTGTCAAGGAGTTCGGCCTGAAATCCATGTGGAAGAGTCCAAATGGGACGATCAGAAATATTTTGAATGGTAGGACAGTAGGACAACTTGCCTTGATACTTTCTTTGAAAAAAAAAAAGAGAGAGAGAGAGAAGAAAAATTGAACAACTTATCTTTGGAAAAGGAAGAAAAAATGCACAACTTATCTTTCTGGTGCTTTAAAGGCCTTTATGGGCTGTTTAATTTATAATTAATCTGATATACTTGCTGCAGGAACGGTATTTAGAGAGCCAATTATATGCAAAAACGTCCCCCGACTCGTCCCAGGTAATGCCGATTCTCAATCTCTATCACAATCTTCTATTTAGAATAACCATTAAGAAACAGAATGCATGTGGACATAGTGCTGGTCCATAAGAAATCTGTGGACAAAATGGCTAAAATGTGGAATGTCAGTGATATTTTATAGAAAATGTAAATAAGTAGAAGAGGCGCACTAATATATTGTCATAGTAAAAATTTAGAATATGAGGATAGTTTAGTCTTGCAAAAGTCATTAGAAAATTTGTTTAAAAGCTATTAAGTTTATCATTGTGTTGAATGTATTGATTGATATGACTTATTAGAGTTCCTATTCTTTATTTGACCGTCGCCGTTTTCAGGATGGAATAAGCCCATATGCATTGGAAGGCACGCTTTTGGTGATCAATACCGAGCAACTGATACAGTTATCAATGGCCCTGGCAAGCTTAAATTGGTGTTTGGTAGGTAGTATTTTGCAGCAAAGTGATTGTCCATTTCTTCTTCTGTAGAATTTCAAATTCAAATATGCTGAGAAGTTAGGATTTAGCGTGTCTTTGTAGTCTTCATGACCACTGTCTTGAGTCATTTGTTTTGTGTCTTATCACTAATGTTTCTTTCTTTGCCTGAAATGACAGAGGGGAAAGAAGAAACAAAAGAGTTAGAAGTGTTCAATTTCACAGGTGCTGGAGGGGTGGCTTTGTCTATGTACAACACTGACGAGGTATACACCAAACAACCTTTTTGGTTAACTTGCCAATTTCAGTTTGAAGATGAATTAACCTGGTTCAATCTGCTAAATTCCTTTTGCTATTTGCCTGGTTGGTTATACAGTCCATCTATGCTTTTGGCGATGCATCAATGAACACAGCTTACCAGAAGAAGTGGCCACTTTATCTCAGCACAAAGAATACAATTCTTAAGAAATATGACGGAAGGCATGCAACTTCCTAATGCTTTTGTGCCTATCCTACCTAACAAACTTTATACTACCCTACATCTCTCTGTTGTTTAAATCACATGCACTTTATGCTGTGCATGTTGTGTGTTGGGGCGTGTTGTATGATGTGCTTTTGTCCTATTGCGCTGCAGGTTCAAGGACATATTCCAGGAGGTATATGAGACTAAATGGAAGTCGAAGTTTGAGGCTGCAGGAATATGGTGAGATACCCTGCCCTCATGAGCAGTGTTGATGCATTTCAAAATGTTTTTGTTGAGCTGATAATTAAATTTATAGGTATGAGCATCGACTTATTGATGATATGGTAGCGTATGCCCTTAAGAGTGACGGTGGTTATGTATGGGCATGCAAGAACTATGATGGGGATGTGCAGAGTGATTTCTTAGCTCAAGGTTTGCATGCATTTCCATTTCCTTTCAGCTACTCAATTCTTTGAATTTTATTTTAAAGGGGCATCTCCTGCTATCTAATAATCCCTTTTCTCATTTTAGGTTTTGGGTCTCTTGGATTGATGACATCAGTACTGGTATGTCCACTGTTGCTTTTGTGTGCATGTGGGATAGCGCATTAGGCATTTGGGTGCTGGGAGTGGGATAGCATAGTCTGAGGTCTTGATGTTACTGTATTCTGCTTACATTACATGAGAATATAACTCTGAGAAGGACTAGAAAATGAAAATTTTATGGGAAATTTGGCAGTCATTAGTAACTAATTGGATTTAGTGCAGACAAACTTGATGCACTTTGAATTATATCTGTATTAGACTATCTGTATGTTGGAGTATTCAAACATTGAGATGTGTCTCTGGACCAGGCCTGTTGTGGTAGCTGAGAGATCTTGCAACTCATTTCCATGAAAAAGGAATTAGATGAATGCCCTTAAAACTTAATAGAAGGTTTCACTATATGAACTTGTTCTCGGGTCAATATTTCGGTGCTTTTGCTCAGACTGGAGAACAGGAAGGAGAATTGTAATACCTGTCTCCCCCAAGTCTATGGCTTCAACTTGGCTGATCTATTTCTCACTGTTGGGATTTTTGAAAACCCTGGGAAGTTTTATGGCACATTTGGCATTTTCCTTGTGGCTTCTGTGAAAACTGAAAAAGGAGGGTGACACACTCTTGGTGAGAGTTTTTAGTCATTGTTGGTCACATCATGAAGGTAGAATGATCAATTATATGATAAAATTAGTTTTCCACCATCCCCACTATAAAAGTGAAGTGAAAGACGGTCAGATGTAGGTATCCACCCTAAACCCTTCACATCTTTTTTTATAGAAGTTTCTTTCCTAGGAAACCATTAGGAAAATGACAAACTTGCCATTAGTAAAATAGTTCACCTTCCCCATAAGAAAATGAACTCATGCATATGAGGTTAAATAGTTCTTCTTCACCTTTCACCATCAAACCTGATGGGTCATTTGGTGCCATCATTGCATCCTATGAGATGGATTATGGATGCAAGTTTAAAGACTCAAATGAATTGCTGGTCTGCCTGTTTCCATCAAGGATGCTATTGACTGATTTGGATATGTTTGTGAATCCCTGAAAGTATACTCTACAATGCCAATAATTTCTAAAACCTTTTGGGAAGGAATGTTATATGGCTGTAATGGAGTCTCATGAGTGAGAATGTTGAGAATGGGTGTACCATTCTTCTAACCAAGGAACAGAATGAATGAACTCTAACATGCATAGATGGTAGTGCACACTTATAGAATCATAATAATTTAAATATGGTTTCAGGTGTGCCCTGATGGGAAAACTATTGAAGCTGAAGCAGCACATGGAACAGTTACACGCCATTACCGTGTTCATCAGAAGGGAGGTGAAACCAGTACTAATAGCATTGCTTCAATATTTGCTTGGTCTAGAGGACTTGCACACAGGTATTGGTTTCATTTTCCCTTTTAAGTCAATCACACTTATCTTGGTTTCTCGAGAATGAGTTTCTTAACTTATTAATAAGTTCACTACAGATGGACAGTTAAATTTCTCTATGCAGTTGAGCACTTTGAAAGCCTTCTTCTGTTTAATCAATTTCTTGTCCACTATGTGTGGAAGGAACTCTGCTAGTTCCGATAAATGGGTACTTTGCAGAAGATATAATAAAGTGCTTATCATGGAACTCTTTGAATATTTTGTTTGTTTTCATGCACATTTTCGTTTTTATTTAATTAAATATAACTTTAGCGTTGAACATAAATTTGTTGCAAGGCCACATGGATTTCACTTTACTTAATGATTTACTTCTTCCATATCTTGCTTGTGTAGAAACCTTAGGATTGCTAGACATTTATTAATAACTTGTACTCATCTGCACAGGGCAAAGTTAGATGACAATGCTAGACTGCTGGATTTCACTGAGAAACTGGAAGCAGCTTGCGTTGGAACAGTGGAGTCTGGGAAAATGACCAAAGATCTTGCACTTATCATCCATGGATCCAAGTACTAATTATAAGCTATGCTGCTGCTCTTATGTTGATCAATTGATCAAGAAAACTGTGGAAGGAATTTACTTAACGTTTTTCTATGTGCAGAATTACCCGAGACCATTATCTGAATACCGAAGAGTTCATTGATGCAGTGGCAGAGGATCTGAAAGCAAGGCTGTCATGCTAATCATCGGAGGTGTGGTCCCTTTCATTGCACAAGTTTATCCCAAAGAATGCTCTGAAAGCATCTTTTGATTGACACCATGGTTTTTTCCCTGTATATTTCTTCCAATTTATACACAACGGTTTGATATAATATTGGTTTATTGATATTAGTGTTGTCTTTCCGGGTCTTTGTTACCACTTAACTTGATATCTGGAATTCTGGATACTTCAAAATAGGAAACACACTGATATTTCTCTTTTTACCAGTAAAATCCATGTCCATGTCATATCATGTGGTGTGTCCCTGTTGTATCCATGCCATATAGGCATAATAGCTTGTAACAGGTTGGTTCATTTATTTCGTGCACTTCAGATCGGATACAATATTTTTATTGTATGGTCTTTTCTTTTAGATCTTTTCTTCCCTAGCAGTTTTGCTGTTTTCATTTTCTTTTCATTCTCATGTTTCCAATAAATTAAGCAATTGTATTGTCTCTTGCAGGTCCAAACAGGTGTGCATTGAAGTGATTGTTTTGGTTATAAGGGTTCTGACTTGTGCTGGCAATAGTTGGAAAGAAACTAGAATAAAAGGCGCCCACCCAAATGCTTGGTTGTTGCATTAGACTTTTATATTGTTTTGAGTTTCTTTTTGTTTGAATATTTCTGTCTTATTGGAAATGCGAGTTTTGAGTTGCTAGAGGAGTCAGGATTTTTAATGGGTCATTTGTTGACCTTGGATTCTATGGTAGAAAATTAATGGGATTGGAATTGAGTTTTTCTTTTTCTTTTTTTTGGAAACTTCAGAAATCCTGGATGAAATCTGGCATTTGATATTAGAAAACTATAATACAGCAAATTCCGGAATGTTTGATTTCTCATTCCGGATTTCCTGTCTGATTTCTTCTTTTTTAATAGTTAGGCCCCTCTCTTGTCAGCTTGGTGCAAACCTCTACCATGGAGCCCACCTGATACTCATCCAACCCTTGAGGTTACATGTAGGGATGTGTATGCAGCCCGGAGGATGGGGGTGGGCCACATATCACTTGATTAGATAATCTCAACATTTGATTTTCGAGTCATCAATTTTAAATTTATTCCAATTTGTTTGTATTGAAAAGTATTTATGTTGTCGTGCAAAAAAATTTGTACCGCCAAAAGCGCGCTTGACACCTCGAGCTTTTGGTACGAATGGCTAGCTAAATAAATTTAAGAGTTTTTAACGAGCTTATCAAAAAATAGAAGTTGTTTGTGATGAAACTCAACATTAGTTAATGATCATATTACTGCCAAATTATGATTAGTGACAAATGAGTTTTAAATAAAGAGGGAACCCACCCACCCGCGAGAAAGGGCTTGTGCCCATCTATTCCTCAACAATATTATTGCAGGGCACTAAAATTTTTCTTGTCAAATAGAATAAAGTTGGAGTAAGGAATTTTGGGGACTTGTGCTTTCGGTTGGTTTGTGCACAAGTAAGAATGATTTATCTGTTGGAGTAATCTGAGTTCCAAGTCCAAATTGTTTTAATCCTTGCCATAACTAAAATCTGATAAACAAGAGGGTTGGATCTCGGCTTGTTTTAAAAGTCGAGATTCTTGTTTTTACAACCAACAGCGGTCCAAATTGGAATTCTGGATACACCAATGCAGTTGTTTATATGTTCAATTTCATCGTGTTTGGATCACCTATAACAGTTGTTATACCTTCATTTCATTGTGTCCGGATAACCTACTTTGCTGGCAGGTCCTAATTTTGTTTTCAAAATGCCCCATGCAAATAGGTGCCCAAAAGTTTATTCAAAAAATTGAGATTGAGAAAAAAGAAAAAGGAAAAGACATTTATATATGAGTGTATATGTATCAATAGGCACATAAAATAGGCAAACTTTCTCCTACACATGCACTGGAAAGGTTAAAATGACTTTTCAGAAAGCTGGTATTCAAATTAAAGCTACCAAAGATAACATTCCAAATGCTAGAGAACATCATCAAACACCAGCTTCAAAAATCCCCAAACATCCACAGTTCTCACCATAAATACCTCCACAACACCTCCAATTCTTATTTAGTTCTAAACTGTCCATAAAAATTAAAACAAGCTTATATGGCTCGCAATCTAAAATAAATAAAAATAACAATGTCTTATTGGCATACTCCCCTTTGTTAATAATTTTAGGTTTATAATAGATCATGTCTCACATCTAAATTAAATGCTCGAGTGTGATAGCATTTTCAGTGGAAACATGTATCTTTTCTGTTTTTGATCCTACCCAAGACAACTTGTTAAAAAGCTTAGGTTTATTATTAGATCATGTCTCACATCTACATAAATACATGAGTGTAATAGCAATTTCAGTAAAAACGTGTATCTTTCCTTTTTAAACTATACTTACTCCACACCAGAATTTGTAAGAAAAGCCAAGATATTTGGAAGAACATACATAAAGCAGTTTCTTTTTCAGCCACATAGAAAACCTCTGGAACTTGCATTACTGCTTCTGCGTTTCGCATCCACTGGAACCATAAAAAAGGATGTTGGAGAACATGTTATTATCTTCTTCTGCAATTCTTCCCTGTCCCATTCCAAGCACTTTCTCCTCATACTGCAGAAGGCAGAAGCTTTTCCAATCACTTCAATTCAAAAAGCGAAGAAGTTCCTTCATCTGTATGAAGTTTGGAGTGGAAGAAATTGCAGAACTTGCACAAAACAAGGTGAATTCAGCTGACCCAATTCAGTTTATCGAGAGAAAAATGAAAAGGAACGTGACCCATATGAAGATTTATGGTTTCCGTGTGAATTTTCATATCTGTAGGCTTTTGTGGCAGTTGCTGTTTGTACTGTAATTGGACAGCTTTCCAAGCCTTTCTCTTCTGCTCTTTATGGAAATGGTGTCAATTTTAGAGCAGTTTTTCAATCTGGTGGAATGCCTTCGACGCATTCTGCGGTAAGGAGGCAGTTTTTTGCTTACTGGGTATTTTTTGTTCTTTTGTAAATTTCAATCACCATTACCAATTTCTTCAAATTACCACGATCACAATCATTTGATGTTGAGTTGATCTAAGTGGGTTCCTGTTGTTGATGTTTTTCGTTTCTCCTATTTACTTCTTATCCATGTTGGATTGGCAGGGAGTTGTTGCAGCTTCGACCTCACTTGGTCTTGAAAGGTGATGAGAACTGTTCATTTGTAGTTTGTGAAAGTTGGGTTCTTTTTAAAATGATGGCTACTTAATCTCTGATGCTGGATTACTAGGATTTTTTTTGTTTTCTTCATTTGGTTTTCTTTTACCTGGATGGACTTTATATCATTATATGGATGACTTGGATTTTTTTTTTAAATGGGTGGTTTTCTTTGTTTGGTATTTGGATTTATCTGGGCGTGGTTATGGTTTTGTTTGAAATTTTCTTTTTTATGTGCTTATTTCAATGCAGAGGCCTATCAGATTCAGTATTTGGCATGTCTCTGGTCTTTGCTGCCATTGTCATGTATGACGCTCAGGTATCTTGCTCTACTTTCTGATATATTTTTTTCTGGGCTTTCAATGTAAGCACTCCCTTGATGATTCCCTGTTTGGAATTTGCTTTCAGAATCAACCACATAAGACAGCTACATTGAATTAGGATGAGTTTAGTATAGAATTCTTTGCTTGATTGCTATGTTGTGTTAAATGTTTTTTAGTCCTATGGCTTGTTGTTGCAGTAGTATTTGATGCTGCTAAACAAATAGAAGAGGCGGTATACAATACTCAACCCACATTAATAGAGCTAATGAGTCAACTCATGAGGTCCAACACTAGCAATTCAGTAGTTGCTGGGCTGATTTTCTAGTGATGCATTTATTCATGCAACTGATGAGAATGGATGGATTATGCTGCAAAGAGTTGCCCAATTGGATTATCATTGCCATCTGATCAATACATCCAGAGTCTGACAGTCCACATGCAACCGCACAAGTTTCATTAATTAGATTGTGGAGATTTTTCAGAGTATGAGGTGCTTGTTTCATTTGAGTATCGAAGATGATCCCACGTTATGAATGATTTCGGACACTGAAATATGAACATAATATGGTTGAGAATTGGTTATCATTTATACTCTATTTGAAATATATGATTGTAGGTTGATAAAAAGTTTAAAGCACTAGTATGGCTTTAGGAACTGCAATGGAGTGCTAGAGAAACACCAGAGGTAGGCGTATCTTGCAATATAAGGACGAAACTTGTATAAGTTTCAAGTAAGTTTCAATTATTCCTTAGGGCCTGTTTCTTTACATCCCTTAGGACTGTCTTTGGATGAAGCCCAAATCTCGATTGCGGTGCATATTTGACAAATGGTTGGTTATTTGTTCCACGCAAAGGGCCCAATGCCTCATTCCTGTGGAGGGAGAGAGTTTTAAGTGTCTTGGGGGAGCTCTACTGTAATTTAAGTGCATTCAGTGTACCATAGAGCACCATGCCTCATTCCTTTCACAATTCCTAGGCACTTCTATAATTAAGTTGTGATTCTTTGAATTGTGTATATATCATACTTATCAGTATGATATGCTGCAACTCTTACCGTCATTCTTCTCAAAATAGACCTGTCAAGATTTATAACTTTGGAATGGTTAATAAGACGCATTAAGGACAACTGGGAAGTTCAGTCTCTCTTCTATTACTCAATGGAGGTCTGGAAATCAATATGCAAACTATCTGATAAATTGTTAACATGATACCAAACACTGGTTTGAACTGTTAAGTTGCAGAAGATCTATCATAAAGGTTTTTCCTTGTATAATGCTATTGAGCTAGTCTTAACTCTTTTCAGTGTCTTAACATGTTAATTCCGTTTTGTGCTAATCAATCATTTACTCAGATTTAGTATTTAGATCTTTTTCTATCTTGTTTTCTTGTTTGATAGATTATGATTAAAATACATACAGGGGGTGAGAAGGGAGGTTGGATACCATGCCAAGATACTAAACAAGATATTACTGGAAGCCCAACAGAACTCAACTCTCTGTCCGGAAGAAGATGGTTTGATTAACTCTAAACAAGACACACTCTCCATCAGTTCAAAGAGTTTGCCTTCTTACTCTTCTTTGTCTGAGAAACCAACTACTTATATGCCGAATTCGCTGCCTACGTCTGGTGGATCAGACAATGTAGCAAGAAGAACCAATTCATTGCCATCTACTTTAGCAGTTGTTGGAAAAGAAGTTTTGAACAAGGATTACAATTATTACATTCCACTGAAAGAATATGTTGGCCACACAGAGAGAGAGGTTTTTGTTGGTGCTTTGTTGGGTTTTGTTGTGAGTTTAGTTATTGAAATGATTTTGTAATATGTAATAAGAAAATCTCTACATTGTCAATAGGGAGATATGATAAAAGAAATACTTGGCTAGATTGAGCTGAAAAAAATGGTTGAATGAGAAGGTGATTATATGACCCAGGACCTCGACAGACAAAACAGAGTCCTTGTGGTCACTGTAGCATTGACCTAAGTCCCCATGATACCATTAGCATTGAACCAATATTTAGGGCCTGTTTGTACCATGTAATTGATTTCCCAGTGGTCCAATACTTTGTACTTCAATAAGACCAAGACTTTGCACTTCAATATGACTTTATTTTTCTGCAAGTAGTTAAAAATGAAAAACCAAAAGGTGAATATCCAAAATAAACCTCACTTTTAGTGGAAATTGAATAAAAGGGACACTGAGAAATGAATACCTGACCATCACCCTAGTAATTCAAATTCTAGGAATGCCAATGTCCCTTCTACATCACCACCTTAAAAGCTTCCACCCCTTGCCTCGTATCCTTCACCTCATTCTACTTTAGTAATCTTTCGGTGAAGCTCATTTGACCATAATTTGCTATGAATTCCTATATGCACAAACAGGCTGTGAGTCTTTTCTTTTTCTTTTTTCATAATTTTCTTTTCACGGTTTGTTTTGCATTGTGATCCATGTATGAACGCACGCTCTCACCCAATTAACCTTCTTAGAAATAAATTACTTAATTAGATGAAAAAAAACTAATCTCAGTAATTTCAGGTGAGTTTCAAGAAGAAGCAACTAATATTATGCAGCCCACTTATGAAGGAAAGATGCATATTACAAATGGTACAAAGTGCTCATTAAGGTTGGCCCAGTTCCCACCCTCCCTCTCTCTCTGTCTCCATGAATGTTGGGCTTGATACAATATTTTGCAAATGGGCTAGTCCCAGGCCTGCATTCATACCCCTAAAAGCTAAATCAATCCTGACTGAACATTAGCCCTGATGTATAATGATTTCACTCTCCCCCTTTCTTGATATTTCTGGCAAATGGCAAATGCAGGAGGACTGCACTTGGCCACATGAACAGTGAGGGAAGATCCTGAACACTAGATGAGTAGATATCTTTTGTCAGTGAAACTGAACCTTCACCAGCATTTGTTTGGCAAACACCTGCTTGCATTACAATATTGGAAAAGCCAGAGGATCTTCTGACGGACATCCTTATCTCCATCCTCCAAGACAGTTCCCACCACGTTGATCTGTGTAAGTGGGACACGTGTCATTGCTAATGACACGTGGCATATTGCAACACACGTGGCACATCCAGGAAATGCTGTACCCCTATATAAGGGGGGTGCATGTAGGAGGAGTGGAGAGGTAACTCTAAGTAAGGAAGCAAGAGAGTGTTGGAGTTGAGAGAATAGAGGGAGAGGGAAAAAAAAAGAATGTCAGGAGCACAAGGGGCTCAACCAATGGGTTCGCTGACACCCACCACATACAAGTCGGTTCCAGAAGAAGAGAACAAGGTCAGGACAGTTCTATCATCCACAGAGGATGAGAAAGGCATCAAGGTCGACAAGGTGGAAGATAAAGTAGAGGATGCTGCTGGTAAAGGTGGGCCTGTCTTTGGAGCTGGAAAAGAAGAAGAGAAGCAAGACCTTGGTGCTACTGGCACTGGTTAATATCAAAGAATTTTGAAGTTTCTGGTGAAACTACTTTAGCATAGACTAGCTGATCATAATAATACATGGGGAATTAGGGATAGACATGTGTGTCAAAAATGCAATGATGTTGGGCTTTTAGGCTACTTTTGGATCTTGTTCTGAAGTGGGTCTTTCTCATGATGTGATGGGGAAGGCTGCTCAACCAACACTACTTTTTTTTTTTTTTTTTGTTGTAACAAGTTGTTCTGAATCTGAAGTGGGTCATTTCTCCCTATATGTATATATATTTTAGAGAATGTTGTATTTTATGATATGGGTCATTGTTTGGATACTTTCACAAATCAAATGTTGAAGAACATCTCTTTGATGTTGTTATGGTTGTGCATGAAGTCAAAGGTCATTTCTTCCAACCTTGATAGCATCACATCGGCCATGTAGTTTCATCATTTTGGATAGATTGGTTAAAACACAACCGTCGGTTAATTATGAAGAAAGTGAAGTGGGGGTCTCATCTAATCCGTAGATAAATTTGTGCGTGGATCTTTATTGTGTCTTAAGGTTTATTGGAGGAAGTTTATGTGGGGAAATGTAAGATCTCACGTAGCCAAGAGGCTCTTCAGAGCTTGGGCTTGAATGTGAGGTGATGACCATACTTAGTATGACGCGTTTTGGGTATTTAAGTGGGCTCCAGAAACAAATCTGTGAGGGTGACCTTGTCGGGGCCCAAAGCGCACAATATCAGCCAAGTAGAAATGGGTCATGTCGTTATAGAAATGGTATCAGAGCCGAGAGCAGCTCTCCTATGAGTGGTGGGGATTGTAAGATCTCACATCGCCAAGAGGCTGCCCAGAGTTTGGGCTTAAATGTATGGTGTTGGCCATACTTGGTATCACGCGTTTTGAGTACCTCAGTGGGATCCTAGAAACAAATCCGTGAGGGTGACCCTGCGGGCAGGGCCGGCTCTGAGAATTGGGTGGCCCTAGGCGAGCTCCTAAAAATGGGCTCTTTCTTAGAAAAAAAAAAACACGCAATTTTTTTTTCCTGTAGAAGGAACATTTCCATTATTTAAAACTTTCACAATGGAAACCCACTTTACAGGTTTCCATGAAACCATCATGCAAGAAGCTAGGATTTTACAGCATGATAAATTTCATCATTCAATCAAAGATAATAAATTTCATCATTCAATCAAAGATAAACAATATGGATAACTATAAACTATTCATTCCATTTTCATTAATCCATGCTAAATGAAACCCATTCGGCCAATGGCCAATCCATTCATGAAATCTAACTCGAGACTAGAATCAAACTCAAGATAAATCTTATTAGTCAATCAAAATTACTAAATGCATAGATCAATATTGAAAACAATTATGACAACAGTTAACCTGTCAAAATGAAAACACAGATTTGTGCAGGTATTTCAAAGAAAGAAAGAGAGAGAGAGATCGAATGAATGCATGTTACAACTTGCAAGTAAAAACAAAGAAAAAGAAAATATGAAAGCGGAAGGTACCTGGGTCCTTCAATCCTTCTTCTTCTTCTGCTATGCACCTATGCGTGCTACAGACTACAGCAGCTGGCGCCTAGCTGGTCCTCCTTCTTCTTCCTAATCTTCTCTCCTCTTCTTCTTTGGGGACAGGGTTTTGGATTTTTGGAAAAGGGTTAGGGAAAGGGTCAAAGGGTTGGAAACTGGAAGGGGATTTGAAAGGGTTTTTGAAAGGGTTTTGGAAAAGGCAAAAGGGGATTGGAAAGGGTTTTGGAAAAGGGGCTGGCCGGCTGGGTTTATGGGAAAATGGGAATAGAAAGTCAAAGCCTTAATGAGTGTTGGATTGGGGGGCCAGGGGCAGTTTGATCAAACTCTGCTGGGGGCCATTTGAGTCATATTAAAGAGATTTTCAAAGCCTAGGGGGCCCAGGCCCTAATGTAGTACCACTCAGAGCCGGCCCTGACATGTGGGGGCCCTAGGCAGTAGCCTAGGGTGACCACCCCTCAAAGTCGGCCCTGCCTGCGGGGGCACAAAGCGGACAATATCATACAAGTATAAATAGGCCGGGTCGTTACAGGAAATTAATCATATTAAACCTCACTCTAAATAAGAATGAGGGTTTCCTTTCCTTTTGTCTAGAGGTAAAGATCCAAGCACTACATGAGATCCACTTGGATGCATGTCAATGCTCATGATGATGGAAATGTATCATTGTAAATGTGATTTTATACCTAAATTATCTAAGTCGGGTCATTATAACCATTGATTTTATGGACTGATTATGTTTTATCCATTCCATTCATAAAATAAGTTGTATTTTTTCAAATCTATTCTCACTATTTTCATCTATGTCCTTTTCAACTCACCACCTTTCTGGTCATCTACTTATACAGTAAAATCTCTCCCTCACTGGTACCATTGTCGACCAACATATTGAACATGTCTGAAGTGTCTCAAACGAACCCTTTTTTTATGCTACCATTTAATTCTCCCGAATGTGCTTAGCACTCATTTCTGATTCTATTTTTTCAAGTTTCATTCATCCCAACATTCTCATTCATTTTTTTATGTGTTATTTCCTGATTGGTTAATTAATATTTTGCTGTATAGGTCATAGTAGTTCTAATGCACCTTTATAAGATTTTCCCTTCAATATTATTAGGATACATCAATTATAAAGTTTTTTATTTTTTTTTTCACTTCAACCATCAAGATCTTATCCTATATTTGATATCCTCATCAAATTTTTTTTATCCTTTTTAATTATAGAGCTAAAGCATCAGAAGGAGTCTTTTTGTAGTTTTTTTTTATGTATAAGTTGATGAAGATCTAATTTTTATTATGCTGGGGCTTATTTGCATTAGTTGGAGCATCCTAAGATGGCCCGCAAGGGTCCCGACAAGTTTTGATGGAAAACTTGGATCCAAACAATCCAATTTATCTACTTATATAGTAAAATCAAAAATGACAATTGAAAGATCTCTCCTTTATTAGTCATTTTCCAGAATCCTCCCTGAAAGTTTAGGGTTCTCGTTATCTCTAGATTGGTCTACTCAATAAATCAACGTACCCAATAGTGTGAAAAAATAAACAATAATACAGCGGAAATAAAATCACAAGCACACACTACAATGACACCAGATTTTGCGTGGAAAATCCTAACCGGGTGAAAAACCACAGATTCGAATTGGATCAATAATCAAGCACTATGAATCTCGCAATTACAAGAAACTCAGATTTCCTTCTCATATATCTCCTACCTAAGGACTGAAGTTACCTTGTATCTATTTACGTTTCAACGACTTCACACCGTTGATTACAACAGGCTCAATCATGCGCTTGACTCCTCAAATCTTGTATGCAAAAAGATGATCTTCTACAGATTATGCAGAAGAAACTGGCTCTAGAGAACTTGGCCTAGGGCGGCGTTATGTATATCACAGTGGGGTCAATTGACCACACTAGGATGTTAAAAAGTCTATTATAAAAAAAATTATGTCATGACTCGAAGTGATGAAAAGCTTTTGACCCCACTCACCCACATTTTTGTGACAAATTTATCCTTGCAAAGAGTCAAATATTACTAATTTGCCATTGACCTCACTCACCCACATATGCTTTCCCATTTTAACTATCAACCTGGACATGAATTGCCCTGGCAGAATTAAATGCTTGGTCCTCCATCGCCGGAAAGCAATCCAAATCGGTAAGTATGGCTCTCGCTCTCTTTGTCTCTCTCTAGATTTGTATATCTTTCTCATAATCTCTCAATCTCCATCTCTCTTGTTTGTCTCTTTATTTTTTCAACCATACCGGCATACGCATACATGTGGTTGAGTTTGGCTCAACCACAGAGAGAGATCACGTGGGTATGTTGAGAGAGAGAGAGAGAGAGGTCACAGGTGGGCATTTGAAAATGGGTATGGAAATCAGGAAATGGGTATTTGGAATTAGGTTTTGGAAATCAGGAAATGGGTATTTGGAAATCTCATGAGAGGCATCAATTTCATGAGTGTTGGAAATTGGGTTTTAAAAATGGGCTTTTGAAAATGGATTCTTGTTAATGGGTTTTTTAAAATGGTTTTCTGAAAACTATTTGTTTTGATGTTGTATACTACATGTGTTATTACACATCATAATACAATAGATTCGTTCCTTGCGATTGTATAGGGCTGTTTTATTTGTTATTATCTATGAGTGGGTGTTATTACATATAAATTTATTAGGGATTTGAATTGTTGAATAGATGACTGTTTAGTCACATATATTGAAAATGATGCGTTTGCTAGTGTTGATAATGAAGCTATTATGCAGCGATTTCAACATATAAAAACCTGTCGAGGCAACTATAGGACTTCATGTATTTGGATTTTCCTTTTGGATTAAGAACTATTAGTAACAATGTATTAAAATCTCTATTTATTTTTATTTGAGAATTCAATATTTTCTTTATCGAATTCTCGAAAATAGACTATTTGATAATTTTATATTATGTTTGTCAAATTATCGAAATTAGATGACATATGTTGATAAAGGGGAAATCAAATTTATTCAATTTGCGGAAGATAAGTCTTTTATTGACCCCACTGACTCGAATTCCTAGAGCCGCCTCTGAACTTGGTAGCACAACTTCTTAATAAATCTCTAGAGAAGAATTCTCTCAATTAAATCTCTAACTTAGAACTTTGAGAGGTGAGGTGTGTGTTTATAATAGGCATTGAGTCTTTTAAATAGCTATTGGGTCGTGCTTAAGGTTGCCTAACTTGATTAGGATTAAAACAAGCAGTTTTGGGACAATTAGAATAAAGTTTATAATTTTCATAGGACTCTGCCACATTGTCCGCTCGGGCGGACATTTCATCAGCTCAAGCGGATGAAGTTCTGTTTCAGCGCAAAATGCTTCTGTCATGCGTCTGAGGCTTTTTGACTTGCATCCGCTCGAGCGAAGTTATGGGTGCTCAAGCGGACCCCATTCTGGACTAGATCCGGAATTTCAACACTTCTATTTCATTCAACTTTCTTTTTCTAAGTCTTTCTAGTTTTCTATCTTTAGAGTCCTTGTCTAAAAAAGATTACAACTCAATGGACCCAGGAGTTTTGTCCAACCCACACATGAATTACCCGATGTACAAAAACCTAACACTCCCCTTTATTAGTCATTTTCCTGAATCTATTTGAACTTTGCAAATGAATGGGTCCTTCAGTTTCTTTGAAAAAATCTTCTGAATAGCCTTGCCTGCAATCCTTCTTCTGTCATGTGGGGCATAAATCATAATCAATCACACAATAGTACATACTGTCTGATGAACCCTTTTAATTGTTTGCACCTTTTTTTTATGATGCTAGTAATGACACAACCCACAACATATTTGGTTGGTAGTTTGAACTAGTGTCACAAATTTCATTCTCATGAACAGGGATAAAACAAGTTTTCAAAATTAGAATCTGTTCAAAGAACCATACCAAGACAAGTATAACACAAATTACTGTGAATCGATCAAACTTGAAGGCAATAGGGCCCAACAGTTTAGAACTCTCACTCAAGAGTCAAGAGTCAATTCACAGTTCTTTCCTGTTTGTACGACTGGGAATAACAGGAGATCCAAAGCGTTGAAAGGATACTGCTAAAAGATCGTATCTATTTTGTTCCCTTGTCATTCTTCTTGTGTGGTAGACTCAATGTATTATTCCAATTTCACTTTCAAAACAGATTCCAAGTTAATTCCCATGCTTGGATAATCTATTAGAAAGTAATGTAAATAAAAAAGAGTCAAGTTAGCAACGTTGGAAAACTCGGCGAGATGACTCTCTTGTTGAGTCACTCATATGGACAAAAGACCAGTGAACTATATAGTAATCTCCACCAAATTAAAAATCCATGCTAATCACGAGTATCAATGAAGAGTTAAGATTCTATGTATGTTTAGAAAGGAGGAAGATGAGAGTCCACAAGTAAAGAAAATATATTAGTGAAAAGTGAAGGGAGAGAATGTTAGCACTTGTAGAAACCGAAAATAACTTATTATTAATTGTAAAATCCGAAAATAACTTCCGGTCTAAATTAAATCTACATTATAGTGCTTGAGATTTGGAGTTATTAATTTAAAAAATAATTAATTGAAATGTAATAAACTGATTATTGTACATCTAATTTTCATAAGCATTGGAGTTTTTAGCTTTCCAATCTTGCAAATCAGTGAAAATACAGTGATTGTATGTATGAAAGAGAAGTATACTTTTCCATAAAGCAAAAATATGTTTGTTTCAGAAAGTAAAAGTAAAGTAATTTAAAATGATGGGAGATCAACAAGTGGTGAAGCTCCTACCATGTTGGGACCTAAATCTTGGTACATATATATAAGCATTTACTTCCATTTTCCCCTCATAAGTCATAACCTCAATAACCAACCAACCGCTCCCTGGGAAAAAATTAGGCGGCAAAAGAGACCAAAGCTTCTTCTTCCAAACCCCGCGAAAGCGTAAGAAATCGAAATTCTCTCTCTCTTCTTCTTCTTCTTCTTCTGCTAGGGTTTCGAATCTCACCTGCAAAAACAAGGTTCCACTCTCATCTCAACCCTCAATTAGATCTCGTACCAGTCAAGAAAACCTTCAAACTCTGTTCATGTTCGTCTTTTTTTTTTTTTTCTAATGGCATTTTTTCTTAGGGTTTTAATTGGGACTTTGTTTTCTGACATGCGTTTGATTTTCGAAATGGGGTGTTTGGATTTTACCTTTTTCTTTCTGAAAGCAGGATTCTTGAACGTGATTTTGGCGGAGGAGTGAGATTGAGAGAATGCCGCTGTTGAAACACAAGCCCTTTGCACTTGCAAAGGCTCCTGAGGATCTGAAGCCTGAAGAGAAAGTCTGGATGGTTCGTTTTACAGACGAAGTATTCAGGAGCTATGAGTATCCTTTTTGGTGTTCTTGTTGTAGCTGATTTTGTTGTGGGTTTTTGTAATAAATGCGTCGTGTGAGACTTAGATTCGTATATAAAAAAGCCAACCTTTTGCAGATGTAACAGCACAAACCGTTCCACATTATTCTGCAAATGACTAGAACCCAAACCATGAAGAAATGGGTTCTAATTTAATTTGTGAGATCATAGAGATAGTTTCATAGATTGTCTTAATCAGAAAGTTCATTGTTCAATAGTTGTCACGTATGGGGACTGCTGCTTGAATTTGAGTAGTGTAGCCCACAACCTAGTGGTGAAGCGGTGCCGATGCATGTGAGATTGTTCAGCCCTTTGGAGATTCGCATACTGTAATGATTTACTGTTTGTAGCTATATGGTTGATGTCCCTCCATGCATTATCTAATGCAATTATGTATTTCATGGATATGCAAAAGATGCCTTGATATGCTTGGGATTTTTGAAAAGCTTTCCATATACTTGCAAATGATATGGGGTATAAAGGCATGGTGCAAGTCTGATAGCAAATTAAGAGAAATGGGATTTTTGGAAACATCATGGATGTGAAGATATGTTAGTCACACATTCTGAAAATCTTCCATGGGAATTGAATTTTTATTGATCTAATCAAAAGCTTGGAACTGAATTCAAGCCCCTGAGATGTGTGTTTCTGCCTGAATCAATTTGGCGAGGAACAAATTTCTAGTGCGATTTTAGTATTATAATGTTCTTATCACTGAGATAATTTGAAGATGTTTCTGTTAATTTTTTAATTATATTTATAGAATATTCAGGTACACCTCAGCCATACCTGTGGCTGTGGTTGCACTTGTATTGATACCCATCTCATTTCATATAGCCTGGGGGATTTGATTATTTGACGGATTAAAATTTAAAATGTTACAATCAAATTGCCAATGAGAATTTTATCTGGCTAATGTGCATGCACTTCAACAGCAAATTGGAAACCTCCCTTGCTTCCACTTTACTCATGAAAGCTTATTATTATTATTAGCATCAATTTGTTATTTCTTAAGTAACTAGCGAAAAATAACCTATACATGCATGTGCATGTAGCCTTTCATGCATATATCTTTTCCCATCAGGCATAGCTTACGGTATCTCCATTTTGTTCACTTCAAAACTTGTGAGCTGATGATAAAAGGCTTTAATGTTTTTGATTTATTATATTTATAATACCTAACATGTGATTGTAAACATGTTCCTTAATATTTGTGTGCAGAAATAGTTGGTTGATTATATATATATATCCTAGTCAACCTGATAATTAGGGGGTATTCACAGCTTTTAGTTGGCTATTTCATTGGTTTGTTTAGTCAAGAAAATTTTTCATCAAGTTGTGTTATAAACAATTGGTTGTTAGTTTGAGCTCTTTATTATTTCTTTTTTTTTTTTTGGCAGAGATAGAAAAGCTATCTCACTCTAAACTTAAAAAAGCTAGGTTTCATTTTATTGGGATCAAGTAGGTCAGTGTCTTCAGAGTGTTTGGGCCTATGCCTCGAAGGCTTGCCTCGGGCAAGGCTTTTCAGAACCGCTGGCTTTATTCACGCTTCATATCAGAGGGTACATGTCCCATAAACTGCAATTTGTAATTTTAAGAGCTTATTTACTTAATTTTTTTAAACTAAAAAACATCATAACCCGATTTAAGTTAATTCAACCCTAGTTAACTCATTGAAATGCTTAAAAACAACCTAATTGTTATTTTTTCATAATATATATTTTAAATAGAATTATTCTTTATTAAAAAGGTGTGTTCACGAGGCTTAGCCCCTCATGTTGAGGCTTAATGCCCACTCTTTTGGTGATTGGAACTTCTCATTTCAGGCCTAAACATTTTAAAACATTGGCTTAGGTAGTTGGATGCAATGGGAAGTTTTGACTCTATAGTGAGTTGATCATAATTCATATGTGATTCTCTTCTTTTGAAATGGTAAATTGATTTTATTCCACCAGGAACAGGAAACAACTAGGGACAGCTAAATATGACAGGCAACCACATTTACCAACAAAAAAGGATCCCTGACCTAGACACTCACTACAAAAAGACATAATTACATCACCCAAAAACCTATAAAAGAAAACCCAAAAAAACCTAAAATCTACAACCTACATCAAGCACATTAAGACTCAGTCTCATTTATGGGTTAGAGATGCTTTGTTCTGACTACATCATGATGTGGGTGTGAGGTTCTCTCCCTATCTTCCTGTCCTCTGAATTTATTTTGGTGGAATTGTACATCTACACTTCCAAATGTGTCAATTTTTTTTTTTATGTTGTCATTACATTTATTCCTTAGCCTGAAGCAGAGAATACTTGGAACGGATAAATTTATATCGTCAGAGAGTATGGAAGTGTAAAGCTACAGGAAAGATGCATTTAACTTTTGAGGAAGCATTGGTTTCAGAGCATCAAGCAAGTGAGAAAAGTCAGAAATTCCCCAAAGAATTCATGGAGTATGTACTGCGTCTAGTCCAATTCAGTAAGTATTTTTCCTATCTTCATGTTTGATCATGCACCCTCGTCTTTGTTTAGCAAAGCTGTGGTTGAATTGGCTTCCATTAATGTTGATTCCATGTGATACTTAGTATGAGAGGGTTTACTGTGGGTGGTTACCACTTACCAGAAAACCTCACTTCGAGTCGAAAACCTGTTCAAATGGGAGCGTGTTTCTACTGGGCCAGATACATGGTTCCTAGAGAACAGAAACTTTTAATGTAATGATTGATGATCCAACAGCTAGATCTTACGTCAATGGACATAATTATGCAGAACTGTGAAAATTTTATTACATCTGAATTAATTATAACATAATTTTATGCTTGTTTTCTTTTTCCTAATATCCATGAACTTGAATATGCTGATAGTCTTTAGTAATTTAGCAATTATACATATGCACAGTTACATAAAAGTTTATTTTGTATGAGTATTACATTTTGTACTCCGACAACTGTGATGTTGACTGAGCCATTACTAGATTCTGACATGGTATTTCATTCTCAGAATTAATTGTTTAATTTGAACTGTATTCATTTCCCATGTGAAAGCATTCACTTATTAGAAATTATTCGATTGGTAGGTATGCTGAACCTAAATGATCTTGTTACCATGATATATGAGAGGTTGAAGGACTATTTTTTAGAAGGGGAAGAGTTGCATGGAAGAAAGGAAGATGGAGTCTGTCCTTGCAAAATTTTGGAAATTATAACCAGCAATGGAAGCTGCTGTTATAAATTGGGATGGCTTGATAAAAGCAGGAAAGTGATTAGCACATCTACTGAGGACCCTAAAACTTTGATCAGGAAGAAACTTCCTTTTACAAGAGATCTGCTAAAATTATTCATCAAAGAATCAACTTCACAGAATGATCCATGGGTGGTTCATCATAAATTGGCAATGGAACATGGGATCTCCACAGAACCACCTGAGGAATTCAGAGAAAAGGTAAGTTGCCTACTTATGTATCTAAAGCGTTTTAAGCCATTGAACTCTCTGCAAGTTTGAATTCACAGACAGTTTTTGTCGATAGATAGTTGCAACCATTTAAGGATAACCTTAAAGCTTCTACCTGTTTCTTTGACACTCAGGAGTTCAAGACTAATAAAGCTGGTTCGAAGAGAACGGCAGAGATGGAAAATGCTAATGCGCCTACGTCGAAGAAAAAGAAAAGAAGTATATTTTCTTGCTTATTCATATATTTGCCTAGTCGATTAGTACTGCATATTTTCTGTACTTGCTTCCCCTCATTTGGTCTTTTGGAACTGGTTGAGATTTGAGAAAGATTCCTGAGCTGGTTACTATGTGGCGGTAACTGTATGCTACAGTTTTTCTCTTTGCAACAATTCCTTTTCCTTTACTTTTCAGCTGTCCCTTCTTCTATTTATTTTTGTTTTTTTATTTTCAATGTCCTCAGTAAGTTTCTTATTTGCTCTGGAATTGTATATCTTTATGTATTTGCCCTGTCATGGATACATTGATGGGACAAGGCTAAGATGTTGATGTGTACGTTACTTTTATTGAACCACTGGACTGAAACTTTCAAAACTTGGTACTTATTTTCATGCAAGAATGCCTGTCTGGTGGTCCTTTATTTGTTATTTTTTTATATAACTAAAAAGAAATAACTCCACTTGCCATGAGCTGTTGTCGGTACGGTGTTGACGGCAGCTGTCTCTCAAATTTAACCTATGCTGGACCATTTTGTGTGATCAATCATCAAACCTGCTCATATCACTGACCCATCTATATAGGAACTGGCCCTCAGTTTACTCCAAACGTAGTGCCATGAACTGTTGGATTTTCACTCATAGAAAACACATATTTACACATGAACTATTCAGCAGTGAATATCACTTCGATTGAAGTGAAAGTTGCTCTTCAATTGAAGTGAAAGTTGAGCCAGTACCTGTACACAGAGAGGCATGTGAAATAAGCGAGTTGTAAAAACTGGTTTTCCCTATTCATTACATATGGAGCTAGCTGCTGTCAGCACTGAGCACCATAGACAGCATGTTATCATTTTTCATCTGAAATTCTCTTCTTTTACACTTCTTTCTTTGCTTTGAAGTGTGGGGCAGTTTAATTTATTGCACCAATATTTCATTATTGATTTTCCCCGCTTGATGGTTCTTCCTCAATTGACAATATTGATGGCTTAATGGGATGGTCTATGTCCTGATCCAACCTTCAATTTGAGACAGGAAACCAAAATGCAGACCAAGTGCAAGAATCGAGCCAAGTCATACAAGAGGAGAATCCAAAAGTAGTGAGGATTGAGTATCCCATTGATGATGAGCTAGTAAAGCCAAGTGAAGATGATCCCATCTTTTCTGAGCGTCCTAAGCCTTCCCAGCATTTTATCATTCCCATAGAAAATGTAGGGGACCTTTTAATGGTTTGGGATTTCTGCTCATCTTTTGCCAAGGTTTTGCACTTGTCACCATTTTCTCTTGAGGACTTTGAAAATGCTATTGTCTATGAAGGCATTTCTGACCTCATTTTGGAACTGCACTCTGCGATTCTGAAGCTGCTCATTAGTGATCAAGGAGAGTATTATGCTTTGACCCAGCAAAAGAAGAGAAAAGAAATGGTACTGAAAATAATTACTTGCTTCATTTTTTTATTTGATTTTATCTGAACATCAATTCTCTCTCCTCTTAAGAGCTTTTCAATTATAATAAACTAGCTTACCCCTCTTTTTTATTTATTTCATTGATTAAGTTTTTAAAATGTGCAGATTGCTTCAACAAACTGGACGGAGTATTTGTGTGATTTCGTTGAGTTGGAGAAGGGAACAAATTCTACTGACCACATAAAAATGATTCAACGTGGGCAATACTACAAGCTCAGTATATGTGTCAAGCTTGAGATTTTGCGTGGACTTGTAAATTGGGCTTTGTCGACAGATGCTATTAAAGGGACATTGGAGGTGTACATAAGTGAAACGAAGGTTCTTGTGGCTGCTAAAAGGGAGGAAGATTTGGAAGAGGTGCGAAAAAGAAGAGAGGATAAGCAGCTGAAAGAAATGACATCTGACAACGACAATAGCGTCCAGCAAAATGGTGTTTCTGAGTGCACCAGCCTACATTCTTTTGATTCTGAGCGCAGCTGTGAGCAAACTAAGGATATGCAGAGGGATGTGAACATGGACACACCTGCATCGAATGAAACCCATCATTTAGGAATAAGGTATTACGACACCACACTTTTGTGCGTACCTCCTGACATGCTTACAAGTATAAATACTTGCACACAGAAAATATTGAAGTACATATACATGCATGCATTAATGTGTCCTACATAGAAAGAAATGCGATTGAAACATAATCATAGAAACAAATGCGATTGAAACATAATCAAATCACTTTCGTATAAAATCTATGAAGAGAAACCCTAGTCTTTGACACCTTTTGTTACGCTTTAATATTACTTTTATCCTGGCAAATGATCTGAAATGTTCATTCTGTGGGATTTATAATGGACCACATTCCGAAGGTCACCTTGATCTGAAAATCTTTAGGGTCATGGATTGAGCACAAAAGTGGAGCAGAGAATCTGATTTCTTTAGAGAAACCCAAAAACATCATTTTGATTGTCTCTTTGTAAGAGACAATAGGGGAGAAGAGAGATTCTCCTTTGATGTGCTTTTTGCAAAAGTAGGAGAAATTATTTTCCCCCAAAATGGGTAGTGGAATCACACATTTCGTTGGTGAAACCAAATTTTTATTCTATAAATAGCACATGACTACTCAAAAGTTTCTTTATTGTTTAGAATACTTTTTAAAAAGGTTTTATCCTACGTACTTTCTCCAGCAAACCCCAAACACAAGTGGGGATTCACTAGTAGTGAGAAGTGGTAAATTTCTGGGAAAAAGTATTCTCTTCTCCACCTTCAGATTTCTTCTAGTTTCTACACCTTCTATTGAATACCCGTTTGTCACTCTCTTCATCCAAACAACCCCTAACCCTCGTCGGATGATTATTAAAGAAAATGAGCTGGTCAACAAAACTTCATTTTTTCTTTCACCATCCTTTTCCCTTACTAAGAAAGTCCACAAAAGACCAACAAATGTTAGGATTGTCCGGTACTTTGCACATCTAAAGTAGGTTCTATTGGCCGATCTCCTACTTTCCTACATGCTTGTCATGTGTACACAATCCAACCTCTATTAAAGAACGTGAAATGCTTGTCTTTAGCTCTGTAGTATGTCTGTTTTATAAATTCAGTGTGTTTTTAATTATTCAATACATTTATTCATATGGTTTTACATTCTTCCTTTAAAATCTTTTTTTTATTGGATTTGGTTTTCAAGTGGAAGTAAGCGTGACATTTTAGCATCAAGAAGAGCAATGATGAAGCAAGCTTTCGAAGCGAAGATTGCTATGGAGAAAGAAAAGGAAGCTTCTAGACTGGCTGAGCTCAAAAAGCTGCGAGAGGAAAGACATGCTAGAGAAAAAGAAGCAAAAGAAAGAAAAATGAAAGAACAAAGAGTATATTTACCAATCTTCTTTTTTTCACATACTTGATTGTCATACTATCATTATGCATGTGTACTTAAAAAAAAAAAAAAACTCTATATAACCCTAAAGTTGGAAAAGGATGAGATAACTGGAATTTCTAAGTCTTATGCATGCTATGCTTTCTACTAGCTGGATATTGCACATGTTGCTGAAAAGTTAAATGGGTATACCTTTTTATTCCTTTTTGAAAATGAAATTTTGTCAATATATTTGTAATTTGATTTTATTGCATAGGGATTCATGCTATGCAAACACTTCAAAATAGGCATCAGAATCTTCTAGCATTGCTTCCGGTACTAATATTTTTCGTGTAAAGTATGCATTTGATGTACCCATTTTGTGTTCCCATCATACCCCTGTTGGGTTCCCATTGAACCCATGCTATTTATTTGGATTATATATGCATATTATCATTAGTTTCTCATGTAGCTGGTTGAAAGTGCTGACAACCTCCCATTCAATTTGTTACAGCAAGAAAACTTTGACCTTGAGATGGAAAAGCGATTCATACGAACTGATGCTCTAGGAAAGGACCGGCACCACAATCGTTATTGGTTTTTTCGACGAGAAGGGAGGTTATTCATAGAAAGTGAAGATCATAAAGAATGGAGTTTTTATGCTTCGAATGAGGAGGTATGTGTCCTGACAAAGGTGAACTTTTCTGTCATCGCATCTGTTTGCTCTAGTGTTTAAAGACTGGATTATTTTTCTGGACTTTTAGTATAAAAGACGCTTGCATGGCATTCAAAATCACAAGCCAACCATTGCATAGGATTAGACTGTGACACCAGTCTAGCTGTTTAGATTGATTCATCTGGCATTTTTTCCCTATATTGTTTAATCCTGAACAAACTGCCTATTCAGCAAACCAGTGCAGACCTTTATATATAAAGTTGGCAAAACTAGTACAAAATAGCAGTTTAACCAGGCAGTTCAAGCAGGTTTATCTTTGCGACAAACAAACACCTTCCAACTGTACTATGGGCTCATCTAGATCGGGTCTGCCATGATATCATCATCTTCTTAGCCTCGTCCCACTAATCTGGTGTTGGCTGACACCATGTCATCTTCATCTTCCTCGCCATGGTCATCTTAGTAATGATAATAATAACAATAACAAGAACAATTTGGATTATATTGAAACCAGTGAAACCGCTCATTCTGCCCAGTCCAACTGATGGTTTGTATCTATTTAAACAGTTCTGTCCTGTTTGTGACACATGAATGATTTCATTTGATCTAAACTGTCCAAGGCATTGGTTCTGATCAAATGCAGAATGAAGGGGCTGTCACAGTCTGTTTTTTCAGAACACTGGTCAATAGCCTATGTATGACTTAACCCTTTTCTTTTCTTTTCAGCTTGATGGATTGATGGGTTCACTTAATCCAAAGGGTGTGAGAGAACTGAACCTCCAAAAGCAACTTCAGAAGCACTATTCAAAAATATGGTGTGTCACTTTCTTTGTATTGTTTAAGAAGCTTAGAAGGATGAGAGTCCTGGAATTTTGATCTTCTGATAATCAGTTTCCTAACTCCACATGTTGGTTACTCTGCAGTGCTGCCTTTCAGAAGAGATTGAAAGAAATGGCTCGATCAAAAGAAATGTCTCAAAAGGTTATCTCAGACACTCCCGTTTTAAGGCGATCTGTTCGTGTTTCTGTTTTGCCGGAGGATAAAAAGCTGCCGCCATTCCTAGGTTACGTGAACAAATGGAAATAGGTTCCTCAGTCGCGGGGGCAACTGGAATACTTTCCCAGACGGGTGGATACAGGGGTTAATGATATTCCCAATTCCCATGTGTAAGCATGGATTGGATTCAGCCTATGAGGCAGAGGATGATCTCCAGCCCTTGGATTTCAATTTAAGCACCGGAATGTCCAATACAAAGATTCTTGTGCCTTTAGCCATTTGGCATCCTCATGTGATGCTGGTTGTCCTGTGCAGTTGGGCTCCTGATTATCAGTCAATGCAATTGACTTTTTTCCCCCTTAAAGAAGAGTTATCAAGTGAACACATTGAATTACATTTTAGGCAGAGATGATGTATATTGACAAGATGGTTTTGACTGGTGGCAAGATTTATGATTTTTCTATAAAACTTCCATATTATAACTTTGCAGAATTTCGAAAACAGATGTTCATCAGGGATGAAATCTCCTGCAGCATGAAATATATTTCGCGTTGATGGTTCAAACGTGGGATGTAACAAAATTGCCATTGTCATCATGAGAACAAAGTTGCATTTTCTTCCTGGTTTTTAGGGAGACTGGTGAAATCTTTTTGGTGAGGAAATTAGAGCTTTGATTGCTTTATCATGGTAAGTGGATGGTCAATTATCTGGTTGCAGCATTTCAACCAGTGACCGTTGTCTAGTTCTGCCCACCGTTCTCTGACAGGTGGCATGGTGGGGGATGGTAAGATTACCCATAAGCCCAAAAATCATATTTGATGAGACATTGTTAGCCATTTGAATTGATTTAAGATAGTGCAGGTGATTTGCTTCTTACTAATATGGCCATCCATTTTAAAACCTTGAGTGGACTGCTAGTGGTGTTTGAAGGACTGCTCGCTTGCTACTGGTCAAGTCTCTGAAACTAGGAAAAGAAACAAATAAAACATTAAATGTGCACCTATCAGAAACTGATCCAGGACTAAATGATGGCAAAGAGCAATAAGGAAAAAAAAAAAAAAACTTTACCTTTGGAACCCATGGATGTATGAATCAGGAAAGAAAATTTCCAAAAATTTAACTTAATATTAATATGTAAATTCTGTCATCATATGGTCCCCATGAGAGCTGATGCCTTGACAAATCTAATAGAAAAAGAATAAAAGCTTGGAAACCATTGTTACCTTCCTATTTAAAAAAAAAAAAAAAAAACACTGATGAAAAAAATCGAGCGCCTAATTATACAGAAGAGGATCAGATTTAAAACAAAAAAAGACTACAAAACTATGGGATGCAGAAGTAAATAGTAATATTTTTTTATTTTTGAGTGTTTTGGTCAAATATATGCACTCCCTGTGCTCAAAAGCCTGGTCACAACCACCTAAGAGTTGGTGGAGTGGGTTTGCTCCCCATGTCTTGTATTTAAAAGTTAAAACGAACTCTATATTCGCCGGATGTGCGATTGTAGAGATTTAGTGGGGGCCGCCCCCATGGCCCGAAAATATTCCTATTGGTTCAAAGAAGGGAAAAAGAAAAAATAAAAAGTCTACATGGATTAACTCATGAAATGAACCATGGACTAACTCCATGGTTCTTATCCAAATATTGGATGAGAATCATGGGGTTAATCTATAGACTAAACTCTACGAGGTAGTCCATGTAGCAGGACTCAAGAAAAAAAAAAAAAAAGCCCGGCCTCAGCTTCTTTGTGAGCTTGACCCAATTGCGACCAATCTAGTAGGTTCCTCTTCTTCCTATGGTTGTGAGCTGATTCATTCATCCCACTTGTGCTTGGCCCAGTTTATGAGTGTGGGCAGGCAGAGGCCAAAGGGCAAAAGACCAAGAGGCCCCAGCATCAATGGCCAGTCGGCGCTGGAGAAGGTCTGCTCCAAGGCCACAAACTCTTTTGCCTCTCCACAATCGTAACCTCTACCACACTCTCTCTTGCTGGTTGGTACTACTTAAAAACCCTTTCTCAACACTAACAAAACCCTTTGTTGCAATTTTATTCTTCTAGTTACCAAACCCAATCTGTCTTGTGATTTTTCAGGTATTGTGATTTCAAGATATCTGCTTTCAATGAACCCCTCTTCTCTTTTGGACATAAATATGCCAGGCATGTCTTTTCTTTTATTACATCACATCTCCATTGGACTAATTCTAATTTTTTTTTTTATATTTACTGAAAATTGGGTGTTAATTTTGTACTTTTATTGCTCACAGATTCTTGCGAGTTTGGTTCTCGGCGGGGGTCGGATTTAGCTTTGCCGTGTTAATTATAGCTACAATGGTTAGAACATTGTGGTCCTTTTCATTTATTATTTGTGGATATGCTGACACCCTATTCTTGTTTTGGTTTCACCATTTCAAACATTTCAATTTTTAAGGACATGAACTTGGGACCATATCTTGGTAGACAAGGAATCAGGTTTCAATCCCACGGTGCATATTTTTTTTTTTTCAATGTTATTGTAATTCATCCTTCACTCACAATTACAAACAACAATAACTTTGTGCAAAGAAGTGAATAATCATATCATAAATGAGGAGTGCATTCCTTCCTTTTTACTTGTAATGAGGAGGGCATCTTGAATACAATGACAGGATCTCATGATCAGCATATTTTTCTGAAGTGTGGGTTATCTCATTTTTTTCTCTATCAACATTTGGAAACAAAATATTTGATTCAGTCACTGATATCAAATTATCATAAAAGGAAAATGGGGTGATTGATGCTCCATTTTTTTTTTTTTTCATGCTAGGACTGTTTTTTGCAATTTACACACTCAAATACACTACATATCCCCCCCATATTTCTCCTGCAGTGTTACTTTGATTTGAGATTTGGGCCTTCAGATACTTACTTCATAGGTTGATGCTCTTTCGGTTGCCAGATTCTACTTTGGGAATCAGCTGGAGCTTTAGCTCTATACTATGGGAGCAGTGATCTTAGGCATCTTTCAAAGGGCGTATTGTTTGGCCTCTCTCCTTTGGTTGGTTGCTGCCACTATCTTTTGGGCTACACTTGACTTGAATTGTGCTTGACTCATTTATGATCTCTTTTATCTGCTATGCAGCTTCCCAGTTTGCACATATGGATTACAGATGCTGGATATATGATCTTCTCAACATTGATTTCTGTAGCTGTTCATGAATTTGGACATGCTGTTGCTGCTGCAAGGTCAGTTTCTTGGTTGCTGCTATTCACAGCATTTATAGAACAATCTGGTATTGCAGATTTGCATATGTACTTACTGGCATGCTGATTAATTGATAAAGAAATGTTATACCTATATCCTTTACGGGAGTAATGTCAATTACCATTTGTGTTCAAATTGAAACTCTCCCTTTCATCTACATTGCCTTATGAATGTTGACCATTCCTTCTATATTTACATTCTTTAATACAAAATTATGGTGATGGTTGGATGATATGATGCCCAGAAATGACATGGATGTGACGGATACCCCATGGATTCCATAGGGACAAGTATTTTACACATAAAAAAAATTAGTTTAACTTAGTACCTAAGTGTCAGTAAGCTTCAATGTTTCAGGTCAATCATGTAAGGTATGAGTTGGAAATAGCAGATATGATCAGAGTAGGTTGGTCAAAATAGAGACGAGAGCAGAATGCTATTTGATCATCAAGTGCTACTTCAAATGAAGGTTCATATTTAAGATGACAGCTAGACATGCACAAAGTTAAATGTTGGCAACAGCGAAACAAGAAGTTTAAGTACTCAGAGCCAAGATGTGTATGCTAGGGTGGATTTGTGAAGTTATGAAGAAGGGCATAATTAGGATTCTTTCCATTTAAATAGGTTGAAACTTGAAAACCATTACTTAGCTTCAATTGTTGAAAAAAAATATATTAGTTCATTACTATTATTCAATGGAAAGTATTAAAATACCTTTACCTTTACCCTTTTTTCTTTACAACATTCCGGCTCTGCATAGGGGTGCTAAATTGTTAGTGGGCTGGATCGGGATGGACCACAACTTGTCCAAGCCCATACCATTTATTAATTGGACCTGAAATTCAGGCATGTTACCTGCCCATGGGTCCGAAAGTCAGGCTTAGGTCCAACCCATTTGTAAAAACTTATACATCTCATTGTTTTAAATATATCGACTGAGCTGGGACTTTAAGCGTCTTAGGCCCAGGTCCAGCCCATTTAACTGGGGCAAAAAGTTGGGGCCATGAACAGCTCTCATGCCTAAAATAGAGTCTCCATTCAAATTTTGGCGAGGCTCAGAATGCGCTCAGGCTGGCCTTGCCCATGAGCACCCCTATTTGGAGCCATTAATATTATGAAAGATTAGAACAGTACGTCTTCTGGGACTTCCCAGAAGACTGTCAATCCAAAGATTACATTATATGTTTGTCACAATTACTTGAAGAATACCTAAAAGACTGTCCATCCAAAGTCATGTTACCAATCAAAATAATAATAATGATGATGCAATACATAGAAGAATAGGACTTAGTCCCTCTAGCACGCTTTTCTTGGTTGAGATGATTTCCTTGTAAGAATTGTGAACAGCACTTTTTTTTAGTTTACATTTGATTTTTTCCCGTGCTTTTGAACTGTATTGCCCTTCAAGAAATCTGTGGAAGATTTTTGTGCAAATAAAGGTCTGACTGTTTCTTTGTGGTACACATGCCAACATGGCACGCATGTTCCATACCTGAGCCATTTATCAGGTAGCTCAACGACTCAAACATGAACATGTCCTAGACGAAAACCAGGCCACTCTACTCATTAGATGGGCCACCATGTATGCAAGTGAATGGTTAGATAGAAAATAACATTAAAAAATGTGTGGTTCCTTAATGGTGGACCTGCCCGCTTTTCATCCATCTAAGACATGTTTACAATGGCCTCACCTGACCTATGGTGTGGGTTTCTCACACGTGCCAGATTGGCACAATGTGCTGTGAAGAGATACTTAGATTGGCAGATTGCATATTCCTGTCAACATCCATAGCATGTCTCATGCCCATATTTTGTTTTGTTTATAAATAAGTAGGAAAATGCTGTTAGGCTACACTTCCATTATATTTGTGGATTGTGGTCAATACAATGTTTCCTTGTTAGTTTGACCATGTTTTTTGTGGTTGACAAGATGTTTCTATTAATGTCAATGCCAAATGAAAGTGAGATATAGAAACCTGTTAGTTTTAGTTTCTTGACTTTGTAATTTTTTGAAGTTAGATACTCATTGCGGGTACTGTAGGCACCACTACAACAACGAACAGTGAGGGCATACACATTGAATACATTGCCATTTTTCTAGCGATCATTTTCCCAGGGGCTTTGGTTGCTTTCAACTACGAACTGATAGAGTGTCTACCTCGCTTCTCTACCCTTCGCATATATTGTGCAGGCATTTGGCATAACACGATTGTGAGTTAATCTCTTTCCTATTCAATAGTCTTCCAAAAAATTGATGTGTTGCAAAAGAGTTCTGGATAACAAAGGTTTTCCTTCAATTGCACGTATAGTGGAAAAGACTTTTCTGTTTTATCTCTCATTCTTTTCCAGACAAAGTGTCCTTGTTTACGTTTTTTTCTCTTTTTTAGGTTAGTTTTTAGTTTTTTAATTTTTGTGTGTTTCAAATTGCAATTTATAAATTCAGCTAACTTCTTGGACTTGGAGGATGCACTGGATGCTAGTGCTTTGGGGCTTGGAGCATGATATTGGGGCAGAGATAAGAGTTTTGATGGGGTATGGTAGGACTTGTGGAGGTTCTTGTGTTGGATTGTCCTGAGACTAGTTTCTTTCTATGGTCTAAATATAGCAAGAAATTAAAGGGTCAATGTTTTAGTGGAGAGTGTGGGTGGGTGGTGCCATGCTAGTATGATGCCCCATTTTTCTACTGAACCAAGGGGAAGAAGAGATTAACATGGCTTTTCTTCTAAATAGTTGTAGCGCTCCTCCTGGCTTTTATGCTTGTATTCTCCTTTTTTCTTGTGCTGTATGTTCTCTAGGTAAGGAGCTGATGAACTACTACCTCTCTATCTAGTTTTCTGCAGCTTGTGGGTTCGCTTTGTTCCTTCTACCTATGATCTTGTCTCCTCTTTACATACACTGTGAAAACCCCATGGTATTTCTGACATTCTAGCTATCTCATAAATTCATTAGTGGTTTTTTCTTGTCTTGATAATATGTTTCACTATATCATTCTAATATGAACAGGTTTTGACTGTGCCCCCATCTTCACCGTTGTCTGGTTATTTATCTCATGGAGATCTAATTGTGTCACTGGATGGCTTGCCCATCAATAGTCCCCAAGATTGGATTGCTAAAATGACTCTCTTAGATGACCAGACACTTAAAGAATCCCAGCACTCAAGAGAACAAAGTCTGAGGGAAGCCAATGGAAGAAAAGGGTACTGTGTCCCTCGTTCTTTGATAGAAGAGAGCATGAACATTGAACTAGTAGATGGCCTTTTCACATGCCCAGATGAGCTTACAGCATTCATGAGTGCACCTTGCTTTAATTTGACATTGCTAGATGATGATAGCAGCGGCATAATTCAGAATAAGACAGAAAGTGCAACGTGTTTTCCTGCTACGGCTGTTGTTAACCTGAAGAAATGTGGAGATGGATGGCAAGCAACAGGAATGAACAGAAGCCATTGTCCATGTTCACAGGTATGTGCTTCTCTCTTTCCCAGTATCAATAAGAAAGAGAAGCATAGAACTTCGTACATCTCTCTCTCTCTCTCTCTCTCTCTATATATATATATATATGATTTTCCACTAAATCCTTATCATTGTGATATTGAAATTTTTGTTTAGGTGCTGTAATATTATCTGAATCAAAAGTATCTTTTTTTTTTTTTTAAAGTGTGAACACCATTGTTATACAAATCTTACCATTTTCAATTCAAAACCATACTATTTGGATAGAATCGTAGCAAAACAATTTGAATTACATGTTCTGATAATTCTACTTTGTGAGTCTTGCTATAATGTAATTTAGAAAGGATCATGGATTTGATTATTCTTTTGTTTTCTTTTTTCCTTTTTTTGTATATATGGGCATGGGGGTGCATTTCTTTTTCTTTTTTTTTTTTTTTTCAAAATTTTGATCAAAAACTTCTAAGCTCAAACAACTCTCTCTATACTGTATCAGTGTCAGGTGCATGTTGTTCATTTTGGGAGTACTATCTTGTAAATTAAATAAAGCTGTTTTAATCATTCCGGACAGGATGAAGAGTGCCTAGTGCCTGTTCAAATGCCAGGTTCGACGTGGGTTGAGATCACATTTTCAAGACCTTATTCTTTGGAATGCTTGCAGCAGGGAGGGAATTCATCATTAGAGTTTGGGGATTCTGATTCTAGATCAAGCAACTGCGGAGGGACTTTTGTTTATGTTGGAGATGTGGCAGCTGAGGCCCATTCCATCCAATTAACTTCTTATCGGCCTCGTTGGCCATTCAGTTTAAGCACGTATTTTCCTAATGTACTAGAGAAGATGATAGCCTACACATTCCATGTCTCTGCGACTCTGGCTCTTCTCAATAGCCTGCCGGTATGTTTGTACATTTGCTGTTAATTGTCATATGCTTCCTTGGAGATTTTAGACTACCTAGCATGGAAACATCAAACATGTAGGGGGAAGGCACTATTATATACCTCTTACAGAATGTTTGTCTAGAAGCATGTGAGGTGGCGCATAAACATGACCCAGAGTGACCAATTGTCCAAGTGTCACAAAGTAGATTTGAGTGTTTGACCATAACTCAGAACCTAATTTATTTGTATTAAATGATCCAACAGGGACTTTTCCATTGAAATGAAACAGTTGCATATATAGAAAAGCCTGTCATGCATACTTGAAAATTTTCTATGTTGAACACTAATTTTTTGCTCTAAATATATAGTGTAACATGCTGCAGAACAAGATCGTCACTAGTGAGAGACTAGTCCCCAACATGTAACACTGTTAGACTTCTAAATTATTCTATATCCAATACTGGTAAAGTTCCGAAAAAAAGAAAAAAAAATCTTTATGTATTATTTACTGCTGGCATTTACTAGCGAAACAGAAATTCATTTGACTTTTGCATATGCACTAGTATGTACTGCATGAATACTATTAACAAGTCTTTAAGATCTCTCTAAATAATTGGATTGACAGGTGTTTGTTCTAGATGGTGAATTAATTTTGGGGGTTTGCCTGTGCTACATCACTTGGCTGAGCCCAAGGAGGCGGCAACAACTCCTACAAATTTGTCTTCTGTGTGGGTCCCTTTTATCAATCCTCACCTTTTCATGGATCTTCATTTCCATCACTGTAAGTCATCACTGACCATATTTAATGATTTCCTATTGCAAGTAGTTATTTTGTGATTTTTTCTCTCCTTCCATGGTTTTAGACAGAAAATGAATTGACACTCAGAAATTTCCTGTTTCATGCTGTGCTTCCTGGAAGTTCTAGGAGTGCTGTTACCATTTAGAGCAGCATGTGGCAAATGTTTGCGGTGTTCAGGACTGTTATTGTCCTGAACCTTGAAGGTGATGGGCTACCTTTTAACAATGGCATCCATGATCGGATTGAAAGTACTCTTAACCAATCAGAGAATGTAAGTTATCATGCTTATTGCATGTGAAACTTGTTTAATTGCCCCTCTTGCAGAGATGATCATATGAAAGAAGTAACCCGACAAGGATGTTGTGTCTACTACCTGCCATATGATAGCCCACGAAACCATTGGTCTGATTACCACATACAAATTTCACTTAGTGAAGGTGTTTCAGCATGTTCTTCAGCCGTAATAATTGCAATGTAGATCTCAAATTTGCTGATTTGGCCATGATTCAGCAGAACAGATTGTTGTTCGTGTACGCTATGTGTGATTGGGATCAAGTCTACACAAAGTTGTGAATTTAGGAAGATGCAGTGCATTGTCTGCAAGCAAGCGAGGGCGGAAAGGAAGTTATATCTGGGTTTTGTTGTTATCAAGAAAATCTATGTTCACAAGTGTTACTTCTCGATCCACCATATCAGAAATCCAAATAAGAACTTTTTTATTTTGGTAAATCCAAGTAAGCAACTTAATCAACTGGCTTTGTATAAGACATGTGTACCTCCCTTTAACAGTGGATTAGCTGTTTATAAAGCCATTGAATACATTGTTGATAGTTATACTGTTTTCACATTTATTTTCCACCTTAAGTACTGTTATCAAATGGACAGAATCATCGCGCGCACGGGTGTGTTTGTGCAAAGAGAGAAATCCATTATAGAGGGGGAAATTGCTATGATATTTCGGGCAGCCATTCTTCCATTGTTTGATGTGATATATTTTAATTTTCTACGGGAGGGACAGGATGGCAGGATTCTTCTCTATTGTGGAAATGAAATCTAAGGAGAGTAGCGTGATTCCATGAGGATAAAGAAGTAAAGCAAATGAGAAATTGAGAAAGTGATGTCTGATTAATATAATCATATATTGCTCGCAATGTGGGAGGGTTTGCGTCTTTGACTCACATATGCTTTTTTTTTTTTTGCACCTGCTATGTCCTACGCTTTGGTAACTTTATTGAATTTATGATATGTGATACCACACACATGCTTCAATTATATCATAGATAAAATATTATAATATTTATTAAAATAAGAAATAAAAAACAATTGATATCAAATCTTTACTTAGTGATGGGGCAGGTTTGGTGCCATGTGTCATAAACCCGTTGAAGGTTGGATCGGGGATGGAGCAGGGTTGGTGAGATTTGCGACTTTGGGTCGATTAGGGTTTACCCCAGTTTGTACAAAGCTCAATCTGCTACCATCCATATTTATATTAACAGTATGAAAGTAGCTTGGGCTTGATTTGGGTTGCTGATAAAAGCCATTTATCCAATTCTGGATTTTAAGACTGGGTTCGGGTCTTGTACCTGGGCCCTTTTGTGCCTGAGTTTGGGTATGAGCCCTTATCAGTAGTCTGGCTATTGCCTGGGCACACCAAGGGCCGGACCCAAACCCAACTCATTCTCATTTTTTGTGATTCAAATGTGTTTGCTAACGATTTGGAATCAAACATGTTTATAAAAGAGGTATTTTCATAATGCTGTCAACTTTGGACTTTGCTCCCAACAGTTGCTATTGAGAATTTGCTGTCAACTTTGGACTTTGCTCCCAACAGTTGCTATTGAGAATTTTCAGCTATATACTGAATGTGGGAATGGGACCCATTAAAATGCATACCCATTGAGGGTGTTTGTGGCTATAGGTTTCATCATGGACAAGGGTAAAGCAAATAATCTGCCTACCAAACCCTTTAATCTACCAACCTTAACATTTAATTTGTCTTTTAGCCGTAAAATTTTTTACTAACAGGGAATAAAAGATGGTACGAGTGTTAAATTGGGCCTGATTTCAAATTATATGTTAAGTGGGTACACTGATCAAAGCTATAGTGTTCACCATTTATATCATGTATCACAAGGCATTGTCTTTTAGTTAAATGCCTGTTTCTTTATCGGAATTTATGACTAGAATTTGAGAGGTTGGGTTTTTTTTAACATGATGTGACGTCTTGTCCCCTGCCATTTGAAATGTCGTGTTTCTTTAATTAAAGTTTTAAATTTCAACCACCCAAAAGACCTTTTAGAATTCTTAAAATTCCACTCTTTATACTATTTGTTGGAATTTCAAATCCTCGAGGGATTTAGAATCCCACCTAAAGTGACAACTTTTAGAGAATTTGAAATTCTCCAAGACATGAGTGGTTTTAGTAAAGCAAGTTTTTTTCTTTTTTTTTTTTTGACAAAACGGCCCTTTTTATGTAACCTCAAAACGCCCCTTACATTTTTTTTATGTTTTTACTATAACCTCCCACTGCTAAAAATCTAACTGTACAAAGTAGCTAAGACCTAAAATGAAAGACAAGGATCCTTTGACTAGCTTGATGCTATTGATTTTTCTAATCTACATTTAAGCCTTTTCATTGATACGTTTTTTTTAGGTCATTAGCACTTAAGCAGGCCCCACTAAAAGTAACATCAGTTAGTGAGATTTTCAAAGCTTAAATAAAGGCTATTTCAATCATTTAATCTAAAAAACAAACAGGCACATGTTGCACAATCAAATCAAGGGTCTTTTTATACACATAAAAATACAAGTTTTTTTTTTTTTTTCTGACAATAGAGGATCCCCCTTTTTGTAAAAACCTCAAAAAAAAAAAAAGACAAAAACAAAAACAGAGACAGCCTTTTTGAGCTTGTGAGAAACTACAAGGGCCTTTATATAAAAACCTCCTTAAAGAAAGGACTACCTTGCAAGCAACCTCAATATAGATAATTCATTTGTGGCACTAAAAGGTTGGAAGAACATGAAACACTCCACATGATTGCAATTGCAACCACTCTCAATTCTTTCCCTTTCCCATAAGATTGGATTAAAAAAAAATTTGAAAAACATTCACAGTTTTCATTGGATTGCTTGTAGAAGAAGCTGCTGATGACATCATACTTTCTATAAACTCCTCCTACCCATCCCATGTGCTCCTGCTGCTGCTGCTGCATCTACTGCTACTCATTAATAACAACAAAATGCTTCTGCTCTCATTTCCCAATCTCTCTAGACCCTCCTCCTCCTCCTCCTCCTCCTTTTCACTCCTCTTCTTCTGGTTTCTTCTGCAAACCCTCTTTCACCACCAACATCTCGATGCGTCGAAGGAAGTCTCTCTCTTCTTCTTCTACTAAACTCACTTCTTCTGCAGCTGCTCAAGATTCCAACACCAGCACTAAACAAGATAAGGTATCATTTCTTACTCTCTCTCTCTCTCTCTCTCTCTCTCTCTCTCTCTCTCTCTCTCTCTCTCTCTCTCTCTCTCTCTCTCCCTCTCTCTCTCTCTCTCTCTCTCTCTCTCTCTCTTACTGCTGCTTTGATGATTTCACTTGCTCTTCTTTCGATCTGATTTGGGTTTCAGATTGGTTTTGTATGCGTCTGGCGATCTGTGAAATTGAATTTGGTTATGATTCTGTTGGGAAACGGGTTGTACTGGATCAGATGATTGCACATCTCTTTCTCACTGTATCATCAAAATCTCTACTTTGACTTCTTTTGTCAAGATCACAAAGTAAACTTGTGACGACATCATCTGAACAGCTATCAAGAATAGATGGTGGTGAAACCCTAGGTGGTGAACAAAAATATGCTTCAACGTCTTTTGTAGGTTAAAGTTTAGATTTTTAATGCGCTTTCTGGTACAACTTCATGTTGCAAGTGATAAAAAAAGGGATGTGATACAGGTGAGAACTTTTCTCACGGAGTCACCGTGGGAACTTTTTTGTAGGGCCCACTGGGGGGCTCATTTCGGAATGAGACTGGTGGGGATTGAAAGATCTATATGGGATCACCCCGAATATCAAGTTTGGCCCCAATCCCATGCTTCTAACCCCTTCAACCATGGCGGACAAGCCCAATCCATTTATATGGGTATATAGTCGATCCAACGGTCCAGTTCATTCGCATTGGTGCAAAACCCTAAGGCGTGTGACTATGAAGGGGTTCCTGTCCATTGCAAGGTTTGGATTGGGTGATAGATGGGTCCCACCTATAGTTCTCACGGATTGAACCGTGAGAACAGTTCTCACCTGATTATTTCCCGATAAAAAAAAGGTATCTCCTGCGAGATTCCTAATTAATAAGGCAACACTTGAATCTTTCATTTCCTTGTTGAAAATTTAAACTTTTGACAGATTTCTTCTGTACTTTTTTTCCATCCTTTGTGATTTTAATTGGAGTGCAGTGGTGGTGAGTGGTGACATTACAAATCCTTTGTTGCTTGAAAATAGAAATATTTGGATAAATTTGCTTGGAACTTTGTTAGTTTTTTAAATCATTATTCATAGGTACGCCTCATTATGTTTCCCCCACTGTTTGGATTTTGCTTATACATACTATATGACAACAACTGCCACATCCAGGTGATTATTATCATCCAACTAACACTTATTTTTGTTGATGATAATTCGTTATGATCATCCTGTTGCATTCTGTTAGATCTTAAAAAAAAAGAAGAAAAAAGAAATAAAGTTAAATAAAAAAAAAACTTAAATTCAAATCTCTCTGTTGATGTTTTATGATGAAAGATTTTATTTAAAGTTTCCGATTAAAAAGGGAAGATTTTATTTAAGTTTTGTACTCTTTGGTTCCCTGACCTCAACAAATTCCCTCATGGTCTTTGTGCATTTGAAGTAGTTGCTTTGCTAGTCATAACTTGCCTGTTGCTATTGCATCAGTATGGGGCTGATGGGCGTAGACAAGGTCCAGATCTTCAAACACTCTTGAGGAGATTTTGGAAAGTTGCTTCTCCTTATTGGTCATCAGAAGATAAGGTCCAAGCTAGGCTGAGGCTTGCTGCTGTATTTGCTCTCACATTAGGGACCACAGGAATTAGTGTTGGCTTTAATTTTCTTGGACGCGATTTCTACAATGCCCTTGCAAGTGAGTCTGAGTCTCTCTCTCTCTAATTATAAAAGTATTTGTTTTATCAATTCTGTCCTTTCGATGTAAGTAGCCCTGTTTTTTAACATTTTTTTATAGACAAAGATCAGGAACAATTTACGAAGCAGCTTCTATACTACTTGGGAGGTTTTGCTGGTGGAATTCCGGTGAGCATATTGCTGCACTCTTTTAGGTATTGCTCTTCAAGCCATATGAAAACATTTTCTGTTGAATATACATATACAGCTTGAGGACGTTTAGATCGTTTATTTCCCCTTCTCGTTCTACCAAATAACCTGAAATCATGTTAAGTTGTATTCAGTGGCAGATGATCAAATTACCTGCTGATTGTGATGGTTTTTCACTTCTTTTACAGCATATTTCTGCTACCTCAACGCTTCTTTATATCATTCAGACCAAATTTTATTATACTCTGATTCTTTCATTTATTATCATGCAAGTAGTTTTGCATCTATTAAAAAAATCGATTGACTTCACCTATTTAGTGTCTGGTATACAACCATAATGGTAATTACTTCATAATTATTTAGTTAGGATGATGCAGAAGTGGTTGACCGGGAATTGGATGAAGAAACATAATTCATGTAGCTGACCCTAACATAGTTGGGACAAGCTCTGCTGATGATGTAAAACTGGTTGTCCACATTGATTAGACCAGCCGGTCAGATTATTTTGGCTTACTGTGGAGCTGGCTTGCAGCACAATCAAAACTAATAAAAAGAACCATCTGACTCTAAATTGTATTCACATTAATTCAAAAGATTCAGTTGGTTAATCTTAAAGCAACGAATTTCACTGTTTCGCTGTAATGTCATTGTGATATTGATAAGTTGATTGATGACTGTTAATTCTTCGCTTGTTACTTGCATTATCTAGTCTCGTTTGCTATCTGTTAAATTTTAAATTTATGATGTTTGGATATGTGATAAGCTGAGGCCCACGATTTGTATTTTCAATTCTTCTATGTGATATCCATTCTGTTTTGACATTTTCTTCTTCTATTCTTTTTTGCAGTTTTTTGTTTTAAGAGATTATGCAAGAGAAACACTTTCTTTAAGGTGGAGATCTTGGATGACAAGCTATTACATGCAGCGCTATTTTAAAAATCAGACCTTTTACAGGATTCAATCGCAATCGATAATTGATAATCCAGACCAAAGGATCGTTGATGATTTAAATTCTTTTACCGGAACTGCACTTTCATTTTCTTTGACACTCTTCAATGCTGCTGTGGATTTGATATCATTTAGCAATATCCTCTATGGTATCTATCCACCACTTTTTGTTGTTCTTGTTGTTTACTCACTTGGTGGCACAGCGATAAGCGTATTTCTTGGAAGGGTAATTCTGTTACCTTTTAACACTACATTTTTTTTTTCAACTTTCAGGCAAGTTTTTAATTTGATTAAATAAATAGGAATAATTTTCTTGTATTTTCAGGGACTTGTAACCTTGAATTTCATGCAAGAGAAAAAAGAAGCAGATTTTCGTTATGGGCTTGTACGTGTTCGAGAAAATGCCGAATCCATTGCTTTCTATGGTGGTGAGGGAAATGAAATGCAACTTCTACTGCAGCGTTTCAGAAGTGCTTTTGAAAATTTGAGTGTATGGATCCTATCTTTTTGGACCCTTTTTTTTTGTACAACATTTCATTGTATTTGACTGCTGCCTAAAGAGCAAAATATCGGTGCATGCAAACCACTAGACTTAGGAGCCCTTAAATAGATGGTTATGATCACCGGATTGTGCTGATTTTTTCCCAACTCTGATCCACACTTAGACCTTCCAATCCCACCCTACATAGGTCATATGCATAGTTGCATATATCCACGTGGATGGGATCAAGTATTTGGTGTCATCTTCAAGGGTACTTTTTTGTCATGTTAGCTGATGTGTGAATGGCATGGCAAACACTTTAGCTAAGCAAGAGATTGATAGGATTTAGAGTTACTTCTTAATTGTCTCGGCATTGGGTATAATGCTTTAATTCCCTTTCTTTGTTTTTGATCATGTAGGCTGTATGGAAACTTATTTTATTCAATAAAATTTTACTATTATTGATTGAGACATATAAAATATGTATATATATATTTATGGCATATGCTCCTTAGCCAATGTCTCACACAGCGTGAGATGACCGGTGGGGCCCCACATGATCAATCCAATCCTGTCATAGTGTCATCCACTACCCGCTCCCGAATGTCACAAATCCCACGGGTTTTACATAGATCCGAATAGGCTTGGCCGCTGGATTGAATAAAAAAAGGTGCATTCTAAAACTGTTAAACTTGAGAACCATGAATCAAGGGGCTTGAATTACCAAATGGACTTGAAATTTTATATATGGGCTAGTCCCATTTGGATCTTTCATTCCCCCATCTCACTCATGTTCGATGGTGCCACAGATAGGCCCCATAGGTTTTCTTTCATGCCCCCCCCCCCCCCCCCAACCCCCACAGAGAGAGAGAGAGAGAGAGAGAGAGAGAGAGAGAGAGAGAGAGAGAGAGAGAGAGAGAGAGAGAGAGAGAGAGTTCCCTATCTCAAAAAGGGGAGTTTTTGCCCATTATCTAATAGCCAATGATTTGTTAGTATTATAAGAGATCTACCTTTTTAGAAGAATGTAATGGAGAGAGAATAGGATATGTGTATCATTGATGACATGTGTTACACTTTCATTGGCTAAAAAAGGGAAAAACGCCCGGGGAGTTTTGTAGCGTGCCTCATATATATATATATATATATATGCCCCATCATGCTGCCTTTCACGGAGTCACAGTAAAACCGTGCTAAGTATATGTACAGGAAGATTTGCCTATATATTACATATGTATATATATGACATTTTTCTTTTTCTTTATGCAGGAATTGTTGATTTCTTCTCGTAATTTGGAATTCTTCACCAGTGGTTATCGGTACCTGATTCAGATTCTTCCTGCTGCTGTTGTTGCTCCTATGTATTTCTCAGGCAAAATTGAATTTGGAGTAATTAACCAATCTGTCTCTGCCTTCAACCATATACTTAGTGATTTTTCACTCATCGTGTACCAGTTCCAAGCAATCAGTGCCTTTTCAGCTGTCATTGATCGACTAGGTGTAGTACTTTACTTTCTTCTCTGTCGCATGCAACTTTGCTACTTCGCCTCTTCACATTTATCTATCTAGACAGTACACAGGCAAAACAGAAACGTACTCTAAACATGTTTGAAGTCCTGACTTATTACATATTAATCACCAAAAATAGAAAGGAATAGTAGATTAGTCTAGGAGCATTGTGTGCAAATCTTAAAAAACCCTTATGGGTAATTTGGCCATCATGTGTGACTCATTGGTACAGCTTACAACTAATAAATTAATATTAATAATCTTTTACCTTTTTTATCTTTAGAGGGCGGGCCTTTGCGCAACAGTAAGGTTGCTCCTTTGCGACCTGGGTGTCATGGGTTCGAAACTGCGGAAGCAGCCTCTCTGCTTGCGGGAGTAAGGTTGCGTACATCTGACCCTCCTCAAACCCTGCAGTGGCGGGAGCCTCATGCACTGGGCTGCCCTTTTTAATCTTTTACCTTTTTTTCTTTCGTTTTCTTTCTTTAGCATTTTTACTTTTAAAAGGTTATTTAGTAGTTTACGAAATCTGAAGTTTTGCGGCTTTGAGGAGGTTTTAAAGATGAATAAAGAATATAAATTTGGTAAAAGTGTTCGAGTGTACATATGGGGCTTGTTTATGTCTTCTTCTTTTTTATAATTTTTTTTTTTTGGTTTTTTCTTCATTAACATTTTTGTAAGTTCAAGAGAAATCCAATGGTGACAGATTGATAGTCTGGATTTATTTTTACTTTTATATTTTGATTTAAAGATAAGAAAAAATAAATATATATATTGATACCTTAAACTTATTTAACTATTTATACATTTTTTTTATTATATATTAATATATGTCATTATGTTCTTGATATGATTGCATCATCATCATCATCAAAGCCTTGTCCCAACCATGTTGGTCGGCTACATGAATTCTATTTTTCCATTCCGATCTATCCTATATGTTTTTACTACCTTCAACCATGTCCTCTTTGGCCCACCCCTTCCCCTTGGTGGGCCATCAACCTGCATTGCCAAGCTTTTGCTTACTGGCGCCGTTGCTAGTTCTTGATATGATTGTATGATAAACTTATTTTTCATTGTATTTACACTGCTATGAATGGGGAAAATGGATGGATTATGAATAACTACTTTTTTCTTTTTCTTTCTTAATTTTTAAATGTTTTTCATTTTAAAATCATACAATTCGCAATACGATCCATGATTTGATCCGATTCAATTCATGGGCATGAATGATTTGTGATAGGATTCCGATTTTCAGAACAATAAAAATCCCTTCATTGATTGCAATAGGGAATTAAAATGAAAGAAAAAGCTTTAATAGTTGAAAATGGATCAAATTTCCTTTTTCTTACCTGTGGTCTATATACACACTTGTTTAGATCTCTCCTAGCTAATCATTTTTAATGCTAACCTTTCCATTGACCCTTTTTTACATGCTCAGGTGAGTTTGATGATCTTCTAGATAGCAGCAGTGGCCCAGAATTCTCCAACCCTGTCGAGAATATTAGCATTTTATATAGCAATGTGAAGGATCCATCTCCCTTGCAAGCCAATGGATCTGTGCTGCTGGATGGATGCCGTAAATTACTGGAGATTGAGAACTTGACCCTACAAACACCACAAACGAATAGAACTCTGATAAGGGACTTATCATTGGAGATTAATGACAAGGACCACTTGCTGGTGAGTTATTTTGTGTATATTTTATACCTTACAGTTGCTCTTTTGTTCAAAGTAATGAAGTTAACATAAAACTTTATTCCATCTATAGGTAACAGGCCCAAGTGGGAGTGGAAAGACTTCGTTGTTGAGAGCCTTGGCTGGTCTTTGGAATACAGGCAAAGGGAAAGTTACGTTCTATTTAAAAGAAGCAGGGGATCCTGAACTGCCCATTCCTCGAGAGTATCCAGATGTAGATTCCCTTGAACTAACAAATGCACCAAAGACAGATAAGAATCTTGACAATTCAAACTATACGAGAAGTGGGGACATATTTTTTCTTCCGCAAAGGCCATATGTGGTTTTGGGGACACTTAGTGAGCAGCTATTATATCCTACATGGACTGAAGCCCCACTTCCAGTTCCAAAAAAGGGTAAATATGCAGGTATGCATTTCTCAATAATAATTATTAACTATAAATTAATGTTCTTTAGGAAGTATATTTGAGACCATCACAGAAGAAAGCAAATTGCTTAAGAAATCTATCTAACGTCATAATAATTAAGAAAAGCAAATTGTTGACCCTGTAAGCCACATCGTCAATGTCTCAATAGTTGACATTTTAAAATGTTGCATGTTATACTTGCAAAGAAATGTTATCCTTCATCAATATCTTGTAAATTGTGGAAATGTTTTTAAGGAGTATGAGGTCACCTGAGCATGTTGTATATATGGTTCTCAATTAGATAAGGCCTCAACCATAGACCTGAAATATTGATGGTTCTTAATTCATATGGAGTTGCACACTTGCACCTGAGTTGGTGTGTTGAAGTAGAATATTTCAGGTTGGGTCTAGCTGGATCAGTTTGGTGGTCTCAGTCCATACCCAACTCATTTGTTTATTGGGTTAAAAATGTTCAGCCAAATGGGAATTACCGGGTTTGATTTGGGTTGGGTTGGGTTGGCAGGTTCGGTGAGGAATTGCCACCTGCTAGTTGGGAGTGTACCACCCTCTTGATCATTCAAGCTTCTATAGATGTGCATCATCAATCCACGGAAATAAGTTCGTATATAATTATCAAATAATATTTTTTTTCAATTATAATTATCAAATAATCTTTTTTTCAATTGATATATCACATGGAAATAGCAGCTGCTAGTCTGTACGTTCATATGTTGTACGATTGTGATATGTGCCAGAACTCCGGGACTGGCTTAGTTTATCGCGCAATTTCTAAAAAATCTTTTTTTATTATGTTGTATTTTTTGAAAGAGTTTTTGTTGGGCGAGCATTGCATGCTAAATTAGCAATCCAATTTCAGAATTGTCTTTTCAGGCAACATAATATATGGTAGCGAAAGACTGGGTCTGTTAGTCAGAGTGGCCTCTTGTCATTCACTAATTACTGCATTAACTTCTTCTGAGGACCTAATGTCAGTTTGGAGATCTAATTATATATTTCATTCCACAGATACGCCACCATTTTTATTGCAAATGCCAGATTCAAATGTGGGAAATAAAATTGAGAAGCCTTCAGAAGATGATCTACTTCGAGTGCTAGAGAATGTTCGCCTTGGCGATATTGTATCTAGGTTTAATGGATTGGATTCAATTAATGAGTGGTCCAGTGTCCTTTCACTGGGAGAGCAGCAGCGTCTCGCATTCGCTCGTTTGCTTCTCTCAAAGCCAAAACTGGTTTTATTGGACGAGTCTACAAGTGCTTTAGACGAGGCCAATGAGGTAAGTTCTGACTCATATACATGCATGAATGCATGCATACATATATAGTATCAGTATTTGTTACATTTGACTGAAGTTGAATGTTGAAGAGGTTTATATGATGCTTGAGCAACAGCAATGGTGCTCTGTCTGATCCAACAACAGTACTGATTGGGATCATCCTTTTGTGATAGAACAGTTGATCTGGTCAGTCACCCATCAAGTATTGGACAATGCCATGATATCTACTTTATCAGTTAATCCTAGCCATCGAATTAAATGGATGGTGGCGGCCATTGGTCCACAATTATTATTATTATTGTTGTTGTTGATATATCTATTTTTGTTGTTGGGGGTGTGGAGTGCATTTGAACAACTAGGACCATCAATTTTTTGAGAGGATTTTTTGGGCATGCTTCATTTTATCATACGAGGCACCTATATGCTCAACGCAAGTACTAGTCTAGGTAACTTACCAAAAGTAAATATGTTATATGTTTGACCAGTAATGATTATTGAAGATCACAGCCGCCTCTGGGGCATATGCCAACTGTGATTGTTAAAGTGGCACACTTGATGGGGCTTGCTGGTCTCATTAGAGGGGCTGGTGGATTAGGCATTTACCAAAAGTCAATTTCATAAGATGTGGCTACTCATCCGATTAAAAATGAGTGGTTGTGAACCTTATCCTTTTCTTTTCAGCGTTCTATTTTGTTCACCTTACACCATAAACATAGAGCCAAAAGTTTTTAGTCTAAGTCGATGCAAAAACGGACTATATGGAATGCAAGTTTATCACAGATAGGACCACTTGGAACCTAGAAGTACGTTGGGCACATCAAACGCTAGTAGAAAAAGGACAGACTTTAGTTATTCCTTTGGAATCTATTGGTGCCACAGGGCTGGATGGATTGATTACTGATTGTAAGTCACAGGATTCAAGCAGGGTGGACCAAATGGAGGGAGTGCCTTCGGGGCCTTGTGTGCTCGGGAAAGCCCCCCCCAGTTTAAAGGAAAGTCTATAAGGTGGCGGCCGGCCAGCGTTGTTATATGGATCAGATTGTTGGGCAGTAACTCATAATCATTCAAGAAGATGGCAGTGCGGAGAGATGAGAATGTACGCTGGATGTGCGGCGATACACGGAGAGTCGGATTAGGAACGCGGAAATTAGGGCATAGTAGGGAATCGCACCGATTGGCAGATAAAATGAGGCGAAAATCGCCTGAGATGGTTCGAGCCAATGTTCGAGGCGTCCAAACAGAAGGCACCGTTATTAAAAGTGTGAAAGATGGAGTTTGCTCAAGCGGCTAGGGAGGGAGCGGATACCCAAGCGAGTTGGAAAGAACATTAAACATGATCTTGCTACATGGATCTAACGGGGACATGGCCTAAACAGATTTGATGGCGTCTTCTTCAAATCCATATAGCCGACCCCACCTAGTGGGAAAAAGGCTTGGTTTGGTTTGGTTTGGTTTGGTTTACACCATATTAATACCACTGGACCAAAGTGAGAGCAATTAGCCCGAACCCCTTTTAGCTGGTCAGCCCAATGGCTCAACCAACTTGCCCTTGTATCTGCGATTTTTGTCACATTGTTCTTGCTTAGCCTTGACTTCCTCTTCTCTGTCTCTCTCTCTCTCCTCTCTCTCTCTCTCTCTCTCTCTTCATTTAACAGTGACCAAGTGACGCCTTATCACGAACCCCTTCTTTGGCTGCTCAGACCAATGAGCTCGACTAACTTTGCCCCTTTATCTGCGATTTGTCGCATTGTTTTCTTGCTTCGCATCTCTCTCTCTCTCTCTCTCCATGTCTAAATTAGAGACGGGAATGGGTTGGAGACCCAACCGACTCACACATGCCCTGTACCCCGCCTAACATGTGACGGGTTTATGATACATGATACTAGTAAACCTGCTATGACATTAAAGGTTGGGTTGCATTGGGTTTGATGCCGGCCATCTTTTAAAAATTTTAAGCTATCAAAATATGATGAAGAAAAGGTAGCATTTATATGGGTACATATGTGGTATTCTACAAAATGCCCGGAACGTCCCTTTTTTCCACCTAAATTTTTTCCACCTTCAGTCAATCCGATATTTTTAACATTATTCATTGTTCAATTTTATTTTTTTATCACAAAAACTTGCATGGTGTATAACCACTAAACTTTATAATGGCTTAAAACTAAGGGCTAGGGGTCCCTTGATCGGCTTGATGTCTCTTGTTCTGCTCATCTAAGTTAAAAAAATTCCATTCCCATGCCTCCCTTGATTGTAATGCATCCAGGTGGGGCCCACTAAAAGGGTCATTTTTTTACCAGAAATGCCCGGGCATTTTGTAGTTAATGTGCGTGTACCTGAGCTGAGCAGGGTTCAAGTTTGCAAACTCTCAAATGTCTAGTACCAATTGCGCTAGGTATGCTACATGTGATGCTTTTATTAATAAATATGTATACAGGTCGTAAATCAGGCAGGGTGGATGGGGCAGCCAAAACCCGAACCTGACTAAAGCACTAGTAAACCATCCGCTAATAGGGGCAGGCCAAGGCGGTCCACCCAATTTAACCCAACCCATCACCATCCCCAGTCTGAAGAGATGCACAAATTTAATGTTCTTTCAGGAAAGCCAAAATGCACACATTGCACCTACTATTTGTGGGGCAAGGGCTCAATCAATCAAACATGGTTTGTTCCTGCACACATTGTTTGAGAGCACACATTGTTTGAGAGCAAATGTTTGAGTGACATTGTGTGTTTTCTTTTGATAAAAAGAAAAATATGCTGCTTTTTTTCTGAACCTGATCTACTCCACATGTTATTAATGGGTCAAGTGAAGTGCTGAATCAAATAGACTATGTGCCTGCAAATAATATTGTTTGGGGGCAAATGCTTGAGCAAACCTTTTTTTTTTTTTAATGGTAACAAGATTTCATTGAAAAGCAATAGACAGTACTAGAGAAAAAGAGAAAACAATGCTTCAGCAAACTTTTTGTTGTTATCTTTTGACAAAAGAGAAAAAGAAGCTACTTTTTGTTGAACCTGTCCTTAGTAGTCATATTTATTTGCATGCTGTAGACAATGCACTCTTCTAACCATTTCATTACTGTTTGCAGGCTCATTTATACAAGCAAATTGAAGCTGCAGGTATAACATATATCAGCATTGGCCACCGGCAAACCCTTTACAACTATCATAATAGAATATTGAGAATATCAAAGATTGAGTCAGGAAACATTACCAACTGGCACCTTGAATCCATCAATCAAGCCTCTACAACTGAATTAGTGCAGCCAATCTTGTAACACTATTAATAAACTGTGGGAAACCCTTTAAAAAAAATATGGAATCAACTCAGCTGGTATAGTTCTTCCGATGACACTTCTCTGTTGCTTTTAAATGGAGTACAAAAAAGAGGGAAGTGCCAGTTCTTTTAAAGCATTAGGAAAATGACATTAGTCCTGGATCTGTAAATTGAAGCAGGATTATATGACATCCCTTATTGGGTTCCACATTCATGTCCATGAGAAGCTGCTTTATAATTGGTGAGATTAAAGCTTTTTATAATGTCATATCACAATTTGTATTTGTGATTGTTTTTTTTTATATGAGATCTATATCCATGTATACGCATGGCTTTTGACTTGGCTGGTTGGCGTGCATTCTGAACCTTAATGCTCTAATGTCATCTGGGGCTGCATTTCTATTTAAGATATTTTTTGTAATCCTCTGTGAACTGGTTTGACTTTTAATCTACTAGCCTTGATTTAGTAAGACTTTAAAATAAATTTCCCTTCTATTCTTTATATCCCTTTCTTTTACCAAGTTCTTTTGTTTTCCATTTTTACCAACATCTTTATCATCTTCCTCATCATCATCATCATCATCATCATCATCATCATTGGAGCTTTATCTCATTTATTTGTTGCTCATATAATTATGAGCCATAGTTCATTAGCCTTGCCTTGGCACACTTGCAGACATCCTTCTCTCAAGTTTGGAATAGGTTATACAAATTGTCAGAAGCTTCCTAATTAGCCTTATTGCCATTTCTATTTTCACTAAGTTATTGCTCATAGTTTTTCTGTCACTCTTCGAAAGAAATAATCTTTTCATGTTAGTTGCCTTTTTGAGTTCCTCCTATTTCACCGTCACCACAATTCTTTCCTTTGGAGTTTCTAGAATTGGGCCTCAGTCCATTATATTTTTATCCCAAATCCAATGTCCTTATATCAAAATAATATTTAACTCAATGCCATTGATTTTTTCTCCTTGTAAACCACATAATATTCTTGGACAACCATTGCTTCTCAGTTATCTGATTTTTTCTCCTTGTAAACCCCATAATATTCTTGGACAACCATTGCTTCTCAGTTATCCCGGCACTTAATGTGAAATTGCAAATCAACAACCCCACCCATATTGTAAATATTACGTACATCTAAACTTCTCAGTGTGTTATTAGATCTTATTAGTCTTAAATGTAGTAGACCCCATATAGATAGGATGTGAGGCTTTTGTAAAATCAAATGCATCTGCAAGCTAAACCCCAAATAAATGCTGTTGGACGCGTCATTCTTGAATTCAAACTGCACTAGTAGTGGCCCAAATCTCACTCGTCAAAATCGGGCCAATGGAGCTCATCATGTGTTCCACAAATGATAAAACAACAGGGTCAGCTCTGATTACGATAATTTTGGGAACACACTGAAAAGTTGGGAAATTGGGTGGTAGGCAAGTTTGTTTGGATACGTGGGTGTGAGCGGTTGGTTGGCACTACGTATCAAATTTTGGGTCCCTCTCTACCCCCTTGACACAGACAACCCAAGCCCCTACCTTTCCGAGTGGAAGGAAGGTGCAGCATTGACTTAATATGGGAAGAGGCAGCAGCATGTTGAAAGGCACAGGTAGGACTTATTTTGGTTCTCACACGATTCCTGATGTTCATCAACAGTGCTTGGTTCATGTGGTTGATCCGGTTGTACCTGGGTGGCATGGGGCTAACCGCCTTTATGCTTGATCATGGTACTACATGCATTATAGGTAGAGCTCAAGGCAGCACATGGGATGAAAAGAGCTAGCTGATCACTAGCTGAACAAAGGCAACCCCATCATCTATTGAAAAAGATAAAAGAGGAATTGACAATTTCACAAATGTGCTCCATCTGGATAAATCCCAAAAATCAAATACGTGGTAATACTAAAGAAGAAAACATATCAACTCAATAGTTACCTTACTACAAATAATAACATGTCAAGCTTTGTTCTCTTTTTCTTTCTTTTTATAATGTACAAGGGAAAGCGACAATGTCCTCATGAAAGTCCTGTGAGAGGTATTCCTCCAGTCACAATTCAACAGGGGAAACAAGAAAACCAACCTAAATCCAACATTTCAATACACTAGTGAAAACTAGGGCAGGCCATTCCATGTTAAAAGCCCGGAATCAAGCTCCTGCACATATACCAGTCCTCATGCTAAAACCTCTTTTTCAACTCAACAACTTTACAGACCAGATCCGGAAGTCTGCCAACAATCCCTTTGTGCAAAATCAATATGTGACCGTCGTCGAAGGAAAATCAAACCACAGAAAAAAGGTTGCCTCCTGCTTCTATTAGGCATGCACACCATTGCCGTTGACATATATGCTGCTTTTTAATGATCCATTAGCAGACTTAATCCTGTTCCCATTTGGATAGGTCTTTGTCACGCATGTTCCATTGCTCGCGATGCCGTTTCCATTGCTCGTGATGCCGTTTCCATTGCTCGTGATGCCGTTCATAATGTTTTTTGGCGCTACCTTGCTAAGAGGGCTGCATGTTTGCATGTGAGTTTCAAACTCGCTACATGCTGCTGCTATAAGACCTGTTATTAAACACCGCATTAGTGAGGTTTGATATAATTGGATCATTAAAATAACAAATGAAACTAGATGGATATTAATGCATCAAAGGATATCCAACTGCATTTTTTGTTTGTATTTATGCTGCATTCAGGTTACTCCCAAAACCATATAGGAACCCGATGTTATGGACGAATAGAGGCTTAATATGTTCTGGGGCAGAAGAACGAACAGAATGATGCCTAATGCCACCTTTTTACACCTTTACTGCGCCAAATTAGTTGTGAGATCCTGGTTTAACCTGAAACTTAGAAATATTACTTTTTCTCCCACCTGTTCACCCTCTCCTAGGAAAAATCCAAAATATCCAAAACTTGTCCCTAAAATTTACTATTAACCACTTTTTTTAATGCTGTCCATCAGCCCTGAACCAAACCACCAAACTGAAGCCCACCAAACAAGGCATCAGACAAGAATTTGTAAGAGGAAAGCACATATCGGTTGAAACGTGTTAATTGAAGAAAGACAATGGTGTTTTCTCACCATTCAGTCACAAATATAATACCTAAGAAGAGTGCAGAAGGTTTTTCAGGCCTTGACTTGAACTCAGGATGAAATTGAACACCCACAAAATAAGGATGAGTTGGCAGTTCAACAATCTGTTGATCAGGATAAATAATTAAGAATAAGAACTATAAGCACCATAAGAATCATTGCAGAGGAAAATACGATGTAAGATATAAAAAAGTTTAACTGCTAAGGATACGTACCTCCATGCGCCTGCCTGTTTCATCTTTGCCGACAAATGAAAGACCAGCAGCTTCAAGTTCTGATATCATATCTGGATTGACCTACATAAGTGATTAAATTTTCCACACCATAAGAACCAGTGGAATTATGAGGGAGAAACAACAGTCTTTGGCATAACTACAATAATACAACTACAATAATTAAAAGGCCTGTAAGGAAGCACAAGTCACAAAGACTGAGAATGGTCTTTGCCTCTTGAATGAGTGCCATATACAAAAACTGTGCCATTTACCAAGCGCTGCTCGCCATGAGCATGCCATGGCCCGTATCAAGCCAATCTAATAATCAGATTGACTGCACATAAATTGACTATGAACTGGTGGTCATTTTAGTTGAACCGTATATTTTTATCATACCACCCTTTTCTTTTTCCTCCTACTACTATCTATTTATTTTTTGGAGGGGGAGAGGGTGAAGAAACCCACTTCACACATGGCACATTTCTCCATGTGCTCCAGAGTCCCCACTCTCTGTCATCGAATTAATAAACCTAGTTAGAATCAACTCTGAAAGAAAATAAAGATAACATATCAGCAACAGAAATGAACCCTTCAGACATCAATGACACCAACCTCATATCTATGCCGATGCCGCTCATCTATGTAGTTTACATTGCCATATCTAACAAAAAATGCAAAGCAATTAGGGTAAGATTGCTGGAATAAGATCTACTTTATCAATACTTGCCAAGAATAAAGCACATACTTTTTTTTTCTTTTTTGTATTGAAAATGAACAACTTTTTTGGCTATCAAACATATATACAAGGAAGACATATAACAAATGCTGTTTATTAAGGAATATGTTTCAAGTCCTCACAACTTAGCAGATTTGCTGTCAGTAGTTTGGAAATATGTCCTCCTCGATCCAAGGCGCATAGTGCCTCCCATATGAGTTTTTGAACCCTGTGTATATGACTCATGTTACATAGCAGAAACGTGGATAGCACAAACAAAAAGTGGACAGAACTCAAACGGTGCTGTTGTAAACCCAAGTCCATACCTCTGGCATAAAAATAACACAAGGATTTTTTGTGTCTGGATCAAACTCTGTACTGTTGGCATCTTTAAGACCAAGAACAGAACGTGCATACTCAATCACAGCAATTTGCATTCCCAAACAGATGCCAAAAAATGGTACTTTGTTTTCACGGGCATATTTTGCTGCCAGAATTTTTCCTTGCACCCCACGGTCACCAAAACCCCCAGGAACTAAGATTCCATCTGCACCCTGTACTGAAAACTGTTAGGACTAAAAGGGAAAAGGCAAGCAAAAGATAAGAGCAAGAAAGTAAGATTCTACTAAGCGAGTACGGAACAAACTTGGGAATTAAAAATACTGACAACAGGCTCACCTTCATAAGTTTCCATGCAGCTTTATAAACATCAGGCGCCTGCATATACAAAGGATCGATAGAATGTCAAATTCTCAATGCAGGAGGCAGGATAGATAGAAATATATAATCCACAGTTAACAGATCAATAAACCTCTTTTGCAGTTGTATCTTCAAGGTCAGTAGCTAGAACCCATTCAACCACAAGTTTTTTGCCGAAAACAATTGATGCGTGGGTAAGGGCCTGCAAATGAGAAGCAGTTTATTCAACCAAAGTGATCTAGATTAAAGCTAGATTAGAAATTGATATTATTTATCAGATTACTAGCATTTGCTCTCATGCATGCATGCGTTATAGTCATTCAAATTGTAGCTTCTATTGATTGAGATTGCAGCATAGAATTTGCTTTAGAGAACAGTCTTGCAACAAATGGAAAAAAGATGACCGACATAATCAGATGCATACTGGCCTTTTCTTATGCAGACTGTTATTGGTTTCTTAAAATGAAAATCTCCAGTTCTAAATCGGCTATTCACAATACATATAATTTTCTTGTCCCAGTCACAAATCTATTATTGTAATAAAAAAACGGAAGCATCTGCTGTTACTTTGGAACCTAAGCATGGTGAAAGAGATGAGGATAAGATCCATGACCCTATCTACTGCCAATATTTAGGGATGTGCTTAAAATACGGATCTCATGGTACAAGAATTTGACAATAGTACCCAGTCAACCAGTCTCTCTGTTTGTATGCTGGCGCAAGTTTCTAAGATGAGGATAAGATCCATGACCAGCCAAAGTAAAAATGGATCCAACAAACACTTTCGTATATTGTTCTACATGATAAGATTAAGAATCAGTTTAGTACATTTTAATCCCAAGTAAAAAAAAATTACATGCTAAAACCCTCAGCGGTTTTCTTTTTAGAGAAAAATCAGGTAACGGCACCATAGGTTCTAATCCAAACAAATAAAAGTTAAAGAAAATACTGAGGAACAAATTAAAAAACCGACAGTATGTTATATTATCCCAACAGAAGAACATCATACATTAAGTAAAAATAAAAAGCATTATAAAACCTGGAATATCAATGGGTCTGCAAGAACCATAATGCATGTTTTCTGAGAGGGAAAAAAAAAGTGGTTCAAGATTAAATAATTTTTGGTCCTTCTACTGTAGAGGCCAAAAGGCTTGAACATGTTCTGCGAAAGAGAGCCACTCTACATCAGAGTTGACTGTTCTAGAATCTTGATGAAGAAAATCAGGTATGCATTAAAACCAAATATATCAAACTTTGCAACCAGGGGTGCCACACTGGAGTTGAACATATAGCAAAGCACATAGGAGGTAAAATAATCCTGTAAATTTTTAGGAAGTTAGAGAGGACTACATGCCCCCGGTACTTGAAAAGGCCCTCATTCATGATGGAGTCTGCATTGAATCTTGGGCAGTGCTAATTTTCTTATGCTTAAAAGGAGTTGCATGGTTTACTGCAGGTTGGCTGAATTACCAAAGCTCTTAGATCAACTGGTAATTGGGCTGCATCTTGTGCTAGGTTGAAACATTAAGCTTATGACTGAATATCTGCCAATTTTTGTAGACAAGATACTGATAAAATGTAGATGGTATGATGGGCTGGAACTGATAGTGACGGTCATATGACAACTGCATACATCTACTTTTAGTTGAACAATGAAATTCAACATGAATAGACTAAAATTTGCAACATCCAGCATTCACCAAAAGTACAGGAAATTACGGCAAGAAGGCACTTCTGAGTGTATGGAGTAACAAGGTATGAAAACTATGTAGACTAACAAGGCGTGGACAATTATACGTAGAATAATATAGAAAATGGAATAATGAGGGATGGACAAGTGCTGCAAGAAGATATTTTCAGATGTAATGACATATTCACCTTCAACACAGAGACGTAAGAATCTGAGAGGCCAGTATATTTTCCGACCATGGCAATTCTCACCTGTAAACCAGGCCATGCATCAGCCAAATGATTTAAAATATCACAAAATTATGAAACTGTGCTCACTAAAACAAATTAAAAAATAGGAAATGTTTGGGACATACTGGATCACGACATGTGTCACATTGTTTAGCCCTTTTAGTCCATGCTTCCAATTCAGGCTTCTTATTGGCACTGCCATACAAATAAGAAAAGGAAAAGTTTCAAGAAGAGCAGAGGAAAAAAAAAAAACTGCAAAAAGAAGCCTTACATAATGTAGAGATCATTTGCATACTAATAGTTCATTAAAAAAGGAAACATATGGACACAAAAAGTAGAATGAGTTCATTTAGACAGACCCTGGGAGGTTCAGCCCTGTTAGAATTGCTTCATGTACCTTTTGATCCTATTCAAAGAAAGAAGTTGCATGATTAAAGATGAAATATACTTTAAAAAATAAACTTCAGAATAATATTCTCTGGAAAAAAAAAAAGTAGATCAATTATTTAAAGAAAATGAAAAGACAAACAATAGATCAATTATTTTCCACATTATTTTACAGATTAATTCTGCAAAATATTACTTACCCTTAATAACAATGGAATATGCCAAATGTTTGAAACGTCATAAAGAGTTACAATATTTGCTAACTGAAAAAAAAAAAATTTCAACCCAGTAAGCATTCCCATAAAAAAGAATAGGAAATTTAAGAAATGGAGTGACATTAGTCTTCTATGCTTTCGAGCTACAGTACCGGAACATGACAAAATTGTGACAGCTTCTCTTTCACATTTTCTTCCAGTCGCTGTCCAAGACATTCAATAGATATCAGAATACCACAACCATCAATACACACAAGAGAGAGAGAGAGAGAGAGAGAGAGAGAGAGAGAGAGAGAGAGACCTTGGCACTACGACAAGCTAAGATATTTGGTGTCAGTCCCAGTCCTCTTAGTCCCCGAACACTATGCTGAGTTGGCTTAGTTTTCTGAAAGAAAATTATAACCAAAGCATTGTTAAACCTAACTACTGCTTTTAGAAAAAGAAAGGAACAAGCACATATCTTCACCCTCCCATAAGCTACAAATTGAAACATCCAAAAAAATAAAATTCTCACTGCAGTGCAGGGTACTGATTCAGGCCAGATCCATGATCGGCCAGCCATTGGGCCCATCCCACAGGCCCAAAAGTTTTGATAGAAGACCCATTAAAAAAGAATGATTCCATACCATTCTCTCTATTTGGAATAAAGCAGTAACTAATAATTACGGATTGATATTGATAATTACGGATCCTACACTGAAAGTTTTAGCTAATAAAGCAATAGCTAATAATCATGGATCTGGCCTATATTAGGTAATTACACAAATAGCTTCTAACTACCTGTTCACCAACAACATTCAAAACAGGCACAAGACTGACATGAACAAGGCAGAAGTTGCCAGGACCTGCAAGAATAAAAATAAAAGATTAATCAATTGTTCAAGTGATCTAAAACCTAAGTGTTATCTAGAGCCATCTGGGTTGAATAAAATTACATGCCTAATTCCCTTACCTACACGATAGGAAAATTGACCCAAAGCCTCAATGAATGGCATTGACTCAATATCCCCTGCATCAAAAGTGTCATTTTGTCACACCACCAAAGATAACAGTTTATAATACATGGAGTTCACATACTGGAAAGCTTAAATTCATTTTTACCTATGGTGCCGCCCAATTCTATGACACAAACATCAGCTGGACCTTCCATTCCATCGACAGGTATCATGGCAACACGCTCAATCCACTCTTGAATGGCATCTGTAATGTGGGGGACAACCTAAAAGGGAACAAAAGCACATGTTCACAATTCTGCTTAATGATGCCAAGCATAAATAAAAAAAAAGACCACAGTAACCCTTGCTTAAGATAGAAACCTGGACAGTCTTCCCAAGATAGTCTCCTCTTCGCTCCTTGTTAATGACATACTATATCACCAGGAAAATAAGTAAGAAAGGATAATGATTAACTTCAGAAGATTAAAAGGACAAGTCAGAAAAGAAAGAAATTATAACCCAAGAGTGGTTACTATCTTTCCACACAATTTGCACATGCTCAAGGACCTAAAGTTTAATCACAAGTTTCATTACCCAATACCTGGTAAATCTTCCCTGTGGTTATATTGTTGTCTCGAGTCAACTTAATATCTAGGAATCTTTCATAGTTTCCAAGATCCAGATCAACCTTCAGAAACACAAGCAGATGACATCATTTGTAACTGACAAATATCCCAATAACCATTTTACAAATAGAAGGCAGGTCCCAAAAAAAAAAGCAACTTATTTTAATTTCTAAAAAACATTGAAACAGGGTTACTTCAACAGCTCCAGAACATACTAATTAGAAAGAGAAGAGGAGGGGGGAGTCTCAGGTTAAAAAAAAGAGTGGACAACACCAAGGAATTAGAACCATTACTACTGGAAGTATTTCAAACTGCAATGATTTTAGGGAAAAAAAAAAAACTTTTGGGTTCTATTGCAAGGGAAGCCTAAGTTGAGTACTAGGAAAAATGGAGCTTAAATCATATTATCAGATAGAAAACTAAAAACCTGCTAGGATTTCAACATCTAAGAAAATCAATAGATGACAATAGATATGATGATGAGAAGAATGAAAGTGGGGCTGCCAGTGCCAGAGCCCAACATCTACAGTACAAATCCCATTTAAGAAGTTATGCAAAATCCAGGAAGAAACCCAAACTCTGAAAACACATATGACTTGGAAATTTAACAACGCCCAATACAAACAGCATTAAAGGAAGATCTTTACCTCACCACCATCATCTAAGACAAAAACCTCTCCGTGCTCAAAAGGGGACATGGTTCCAGCATCTGTGTTCAGATATGGATCTGTGCATATGAAAATAAATAAATAAACAAAATGAAAAAGCACATAAATTTTAATCCACAGAACAGACAGCACCAAACATAACTTTGATGAAACAAACCATATAAAGACCTTACTACAAGAATTTCAAGTACACTTTTTTCTCCTAATTTCTAAGCCACAGAACTACCCAAAAGGCCAAAATATTCCAAACTAAGCCTAATCAAAACAAATCTTCCATACCCCACTTATTCAAAACCATTAATTACAACAATTCAAGGACAAACAACACCGCATCCAAGCTCTAACCCACAAAATAATCACCAAACAGATTCCAAACAACAAGGGCACGTGTGGACGTCTCTATAGATGCATGGTCACAAGAAGCTCCTTGTCTAACCCAACATCCATTGTATTCCAGGTGAAAAAACACATCCTACATAATGCAGTTTCAGTCCTCCATGTTACAATAAAGCTCAAGGTTGGATATAGATGCATCCAAACACACCCCAAAAAAACCCAAACCAAATCCACAAAAATAAAATAAAATAAATCAAAATCTTCAGAAATCAAAGTAGAAGAAGCAGACCAATCTTGATAGAAGTAACCCGAAGCCCACACGCCTTGAGAACCACACCAATACTGCTTGCCGTCACCCCCTTTCCAAGCCCACTAACAACACCACCAGTCACAAGCACGTACTTCATTTTTCCCCCTCCAAAATCACCACAAACACCTAAAACACAAATCAAAGAAAGATAAAAATAAGAAAAACGAAAATCCCAAATCACATTTTTTTTCAGTTTTCCATATCTATGCACACAAAACCCAAACACAACAGACCTCAGTTTTTATCCAAAAAGAAAACTCAATAGAGATCCAAACGCAAACGCCAACTAAATTTATAGAGTTTTCCGAAAACCCAAAGTGTGAACGAATCGAATAGAGATTGGATTAGTCTTAAAGTTTGAATCTTTTTCGTCTACGCGGCTGCTGCTGCTGCTGTTTGCAGTTTTCTCATAGTGAGAGAGAACAGCTTAGAGGAAAAGATGGTGAGGAAGTGACAACAAAAGGAGGAGTTGAGGGGTTTATATACCCCACAGAAAGATGGGAGTTGGGGGTGGCTTTTTCTAGTTTTTCTTGTTTTGGGACTTGGGGGGCTACGGAAACTCAGTTTAGGGTTTTTCATTTCCCTATTTTCATCTGTTTGTTTGTGGGGTTTCCCTATTTTCATCTGTTTGCTTGTGGGGTTTTGAGTTGGAGAAGAGAGAGAGAGAGACGGTGGTTACTTGAACCATCCCTGTTTTTAACTGTCCTGATAACAAGATTATTATATAAGTAGAATGGTTATGATAATATGGAATAGAATATGTTATCCTTATTACTTTGGTTACATAAAGCCTTTTTGGCTGCATTTGGGATCTATGGGGACTTTTGTTTGTGTGCAATTTGGCCTGGCTTGGCTTGGGCTTGAGCTAGGGCTTGGCTTGGCATAGGAAAGAAGAGGCTGTTTGTATTGGATTGGATTGGGTTGTTTTCCTGCCTCTACTTTCTTGACTTTTTCTAGAATTCCAAAGAGTATCTTGTTTGCTACTTAAATTTCTCTCTTCATGTGTGTGTTTATAAGTTAGTTAGGGTTGGTTAAAAACCAAAAACCAAAGAAGATAAAGTTGGTTAGGGTTGGTTACTTGATCATGAATTGATGTACCATCTATATCAAATCAAGTAGTACTGTTTTGAAAAAGGTTGCCTTGGCTTTTAATAACATTATGTACGGATGAATAACTTTTTTTTTGAGTTTTTGGATAAATAATTGAAAAAGTAATGTAGAATAGAAAGTAATGTAAAGGAAATCTAGAAAGATGAAAACAGTAATGACTGAGGAACTTCTACTTGGATCCGGAACCTTCATGCCCATACTCACAATTTCATAACCATACCAGTGATTTGGAGGAGATTTTTAGTGCTCATTTCGGTCAACTCTCCATCATTTTAAAAATATTATAGACGGATGAATAACTTTTTTTAGGTTGTTGGATAAATAATTGGAAAAGTAATGTAGAATAGAAAGTAATGTAAAGAAAATCTAGAAAGATAAAAACAGTAATGACTGAGGAACTACTATTTGGATCTGAAACCTTCATGCTGATGCTCACGATTTCGTAGCATAATAGTGAATTGGAGGAGATTTCTTGAAAAGTATTTAGTGCTCATTTCGGTCAATTCTCCATCATTCTTCTTCGGTAAACTCTCCATTTTAAAAACATTATATACGGATGGATAACTTTTTTTAGGTTAATGGATAAATAATTGGGAAAGTAATGTATAATAGAAAGTAATGTAAAGGAAATCTAGAAAGATGAAAACAGTAATGACTGAGGAACTACGACCTAGATCTGGAACCTTCATGCTGATGCTCACGATTTCGATAGCCATACCAGTGATTTGGAGGAGATCTCTCGAAAAGTATTTAGTGCTCATTTCGGTCAACTCTCCATCATTTTTCTTTGGCTGAGTGGTATGTATTTCCATGGCGCCCGTTTTTCTAATTATGAAGCATGGCTAAGGCCCTGTTTCTTTAGTGGAATTTCTGCCAGGAATTCACCATGTCCATGAATTCCTGGACATGATGTGACAAACTGTTCCCTGGAATTTCTGAATTCCATGTTTCTTTACTGACATTTCTGGATTACAGTCACCTTTTGACCTTTGGGAATCCAGGAATTCCACTCCCTATGCATTTTTGTGGAATTCCTGGATGCTCAAGTCCAAAGTGACATCCAGGAATTCCTGAAATTCCAGCAAAGGAACGGGCCATAAGTGATCCTACTCACATTGGACCCAGCGCCCAGGTTGTTTGGCCAATAGTAGGTCAAGAAATATTGAATGGTGATGTGTTTAGCTCCCATAAGTAATTTCATTGGTGATGTGTTTAGCTCCCAATATTGAATGAAAGATATTGTTGCAAACAATAAAGTAATCAAATTATTAAGTAATACAAATATTTCTAACTATCAATTATTCCCAATCCCAGTATTTCATTTAGTATCTTGTATGATCTTGAACAGCCTGATCTCGACCCACATTTCCATTTCTGTTCTCCCTATATTAACTCGAACCCGAGTTTCAATGAGATTCAATCCACTTTTTATTCTTTCTCTTTCTTTCCTATCCTAAAATTTATTGTATCTCGGGGAAAAAATATTTTCATTTGTTTTTGTTGGATAAGATAATTTGAATTGAGATGGGAAGTTTTTTTATTGCTAAGGGCTTGTTTGGCAATTCTACTAATAGAGTTAAGTAAAATAAAGCCCCCATTTCTATAAAAAAAAGTCAGATCAAAAGCACTGTAATTCAAATTTACCACCATATTTTTTTTTAAAAAGGGTCAAAAAGCAACCCCCTTTCTCTACTAAACGACAAAAAAACTCCACTTCCCAGTCACAAATAGCTAAAAATAAAATATCATCATAACCCACTTATATTTTATTCTCTATTTAGAATAATCTTTATTCAAAATAACCACATTACATGAACTTTTGGAGTTAAAATTTTTTGTGGCTGAATAACTAGAAGTAGTTCTTTTTTTTTTTTTGTGGCTAAAACTTTATTTTTTCACTTCTAATGACTAACCAAATAAAGGAAAAGTTAAAAATTTTGACAACTAAAATAATTTCTGCACATATTCCGCTTGACCTCTTTTTAAACAAACATTGCCAAAGCCTTTTGGTTGAAAGGCATTATCTAAGTCTAAGTGCATGTTTGTGTTGCATCTCCGGTAAGCGCAATGAAAGATTATTTTTTCCTACCTTTCTCGATCATAAATGTTTTTTCATGTAATTGTGAGAAATTATACATATTTTGAGGTTTTTCTCAATAAAACTCTTTTGGGCTGAAAAAAAAATTACGAAAAGAACCCACCAACCATGGAATCTTGGAAAAAAAAGTTTTCATTTTTCACGTTGTTTCCACAAAAAGGTGGTTATGCTAACATGTCCAAAAACCCCACCAATTCAATTGCTTAGCCCTTGTTTGGCATCATTATTTTTAGCCTCTACTTCTCTAAATCTCTAAAACGGGCAGAGTTTTTGAAAATAGAGGCATCTGGTAGAGATTTCCAACCTCTGCCCACTTTAGAGAAGTAGAGGCAAAGCCTCTTAAATCCATATCCCACTTTTGGATGCACTTGAAGAGTTTAGGAAAAAAATAAGAGGCGGGTGAACAGTGTTTTCCACTCCAGAACGCCCCCGTCCCGTTTTTTTATTTTTTATTTTTTAAATCTGAGAGAGTAAATCAAGATTCAAACAGTTGGAAATGTTCACAAGATCAAACATGGCTATGAGACCAAATTTCAGCCATTAGATCATCACCAATCTTGAGATATGTGGAAAAAAAGTGAACCATTCGATATTATTTTATGGATTCTGTGGGCCCTAAACACAAGTTCCAAACCATTAGATCTCTTTGGAAGCCCGAACACACCTATGGGGTTAATTTTCAAGGCTTGATACCTCGTGGAACTCGAGATATTTGCAAAACAATATCAGCCATTGATGTAACATGTTCAATTTTGGATTAGTCCTTAATTAGTCATGTTTTTCTTTTTTTTTTATATATTATTTATGGGATAGTAGATCACGATCCAAATCATTGAAATTGTTCCTAAGATCAAGCACGGTTATGAGATCAAATTTCAGTCGTTGGATCATAACCAATCTGGAGATATGTGCAAAAAACGTGAGTCATTCAATAGTATTTTCTGGATTATGTGGGCCCCAAACACAAGATCCAAGCCGTTATATCTCTTTGAAAGGCTGAACACGGCTATGGAGCCAATTCTCAAGGCTTGAGACCTTGTGGATCTTGAAAAATTTGTGAAAAACTTTCAATCATTGATTTATAAAAGTATATTTAAAATAGATCATTGCACCAAACACTCCTTTTGATTCTAGCCTTTTTTTTAATGGGTCTATTTTGATGGGTCTATCCAAAAAAGAGTAGAGGTACCAAACAAGCTCTTAGTATAGGACGAGTCTAACAAGCCTTAAATGAATTTCCTCATAGCAAAATGCATGTGATTCCATCTTTCCACCTCCATTATTTTATATAAAATAGATTTATTTGTAAACTCTATGGAGACCTAAATCTGAATTAGGTAGAAATGGAGACCTATCTTGAACTTGACCAACTCACTATCCAATCCAATCCTATTAGAAAATATCATGTTTCATTTATAATTTTTTTACTTAATATGATTTTTGCAAAAAAAAAATATTTTTAAATTTCTTATAATATTTCATATATGAATTATATTGGCATGCTACGTAGGAGCATATTTTGCTCGTGATATATGAAGGCAATGAAAAACTCTCCCATAGATATCCACATCCAATACTGTGCATGAAAACTATTATCTTTCGTTAATGTGTATGGTGCAGACAGGGCCGTCTCAAGACAATATGTGGCCCCAGGCGAAAGTATAAACGAGGCCCCTAGCTTCTATGTGTGACACGAGAAAACCCTCGTCCTTAATCCGGGTTAATTTGGGACCGGCAATGTACACTATGAGTAGTACATTGGCGGACTTAAAAAAAAATTTGGGTTTTTTTTTTTTTTTGGGTTTTTTTTTTTAGAGCTTGTTGAGGGATTTATTTTTTTTAAGTGAATTTAACCTTTCTTGCCTTTTGTGATGCAAACTTATTGATCAATTTTTTGTATTCAAGGTTTTCCAAAATTTTCTTCTTAATAGATAAAATGGCTAACCCGCTTAATCCCTCTTCTGACATAGTTGATCATAGATAAGATTTTATTAACTTTAATTTCGAAAAACTTTTTTCGGTGGAAGCAACTGTAACCGGTACTGTTAATAGTATTCAATAAGCAATATATAAGTTTGGAAAAGACTCAATAGTATCCTAATTAGTGGACCCCATGAGTCAAGGTTGATTTGAAATGCCATTTTATGAAAAACAGGGTATTTTCTATAAAACAAAGGACTTATTTGAAATTCTGATTTTATGAAAATTTTTCAATGATGGAATTTTTCGATGATTTCAGTTTCATTAGAAAACGGGTCAAATTGTGATCAATTTTCTCTTCTAGCTCGAGTTCATTTGAATTCATTTAAGATGATTCCCAGCGAGATTTGATACCTTTAAAAACGTACTTATTTTAGAATATTTTTATTTTTACTGTGATTCTTCTTCGTCTATCTTCTTCTCTGGTTTGATTTTGGTTTTCAAATGTACCATGATTTTCTCTTTTTAGTTTTATCATGTTAATGTTACTAATCCAACAAAATTATGAGGCCCTCTCATGGTGAGGCCCCCCCACCACTTGCTTCACTTGCCTATAGGGTGAGCCGGCCCTGGGTGCAGAGTGATTTTCACGCATGAAATGGACGTCCACATGAGAAAATCGCCCACCAAATGAACAACAACGATAATATATAGGGAGTAGGGACCCAAATATAAAGCCCCTTTGATTTTTTTCCAAACTTGGGTGTTGAGAAAATGACCATAATGGCTATGTGGGGGCCCCAATTAGAGTGATCCGTCAGACCTATATCTATATCTAATCCATGAATGAGCCCACCATTAAAGATAATGCGTGCTTCATGATGATGTCAAGTGGGGAGGCCCCACCGTGGATTGTACTCGTTATCCATGGATGGTTGGAATTGACACTCATTGAAGAGGACTAATGATTTCAAACACCACGTTTTTTCACCCAAGTGGGAGGATAATGTGATATACAACAGCCCCAATGAAGTTCTTTTCTTTTCCAAAAAACAGTGAAAACTGTAGGATGAAGTTGATCTACATAAGATTTAGTTAAAGGATAATGAATTTCTCCTACAAGTAGATTTCATGTAAAGTCGAACTCTATAGGGCCCATTTTTTATGGGTTTACCTCCTCTTACACTTATATCTCCACTTTGATTTGGCATCGTGCCAAATTTTAATCTTCATCGATCCTTTCCACCTACTATTGGATTGAAGCTCATAATAAAAAATTATTATGATTAAAAGAGTGTTAGACTTTAAAATTGTTAAATTAAGAACTAGGATAATTTCAACATGCATGGATGTTATCTATATGATAGAGATAGTAAAAGAGAAAAGAAAAGAAATCATAATAGAAGAGTTTTGACTCGCTTATAATTAATAAAACATTTAAATCATTCAAAAACAGTCTCCTCATATATTTTATAATCATTGTCATATTCCACTTGAAGGGCCTAGCTTTAAATTGTTAACAATATTTAACCCCAAGGGGTAGATTAGTTGGCCTAGGACCACGGTTGGCATCCGGAGGTTGTGGGTTCGAAACTGCTCTACCACGCTAGGGCCACAGGGGAATTTACCCGGCTTTATCTCTTGGGCATGTAGGGATTATTTTGGCTTAAAGGGCTGGGAACCCTGCATTATCAAAAAAATAAAATAAAATTATTAACAATATTCCTCTCTTGTAGGGTTAAGTTTTGTTCAATGAAGGCTAACATTTCAAATAAAAAAAGGCATTGCCTTTTTATACCTCCAATGGAAACACCCATGTGTAAACACATCTCCAATAAATTGTGGTTGGAAAAGCAGCACTCACAAAGACAACTCCCAATAATTAGATTTAAGTCAAAAAGATGATACGGTGTCGAGCTTGTGTTCTCATTACTTTGAAAACGGATCTCCTGTTTGGATGAAATCCAGTTTGGACCAATCAAGGGAGCCACATGGGGAGATGATTTTTTTTTTTTTACTCATAAGAGGAGATGGGATATCAGCTGATTTGACATCCTCCTCCATGCGTCATCCGATCCCATTACTTTGTACACTTGTGTGGACATATGAGAGAGAGAAGACATCACTTTTGTACAACTTGATACATATATAGACTTTGATTTTACTCTAGCTGCAAGCAGAATCATCAAATGAAATTTACCATTGGCTTTTGTAATTGTATAGAAGATGATTGACGGGCCCCCTCTCCTTTTGTAATTCTTTTGTATATTGAAATGCAAATCTCCTCACTTCTTGTTCTTTTTTATATTGAAATGCACAAGGGACCCAAACTTTCCCCTCATGCAAATGTTTTTGACCGAGAATCACGGAAACGAGAATCAGAACACTTCCATTTTCACCACACCATGTGGTATTCAGAGTTCTTGCAGACAGATGCAGACAAAAGACAGGACTAGGAAACACAAATCATGTACTTATATACTGTCGTCTCTTCTTTAATCCAAACAAGCCACGTACTTTCCCTCTTCACATGTCACACAAGAAAATGAATAAATGGCTCCATTTGTTTCGATTTAACATTGCACCCATTTGAAAGTATGATAATCATCTAAAATTTAAAAGATGAAGAAAGTTGTAAGAGGATTGCTTGAAACCCTGCTAGTGTGGAGAAAATTGGAATTCATTGAATCTGATATGCCTTGAAAGTTGTCCAAACCCCTATTGGAACCCTATTGGTTACAAAAAAAAGTTAATGTAAAAGTCTTCATGCACGGTCAAAAGGCCTATATATGTGACTCCACTGAGTGTAAGGGAATAATGGATGTGAGGGGGCCTGCTAGAGTCAAAATCAGATCAAAAGGCCTCACTGACCAATTACATTTTGTTACTTTCTTCCTTGTCTTCTTCAATTGAAGTTTCAAGCCACCTTCCTGGTCATTCACAGGTCACAAACGTTTTGTTCCACACGACACGGGTCACAGCCAGGACAAGATGTGTTTTTCATGCTTTCCTTAATTGACCAATCCCTCTTGACTCTTGCTAGCTTGTTTGTAATTGTATTCTTGGTGATGAAGGGAAAAGTGAAAAGAAAAATGAAATATCAACAGCCACATTCATGATTCACCACATCAGATCATGAACAATGAAAGTCATCAGTGTCAAAATGTGCAATGTACTACTGCCAAACTCATTTATCATTAATAAAGACCATTGATCTAATGAGCCCAATTGGAATGCGGCCGCTCAAAATGAGGGTTGCAAATGGGTGTCCAATCATTTTGTATACGAACTCTCTAACTGCGAATAAAGTGGATTTGGAACCATTTTTTTTAACGGGGAAAAATTTGGATCCATATCCGAATCCCATTGATATAGGATATAGAAGTGTGGTCCAACTTGAGGATCTAGACACAAGATGAATATATTCACATATTAAAAGTATTTATAGGTTTTAGGGCCTAAAAGGATTGAGTTTCATATTCATATTTTGAAATTCTTCTTAGATTTAATCACTACCATTTAATAGTCTCATTTGTATATATATATTTAAAAAATACTTTAAAATTTTTTTTTGATCCAATTACACTAATGCACTTTGCACCTTATTTCGGATTTCCGATTTAGAATTAGATCCCCCTTTTGCAAGTTGATGTCGGATCTTAATACAACACAAATTTTTCATGTCAGATCTGGATAAAAAACCCAATCATTATTGACAGATTTAGGTTCAAATCCACCGGAGCCCTGCTACATGGACTAACCCATGGACCGATCCATGCACTAACTCCATAGTTTTGGGGGGAAAATCACCTGATGTCAGGTGATTTTCCTCCCAAAACCATGGGGTCTGTCCATGTAGACTTTTTGAATTCACCGTGATTCTACCCCAAATCCGATCCCATTAAATTCCTACTCAAAATTAATAACTTCTCGTTCGTGTATTATAGAGTTTAATTAGACATGGGCCACAGTGGAAAGGTAAGGGATATTATACTTGTTCTTGCATCATTACTTACTTAAAATGAAATGACTCTGTGATTGTTCAAACCGGTCACAGTCAACACGCTCTCGTGTGTGTGTGTATATTTAAGAAGATGATATCCAGAAATCTCATTTAATCATCTATAGGAATCATTGTCCCTTTCCTCCTTTGCTTCTTTTCTTTCCATGTCGAGAATGATTAAGAGCTCTCCCTCCTTGTGCTCCAAGGAAATAAGAAGATTCTATATGGTCTTGAATCTTGATAACGTTTTGTCTTCTCGTCTCACTTTCGCCTTTACGGAAAGGAAAATATCAACTTTTTCAGCTCTGCAAGACTGTAGCGTTGAATACTGGCAAAAGATGGAATACCATTTCATTCGTTCGTATTTTTTTATATTGGATTTCTCCCCCGCCTTTCAAGCTCCCCCCAGTTTCAGCTTCAGTACCCTTCTGATTGAAGCATGGGGAAAGTCAGGTGGGCCATGTGATATTATATAAGTATAAAAAATGGCATGGTCAAAGACCTGTCCAGTGTGGCACAAAGCATGAAAAAATTTAGGATTTCTAAGCAATCTTTTTTTGACATGGTAGGATATTACATCTCATTGAGCTATCATTTATCACAAAATTAAATCAATTGATGATGGAAATCAACATGATAATGGTTGACCTACCAGGCTTTTGATACCACTTATAAGATGTTACACCTCATTGAGCTACCACTTATCCCAAAATTAATTGGTGATGAAAAATGGCATAACAATGGTTTATGATGAGGGCGAGGACTCGACCACAATCATAACCACTCAGGAGTGAGAGTGGACGTTGACCTCAGCATACATACCTATTTGCAAAATGGAAAAAAAAAAAAGGTAATCGTGCTATAAAAAAAATATAGACTTTCAAATTCTCCAAATTCTAGGCTACATAATTAAGTGGGATGCATGCCAAGATTTACCAGACAAATAAAGTGGCCAGCTACATGCACAACTTGATGACTAGTTCATAGGGAAGAGTCAGGTTTTGGTGAGGCAACACCCGACAGTGACCTTGAGTGGACCATTCACGGTCCGCCCATACATCTGGACAGGGGCTGCCTGCGATGATGTCAAGATCCGCTCACTGTCACTGTACATAAACACACTCAAAGGATCCCAATTCCATAGGGAATGAGTTTTAAGGGCTTAGATTGGTCATGCTGGGGACGAGATGGGCCCACAGGTTGGACCATTCCTACCTAATCTAGGAGCAGTTGCTGCCCTTGATAATTTTCAAATACAACTCATATAAAGAGCAGTATAGAGTGTTTATCACAAATAATGTGAACATCTTATTAACGACTAAGTTATAAAGTGGGTGTTTTCAGAATCTGATTCCTTGGATTATTAACTGGTAAAGACGGTAGAAAATGAAATAAATTAACATAATAAAAAATGAGGAATACTGTATTTATGCATATATAATTTCATAAAAGTTGGAGACTTTACAATAATAGCAAGAAAATATCTTGAAATTACCACATTAAGTATAGGTATTTTCATTTTTTCCTCATATTTACAAGTTATTAATGTTTTCCCATTGAAGTTTGTTTTCGCTGAAGTACTATTTCCAAAATAATTTGAGACAATGAAGTGGATCAGTCCTCGGAAACATTTGACTAATCTGAACTTGGGAAGTAAGTTGTGAATTCCTCTAAGGCTTGTTTGGTTGCACAGAAAAGTAGGGAGAGACATTTCACTAGTGGTAGTCAAACAGATTTCCCCTATTTAGATAGAAAAGCAATTCGCTTTTTGAACAATGAAGAAAAAAATTACTCTTAATGGGGTGGAGAAATTAAATACCCTTTCTTTAGTGATATTAATTTTATTTTTTAATAAAATCTGAGACTCAACTAAATACATTTTAATTAATGTGAAATGTTTTTTCTTACATCTAAATTATTTCAAATTGAAACTTACTGGAGAATTACTATTAAAGAAAAGCGCTTATGCTTTACAAATCTTTAGTGTAGTGAAAGTAAATAGAAGTGCTGATTCTCTACAAGTGAATTCTCCACCTCATTCTTTTCTCTTTTATTTCTTTACCAGGTGAAGATTTCTCTGCTTTGTCATTTACTTAACATATAAAAGGGCCCTTAGAAAAATCAAAGGAAAGACTTACACACAACCACACGATCTCTTTTTTGATATTTACTAACAATCATTTGTAGTTCTCCATATATACAAAAGAACCCACAAAAAAAAAAAGTAGCAGTCACATGCTTGATACCATGGGCGGCTCCACATATATCACAGTGAGGCCAATTGACCCTATTGAGATCTGAAAAAGTATTTAAAAATAAAATTCTTTATTTCATGAATTGAATTTATAGGAAGCTTTTGACCCCACTCAATTTAAGAGTTTCACCCTACATTAGCTAACTTTACACATTTTATTTGTTGCTGTAATAGTGAACAAAAGTCACCATAAAATACACACCGCCTAAGTTAATGGGCCAATTGTAGGGGTGTACATCGGGTAGGGTCCCGGGTTATCGGGCCGAGTTTGACCCGACCCGGTAATTTTATAAACACAAGAAACCCGCCCGAATGCCCGGTAAACTATATCCGGATTATCCGGGTTCGGGTTACCGGGTCACCCGGTTAATTATAAAGTTTAAAATATTTTTTTTAGAATAACTAAAAGTTCCAATAATTGAGATAAAAAAATACTATAAATATATATATACAGTAAACATACAGTAAATATATATATATTTTTAATGTTTATTTGTATATATTTGTATATATATATACAAATAAATATATATATATATATAAATGTATAACCGGGTTATCGGGTCACCTGATAACCCGATTAACCACACTTTTTTAACCCGGAACCCGGTCCGGATAAGGACTTATCGGGCCGGGTTAGACCCGACCCGGTAAAAGATCCTATGTCACCCGCCCGATTAGGTCCAGGTCGGACCTGGTCACCGGGTCGGGCCGGATTTTGAAACCCGGTGTACACCCCTAGCCAATTGTCTATCAAAAATTAAATAAAATTAATGGGCTCACATTACTGATATGTGCTCTAACAACAAGTTTTTAGAACTTAAAGGAATTTGTTACATTGCTAGAAAACTAGTGGAGACAAAGAAGGATATTATTGTATACGAATTGATTTATTTGCTTTTAAAATTGGCGTTAATTTTACCAGCAGTGACTACCACCGTAGAAAGAGCTTTTTCAGCAATAAAATACGTAAATAACATGTTGCGTAACCGAATAGGAGATTAATGGATGAATGACTGTTTTGTTACATATATTGAAAAATATGTGGTTGCTAGTGTTGATAATGAATCTATAATGCAACGATTTCAACACATAAAAATCTGTTGAGGGCAACTGTAGGAGTTTATGTATTTGAATTTTGCTTTTGGTTTAAGAACTATTAGTAATAATGTACTAATTTTTTTTAATTCAATATTATCTTTGTCGGATTATCGAAAATAGATTATTTGAGAATTTTATACTATTCTTGTCGAATTATCGAAAGTAGATGACAAATGTTGATAAAGAAAAAAATAAATTTATTCAATTTGTAGAAGATAAGTCTTTTGTTGACTCCACTTACTCGAATTTTTAAAATTTGATACCAACTAAACATTAAACAAAGCCAAAAAGCCTTATTCCAGTAGATTTTCAACAAAGAAACTCATCAGACTTGCCCGTGGGAGTACAGAGACTGACTATCGTGAAACAACTCCTGTTGGACCTTTGCAGAGGTCATGCATGCATCTGAAATGAGTAAAGATGGGATTTACCAACTTTCTCTATACCGGGGGCTAAAGAAATAGAAAAAAAGAAGAAGAAGAAAGAGATTGCCTCATCATCGATGAAGATATGGAGACTGTTATTTTAATATATAAAGAGAAGAGGTGACGGAATTGTTATCGAATGAATGGGATGGACAAGGAGTAAGAGAGGAGATTATATATGGTCGTTATAGATAAAGGGATATCTTCTCACACGCATATTGCCTATGATTTTTACTTTACGATGAAGCTACTTTATGATGAAGCTAAGGTTATTATATTCAAAAGCAGTCTCTGCCTGAGAAGGTTGCTGATTAAGGAAGCTTCGCATTCGATGATCTTAGAAAAGAAGGTTGGTGATTGAAGAAAGCAATATTGAAAACGTCGGTGCTTGGAGTCACTTTTTATTTATTTATGTCTGAAGGTCAATATGGTGATGGTACCCATCAAACATCATAATACAAAGATATGATGCGGTGGATTAGTGGGGTTTCTCAAGTTTTTTTTTTTGTTTTCTTTTCTCTGAGGTGGGGTTTATTAAATTTGTACTATACGTATTTTATATATAGTGTCTGAAGTTCTCAACTTTTGCAATTAAGTTGTCACCGACTCAACCAATAGATAAGGAGATACATTTTAACTTGATTTTTTAATTTAAAAAATAGTTATATAAAGGCCCCATGAATGTGAATGTAGTTTAGAGAGAGAGAGATGTCTACATTCTGGGACATATTTATGCCATCCCTCTGGAAATCTTAGATTTAAGTGTCGGTATTGAACCTGTAACAGCCGAGCAAAAAGTTGATATGTAGTCTTATCATTGGGTAAGTGCGTCGGCAATCGGCATTACCAAGGTGGTTAATTTTTAATAAGCAATGAGATATTAGCATACATTAGGCCATGTTGGATTATATTGGGACATAGTGGTTTGTATCAGCCATGTTAGCTTTAATGCATGATTTGGGTGTCACCTTTCCACTGCGACGTGGTTTAGGCAAAGACATCTTTTTAATTACTATACTGGCACAAGCCTCTGCACAGAAACAAGATAATGTAAGAAAGTGGAGGCATTCAACAATTATGTCGTTGTGAGTTCTAATCCAATTAATGTATGTGTTATATGAGCAGCTTATAAAGAGAGCACTTTTTGAGAATTGACGTACACAAAGATAAGATAAGAGTTATACAAATTAACATGGGAAATAAAATCTAATACAAATATTAATGTCAAAAACTTTTCAAGATTGCCCCTGATATGGTACGTGAGAGATAACATATGATGGTTTATAATTGGTAATGACTTGTAGCACTATCATTTGAGAGAACCATCATCATCTCTTCTTTGATTGACGACTTGGATAGCTTTGACAGCCTTCTTCTCGATCACACTCACCCTTTACAATTTCATAGTCGATGAAAATGTTGACTAGATTTCAAAGGAATTAGAAGGGTGTTTCTTCATATAATTGACTATTTTTGTAGTGTGGGCAGCTGGTGTTAAAATATTAGAATAAAAACAATAGAAAAAGAATGATGTATAATCTTTCCCCCAAAAAAGTGGGCCCACATATCCAGTTTAATTGTCGGTATGAAGTCGGTGTTGGCCTTTGTTTGAAGAGAAAGGTCATACTGAACTGAATACTGCAGAATTGATGGGTGTAGTACTTAAAATATACTGATTCCTTCCTATTGGGGTATTGTATATGATTCTATCTTTATCGATGACTGGAATTAGACTGATGGACCTGATCACCTCTGCATGTTCACGTTCCTTGGATGGTAAGAAATTGGACTACTTGCCAACAACTATATGATCACATCTGCTGCGATTCTTGCTGCGAACTCGCAAAATGCCACTAAATTAATCTATCAGGCTCTAATATCACTTATAGGATTTTACATCGTATTGAGATACCACTTATCCCAAAATTAATTGATAATAGCAAACAGTACAACAATAGCTTTATGGTGAGGACGATGGCTCGACCATGATTATGACCGTTCAGGAATGAGGGTGAACGTTGACTTAAATAACAACACAACTGTAAAGTACAAATTCGAAAATAAGTTGAAAGGCAAAGGAGATTGAAGTCAGGGCACGAGTGCTCGAGTAAAACTCTTGTTAAGGACAGGGCCGTGGAATAATTTCTCTTGCTTGATGTCCATCGGCTCCTGTCATGGTCTGAGATCTCATTTGTATTTGTGTATATATAAAATTTATGACAAAGGAAAAAGCATTGGAGGAAAATATTATTTCTCAAGTTACAGTAAACCCATATTTGATGTAGCCGTTTTATTTTGTTTTAAGGATAAGCAAATTAATTTGAATTTCCACAATGCTGCACAAACGTGCTAATAGTGAGTCTAGATCCTCTGAGTGGCTAAATTGATTCTAGGGTTGGAGTGAAACTCCATGGTGGGAATTACCTATTAAAAATGTGAGTTACTCAATATAAATACCATAATTACCTTTTCAACTTTTACTTTAATAAAAGCTGATCCCACTGTTATTCAATTATAGGGGTCTACTTGTAATTTTAAAAATTGAGATGATCCCTTTAGATTTTTATCCTTGGGGCGGGGTTGGTGGAGCGGCATTTGACGTGATTTTCCCCTCTATGTCTTGTGCTCGAAACCGGGTCAAATTTACTTGGTGGGTATTTGTATGTGTTTAGCATACGCCACCTTGGAGATTAAGTCCTATTGGGTTAAAAATTTCAAGAAACGCACATCATAATTTAAAAAAAAAAACCTCCTGAAAATCTTGAAATTGTTGGGCTTAGTAGGTCCAGACCAATTGGGTTCATGGACATGGGTATTATGGTAATTGTACCGGGACTTTCTATTTGACTAAGATAGGGTTTCTTAGGGAATAAGAAAGAGAACATTATATATATGATGTAATGTGTAACCCATGAGATACAGACAGACAGAGAAGAGTGAACCTAAAGGAGAGTCGAGTTTTCTTTCCCGTGGACGTAGGCAAGATTGCCGAACCACGTAATTCTCTTGTGTGTGATTGTTTGTCTTGTGTGGTTTAATTTGTTCGTTCGATCGCTGATTCACGTTTCCGCATACACGCGCACAACAAGTGGTATCAGAGCCTAGGATTTACTAGGGTTGGATTGTGCCGCGTTGCGATCGACGGATCGGATCAAGGGTATCCGGATCTTCTGCGCGTGGTTCTTCGTCGCAGGAAAAAGAGATCGTTTCCGATCTTTGGTGGGCCACACGGATCACAAGGATCGAGGTTTCTAATTGGAAACAGGAAGGTTCGACGATCAGAGATTGGGTTTTGGTTGATTTTGTTTTATCATCGCTGGGCCACACGATCGCCTGTGATCGGAGTCCGCGCATCTGGCCGGAGAAGAAGGAACACCATCCTTCTGCTTCTTCGTTCTGGCCGGAGAAGAAGGAGCCATCCTGCGCCCCCTACATCCTTTCGGCTATATCCTGTTGCTGCTGTGGGGAAACGAACCCACGACCGCACGGACGCAATCCGTGCGTCGCCCGCTGTCCGCCGCCGCCTTGCCGCCGTCGCACCATCGCCGGAGTTCGCTCACTCCGCCGCCGTCCGTGCCGCTGCGTCATCGTCGCAGAGGAAGAAGACTGGAGCAGCAACTCCATCGGTTTCTGTTTACAGAAACAGAACCAGTTCTGTTTGGTTCTGTTTGGAGAAGAACAACCCAGGTTGGGTTGGGCTCGGGTCAGGTTGACCTGACCCTTCTGCAGGAAGCCCAGTGGTTTAAAGCCCAGTATAGAACCAGGCCAGGTCAGGTCAGGTTCTGGGTCAGTTTCACCTGACCCGTGAACAGGAAGCCCACTCCAATTTCTGCTGACGTCAGCGCCACGTCAGCGCACTTTACGGTCAACAGAGGTTTGACCAGATTGACGGCTGAGAATTGTTTCGTCAATAACTTGATCATCCGGTGTCCGATCGGAGATCCGTTTGCGCCTACAGACTCGTTGCGAGCAGATCTACGTAACTGTGGAAGAAGATTGGCAGTTTGACGGTCAACAAGAAAGTTTGACCAATCGGAGCGCAGAAAACTATTTTTGCGATATCGGAGCCATCCAGAGTCGGATTTCAGATCCGTTTCTTCCAGCGTGCTCGTGGTGACGAGATCTACAGCTTGGTGCAGAAATTGAGGTTAGTGACAGTTGTTTATATTTATTGATTATTCAATTAAGATGGAGAACAACACTGTGAACACTACCATGATCAAACTCAACCATACCAATTGGTTGATTTGGAAACCTAAGATGGAGGATATACTCTATTGCAAAGACCTCTATGATCCCATTGAGGGGGATAGTGCCCGACCAAAAGATATGTCTGATCCAGATTGGAAAAAGATGCATAGAAAGACCATTGGTCACATCAGACAGTGGGTGGATAACAGCATATTTCATCACGTGTCTAATGAAACCAATGCGAGAACCCTTTGGATGAAGTTAGAAGAAAGATATGAGAAGAAAACCGCCGTAAACAAAACTTTTCTGATTAGAAAGCTTGTAAACATGAAATTCAAGGAGGGTGGAAAAATTGACGATCACATAAATGATTTTCAATGCATTGTGAATGAACTGGCTACAATGAAGATGATCCTTGATGATGAGATGCAAGCTTTATTTCTTATAAGTTCTTTACCAGATACATGAGAGACATTGGTTGTTTCCGTGAGCAACTCTACTCCAGATGGTGTGTTATCAATGAGTCAGGTTACTAGCAGCTTGTTAAATGAAGAAACAAGAAGGAAAACTGCAGGGACAGATAATGCACAAGCCTTTGTTACTGAGAATAGAGGGAGGAGTAAGAGTAGGGGACCAAAGGGGGGTCGTGGCAAGTCCAGAGGTGGCAAGGAATCACAGACTAAGAAAAAGTCTGGAAAATGCTTTCATTGTGGCAAGGAGGGTCACATTAGAAAGAATTGCTTTGCCTTGAAGGAAAAGAAAGAAACCAACAATGAGCAGAAGAATGACACTAACACTACTGCTACTTTGGATAATGAAGTAGTGATTCTTACCAGTGAAGTTGAAGAGTGTTTGAGTGTTGCAGATAATCAGGTTGAGTGGGTTGTTGACACAGCAGCATCCTACCATGCTACTCCTTGTAAGGAGATGTTCACGACGTACAAAGCAGGGGACTTTGGCACTGTGAAGATGGGCAACACAAGTCATTCAAATATTGTTGGAATCGGTGATGTCTGCATTCAAACCGATATTGGTTGCACATTGACGCTGAAAGATGTGCGACATATTCCTGATCTGCGTTTAAATCTGATTTCCGGGACTTCATTGGACCGTGCAGGTTATGAAAGTTACTTCGGAAATGGCAGGTGGAAACTCACTAAAGGGTCTCTTATTTTTGCGAGAGGGAAGGCGTGTAATACGCTGTACAAGACACATGTGAAGCTATGCAAAGGTGTGTTGAATACTGTTGAAGACAGATCCTCTCCAAATCTGTGGCACAAGAGACTTGGACATATGAGTGAGAAAGGACTGCAGTTATTGGCAAAGAAAGATCTGATTAACTACTCCAAAGGTACATCCCTTGACCCTTGTGATTATTGTTTATTTGGTAAACAGCATAGGGTTTCTTTCTCTAAAACATCAACTATAAAATCTAATGTGTTGGATTTGGTATATTCTGATGTTTGTGGTCCCATGGAGGTGGAGTCATTGGGTGGCAATAAGCTTTTTGTCACATTTATTGATGATGCATCTAGGAAAGTCTGGGTTTATGCGTTGAAATCGAAGGATCAAGTGTTCCAGATATTTCAGCAGTTTCATGTCATGGTTGAAAGAGAAACAGGAAAGCTCTTGAAGTGTCTCCGCACAGATAATGGTGGTGAGTACACATCCAACCAGTTTAAAGGCTATTGCTCAAAGCATGGTATTCGACATGAAAGAACAGTTCCTGGTACTCCACAGCATAATGGTGTAGCCGAAAGAATGAACCGTACTATTCTTGAAAAGATGAGATGCATGATTAGAGTGGCACAGGTACCCAAGCCATTTTGGGGTGAAGCTATTCTGACTGCCGTTTACCTGATTAACAGGTCTCCCTCAGTTCCTTTGGATTTTGATCTTCCGGAGAGAGTATGGACAGGTAAAAATGTTTCTTATTCTCATTTGAAGGTATTTGGGTGCAAGGCTTTTGCACATGTACCAAAGGAGCAGCGTTCAAAGCTTGATGATAAGGCAGTGTGTTGCATTTTTCTTGGCTATGGTGGAGCTGAGTTTGGCTACAGGTTATGGAATCCAGAGAAAAGAAGAATTATCAGAAGTAGGGATGTGGTGTTTCATGAAGACCAATTTTTTGGAGATATTGAAAAGACTGAAAAGTCTAAAGAAGTTGTTGATGGAGTGGTTGATCTCACACCGACTCCTTCTCCAGTGCAGACTACAGGTGGAGAAGGTGGACAACACGATTTAGATCGTGATGAGGCGCAGGGGTTGCCAGATGAACAGGGTGTTGAGCAGGGGGAGCAGTCTCCTCAGTCAGAAACCACGGAACCTCTTAGGAGGTCTACTCGAGAGCGTCAACCATCAACAAGATATCCTGCATCAGATTATATTTTGCTTACTGATGAGGGGGAGCCAGAGAGCTACCCAGAAGCAAAAACTCATGAAGATAAAGATGAGTGGATGAAGGCTATGCAGGATGAGATGAGTTCTTTGAAAAAGAACAATACTTATGAGCTGGTGGAACTCCCAAAAGGCAAGAAGGTTCTGAAGAACAAATGGGTGTTCAAGGTGAAGAGAGATGACAGTGGAAAACTGATAAAGCACAAAGCACGACTAGTTGTTAAAGGCTTTGCGCAGACGAAGGGTCTTGACTTCGATGAAATCTTCTCTCCAGTTGTGAAGATGACTTCTATCAGAGTTATCTTGGGTCTAGTTGCCAGCATGGACCTTGAACTTGAACAGATGGATGTGAAGACTGCTTTTCTTCACGGTGATCTGAAAGAAGAGATCTACATGACTCAGCCGGAGGGGTTTGAGGTAGAAGGAAAAGAACAACTGGTTTGCAGGTTGAAAAAGAGTCTCTACGGGCTGAAACAAGCGCCGAGACAGTGGTACAAGAAGTTTGATTCATTCATGGTGAGTCATGGGTACCGGAGGACAGCTGCAGATCACTGCGTTTATGTTCGTAAATTTGGTAATGGCAAATTTATCATCCTTCTTTTATATGTAGATGATATGTTGATAGTTGGACAAGATAGTGAAATGATTGGCAGATTGAAAAGGGACATGTCAAAGACTTTTGACATGAAAGACTTGGGTCCCGCACGACAAATTTTGGGAATGCAAATTCGTCGTGACAGGAATGCCAAGAAGCTGTGGTTGTCACAGGAGAAATATGTTGAACGGGTGCTAGCTAGATTCAACATGATAGATGCTAAGCCAGTTAGCATGCCTTTAGCCAGTCACTTCAAGCTCAGTAAAAGATCATGTCCTACTACAGATGCAGAAAAGGAACGGATGATGTCTGTTCCATACTCCTCAGCAGTTGGGAGTCTTATGTATGCCATGGTGTGTACACGGCCAGACATTGCTCATGCAGTGGGTGTAGTGAGTAGATTTCTTTCTAACCCTGGGAAAGCGCATTGGGAAGCAGTGAAGTGGATCTTCAGATATTTGAGAGGCACATCAGATTTTTGCTTGTGTTTCGGAGGCTTAAAACCAGTACTTGAAGGCTTTACAGATGCTGATTTTGCAGGCGATCTTGATCGTCGGTTGTCTACTTCTGGGTACTTATTTACTTTTGCAGGGGGAGCTATTTCCTGGCAGTCTAAGTTGCAGAAGTGTACAGCATTGTCTACAACCGAAGCAGAATACATAGCTGCTAATGAAGCAGGGAAGGAGATGATTTGGTTGAGGAATTTCTTTAAAGAACTGGATTTGAAGCAAGGAGAGTATGTAGTCTACTGTGATAGTCAGAGTGCTATGGATCTTAGCAAAAATGCTACATACCATGCCCGCACAAAGCACGTTGATGTGAGATATCATTGGATTCGTGAGGTCATCGAGAAGAATCTCATGAAGCTGGAAAAGATTCACACTGACAAGAATCCCTCTGACATGATGACTAAGGTCGTGTCTAAGGGAAAGCTGGAGCTGTGTTCAGAGTTGGCAGGACTGGACTCCTAGTCAGGGGTTCAGAGACGTCTTCCCCATGGTCTGGAGGGGGAGATTGTTGGGCTTAGTAGGTCCAGACCAATTGGGTTCATGGACATGGGTATTATGGTAATTGTACCGGGACTTTCTATTTGACTAAGATAGGGTTTCTTAGGGAATAAGAAAGAGAACATTATATATATGATGTAATGTGTAACCCATGAGAGACAGACAGACAGAGAAGAGTGAACCTAAAGGAGAGTCGAGTTTTCTTTCCCGTGGACGTAGGCAAGATTGCCGAACCACGTAATTCTCTTGTGTGTGATTGTTTGTCTTGTGTGGTTTAATTTGTTCGTTCGATCGCTGATTCACGTTTCCGCATACACGCGCACAACAGAAATAATGAGGTTTTGTTAAAGTTTATTGGTTTTGGGTGCTGTGTGAATAAATATCAACTGCATATACTTTTGGATTGAAAAAAAAAAAAAAAACAATTCCGGATTGTTTTGATCTTTTTATTCAATATTTCGTTTTAACATGAGGTTGGGAGAAGAGCTTTATTAGAATACGCGCCACGAGGAGGTTATTTTCGAAATCGGCAATGCAGCATCGATGCATGCTGGGCTCCGTAACTCACGTGCATGTCTTTTCTGCTCTTCTTCCACCATGACCATCAGCAGCAGCATAGTTTGAAATTTTGCGAAAAAGACAGCAAGGCCTGCTTCCACGAGAGCCAAGGTTGAAGAATCTCCCTATCAATCAGCATTCAGCAGTCCTTAATCAACCATCAGCCCTTTTGTTTTTTTTATAACAAGAGGGAACCGCATCAAGATGCCAATCGCCAAGAGGTCTCTTCCTTCTTGTTCTATCATTTTGAAAAGTGAAAAGTGAAAAGTGATGGCCTAAAATCGAGTTGTATGACCTTGAAATTGAATATATGCTTTCACATGTACTCATTTCAGATTTATTAAATAAAAACTTTTATATATATATATTTGTTTGTATGAAAATATATACATAGAAATTAAATACATAGGATCCATGCCACTATGCCATTAGTTTTTCCAAACAGGCCCTACAGTGGTTTAGAAATGGAGATAATAAGTAAAACTCAAAAAACGAGTATCAAATGACCTTTTTTTTTGGAAGATAAAATCAAAATGATGAGAAAGAATTCTTCCACCTTCTTTTAAATATATTTTCTTAAAAGAAAATGTTATTTGATGCTCATGTTTGATAATTCATTTTTATCTTCATTTTTAGCTATTTATGGTAGGAATCCTAAGTATTAATCTAATACATTACAATGCAAATAAACATGCTTTAAATAAAATAGGCCCTATGAAGACTCTTATATAATTATTTTTCTTTCAAGTAGATTAATTGATGAAAAATGGTAGAATGCATACAAAACTCTAGAGCTAGAATTTATGGGAATGAATATATTAACTTGGGCCTAGGATGTAGAATCACAAACTTTTTTTTTTTTCACAAAGGAATCTCCATTTAATTACCATAGTTTCTATGGATAGCATGGGAGAATAAGAGCTAAAAAACATCCACTTCACTTAATTACCATTCTAAAATTACACTCCAATTAAAAATACTCTCTCAAGTCTCAACAATAACCAAAGGCAACTTTTGGAAATGACAAACACCCCTTGGAAAATTAAATCTCTGAGTACAAAATCAAGTCAAGCCGAGCCGAGCCGAGCCGAGCCGAGCCGAGCCGAAAGAGCATATAATAAGAATCTAAGACGAATTATCCACAATCCTCTTGTGTTACATATATCCTAATCTCTCATCATAGTCAAAGTTCTTCATTTAGACCTATCAGCTTATGGCTAAAACCAAAGATTCTCTACCACTTAAAAATAACAAATAAAAACTGACAAAAAACCCCTCTTCTTTCTTCTTCCTCTTGACTGAAGTTCCAAAATACAAATAATAACAACAATAACAACAACAATTAAATAAAACAAAAACCGCCACGTTTCGCGTGGTCCCCGCCTCTGATCAGCCCCTTTGATGTAATCGCCATCGTCGATGAAGATTATGCCGCATAGGGGCATTTTCGGAAGATTCAAAGACCCTCCCTTAGGCCACGTAGGCTTCTCTTTGGATGCCACGCCATCACGGCTTAGCAAACAGGTGGCAAGGGCAATGCCACGGCCCACCGGTACACGCTAATGTGGGCCCCGCGTCTCACCTTCCTCCAATTAAATGTAGATGATGATTGGCGGGAAAACGTGCGGCTCGATCAATAAAAGATCATGGGTGGGCCACGTGTTGTTTTGATTTTTATCTGATTTTTGAGTTTTGTCGTGTAGTGGGAGTGGGGCCAGGGGGCTGTGGAGGGGAGTTATTGTCCGTTTTGGCAGTTGCCATGTGGGGGACACGTGTGTGAGTGGGGTTGGTGGGGACCACCTGGCAGTTGATGGTACGGCGCTGAAGACCTGCCGTCCTGGTCGCGCCTGCCGCAGACAGTGCGATTAACGAGGAGCCGGGCGGGAAGCACGTGACCCGGTCCAGGGGGTCACGTTCTACCACGACCATTGATACTTGAAGCTGATGATACAAGTGCCTTCTATTCTTCATTGGGTTCAAATTTTTATTTTTCAAGCACGATTGATGTTTGGTTCTAATTTGAAAATGAATGCATCTTGAATGGATCTTTCAAAATTTCCCTTTTGACTCTCTTTTTATTTTTCCTTTTTTTACGATGACGTCGGTATTTATGAGGTCTTTGACCCTCTGGGGGAGTCTCCCCGTAGAGCCCGCTAAACCTACGGAATGAATTTAGAGCAATTTTGATCACAAGACATCCGGAGCACACGTATCTTGTGCTATTCGACCAACTCTTTAGTAGATAAAAATGTCCATTAACTTAGAAAATTAGGGCAAAATTTACGATTCTACATAAAAGCACAAATCTAAAGCTCATGAAACTATGAAACAATCATCTTGAGCATGTTTGTTTATAGATATCTTTGAGAGAGTTTTTCTTGTTAGGGATTTTTAACATGATGTGATGATTGTCTCTTTAGTATTTTTAAAATACATTTTCCGTTATAAAAAGATTGTCAATTAAAAGTCACAAATGACATTTTTGGGGTTTTCAAAAATCTCAAAATGCTATACTAGATCTCACAAATGATCTTTAGCATGGGCTAGAATTGGGCTAAATAGTAGCTTCCAATTAAATAAGTAACATTAGGGTTCAGCTCCGAGGTTTATAAAAATTCCTGAAAAATTGAAATGGACCCGAAACTGGACCTAACCCCAGGGTCCAGGTTACAATACCCTAAATCCCCGGACTCGAAAGGTCCTCAGCCAAGCTCAGACCCAAATAGAGGTCCAATATGCATATATAGGTTTTTTTATTTTGGAGCATAATTCAGGTACTTGGTGGGTTTTCAAGACCCATTTTGGTCTCTAGTTCTTCGGCCCACCACAAGGAGGATGTGACGCTTGAACATGGAGGCCCATTCATCAGGTGGGTCTCAGTTGTATGTACTACAAAAGCAGAGTTATCAGAAGAAATGATATGTGGTACCCATTCAACTGTACATGTGCTCTGCACCCCATTAAATCGTACATACCCATCAACCCAACTATGTGGGCTATACTAATCTGAGCATGTATATGCTGGGCCCACTTGATGAATGGCTTGCACCTAGAACATCTTTACCACTTGGCAAGTGGTGCCACCACCCACCTCTTAAGTATCTTTTTTTTTTTTTTTTTTTTAGAAACCACCTATTGTATTTGGTATCTTTATTAGCTCAAGTTTTAAGTAAAAGGAGTTTTAGAAAGAAAAGGAGGTTTGGGATTTGGTTGTGCAAGAAGAGAATTCCATGATCCCAACATTTTTTTAAGTTTTCATGGTAGAAAGGATTTTTGCATTTCTATCATAGGAAATCGAAATCTTCTATAGTGAAAAAAATCAATTCATTTTTTTATTTGCCTATAAAAAAATATGCTGTACAAAAAATAAAACAGCGGGCTGCATAAAAAAAATAAAAAAATGGAACAGTTTTGCTCTCTATTATTGTATCCTCTTAATCTCATCTTCCAAATGCACTCTAAAAAAAGTGTTCTGTGGGGGATAATGCACTAATGCAGCATGCTGTGTAACACATAGCCATAGTGAACCACATGCTGTCCAAGTAAGAATAAATATTACTATGATTGATTACCATGATCACTGTGTCAATTGTGGTGGATTTGATTGAAGGGCTGGAATTATTAGTAGTAGGGCTCACTGTGTCACTCCAAACCGAAACGTTGAAGTTGCAATCCTGTCGGCTAGATGGCATCATTTCTCATCCCTAGAGTTGCTAATGTTATTTGTACTGGAGACTGGAGACATGCTCTTTATGTCATGGTTGTCAAGACATCTTCTCTTTACATAAAAATGGAAACATGGATCAATGAAATTAATCTGGAGAACCTATTGAAATGACACCATATATTGTTCATTGGTCGTTTCCTAATACATCATTTCTATCCATGTATTCTCTATCTATCATATGGATAATGTAAAGTATCAAGACCTGATGTTCCAATGCTGCTCTACTGGTCAGGTTGCATGAATTATCCAGTTAGTTAATGGTGACATCTTGTATGTAGTGTTGGCATGATGTCATGGACTTAGATATTTTTGTTGTTTTTTTACTTTTGAACAATCCATTTATTTCCTATAGATAAAAAAAAAAATGTATGGATGAGCCACTCAGCCACACCATGGAGTGGAGCCAATTTGGAATGATGATAATCGATTTGTTTTCTTTTTGGTCGGGGCCCAACTTTATGTTGCAAATCGTGGGTGTCAATGGATGTTGATTTGGATGTCTCACTTCATCATTTCTCACCACACTATTCTAAAGACTAAACTCTTGTAAAGATGTTTTGTACCAATATACGATACAACTGGTGGAGCCCACTTGGTGTCATTTGGATCAATCTAGTCCTGTTATCCACTGTCTCCTCCTCAATGTCATAGATCCCATCGATCTCACATCAATTCAAATGAGCTCGTCCTTTGCTTTGAAATTAAAAAAAAATTATATATTTTAAATCGTTAAATTTGAGGGCCATAGATGTTAGAATGAAAGCACAGAATAAAAAAAAATGTATATATTGGTGGGCTGGTTCCATTTGGATCATTCCATCTCCAACCTCATCCCTGATTGGTGCTACCATAGGTGAGCCCCACTGGTTGTCATGCATTGTCTCCCGTGCAAGACATCTGCATGGAGAAGGCCCTATATATATATAGAGAGAGAGATTTTGCAGCTTTAACTTTGAGATTTTATTATCTTTTAGGATCCGATTTTGTAATGGGACTTACTTCTAGAAACACCGGCCCATATCTTTATTTTATTATAATTCAACTATTAAACTATCTTACCGACACATTAGGATTCTATTTTATAATGAAACTTAGTTCTAAAAACACCCCTATCTTCTGTTCTATTATAATTGAACTATCTTACCGACGAAACACTAATCAAATAGTCAACTCTCTTAGGGTGTGTTTGTTTGCAAAAAAGTAAAATAAAGGAGGGTTGAAATAAATCCAAACGGTTGGATTCTTTACCCCATGAGGTGTTTGTTTGCAGTCGCCAAAAAAAAAGTAAATAGGTCTGGCAGTTACTCCAACTCTATTGTTTCTCTCCCACATTTGCTTGGAGATACCATAGTAAAGTGGGGGTAGAGTAACTCATTCCCCATTCTCTTTATCCAACCAAATATAAATTTAAATCCTTTTACTTTATACCAACAATCCAAATACATAAAAAATAATTTATCTATTATTTATTTCAACCCACTCCTCTTTAACTTTATCATATAATCTAATATCCTACTCCTCTTTTATTCCTCCCCTAATACAAACAAGCATGCCCTTAAGTTTGGGCCTAACTCATAGACTTCCACCAGGAGAAAATGGACATTTCTAAATTGGGTTTTTTCTCTTATCATCTGATTTTGTTGAAGTTCCTTTTCCTATTCCATCACTTTTTATTTTGTACAAAAGTGGTCACCTTTGAGAATGCCATTCAAAATCTCTCTCTCACACACACATATATATATATATATATATATACCCTTATAAATTATCATTATCTTTTATTGATTAATTAACAAGAACCATTGTTGGGTTTTGTCACAAAAGTAAATGCACACAAGAAATCCTTAAATCTTGAGGCATTAACATTGAGAGTTGGTATTGTCCCATAAGAGTGATATTTCAATTGGATAATCCCATATTCTAAATTTTTCCTACACATGCACCAACCTCGTCCAATGGGATGCATCAAAAGTTGGCCCGCATAGAAAGGAGGCACGTTTTAGAAGTCTACCAAGGTTGTCATGAGTACACCCAGAGTCATTGATTCAAAAAATAATTATGACTAAATTTCTTGATGGATAAGGTGCATTGTAAAGTTAGTTGAAGTATTAAAAGTGCATTAAAAACATACATGCATCTCACAAAAGTGTATTTGACAAAACCCCCTTTTAAATGTTTATGAATCCCATACGACTCTGAAAAAAATATACTTCTCATTATAGTGTCCACTAAAATTACTGATCGACAAGCACAAAATAGTTATAAATGGTACCAACAGTGAGAACATTTTTTATTGAAAAAAACAAACCAAAGAAGCATATACTCTTTAACAAGTTTGTGTGGGGGCAAATAAATAATTGATTGCCGCAGTCCGTATCCGAATTTTTTTTTTTAGAGGAATTTACCTGGTAGAGCCCCGTAGAGTCCTATACCACTTCAGAGGTATTGTATTTACCAAGGATACGGATAAGGCTCTACATGTCCGTTTTTTTTTTTTTTTTTGTCGTTTAGCGAATGGTCGATATCGACAACTTTTATGGTCGATATCGACCATTCTGCGGGAACCCAAATAAAAATTGGGTTTTTCACCATTCAGGATGGAGAAGAGGGGAGGAGGAGGAGGAGGAGGAGGAAAAGGGAGGAGAGGGGAAGGAAGAGGGAGGATCACGCCAAGTAAATTATTTATGTGAACTTCCACAATCCACATTCAAGCATTGCAGCAGAGATGAAGGAACAAAGATAGTAGTTTCCTTTGGTACAAGTAGATGGACATGGTAGAAACAAAGGATGGTTAGAGGCATTTCAAGGGCTTGCAATGGGTGGTGATATGTGAAATGAAACTGATACCCAAAGGCAATGAGTGGGCTGCATCATAGGCTGAGGGCAGATCATATATGGAAATCAAGAGGGTTGGAATCTCAGAACCTGTTGAATCATTCAGTTAGGGCAAACCGAAGAAGAGGAGCTTGGAGTAAATTCGATCAAGTGGAAGCAAGATGACTGGTGATGCAGAGAAGCATGGAAAATTGCTTGGTGGTTAAGGATAAGGATGTCTATAGCTGAAGTTCCAATGAGGATCCATGGCATGTGTCAGACAAATAGCAGTCCAGCAACAGAGCAAAGCAGGGCAAGAAAGACGATTGGCTTGATGTTTCAAAAATGTAGCAGTGCAAGACAGGTTGGGGTTCAAGCAAAAGAAACGTATAGACAGATAAGAGGCACATAGGAATGTTGATATACGTGTGTGTGTGAGTGAACATTCACCCTAATGATTCATAGTTTTCCATAGAAAGTGAAAATATTGAGAGCAGTTAGGCTTCAAAATCAAGCATAGTGAAGTGGAGTGTGTTCATATGCATTCAAGAACTTGGTTTCATGGAATTCAATGATTGTTGGCTACTTCACAATGATTGAGTTAAAGATGCTGCTGAGCTGTTTGATAAAATGCCCCAAAGAGATGTCTTTTCGTGGACTTTGATGATGACCTGCTATACCCGTAATGGATTGTTGGAAAAGGCAATGAGCCTCTTTGATCAGCTTCCTGAGAAGAATGACCTTGTTTGTTGGAACGCGTTGATTTCGGGTTATGCTAAGAACAGGCGGTTTGGAGAAGCCCGTAGATTATTCGATGAGATGCCGGTGAAGGACTTAGTTTCATGGAATTCGATGCTAGCCGGATATACCCAAAATGGCGAGATGCGTTTGGGTTTGGAATTTTTCGATGAGATGATGGTGAAAGATGTGGTTTCTTGGAATTTAATGATTGATGGATATGTTCAGGTCTATGATTTGGATTCAGCATGGAAGTTCTTTCAAAGAGTACCTTCTCCCAATGTGATTTTATGGGTGACTATGTTAAGTGCATATGCTCGGAGTGGTCGAATTGTTGAGGCAAAGAGCCTTTTCAATCAGATGCCTAAGAGGAATGTGATTGCTTGGAATGCTATGATCACAAGTTATGTGCAGAATGGTCAGATAGAAGAGGCTTATCGGCTTTTTACTGAAATGCCCGAGAGGAGTTCTGTGTCGTGGACGACTACGATTAATGGGTTTGTTAGTGTCGGGAAGCTTGATGAAGCAAGGGAGTTACTTGAGCAAATGCCTTATAAAAATGTTGCAGCTCAAACCACTATGATTTTTGGGTATGTGCAGAGCATGAGAATGGACGAAGCTCGACTGGTGTTTGAGAAAGTGAGTTGTAGAGATGTCGTTTCTTAGATCACTGGAAGATTGGGTGTTCGAGCAGTGGGGATGGTTACATGTGTCTCCAAGCATATGAGGGTTTTCAAGTGGAACATTTGTATTACATTGTGTGGGATGTGGGTTTCCCCCTCCCGTTCCAAATCCACCCCGAATCACTATCGAAATTAATTGATGATACATTACTTACAAGTTGGGGCAGGAAAGTACTCATACTCATATATTAAGAAAATGACCAGAAACTTCAAATAATATATGTAATATGTCTATGTTAAAAACCAAGGTTCTGGTGATCCAGGTTATACCCAAATGATGGTGGAAACAAATTTCTCACAATTAAGTATAGTAAGCACAAAAGTGGTCGATATCGACTATAATAGTTATCGATATCGACCATATAACTGAAAGACATAATTTACAGTCATTGTCAGTGCCGACCACTTTTATTGTCGATATCGACCACATAACTGAAACATTAATTTACAGTCATTGTCAGTGTCGACCACTTTTATTGTTGATATCGACCACATAACTGAAACATAAATTCACAGACATTGTCAGTGTCGACCACTTTTATTGTCGATATCGACCATAATAAAATAGAGAAAAAAAAATGATGCTTGTCAATAGCAGTGCACCGTTTGGAGATACAAAACCTGTAAAGTGGTCGATATCGACAATATCACTAAACGACAAAAAAAAAAAATACGAAAACGCACCATATGCCCTTATCCGTGTCCATTATAAACGTGGCACCTGTAGAGATGTATAGTATCCTATGAGGACCTGGTGGGTAAATTCCTCTTTTTTTAAGGAATCGTAAAAAACTTAACTCATTTTTTTTAAGAGAAATTAAATAACAGCACCTCTAAATATGAATAATATAGATTTTACTGTAGCATAAGTTTTAATTTTTGCAATCCCCACTTTCTCCTCAAGGACCGCAACCATTGACTTAAAAAGAAGTTGTTGCAATCCTCATAATAAACAGGGGGAAATTTTTCAATGTATGCAGGATCTGCCACCACATGTTGATGTGTCGATTTGGTCAAAGATACGAAAAAAACATGCATTCCACCCACCAATGGTGTTTGGTCATGTGGCCCATTCCGTGCCGACTGCAAACACTAACTCACCAGTCCTTGCTCTTGTTAAGGATATTACTAAAAGCTTTCGATTACGTACCATAGATAATCATATAATAGTCAGATTACCCTTAAGTACTATGTGCCCTTAGAATTTTTCCTCCTGTCTTCTTCTTCGCATGTAACATAATACCAGCATCCCTCAACTCTTTTTTCCTTCTTCAGTTGTTTGGTTTGTCAATGACAACGAAAGTAATTCCTTGGGTCAAATTTTAACCACTGCAGACATCTTCTTCTTCTTTTTTATTTTTTACTTTTCTTGTCTGTGGACTTCTGTCATGGGTCATGTTGGGAAGTTCTGTCTGTAGAGCAAGAAATACTTTGGACCAGATTTCTTACAGTAGGTGTAATTTGCTTGCTCTTTTCTCAACTTTCCTTTCAAGGACCACCATTTTATACAAATGAAATGAGAGTTTGTAAGGGTTATCTTCAATAGGTCCCTTGGTCGTGATATTTTTGTAACATTCAATGCAATGGGCCAAGAAGAGAAGTGAATATACTGCTTGCTTGTTGCAATATTAAAACATTCAGGATAGAAGATTTCTCTTTGAATTTATAATCTTTGGCACATTTCGCATGATTCTTTCTAAACATTGATAAAACTTTGAGTCTTTGTTTGTGAGTTCGATCTGTCTCATATATGATTTGTCATGCGCCGAATCCTTTCAAAGCTTTGACCTAGAGAAATTCTAGAGTAACGGAACTCCACAGCAAATCCTACCTACTAAAAATCCAAGTCGCTCAAAATAAAGATTTTCTTTGTGTTTAAAATATCCCTAAAACATTATCAATTTTTTATTATTATCAAATGGTCAATTTCATGCAGGCGGGATCAACTACTATTGGGGATGTGACATACATTGGAAAGGCCTTTGTTTTGAGCAGCGAGAACTTCAATATGTTGGCCTCACTATAAAGTTTCACTCTTTTAACTCCACATTTCACAAAGCTGGTGCCTTTTAGATAATCCGAATTCAACTTGGTAAATATTGAATATGAGCCAACTCCAGTTACTAGCCAAAACCTAGTTGCTTAATTATAACAATTTTCTTTTAAATAAATGGGTTTTGGGGGATTTTTCAAATTTTTTGGCCAGCTGCTACCAAAATTGAAACTGAAAGAGAAACAGAAGGGCCCAACAGAAAGTGTATAAAAAAGAGAAGAAACTAGAAAGAGCTGAGTAATATTAAGGGGGAGCATGTGGGGGTGGTCCTTTGTACCCTACAGATCCCAACGTATGCTCTCAAAGAAGATTCTTGTTCCAGATCAACTCGCACTGCATGTGGCTCTATGCAGTGATCTGAGGTTGACTGGCCAACTACCATACCTACTTGCACCTCCCACACACAATTTATGGTTTCTTGATAGATGGATAGCCACGTTGCCTCCCTACTTGCTTTGCTTTCTCTCATCAGTACTGAGAGCTCGCGTGCCTTTGTTGGCCCAAAACATGCAAATGACCCTGATCTTCCTCTATCTAAAATGCTCCATGTCTTGTGCATATCCTGTCAAACAGCCTTTTCTACTCTTCTCTCTACAGGCTAGGCTAAGAGATTGCAAAGTGTTCGGACCCATAAATCAACCAGTGGAGCCTACATTTGAAATTCAAGCTGCTAAAAGTCAATGCTGCACCTTGAAATATTATGCTCACTATGAGATTGGTTAATGAAAGTCGACAGTATTGACTACGAAAATAGGAGTCTGATCACTCATGTCATGGTTTTCGATCAATTTGTTATGAAAATTATTCCAACTGGAGTAAGATTTTACTTCATACTAGTTCAGAATGGGTCATTATCTGGGAATTTTAGTAATGTGCCGAGTGCCTGTTTGTTTTGAGGAATTACTAAGAGACTTGCAATTGTGTTGGAATTTCCAGACAATAGTATCAAATAATGTCTTTAGAGCATTTGAAATGAATGTTAAAACTTTTTTTGTAAACCATCTTTCAGTAAGTCTCTTTTGGCCTTTTAAATTTTTAGAATTCCAACTTCTTGAATATTGGACTGTACTTGAGCGTTTTGAAAACTAATTTGAGACAGCATTTTGCATTTTGGTTTTTTGCTACATTGGGCCACTAAGATAGGGGTGACGCTATAACATGAGGACCCAATGATTGATCTTTGGGTGTTTGCATGAAACAAAGGCGCCAATGCCATTCAACAATGAGTGTGTCGGCTAAAATTTACAGTTAATGCAGGATGCCACATTTCTTTCTTAGTAGGTAGTTTCTATGCAAGAAAGGTTCCTGTCGCCGTCAGTGATTGATTTTAAAGCATGAGGCTCACCTTTGTAGGATCAAATTCGTGTACATCACACAATCTCTTCTTAATAGAATATTATCCGAAAATTCACTCCAAATTGAATCCTACACAATCAAACTTTTTTTTATCCTGGTCTTAGAAGGTTTCAAACTTACGCACACACATACTCTCCCATAGTGACCCTAACCAATTGACCAACAGCGAGAGACCATACATAACTAAATTATGTATAAAAAATAGAACTACATTTTACCTATGATCAATTTAATGGTTCATATTTCTCCAATTAAAGTAAATCTTAGACCAATTCAGACTCAAAAGTCTCTCATATACAGGAAGTTTCAGCACACTGATAATTCCCTGCAGGATAGATTAAAAATAGGGTCTAAGAAGCAGATGAAAGGGCACTTTTTTTTTTTAATGAAAGGGCACTTGGGGGTGGGTAAGAAGCAGATGAAAGGGCACTGGGAGTGGGGGTGGGGCTGACGTGGATGTGATAAGGATGGTGTCACTATTTCAGAGATTTCAAATCATATCTTGTCCCTGATCAAATGGGCCATTCGCCGACTGGCACGTGCACAATCCTTTTGAGGCTAAAATTCTGGGAGCAATCTAGTAGAATAGATAACCCATGAGATAACATTGACATTTTTTGGAGCACACCCAAATAAATGGGAGAGATGCAAAGTTGAGCATGGTTGAACATTTTTCTTTTTCTTTATCAATTGTGAGTGTTGTTGAACATTGCAGGTAATTTAAGTTGAACCTTGAATTGGTAGGTTGATTTTAGGGTTGGATTGGTTGATCAAAGTGTTGTTTTGTGTTTTCTTTTTTGGGGCCAGGTTTGTTTGGGCCTAATGGGATTCGACCCAAAATCAAATTTGAATTAAAAATTCTCAAACCCTAACTGTAAATTACTGGGTTGGGTTGGTGGGTCAGCCAAAAATTGTCACCCTAGGCCCTTGTATGTATCAGTCTCAGACCTTAATTACCATGTGGTCTATTGCTACCTTTATTGCTGCCCCTGGAGTGTAAATTAAGATGTTTTATTTACTTTTTGAACCCTTTCGATTTTCAGTTTTTTTATGTACTTTGGTTTCTGCAAAACTTGTTGGACAATCCCATCTGTTCTGGGCCTAAAATTCAGGCCAGGATCCACCAAAATGAGCTGGAAACTAGGACTGGTTCAGCAGATTTGAAAATTATTTGTCCATGTCCAGTCGCTGAAGTCTCTAAGGTTGGGCCTATATGTTTAAATGCATCCAGACCGGTCCAGCAGATTTGAAATGATTTCATGTCCAGTCTCAGAAGTCTATATAGTGGGCCATGCGCACAGATCTAGCCCATTACTCTGTTGGGTCACTTTTCATGTATTGCAGGTAATTAGATTGTATAGTAAATTAATCACCTTGATAAACAAATCACATGGATCCATGGGCTGTGTCAAAAAGCCCATGGACCCAAGGCCCATTCCAGAATCCATATTCCAACATCTCCCACGCTCAGTTCCATTGCCACCTCCTCCTTCCGGTCTCAGATCGTCTTGGGAGAGATCGTATCATCGTTTCCGTTACGGATACAACCAGTAACGGTATCGGTTTTCGGTTTTCTCCTCTGCAAAAGCAGAACTGATGACGATGCTGTCAAGATTTGCGTTTCGTTCGTTTCTAGGGCTAGCGATCGCAGTCGCTTTTGCTGCTTTCATCCTCCGATTTGCTCATAAACTGCCTCTTCAATCGGTCAGTAATTCTACTCCCCATTCAAAATCTGTTCTTTCCCTCAATTTCTCATCAAATCAACGTCTCAGATGATGACTTATGATGATGCTGACGGCGACGCTAGGGTTTTACAGCCAAAAAGAAAGCTAGGGTTTTGTTATGAATAGCATTTTTTTTCCTCAATTCACTGAACTGGAGCTTGTGAATTGCAGAGCATTGTGTTTTTTTTGTTTTGAATCTTTGCTGATTTTCAAATATTGTATTGTTGGTGAAAATTGTATTACCAGAGGATATGGAGCAGGGAAGAGCTGGCCATGTACAATGGAACTGATGATGGATTGCCTATCCTCCTTGGAATTCTGGGGTGTGTTTCCTTTTCCCTTTTCTTGGTGATAATTTATCTGTTATTGAAGTATTTGATTTCTCTTGAATTGAGTGTGAGGTATTTTTGCAAGTACAGATCTGTGTTTGATGTAACAAAAGGAAGAAGTCATTATGGTCCAGGAGGGGGTTACAATCACTTTGCTGGCAGGTTTGTTACTTTTGACACCCATTACATCTGATTAGATTATCCACTTCATATGAATGATGCAGCCCCCTTGTGTGGCTTGTTAAGTTAGTTCATGGACACTTGAAGTAAGTTAACATATTTAGGATGTAGTTGACAATTTAGTGCAAGTTCTGCGATTCACACACTCTGAGGTCCTAGTGTCATCTACTTTTTGGTAAAGACATTGTTCAAATGAGGCTTGCTTGTGCCATCATTTCTCGACATGGACTATGGTAAGGTAGACTATGGTTTTGGTGCTTGACATAGGACTGCAGTTTACAACTTAAACTAGTCCTATCACTATGTTGAACTGGTAGATTATAGAGATGAAACATTTTCCGCAGAAATAACCTGATTGAAAGGCCTCATCTAATGCTTATGTTAAGAAATTCAACCTTCTTGAAATATGAAGATTTCCATTTTTAGTGAATGGGGGTGACTATATCACTTAGTAATGTCAGTATTACTTAATTCTTTCCAATCAGTTTGTTGTTTCTTCCATTTTGTATATGTTTATTTAATCCTGGTTTAATCTTCTGTCCTGGACTTAAATGTTTGCCATGAAGTTAGGCCAACTAGGGAATATCCGATTGTAGGTGAAAGAGAATTAGATTGATCGGAAGTCAGGTAAACAAAATAAAACCTTTAAAAGGAAAATAGCTGACCATCTGAATCTCAGGTCTCACCTAATTAGTTTAACACATGATATACAAAAAGGAGCATTTGGTTGCAAGATTACTGTGACTGGTTCCAATTGGCAGTTCTTTTTGCACATCTATTGACAATTTTTCATCGACTTTTAACTCATTTAGTCAACAATTGCTGATGGTATTTCAGGGATGCATCTCGTGCGTTCATTTCAGGAAACTTTACAGGTAAAATCAAAAGGTATATATGATTAATGCTTGTGCCAGTGCCTGTACATTATTTTGCATTTTTTGAGTATTAGTTTCTCCACAGTCTGCATGCTCGTCCACATTGGTCAGGTTGCAAACCTGCAATTCCCATTCTGCTGTTTGTATGAACACCTGGAAATTGACAACTATATTTGGATGTTGTAAATCCAGTTGTACTTTATACGAGCAATAAGCATTTTAATCTCTCAAACTATTCTGGTACAGGTTATTTTGTTTTTTAAATGGCACATTGAGTTGTTTTTATATTCATTAAGGGAACAACAGTTGATAACTTATGTTACTTACAAGCATAGACTGGCGTAATATATTTTATGATCCTTTTTTTTACCCTCTTGGAGCAGGGGATGGGTTGACTGACACGTTACAAGGTTTGTCCAGCTCAGAGGTAATGAGTTTTAAACCTCACTTGTATCTCATAAGAATGCTATTTTCTATTTGAAACCTGTGTAGGAATATAATTTTCAACTTTGGGTATCTTCTAACTATATCTTGAACTGCCCAGCATGTAAGCTAGTTTTTTATTCTTAGATACTTGGTTATTAAAAAAACATATTGAAAATAGAAGTGAGTATAATCTTCTATTTGTTATAGATAAAGAAGAGAGTAGAAGTAACAAAGAACAGTAGTATGACAAAATGAATAGTCAAGAAAGAACAACAATGGGAAAAAATAATTCTCATTACATAAAGCTCAATCTAGATTGGAAAAATCATCTAGCAACCTGTTTGCTTTCTTTTTAATGTGACAAGATAGTCTCATTAAGAATAAGCCAAATTTTAATATATTATCAATTTGAGTCTTTTAAAGTGCCGTGTCTCAAATTAATGTCACTCTCACCTTCTTGCTCAGAGGTTAGTTTAACTGAATCATTTTCATCCTTAGAACTCCCTATATGCTGGACGAGCTCTGATGACCCATTAATTTTTAATGTTAAGTTTCCAGGAACCATCAGATGTGTAGTTTCCTAAAACTTGGCAATTATCTGAATTTTACCATCTCTTTCTGTACTAGTCTGTCAAATAAATCTGCGTTCTGCTCTTCCAGTCTCAGCATGTATACTGGTTTCATGTCACAGTGATATGTGAAGAGCAGATTATGACTGAAAAGTTGGCTGCTATTAGTATGCCCTAATATTTTGGTAGTAATACTTTTGTCCTGTGAAGAATATCACTTTGCTGATTTAATGAAATGGATGTGGAGGAGATAAACAAACCTTGGATAACTTGTTGATATTAGTACCCATTCCTTCCTAGGCAATTGGACACAGGCTTGATTCTGGTCAAAGATTTGCATGGTGGGCACACTGATGAGAAGCTTGGATCTTGTCACTTGTGTGTATCAGTAGGGACCCAAGTATTTTGGCAAATTTATCAGAATAACAGTGTTTTGGCATTTCTGGAAACTAGATGCATTAACCAGATCAGACTTGCTAGTTATTTTGTGAGCTTGACATTATTTTTCTGCTTCTCAAGTCTGTCAGCATATCAACCTTTCTTTATATCATCTTTTTCTTGATATAACTTTTGTTGTTAAGAAGTTAATTAAGAATTTCATTTCTCATTTCCATTTTCTACAGGTGAAAAGTGTAGTTGACTGGCGTGATTTCTACTTCAGAACCTACATGTGAGTTGCACATTCTCACAATCTGCCTCTTTCACAGAAGTGATACTCTCTAAAGTTGTCACTTTCTTTCTTTTGTTTCTAGATGGTTCTCAGAATTAGTTTTCACTTTGGATGAAGAATGCCATTTGATGATGGGGTCATATTTGGGTAAACCGAAACATCAATTATCGCTATAATCAACCAGCTCTTTTCTTGAATGAGTAAAAGATATATTTTACTAAATAGGAAAATTGATTTTGCTTAATTTCATGAAAATGTGATGAGCTGTGTTGTGAATCTTGTTTTCCTGTTTGACCCATTTTTGAAATCCTAATTTCCTTTATAGTTATGCTTTAGATAGAATCTATATGAATAATGCACTTAAGCGTGGATGTAAAGCTTACATTTAGTGTGATAAACTTTCTGTCGATGGGGGTGAAGGTAAGAGGCTTTGGGCATTGTATGATAGATGTTCTGATCATAATTTTTTTCTTGTCAGATATGTAGGTAAACTAGTAGGTCGCTACTATGATAGCCAAGGAAATCCTACAAAGTACTTAAAGGGAGTTGAAGCGAAGGCTGCCCGAGGAGCTCAGCTTTTAGAAAAACAAAAGAATGAAGAAGCTAAACTGCTCAGTTGCAATTCAAGATGGAGTCAACAAGAGGGAGGAGAGGTCAGTGCTTTTATGCCTAATCTTATCTACTGGATTCTTGTGTGACCGGAAATATTCCCTAATGACCAAGACTCCATTAGACTAACCCATGCACTTCCTGCCTCATTATTTGGTTGAACCTTGATCTAATGGGTGTGTTTGGTACTTCAGAAACTTCTTTTTCTCTGCTAAGATACCTTAGCTTCATGTTGTCAGATTCATGATGTGTGTTTTAGCAGAGAACTCAAGGAAGGAGTTCCTGACATTGGTTCAGTGCTGAGCAATTTGTATTACTTGTCCCAGCAGTTTTCTTTTAATATGTTTGGAAGCCTGTTCCCCTCCCCAACAACAGACGCACATTTTATTTTTTATTTTTTTTGAGTTTAATATTTTTTTATGCATGTGTCTAGGTGTGGTGTGAGGTAGGCTATCCGAGACTAGTTCAGAGGCCACTAGAAATTGCATTGACGGGGAGAATGAGCAAGCAATGCGCGTGCTTCAAAGAAGAGGAACTAGACCAGCCAGGCCTGGAGTTATACAAGGACTGTGAGCCATTGGCGCAGAAATGCCCAGTCTAAAATTGCTGGATCGCATTCATTTTTTTCCACACTAATCACTTTTTCTTCATTACAACTACCATACATGGTGTGAATTTGTAACAATACCGGCTACTTGTTTTACCTATCCTTTTTGGGTTTTTCTGGGGGTTCATTTACCCTATTTTAATGACTAATATTTATGGTTTGAATTATGATCCTGAGCACAGAAACATTCTAATTTTCCAATTTGTTACACATTTTTTGAAGTTATGTTGATATGAACCCAGAATCCTTTCATTATCAAGTGAGTAAAGTCCACTTTCCATGTCGCACTTTTTTGGTTCAATATTGTACTTGCAGAGGTATATCATCCTTTGATTCCAGTTCACATGTGATGGCCTGCTTTTTGAAATGGGTAATTATACAACATTCTCCTGCGTTGGATGATTTCTAACTACTTGACCAAAGGCAAATTATGGACGCCATTGGTGGTTGTAATTACCCCAGATTGATGGAATAGGATAGAAGCTTCCATCGTGATAGTGACTATCCATTACATGGAAAGGTAGGATTATTTGGAGTTTGCGATGCACATGGGCGGCAAGTCATGACCCCAGACTTGACCAGGTCCATCCCAAATAATCTTGGTTTTATTCTGAAGACTTGGTAAGTTAGATTTGGGTCAAGGAACTAGAAGGGAAGAATCTGACATGGCCCATAAAAGAAAAACTGGCATGCACACAATTTAGGCTTATTTGGCAAACTGGGTCCGTGTGGTGCGAAGGTTATGGATCCAACGGGTCTGGGCTGAAGTCCACAATGGACTCAACTTATAAGTATTACAACTAAATCCTTGCGTCCCAAGAACAGCTCCTTACCCGAGTGGTAAGGTGAGTCAGTTTTTACCTGGCTGTTCGTAGTTTGAACTCTGGGTATGTCACTTTTTTCCGCTTGCCTGTGAGAGCTCTTTTTCACTTGTGCGGGCCTCCTTTTTACTTGACTGTGCTACCTTTTCATGTGTATATGGGCTCTCTTTCGGGTCTCAGCCCCCTTGGTTGGGGTAAAAAATAATAATCCTTGCATCCCTAGCTGGGCTCAGGCAAAAGGGGTCGTATTGTGGGTCCTACCTAGTGAGATGAGTTAGGCCATGTGCACGAGGGTGGTCTGAACTCTGTAGTATGAGACCTGAGAAAATTCGAAGCTAATGGAGGGAGACTTGACTTTTGGGAAGAACTTGTGTCCTATATATGCGCCAGTTTCATGCACACAGAAAGAAGCACAGCTGCACATGTGATCATGAGGGGAATAAAGAGAATGAAAGGAAAACAGAAACCCCCTTCCTTAGATTCAACTTCAAGCGATTGATTAGAATAGAGACTGACATTGTCTAGAATGTGGTTTGTCAGCAGAATCATTGCAGTAACTGACGGTGATCTGAACAACAATGTTTATATAATGTAAGAAGTTAAACAAGCTTCAATGATGCTTTGATGATTGTGAAGAGTGAAATATCTCAAACTGTGACAAAGGGGCAGATGAGAATCCCATTTTTAAAAATTGTAAAATGTAATGGGGCAGCACTAAATTGTAAAATCTTCTTATGGGATTGAAAGATTTGAACCATTGATTAGTGTTAAAAAAAAAAAAAAAAACCAAGAACCAATCCAAAATGTATGAAACAGCTGGTTTTTCTTTTTTTTTGAAACCCCGGAGAACTAGTAAATCAGAGAAAAAAATTGATAAACTAATCTTCAAAATTTTTAATGTTAATAGTTCTATTAGAAAATGCAATCTTCTCAACATTTTTTTTCTAAAATTAAACATTTATGGACTCTTGTCCCGGCAAAAGTCTAACTTACCCGATGCATCGTGGAGGTAAGGACTTCAAATGCATTGAAAAAAAGTCGGAAGTCAAATATATACCCTTAAGCAAAAAATTATTTATTATTAAAAACTTTTTATTCAATTTTATTGTTTTTATTTTTAAGCATGATTATAGAATTCATTTTATTTTTAATGAGCGTAAAGCCTAGAGGATCCGAACTCCTCTTCAAAGTTGTCGGCAGCAACTTTTTCTTAAATTTGTGACATTTTCACATCCACCCCAATTTCAAAGGCTGGGCCAACAAGGGATACTCTGAATTATAAAAAAAATAAAATAAAACATGGGGCTAAACCAGTCAATAATAGCAAGATGGCAGGTTGTTAATGGCACATATCAGGCCCATTTGATCAACGGACATCCTTAATTTTGGCCCAATGTGCATTCAAGGGATGCCCTTTCAACGTAGGGCCCTGATCTCACCAAAGAGAGAAGCCGGGAGGATTAAGCACAGTCAATGGGGTGAGTCCCCCACTAGTTATTGACTATTGACTGGATGATAGGATATTTTCTCATTTGGTGTGGTCGGTTGGGACAGTTCCTAAACATGTAATGATATGATAGGATTGCTACCTAAATTGCAGATTGTACGTTTGATTGGATGGATGGCCACAGTGGGGACAACAAAACGTATGGTGTATGCCATGTGGCCTTGCATTTACACACATCATGAAATCCACACTCTCTCGTCGTTAAATGAGACTTTATAACACCAGGCACCAGCCCTACATCACATGTCAGCTCATGCTGATAAGGTACGTAGGACGTTTGGTTCCAGAAAATAAATGTTGTCCTCCCAAATAGTGCCACATAGACATTGATAAATGAAGATAAATTTCTATCTGTATCACCATTTCATACCATTTCATATTACTTTTTTTTTTTTTTTTTTTTCTGACGCAGGGTGTCCCGGCCCTTTGGGCCGGAGTAATCCCTGCGGGCCCAGGAGGCAAAGCCGGGTAAAAACCCCCTGTGGCCCCAGTGTGGTAGCGCGGTTTCGAACCCTCAACCTCCGGGAGCAAACCGTGGTCCTAGGCCAACTAAGCTACCCCTTGGGGTTATACAATTTCATATTACAGTATTACAATAGAGAAAAGGAAAGACAATCGCCAGCACCTAAGAAATCTGCGGCTGGCAACCTTCCCCGGCTGAGATTGAGAGGGCTAACTTGCCTCCTTAAAATTTTCTTGTGATTTTGGAATCAGGAACTTGGGTTTCTCACAATGTGACATCTTGTGGGCCCTACAACAGATGATGACCATGAGAGTATCACAGGTACAGTGCTAGCCATCCAATTAGTTGGTGAAAAATATAATAGTAAAATACAATCTTATTGGGTTATGTTTAAGATTGTGATTGGGTAAAACACAGGGAGTTAGATCTATTGAATCCCTTGGGTTTTGTTTGGGACGTTCTGTGATTTTTTAGGATCAGAGAGCAAATCTAAAAGCTCTAATCGTGCTTAATGGCCCTAGTGGATCCTTTACACATGCCATTTACATCCAATATATTAATTTCTTTTAAAAAAAGCCCTATAAAAGACCTCCAACACCAAGTTGGATAGGACCCACACTAAAAAAAAGAAAAGAAAAAGTAGTCAATAATATGCCTTTCCTCTACTGCCATGAAAGATGACAATCACCAAGTGGATTCTCATTTTCTCTGGATTTCAACTCATTAAAAATTTTCGAGCGTTTTTTCACAAAAAAATACCTTTTTTTAATAAAATATCATATATGTCATCAATGATGCACATATCTTATTATCTCTCCTATATCTTAATCGATAAAGTAAATGCTTTTAATTAAACTAAATACCTCCATGTTATATATGTCCTGATCACCAAATTGCACTTCAATTTCAATTGGATCATTGCCAAAATAATAATAATAAAATAATGAAGAAGAGCATTTTTGAGCTGTTGAGATTCTTCCGAAGATCGTCCTGCCGCAGAGCCTCGCATAGTAGGTGACGCCAGCTATATATATTGAATTCCCATGCAGGCTGGCCTATCGCTATGTAACACGTGGATTTCCCCATTGAAATGCAATGCACGAATTGGAAAATATTGCTGTCAACCGGATCAACCCTCCTATATATTGATTTAGATTGCCGAATCATAAACCTAGAAACAAGCAAGTTGGATCACTAAAATTGTATCATGCATCTAATCAAATCAAACATGCATCTTATTATTACACTCATCTTACCCAAACGACTTGCTGAATCTCTTCTTTTTGTCTCAATCATCTCATTTCAACCAGCAGTGTTGTGTGGATGGCCCATCACCTCCCATCCCATTTTCACCTTGGTCCTTATGACGCGCTTTTTCTTGGACAAGGTTTATCATGTCATCATGTCAAACCTAACCCATTGAAGACATTAGAAAAACAGTCTCGAAAAAATATTGCGTGGAACTTTTGTTGCCTGCACGTACCAAATTTTAACTGATCAGAAACGACTCAACACACAAAAAGTCTTTGTGCCAAACACTTTTCTTTTCCTCTATTGCTCCGTCCTTTCCTTGCAACTCCAGAAACCATCCCACCCCCAAACACCCAAAAGCCCACCTTAACCCCATTCTCTTTCTTCAGCTGCCCTCTAATGGCTGCCAAGGACAAACTTCTCTTCAAAGACAAAGAAGTGAAAGAAACCCATTTCAAACCTCTCCTTGTCTTTACAAAACACCCTCTATATATCTTCATCTTCTTCTTCTCATGGTTCCTCTTCCTCTTCTACTGGTTGCCCGCCAAAACCAATGTCATATCTTCCTCCGTGGCCCAGAAGAAGAACGGCCAGAATTCGATGATGAAGCGAACGTGTGATCTGGGTGCGCACGTTTACATGTATGAATTGCCGGAGAAGTTCAATTCCGGCCTCCTCCGGGACTGCCGTAGCCTGAGCGTCTACACCGACATGTGCCCGCACGTGGAGAACCGCGGCCTCGGCCGGCCGCTGCCGGTGATGGGGTCGCCGAGCTGGTACGCCACCCACCAGTTCATCGCCGAGATGATCTTCCACGCACGTGTGGAGAACCACCCCTGCCGCACGTGGGACCCTTCTGGGGCCAAGCTCTTCTACGTGCCATTCTACGGAGGCCTCCACGTGTCCAGCCACTTTCGCGAGCCCGACTTGTCGGTGCGCGACAGGCTGGCGGTCGAGCTGGCGGAGTATCTGAGTCAGCAGCCGACGTGGCAGGCACATCAAGGTGGGGACCACTTCTTGGCACTGGGGCGGACGGCTTGGGACTTCATGAGATCTAACGATGGGCCCGACTTCGGGGCCAACGCCCTCCTCAAGCTGCCACGTGTCCTGAACATGTCCGTGCTGACGGTGGAACGGAATCCGTGGCACGGGTCCAACCAGTTCGGGATACCCTACGCGTCCTACTTCCACCCGTCCACGTGGAACGAGATGCTGACGTGGCAGAACAAGATGCGCGAGAGCCCCCGGCCCCACCTGTTCACTTTTGTGGGGGCCACTCGGACAGGGGTCGAGAAGGCCGAGGTGCGTAACGCGATCGTGAAACAGTGCGCCGAGTCGACTCGGTGCCGCCCGCTGCAGTGCGCGCGTGGGCGAGCGAGTGCCACGACCCGAACCGGGTCCTGAGCGTGATGAGCCGGTCGAGCTTCTGCATGCAGCCGCCCGGCGACTCGTTCACTCGGCGGTCCGTGTTCGACTCGGTCCTGGCCGGGTGCATCCCGGTCTTCTTCTCTCCCCACACGGCCTACACTCAGTACCAGTGGTACCTCCCGGCCGACCGGGAGCGAGTACTCGGTCTACCTCGCGGAGGAGAAGTGGGGGCGGATCGAGGCGGAGCTGCTGAAAATTCCGGCGGAGAAGGTGGCGAGAATGCGGGCCACGGTAATTGACATGATCCCGCGGATCACGTACGCGCATCCGAATGCGTCTGACGTGGGCTTCAACGACGCCGTCGACGTCGCGCTCGAGCAACTGCTGAAGCGTGTCCGGCCGAGGTTAGTAGAAAAGATTTAGCCACGTGGCCTATTTAATCAATCATTGGACGGTCCACCATTTGGCACGAGTGATGAAGTTGGTGGAGACCAACGGACCAGATTTGTCAGGGACAAAATTAATGTGGGGTTGGTGAATTGAATCATTGGGGGTGTTTGGAATGTAGTGAACAAAAGAAATTTTGTGTGTAATATTGTAATATTGTAATGTATGTTAATGTGTGTATGGTAGTGGAATAGACAGAACATGGAGAATTCTTTGTTGGGGGCCTTTGCAGTTGGCTCTATATGAGACCATATGAATAAATATTTTAAGCTTTTGCTTTCAAATTCACAAGGATTGGTTTAGCGTATTGTATAAAGTTTGGCTGAGTCGCTGAGATTTATATGGTTTGCATGTGGGCTTGACCCGGTAAATTGGCATCTTAATTACATGTGCACAGCTTGAATTGAATTGGTCAGCATCGAGGTTAGGTCATGGTATTGTGTGTGAATGTGAGATGGAATGTTTTAAATTCCAACTTGATGGGTCTAACCCCCCTAATGTTGACTGAGTCATTAGCCAATAACTTTATTTATAGGTTGGACAATAATTATCGATCAATAAGCTAATTATCAAATCATCATGATTGCATTTTAGTTTTATTCTATCAATCTTTTTAATAAGAACAGCGAAATCAAAGCGAAAACAGATTGGATGTTTCTTACAATAAAAAAACCAGTGATTGCGTGATACCAAATATCCAGAAATCTCAGAAGTACTGACGCCACAGGAGTTTTCTTTCTCATGATTTTGTCATATCTTTAGTTTTGTTTTTGATGGGCTGAGTGAGATCGTCACATGGACTTGTCTGGCCCATTTCAGTATCATCTCAAGTACATAGGCCCATATTGGGCCCACAGGGCTAGGAAGAAGGATGGAGCACCCTGTGGTATGTCTTATTCATAGGGTACTCCCTTGGCGTTCCAACAATGTTTGTTATGTCAGAAATCTGGTTGGGGCTTTAGTAGGAGAAACATTGGCTACCAAGAGTGCGGGGCCAAACAATTCGACTTATGTGGGTAGTGTCTTATTCAAAAGCTGACATACATACATGGTTTATCACATCCTTCTTTTACACTGGAATTCGTCCAATCTGGGAGGCACATAAAAAACCATCAACAAGTTGGGCTACAAGTTATTAGAATAAATAAAGTTGGGCTCCAAACATGCCTCTCCAAAATATTTATACTTGAATCCGAACTCACAAGTTAATTGGTTTTTCAGTCTGATATATGGGGATGCTAATGCTTTTGCACGATGATGCCTACACTGTTTGATGGGCCTGAAACTGCAGTTGTTCATGAGAAAAAAGATTATAGAAAAGGGGTGTGCAGTAAATGATGTATATGTAAATGATACTCTGGAGTCCCACATCGACTATAGAGAAAAAGTGACTGAATTATACGTAGAGCTTGCACTATTACCTTACCTTTTGGTGGGATAATATCATGCATGCGTGTGGGGGTTGGGGCTCAGGTTGGCCCAGCTCAACTTTTAAGATTATATAGGCCTACGCAGCCCAATAACTAAACTTATACTGGCTTACTACTTCTCCCCCCCCCCCCCAACCCGTTTTAGTTTTTGGTTGCAATCAAGATTCGCTTCATTTCAAGAGATGTTCTAATTTGTTACCGCACTATTTGTATTCTTTTCTAGACATGCCTTGAATTCTTCCAAAAGCACCTCTTAATATCTTATAGTGCAATGCTCGAAACATGTTTACAAAATATGAGATTGTTGGGGATCTTCTCTCCCAGGCATGTGTTTAAGGAAGAGGAATGAAAGATTAAAGGCGAGTTTCCAAAATTGAGCATATGAAAATAGAATTAAGGAAAGATGGAAAATGAATATCCAGCCATTAATCATCCTAGTATAATTCAATACATATAGGAAAGTGAAACTCCTATTACATCTCCACCACTGGCGGACCCAGAAAATTCTCCTTGGAGGGCTTCTTGTAGAAAAAATCTTGGAGGAAGGGGCAAATGTGAAAAAATACATCATTTTTAAAATTTGAGGGGGATTCTTAAGAAATTTGGACCCTATTTCAAGTTTGGGTGCGGGGCTTCCGCCCCCACAAGCTTCTATTTGGGTCCGCCCCCTTCACCTCTTTAATAATCATTTGGTAGAGTTCATTTCACCTTGAATTCATATGTATCTCGACACAATAAAACAGGCCCAAAAGGATCGAAAAAGTTGTCCGATAGTGTTTGATGATGCCAAAAGTAGGTTTTCGGACACCACCGGTCAAGTAATAAATGCTAGGTGAGAATGTAGCAAATAAATGAGAGAGAGAGGGAATTTATAGTGGTTCGGTCTGTATGACCTACGTCCACTTTGAATATGGTGATCTTTGATTGATAAGATGGATTACAAGCGAAAGAGAGAGGTGAGTAAGAGTTTTTTCATTCTCTTCTCAGTGATAAGAGGGCTCCTCTATTTATAGTCATCCCCTAACAGATGGGGACGACTTCTCTTTGGAGCCTCAGAGCTGTCCTCGAGGGACGGGCCAGGTGGAGGCAGGTGAGATATTCTCCGTAGGAATTGGTAGAAGCGGGACTGCTTCCAAAGCGACGTAGATGCCCGCCTTGACTTGGTCACTCCGTGGATCTGGACCTGGGCTTCCCTGGTGGATTTGGATCTGGCTCATCATATTCTAGGCCACTTGGGCCTGACTCATCAGTGTTAACTAGTGTTTATTTAATTGATGTCCTGCTTCATATAATGCATAAGATATCTCCACATGAAGAGCTTGGAAAGATTGTAAGCGTCAATTGTCCAATATATAGTTTATTCAAGATGAAGATATAGGATTGAGAGCATAGGTACCAAAAGAAAAAAATAAAGATGAAGATGTTGGATTAAATCATGTTGCCGAAAAAAGAAAAGACTAAAAGATATAATAAACTCTTAGGCTGAATTTTAGGGCCTTTTCATTTGCATTGAACCAAGTCCCTATAAAAATCTCAGTAAAATGTGTTCAAATGAAGAAACATTAAAGGGGTGAGGGGTACTGAAGGATATGTGGTGATATAGACATGATTCTAATTTGCTGTGCCATGGTTGGGTATTCGTTTTCCTACAGAAAGTATATTATTTGATGTCTATTTTTAGATCTTGATGCTAGTTTTTTGGGTCAATCCAACTAAGCCCTAGGTCCGCTTCATCACTTCTACCCACCTCGATAAACCCTCTCCAAAAGTTCTTGCACCGGATCTTTTCAACTGAATTGCAGAAATTTTATTAAATGAAAAGAGAAGATTATAAAAACTTACAAGGAACAAACCCCAAAAGAAAAATACAAACAGAAGATCCGAGATGAAAACACAAATCATAGAGCCAAATCTCAAATGTTCACCTTTATTTCTTCAATTTTAACTACTTCAACGGAAACACATTTCTTAGAATTCCATATAATCAAAGTCCATGCAAATATCCAGGCCCTTAATGGGCTTACTTTTAATCAGATTGCCTCGTAAAGAACGAAACATACTCCCAAATCCATCAATAAGAAATCACACCCAAAACAATGCAGGTACTTTATATACATATTGCTCACCTTAAAGGCTTAAAACATTTAAATTAGTAGACATAGTAGTTCCACTGAAACCAAGTAAATCATTCATTCTTACTTTGAGAACTTCATGAAGTCTGCTTCACATCCAAGATATTGGAATGGAAATCTTTCAACTGAGGAGCCAATGTTTATGTCCCCTACCTGGGATGGAGGGGCTAGTTTACTTTGGCAGAGCTGCCCTAAGTTTTGATGGGATGCAAGGAGCTTGTCTAGGAAATTGTAATCACCATTGAAGGTCTCCTGTTGAACAATCCCACCTCCTTCAGATGTTAGCTTCATCAGATTATGAGAGCTCTCGACGTCCATGTTGTTCAGGGAAAGGGGAGATAGGAAAGGGGCAGTAACAACAGACTCTGCGCTCAACAGCTGAGGGAGATGCATTGAGCTATTGAAGGTGGAAGGGAATTGCAATGAGAAATTCTGTTTTTGCTCAAATGGAGCTGACCCACTTGCCTTGGAGTGATTAAATTGTTGATTGAATTGTTCTTCTTCGGTGGCTATACCTTCTGCTTGAAGACCCCTTTGATAGTTCTTCTTCCTGAATACCCGACAAACAACCCACCCATCTTCCTACAACATGAAACAAAATTAATGAATGAAAGGAAAAAGAATTCATGATCCCCTACTAAGACTAATAAAATTAATGAATGAAAGGAAAAAGAATTCAGAACAATCTTTGGAAACTATTTTCATTTTCATTTGGGGGAAGTAGATTTAGAATAGCCATAAGCTATTCTCAGTAAAATTACTACAACACATTGGCAAGATGTGGTCTCTTGGATTTTTACGTGGTATTTGGCTCTTCAGAAATGACTCCAACTCTAAGCACTATGGAAAGAAGGCTTCTTTATCTAGAGCTAAAGACAATCATACTTGACCGCCTCAAGGAGATGCTAAGCACCCTTCCTGCTCGAGTTCAAACCAGTCCCCTCCTCCCAGTCCTTAATTCTCTGGGAGTAATCTACCTCTGATTTTTCTCCTTAGCCTCATTGGTGCCTCCAAAGGTTGTTATCGCAGTCAGGTTGTAGAGTCACGCATCCTTTGTACTTTTTCTCTGTTTTTGGGAGTTCCACCTCCACTGACCCTCAGAAGTTTTCTTTCTTCTTTTGACAGTTCTCTCTTTATTAATGTAAGCCTTTGTTATCTACAGTCATGGCCTGCCCTGTATAGTAGTCTTTAGTGGTTTTTATGGGCTTATGTGCTGCTATCTATCTTCTTTCTTCCTCTTTTATACAATATTTAACTTTATGTGGTGGTAAAGCCCATGGCAGAGATTTTGGCCAGCCAAGTTCCTATGTGCTTTTGCTAATCACTTCCCCACAAACCCTCTTCCATCTTTCCCCAATCACTACCCTCCTCATCCTCCATCTCTAACTTATTCGGCCTCTCTCCTCAACCCGCTTTATCCCAACCTGTCCCTCTTCCTGCTTTATTCCATTCTTCTTCAATCACGAGAATATTATTTTGAAGTTTCTGAACTTCTAGATTTCGATCGTCGTCAATTCATTTTATCTTACATGCTTGTGATAAAAAGATATACGTATGAGAAAGACAATCCAGCAATTCAGAAAGTTTTCCTTTAGACTCATTCACATATTTACGGTGCCCCCCAATCTCATCTTTCTCATCAAGTATTATGATTTGTATGCTTTTAAGAGAATCATGAAAGATCTAATCCAATAGATCACTTTTTTGGACAAACTAAAAATAAGCAAGATGTGATAGTATGACAGACATTTTTGTGAGATATTAAACCAAGGCCAAAGTTTTATGTTTATTGTATCCAATTCATGATCTTTTCTTGAAACGATCATGCGGTTAAGGGAGAGTAACAATGAATATTTTATACAATCTTGGATATGGAAAGGATGAGTTCATCTTAGATTATGACTCGATTAGATTTAGATTACATCATGCAAGTGTTATTATTTGATTATGTTTCCCATTTATTATGTGATTAGGTAGCGATGAGGTTTCCTATTTTGAGTAAATATCTTTGGCTGTACTTTTATAAATAGTTATTGACTGTTTTTAATAAAATCGCTACAACACTATGGGGTACTTAAGAATCAAAAGTACTTACCTAAGATTAGCTTGTCAATAGTAACTATCTTGAAAGGATTATTATTATTATTATTATTGGCTAAGAGAAGGCATTACATTAAGAAAACAAAGAGTTACAAGGTAGACTTAAGATCCTAATAACAACAGAAAACAAGGCATTCTCAAATAGTAAGAAATAAACTAACCAAATCCCTGCACTAGTGTTAGAAGAGGTGTTGCACTCCTTAAAACCATCAAGCATCATTTTATTTTATGCAATGTACCCCTTGTTGCATACAAACCTCTGGTGGATAAGTCTCCCATATATACATAGGAAGGGAGTGGTGGAACACAATCTCTTGAGGTGGGGCCAATTTTGCTAGCTGGTCCGTCCCTACACCAAAAATGGAAAATTGGAACGGATTACCGTTCCTAATCCGTGTGTTCCTAATCCATTCATCCGTTCCAGTTTCCTATTTTTGGAACGGATTAACGGATTAGAAACGATTTAGGAACGGATGAACGGATTAGGAACACACGAATTAGGAACGGTAATTCGTTCCAATTTTTCATTTTTGGTGTAGTGCGTCATTACATTTGCTGATCTTCGACATAAGGTCCCCATCCATTCATTGATCTCCTTAAGAGTTTTATCATCTGCTTCCAGCTCAACATTAAAGGCCAAGGGACTGTGACTCCAGTTTGCATAGCATGCCAAATAATGAAGGAATCTCCTTCAAATATTACCTTGTTTGGGTGAAGAGTCTTACATAGTTGAGCCCCTCTATGTAAGGCACGGATTTATGCTTCTAGGGGATCAAAGGGTTATTTAGTTAGCACTAGTTTTGTATATGCTTCTATAAAGTAAAAGCACTCAATTTGTTTAGGGATGGCAATGGGGCGGATCGAGGGCGAAATTGGGTTACCCCGTCCCTGCCCCGCACCTCATAGTCCCCGCCCCGCCCTGCCCCGCCCCGCAATTCGGGGTATGTTAAATACCCCATCCCCCCCCGACATGCCCCGTGGGGCCCCGCCCCGATGCCATGGTTAGGGAAAGGTAAGCTTGGCGCTGGTCTCCGGCATCCCAACAATCTCCTTACACAAGTGCCGCCACGACTGGCAGACGGCGAAGCAGGCGACAATATGCTTCCTCTCCGGCCACGCGCTCTCGCTTCCTTCCACTCGCTTCACCACATCTCGCAATAGCTCCGGCGGGAGGGAGGCCCATCGGCTCTGCTCTTCTTCCTCGCACTCTCCCTTGCAGAAATCGATGGACGCTGCCGAAGCAGATGCAGAACATCTGTCTCTTCTCCAATCGAAGCTTCGCCTCGAAAAGTTCCCGATTCCATCTCGAAGATCTCGAACGATACTCTTCAAAGACATGATTGGGAAGTGCTTCCACCTCGCTCTCTCTCTCTCTCTCTCTCTCTCTCTCTGGAAACTAGAAAGGAATTCTAGGGTTTTAGGGGGTTGAAATGGCCATTGGAGAACAGAAGGGGACGATTTTAGGGTTTTATTTTTTGATCTCTTTTCATTTTCTTTCTCTGTGTCAAAAATTTGTAGTGGCTTTCTTTTGTCTAAAATATATATATTTTTAAGAGGATTATTAATTTCGGGGCGGGGCGGGGCGGGGCAAGAGTCAGATCCATCTTCGCCCCGCCCTGGATTCGGGGTATGTTTTTTGGCCCCGTCCCCGTCCCGTCTAAGAGTCGGGGCGGGGAAAACCCGTACGGGGCGGGGCGGGCACTCCGGGTTGGGGCTGGGCGGGTTAAAAATGTCTATCCCTAAATTTGTTTGGTTATGATATAAAAATAGCCGCTTTTAGCATGTTCTAGTTAAATAATATATTATAAATTTTATATTAAAAAATAATCAAAAAATATAATAAAACCCTTTATAGGTATAAAATCACCTCATATAAAATCCAGTGTCACAAGGCACAGGTCATGTGACATCATAGATATCATTATCTCATAAAAAACGAGATATATCAAGACCTACATCATTTGGTTCTCTATATGCAAGCATATAAATCTAATAGTATGGTGTATTTACAAAACCCAAATCACTTAAAATTAAGACGTATTCTATTGGTTATAGAAGAACTTCACTTCAACCAAAGTCAACCCATCATTAGATTTATCATGTGTAAAAATAACATAAGCTTTACTTCCTATGATTTGTTTATTTTAATCACTTTTAATAATGATCAATTTAATGATTGGAATAACTAACATTAGAGTGAGATCACCCTACATCAATACACAAGTTGTTCTTGATCTTGAATTGTTCGGATTTCATAAGTAGACCACACAATGACAAAAAAAGAGAAAAAATATGTGCTTCTCACAATACATCTGCTCCCTTTAGCAAAAAAGGAAAAAGTACCTTTTGAAAGCAAAGAGAGTCCAGGTTTGCTTTATAGCAAAATTGATTTTAATATTTACTTTTTCAAAAGTCTTTTTAAAATAATTACCTTTTAAGGACTTTTGAGCTTTTCAAAAAATAAAAAGAAAAAAATTATTTAGTAAGTAAAAACCAAACACACCCATACATATTCTACAGTTTCTTGTGGGGATGTCATCAATCCAAGATATATATGGGAGCTTCTCATCAGGGCAAGGGATTTGAACTACTTTAAATTTATTTTTTTTCCTCTTCTTTTTACAGTATTTCACAAGTTAGGAACACATTTCATCACAAGGACATAAGTCCTACTTTATCACCAATAAATAGGAAATTTTTTTTTTGCTAAGTTGTAAAAAGAATTGTATTAAAGGAGAGAAAAGCAGGGGCGAATAAAAGTGCCACCCCACAACCCCCCCAAACCAAAGAAATAAAAAAAGGATCTATACAACAGCAACCCCACCCAAACGGCCAAACCAAAGAAATAAAAAAAGGATCTATACAACAGCAAAATCAAACGACATAAATAGAAACTGATGAGTCAGGCCCAAATGACCCAACCCATGAGGATGAAGCTCAGGTCCAAACCCACGAAGAGACCAAGTCAGGGCAGCCACGTTGCTTCGGAAGCAGTCCCGCTCCTACCAGGTCCTGCGGAGAAATATCTCACTTGCCTCGTCCAGCGCGAGGGCAGTTCGAGGGCTCCAAGGGCAAACGTTGCTGAAGAGTCGTCCCCATCTGTTAGGGGAGGACTATAGAAAAAAACAAAGTATTCAATTTTCATCTTCCACATAAAATGAAATCACCATGTATCCCATGAAAAGTCGTCATATACAATGATGCTTTTGGGTTGTTTTCCTTCATTTCCCTTCTATACTGTTATAGAATATGACCGGGAGTAGACTACACAGCAGCAACAACAAATAAATAACTTCTATCAAAGGATTGATTTTTATTGCAAGTCTACTTGACTTCAGTGAAAAATGAATTATTTTTGCTTTCATACATGCATGATTTTCAAAGGATCAAACCTTTTGGAGATTCATATAGCCTTATATGTAAAGGTTTTGTCCATTTCCGCTAGTGATTTCACGTGGGCATAGTCCTAAACTTTAAATGTACTAGCACAATAACCTGTGCTTAACAAGATATCTCCATACATTACAACATAAATAATCATACATTAAAAAATTATGAAAGTACCTCTTTAAAGTGTGGAGAGTAGACTTGAGTGGTTTGATGAGAAAAAAAATGAATAGTAGTTGCATGAGATAAGCAGTGGAGAGAAAATGTTGAACATTTGAACAAAAAGGTATAACTGTTGGTCAAAATTAGAACTGCCAGTCAAAATTAAAGCCAAGGATCCTTGACTTTAATATATTATAATTGGACTTCCATTCTCAACCGCATTGCATTCTGTTTTGTCATTTTATTTACATCTAAACACTTTAAAATTAGGATCATAACACTAAAGATTTGTAGTTTTTTTAATTCTTTGATTGCTTTTAGATGATTTTGTTTGAGGCAAAAAGGGAGAAACAAACCAACTATCACTGCTATATTACTGATATAAGGGCGGATCCATAACGATTTCAACTTTGACCAATTTACAGTGTTTTTAAACCATTCATAAAAATGACACTTTCTGTGAAGGAAACACTTGTTCAAACAAAATGGATTCACACAATCATCATAGAAAGGAAGAGAAACAACTAGCTAGGGTTACCTGTGGGTCTGAAGTACTCGTCATCAAGACGATATTCGTGCATGATCCAGTCAGTCTTTTGGCCATGAGGAGCCCGACCAGTGTAGAAAACTAGGGTTTTCCTCATACCAATCCTCTTGGAATTGCTGAGATGAATGGACTTGTCTCTCCCAGTGGCCTTCCAGAATCCAGCTGTGGTTGCTCTATTAGTCCTAGTTCCAGTTGGATACTTCTTGTCTTTGTGGCTGAAAAAGTACCACTCGTTTTGAGGCCCTGATCCGATTCTACATTTATCTGCATGACCGCAAACATGATCCATGGATGTTACACTCAAATCATTGAAGATCATGAATAAGTAGAAGATGTTTTTTTTTTTTCCTTCGCTTTCTATATGCCTCTTCAAAACCATGGATGGTGGTGATAGTATTTTTTTCTTTTACAGGACTCTTTAAAACCATATATAGGGTGATGATAGTATTGAGACTATTGTCTTTCTTTTATTTGCTTTTTCCTTCAATTTCATGTATAGCCGTATGTACATGACATAACTGATCATAAGTCCTTCCATGCAACTAGCAAGCCTCTCGATGTCTTTATATGATGATGATCTATCTACAACTATGACCATGAAGATATAAAAGATGAAAATGAGTTAACCTTTGAGGTCCCAAGGTTCGAGTTTGTTGAGATCGACCTCTCTAATGACATCAAGGTCGATGGGTTCATATGCCACCTTCTTCCTTAGGTAGTAGTAGAGGAGCTCCTCATCCGTTGGATGAAATCGGAAACCTGGAGGAACGGACATTTGTGCATTCCCTGCCATCATCTTAATCTGCATTTGATCCAAAACATCCTTAGATCAGAGAGAAAAAAAGGGTAGAAATAGAACTCCTTAACTTAAAAAGAAATTATATGCTTAGGTCAAGAGAAGATGGTATAGGAAACTGGCATTTTAACCTTCGATTTCCAAAAGACCCATCTCATATCAGGTTTCATTTCTTCAATGAAACTCAGCAGCATATCTTATAAGAAAGAGTACTGTAACTTTCCCAAGAGACTAAATCTAACTCAACGTAACAAGAAACAAGATTTCCTGTGAAACCCTAAATAGCACCCTCTTGTTTAATGCACCAGCACGCCTTAACAACAAAATCAAACCACATCCATTAATATTTTCTTAACGGGGAAAAAGAAAACTCCACAACAAACGGTTCATTACTTCATCTTTGTACAAGATTTTTTTTTCTCCTGTTTCAAAAACAACATCAAATTTACAGGAACAACGAAAGTGAAGAGAATGTGAATTTGTTTCACGTACCTTCTCAGAAACATATTAGGTAACCAGGAAAAAACACATAATATTGAGAAAAAGAAAAGGAGAAACAGACCTCTGAAATAAGGATAGATTTCTTGTCAAGAGCTCAAGAGAAGGAACGAAGTCATAAAACTCTCTCTCCCACTCTCTCTCTCTCTCTCTCTCTTGATGAACAAGAAGATTGGTATAAAGAAGGAGTAAGCGTTAAGATACATCCCTAGAAGGTGAATAAATTAATAGAATAGTGTGATCACAGAGGTGGAAATATTATTTTTATAATATATATAAGGAGGAGGGTAACTCTCTGATTATATGAGCCTGTCTGTTGAGTTGGGACCAGCCCTGAATCCTCATAAGAAGAAAATATGGAGAGCTGTCCAAGGGGAATCAATCATATTCCTTGTTCATGAATCAGAGGAAGGAAGGAATTTCACCTTTCATTCCATATTCCATATCTCTTCTTTCAACCCTCTCCATTTCTTTTCTTTTACTTGTTCAGTTTCTTTAAGGCAGTTCCCTAATGAAGTGTAGTGTATTTGTTTTTTTGGCCTCCTAGGGTAAAGATATAGGCTACTTCTTTTGTATGAAAACTAGGTGAGTGATCCTGGATTTTCTTACTTCCCTTCTTGCTGTCATGAGAGTTCTTTATATTACCTATATCTCGATCTCCTTGACCCTTTTTTTTTTTTCTCCTTTATCATTTGGCAAGATTCTACTTCTTCTTCACCTTCTGAGTTCTTAGTTACTTTTTCCTTACCCTTTATTCTCCCACTCAATTGAGTTTTCAGCGTTAACTGCATGGATCAACAATGGGACAGGTGCGGGATCTTCTACAGTACATATCAAGTGAGTAGATTTGGAACCAAAAATTAATATAGAATAAGACATGTACTATAGTGGAGCCTAATGACCCCATTAGGCTTATGAGTTGTAAATTATTCACCTAAAATTCAGGTTCATTGAATGTTGTTAGTTAGTCATTAGTCAGAACCCATGAAAAGAAAAGTTATAGGAAGATAAAAGTGAAGAATGTCCTCTTATGATGAACCACAAATGCTAATTTAGATGGCCCATGCACCTACGTACATGCGAGTATTCTATTTTATTGTTGTTGAACCTTTAGAGCATGTTTGTGCAACCACGGTTTTACCAAAAAGCGAGGAAAAGTTGCTACTTTTTCATAGCAAAAACTAGTTACATTTGGTATTGCCAATTTTCTGTTAGGAAAAACACAAAAATGAGCTAGACTTTCCATAATTATGTGAAAAACGCATTTCCAATGAGCGGGAAGGGAGGGTGGCAAATAATTTTTTTTTTTCCACTGAAGAGAGAGAGTCCATGGAACCGGTTCTCCTTGGAAGGTACACAAATGTGCTCTTAGTTTTGCAAATGCTTGATGAATCTTACACTTCATTGGGACAGACACACATGACAAAATCTTAGCCTGTCATAAACTGGAAGTCAAGATGGATTAGGCTAGCTAGATGTCATATGTTAGCCATCCAGTTTAAAGCCATGATGCAATGAATGCTTAGTAGATAAAGGGTAATCTTGATTTTCAACTTTAATTATTCATTTGATGGTCTTAGATAGAATATTTAGTGAATCTTAATTTTACAGATTGTTAATAACCTGACGCTTTAAGAAACATCCTCCTATCCTCTATTTAAGAAATATATATATAAGTACCTAAGTTTTGGACCTATTTTGAGCTTGGCATCTTTTGTAAATGGGCAAATCATTTCTCTTTAATTTTAGCTTCTTTTCTTTTCCAAATCTTGAACTAAAGATCTAATGAATTGAACCCTCATCATTTCAATTTAGTTTATATGTGAATGTATTAGATTATTAACATGATCATTTCTCCTTAATTTAGGTACATAATCATTGCGTGTGGTTCTCTCTGGGGCAAAAATTATATATATATATATATATATTGGCTGCAATAGTATTGGATTTGGAGGAGAGAAACATGCAGTTGGTTCATATATGTGATGAGCTTGTGATAGCAACATGATAAAAAAAATATAATAAAACAAAAACTTTCTAGTTGAAAAATAAGTCGTCCCTTTCTGTATAGATGATGATAGGCATTTTAAAAATTAAAAAACAAAACAAAACAGAGGTTTGGAGCCTCCCAGTACTAATTGGTGCCTAAAATTCTAGAAATTAAAATTTTCAGTAATTATGTGTTGGAAAATACAAAATAAAAAAAAAACATACCTTGGTTACCCAAAGGTAATGGAAGAAAAATGAAATAATCTGGCCCATAGGTTGCTGGAAAAAAAAAAGGCTACAAGTTGTGCGCAAAATCTTTAAAACACTACCTTAAGAGAAGATCAAAGGTCTAAGATTTTCAAAGAAACAAAAAGTTTTGCAAGGCTTGTAGTATCAGTGGATGCCTGAAATTCAAAGAAAAGATAAGAAAATTATAATTATTGTTTACGCATGGCAATGTATTTTTTTTTCAAATGATGAAGAAAAATATGTGGCGAAATAATAAAACGGTAAAAAAATTTACTTTACCATATTTGATTAGTCACAGCAAGTGAAAAAGTAAAGTATCAACCACTAAAAAGTCTTTACTTCTACGTAGCACCAAAAAACTTTATATTATTAAAAATACAAGTAAAGTGATTATTTTACCACCGTCAACTAGTGATCATATTACTCCAAATAAATTTATGTTATGGAAAAAAATGTATTTTTATTTTATTAGAAAGTATACTTTACTTAATTATTACTTTTCTACTTATTTGACATTTACCTTTTAGGTAAATAAAACCTGCTTGCAGGTTGCAAAATAGAAAGGTGCTGCTTTACCTTACTTAGTGGGATTTCTTTGGAATACTTTGGTCATCTGATTCAATTCCTTTGACTTACACAGTGGTCAGTGATTTTCATTGTATCAAGTACTGGATTGATAGATCTATTACGCAGCATTGATTTTAATACATATAGCATGGGTGTTTGTGCATTTTGCGAGGAAGAAGGAGATGAAAGCAATACCCTCAAAATCCGTGGCTCATGCACACGCAGATCCCACACACGAGCCAGAACACAGCATTTTCAGGCCTCGATTGCCTTAAACAAATCCAACGGCCTTTATCTTCTGATCGAATGGATTCCCACGCAATCTCTCCTCTTCTTACTCCTGGTCAAACACGGATCTCACATTACGTACGCACTGGGGAGTAACCACCTAGGCATTTACTCCACTGCCCTATAATTCCCACCAAAATTGCAATTAGATCCTCCCTCCCTCTCTCTCTCTCTCATGATGTTGTTTTTTTTTTTATTTTTTATTATCCCTTAAGTCTTTAACTAACCCGGCTAATCCCCTGAATGGTGCCGGCTAAACTCACATAAATGCATGCTAAGCAATTTTAAGGTAGTTTTGAACACAATTCTCACATGGGTAAAATGAGCTTCTCCTATTTTAATTCAAAAAATATTTAAATTTAATAATATGTTTTATCTTATGCTAAGGGGGTGTTTGGAAACTCTAAAAAATAAGCTCTCATGTTAAGATTTAGAGCTTTTGCTATCTTGTCTTTAAAAGAAATAAGCTAATGAGAGCTGCTTTTTATAGCTTTTTAAGTTAAACCGAATAGAGGTAGACCCTGCGAAACTTTTAAGTATAGTTTGGATGAAATGACCTCATAAAGTTTTTAAAATGATGCAGATATTGTGATCCATATTGTAATTTTTAAAAAGTGGGTCAAAATTAACATATGAAATAAGAACTTTTTTATAACTTTACCTAAGTAATAAACTAAAACTTTATAATTAAAGCTGCACTTATTAACTATACTAGAGTTTTGAAACGACCCATCCATGTATTGTCCACTGTATTGTTTGAAGCTCTGCTTCTATTTCAGATTCAAGAGGTTTTATTTTTGCAACATAAAAGATGGGTGGGTGTTCTTGTCATTTGAAATAAAAAGGTCAATGAGATGGTAGCTGAGGCCTGAGGCTATAATAAGACAAGGGTCCTGAGAAAGCCTCGTAGATAGTTACAGATTTGGATTGTGAGCAATCGTTAAGCACACTCCTCCCTCGTCCCCTATATTTCTGTGCTGTACTATCCCTAGAAAAGTGGCCAGCAAGGTTGTCAACAGGCTGAATTTGGGCTCGGTTCACCTCACCTGTCTTCAGACCCCAAGGCTCATCACTGAGTCCACCCATAGAGAGCCCAATGGTTAGTTTGGCCCAGATCCAACGTTCCGGATCAATTATAATTGAATTGAAACAAAGGAGAGATCATGAAATTCTCTTCTTATATTGTTTATGTATGTTTGTGTTAATATTATTGTATTTTGCGTATTTGAGTTAGAGTCAGCTGCTTGAATTCTGATTTCCCATTCTACTATCTTCAGTCAAATTTTTAAATAGGTTACACTATTTCAAATTTATACTTATAGTTTCCTTTTTATCATATTCAGCGTATTCCTTTCTTCACAGAAAAACTTATACTTGGTGATTTTTATATGACCCTTATTGAAGAATGTCCAAATTATCATAAATGAATCTCTTAATGTATATGATATGTACATGATAAACGCGCATAAAACATAAACGGGCTCGATATAAGTTTCTGACTTTTGGCCTAGATCTGGCTCATTAAGGGCTTTGGACCCTTAACAAAATCTGGGTGGAGTCCTTTGAACTCATCTTAGTAAGTCTGTGTATCAGACTGCCAGGTTGAGGTCCATTGAAAGCTTATCCTGGAGAGGGGATGTGGATTTTGGTTTTCCCATCTCAACTGTGTTAGTAGAGAGAGAGAGAGAGAGAGAGAGAGAGAGAGTTCAGATTTAGCTAAATTTCAAGGTGAGGTTACCATGAAGGCTGTATTGTGTCGAGAGACTAAAAATATCGATTGCGTTGAGAATTGCCTGATGGCAAGATTCATGTTTTTCTAGGGAGACAACACAACAAATTGCTTAAGATTCAAGCACTTGAGGTATCGCGTAGTAATCTGTTCTATAATTGATGCTTTTAAAATTGTTGACAAGTTCAGTTCCCTTTAAAACGAAGCAACCTATCTGTAATACATCTTCATAATCTGACCTGGGACGGTAACGCTTCTTTCAAGGTAACATGGTAGTAGTAAAATAGAATTCATTCCTCTCCAGTTGTACCTCAGCTGGTTTAAGGACATGAGTGTCCGAGTAGAATGCATGAGTGCAAAGAATCTGGTTCCCATGTTTCGTTTAAACAGTATCGACATTCGCCATCTATATAAAATCTCATTCCAGCTAATTCACCATCTCAATTGCTTCCTCAAAATGAAAAAAAAAGAAAAGAAAGAAAAAAAGTAAGAGATTTTATATAGCCAGCGAATGTTGATAGGAAGAAACAATATCTCGCTATTTCAACGAAACAGGGGATCTGGACTTGAGTGGCAAATTGTGGATGTAGAAAAAAAAGGGGGTAATTCATCCATCCACTATAGGCCGGGCCCACCTTCTTCATCCAAACCCTTTGGATCACGGAAGGAGGATGAAATTCCTTACATGAATGAAAGAATACTAAGTACAATGCTCACGATCATAGTCATAGTCAGTGGAGGAGCTAGGATTTTCTTTTAGAAGGGGGTAGGCGATTATTGATTGATAACATTTTTCATTTACTAATTCATTACTAATTATTTAATATCAAGTTCTTTTGCAGGTTTTTCTATTAATTTCTAAATAAAAGTCTTAAATCTGGAAATACTCAAATATTGTTTAAAGCATATTTTTCTTAAAATTTTGTAAAAATATGAAAATACTATTAGCGTTCACTATAATGAATTCCAATGATAGACACAAAATTTACGTAGCAGCTCCCAATGTACAGTTGGGTCAAGGTTTTGATTATGATGACAACGACAACTATAATGAATCAAAATTGCTCAAAATAATAGTTTCATTCTCCTTTTAGTATTGAGAGTTGTATCTCACTTTAATTAAAGTAGGACTCATACTTAATTGATTATATGTAAACCAATCAACCACTATTGATTAATGAAAATCTAGAGACGGGTTACTTGTGATTGTTTGATGGGCTACGATCCATGCGGCGGAGAAGAAAACATTTAAGGAATTTCACCAAGTCATGAAAATCTATACTTTTTTTTTTTTTGAGTCTGGATCTTAAATGGTATTATAATGCAAAATTTAAGAGTTCGGATTTCTAGAAAGTCTCACTCCTGCTTCTTATGATGGGTGTAGAACATCATAGTGGGGACTGCCTATTAAATATTTGAGCCAGTCAAGGAAAAATAAAGTGCCTTCTCTTTAGGTGTGCTTCCTAAGTTTTACTTGGATAGGAAGGAGTCAAGCTTGAGTCCAATAGGCTCAGTATAAAAAATCTAAGGGTGTGTTTGGCATCGTGTCATTCGGATGTTTCCATGTTCCCACGAGATGAGGCTACGAGAAACATGTTTGGTTAGTGTAAATTATTGTTCCCAATTTTAGTCTCACGGGAAGGAATTCCAAGAACTTAACCCGCTGGCATAAGAAAGTTGGAACAAAAAATCTTTATTTTTTTTAAGAAACAACTTTCTGGCACAATTGGTTCCTACTTATCTCTTATCTTTTACATTTTAAATAGGTCATTTAAAAAGATTTCAAATCCTCTCACTTATCCTAATGGTAGGCCCCATGTTCACAATCCCAAAGAAGGTGCCCCCACTTTGTAATTCTTAAAGGTGGGTCACATGGTCACAATCACAAAAGGTGGACCCATATTATAATTCTTATAATGGTGGGGCCACATTATAAGGCCCCATGTTCTAATTTCTAAAGGTGGGTACCACTTGTGATTTCTAAATGTGGGTCATGTATTTACAATCAATCAAAAGATGGCCCCGCATTATAAATTCTATAAAGGTGGGCCCACATTGTAAATCCTATGAACGTGTCCCCATATTGTAATTTCTTATGGTGGGAACCATATTATAATTTCTAAAGGTGGGTCATGTGTCCACAATCACAAAAAAATATGTCACCACTCTGTCATTCTTAAATGTGGGTCACATGATCATGATCAGAAAAGGTGGACCCATATTGTAAATCTTATGAATGTGGGCACATATTCTAATTTCTAAAGGTGTGTACGGTGTTGTAATTTCTAAAGGTGGGTCCCATATTTACATTCACAGAAAGGTGGCCCCACATTATAATTCCTATAAAGGAGGCCCATATCGTAAATCCTATAAATATGGGCACCGTGTTCTAATTTTTAAAGGTGATACCAAGTTATAATTTTACAGGTGGGTCCCATATACGACAATAATAAAGTGTTGCAAATAATAAAAAGTGGGCCCCACATTATAAATCCTATGATTCTCTTGCTTCCATTCTTTTTGGAGCAAAACTTTTATAATGTTACCAAATAAGTTCTGGACAACATATTCTCAATAGAATAATTTAATATAATGTTGCCAAACAAGATCAGAGAGTATAGTCTCGGCACAACCTGATCTCAGCACTCCCTAATCTGAGTACAAAATTATGAACAATACGAAAACAATGCCAAACAAGCCCTAAGCTGCTCATATGACATGACCAGGGAAACATACTTAATTACCTTCTAAAAGTTCACTTTTGCGGGAGTGAAAATCATAGTTGGATTGATCACAACTAAAATACGAGATTATCTCTATGGATTCTACATGTAATTAATCGAAGAGTGTGGCGAGCTCTTATTTGATTGAATTGGTGTTCCAACTTAATTTCGGAGTAGAAGATGAGAATCAATTTACATGTACATACGTATATACAGGAAAATAATCTCCTGCGCATTATGCTACATGGTTCAGACTGCCTCAAAGGCAGGACCCCCCTGAGTTGAACTCTCATGGCCGTGATGCCCGTGACCACTTTGGGCAACCACAAATCCTCCAAAAGGCTTGGATTGACACTTTGTGGTATGAAAATTTGGATTTTAGAAGGGTGAGCCCCATGAATGCCAAATTTTGTGGTTAAAAAAGCCATCACAATTTTGTCACTAAATTAAAATTTTAAAGTTTCAGCAATCAATGAATAAATAAACAAATTTCTAAAGTTATCACACTACATTTATCCTTTTTTTTTTTAATTTCCAGATAAATGAGTAAGTTGAATGCATCAGGTAGAAAACTCCTTTTTGTCATGATATGACTCACTAGTCACTAACTACTTCTAAAAAGTATAGCTTTGTTTAACATGGACGCCCAAGGATCCTTCCATGGACTTTTCAAGCTTCAAGTATCACTCCTAACCAGTATAGTTCACCATATCACAATAAATAAATCAAAAGAATTTTAAAAAAAAGAAGCATAACTTTGTTTTGGATTAGCTAATTAAGCAGGCCTAACTTGATTTTGACTCATATATATGCCAAATTGATCTTGTATATCTGCTATGTACTGTAAGACACTTACAATACATACCACTTGGTGGAAACTACCTTATGACCTATTAGAATGGAACACCCCCCACCCAGATAGTCATTAATCCCATGGGTTTGCATCAATCCGGATGGATCGGACCATTGTATCGAAGACTAACTTTTTTTTTTTTATGTAATGTCTTTAAACTTGTGGGCCACGAATTAAGGGATTATCCGCATTAGATTGACTTCAAATTTTAAAATATGGGGTGGTCCCACTTAAATCTTTCAAACCCCCCGCCTCCCATGATATTTGGGTTCGAAGGTGGGTCCCCAACTACTCCTATGTACTTTAAGGATGATCTGTGATGTACAGGAGTGAGTAAACATTCGCTTAAGAACAGAGCAATATATCCATGCAGGGTAATACGTGGGGCCCAGTTGAACCAACCGCAAAATAGGGATGCTCCTGATAGTCACTAATTCTAAATTTTTCTAGCCATCAATCCAAATGGACAAGACAGTTGGATTGAAGATTAAGATGTTCTTTTAATAAACAACTGATAAAATTGTAAGCTACATATCAAGAGGCTAGAGGCATATCATGATATTGACCCCAAGGCCCAAGTCCAACAAAGGCCGCAAGTTTCAAGCCGAAGCCCGCCCATTTAGTCATCAAGGCTGGGTGGAGCTGGACTTTTTATGCTTGTTTGGGCTCCTGACATATTAATCACTAAATTACAAGTAATTCTTATTCGAGTGGGGTCCGGCAGGGCTTTAGACTTTTTAACACTTAATGTAAGTCCAACCCAATTATTAAATAGGCCAAAATTATACATCCAAGCCCAAAGGGTCTTGTAGATTAAATAGGCCAAACTTTTCATAATGTTGTACCATTGGAGTACGTACATATTTCGGAGAAACCCTGATCAAATGATCACTCGATGATAAATTGTAACATTGGTTGGAGGTACATCCACTTGCATGGGGGTAGTTCAAGTTCAACTGATGGAACTCATCCACTTGTGTGGGACTGGTCCACTAACGGCAGATGCAGGGTACTACCACAGCTGGTTCATAAGACCAACAGCCTGGAAAATGACAAAAAACAGAACAAGACTGAGGTGACCTACTCCTCTTTTGGAATGAGACCCACTTCCATCCAATTTCCAGCTTTTTCAACGACACTTCTTTGACCTTTCTCCTTGTACGTTTTAGAGCATACATTGTTCAGTCATGCATCAATGATATAAATGGTCCTTCATACTACTACGCGTTAACGATCGTCTTTGGTGGTCACTGGCCGCGCGCGCGTGTCAACGGTCAAAGCCTCCAGTCAGCCCCCTCTCATTGTCTCTTCTCATCTCTATATAAAATGAAAAGCAACCTGCTAACTAATGTAAAGAAACAAACAAAGAAACAAAGAAACAACTTACCAGTGATGTCTGGGAAAGGGAAAGAAGCAATGGTGATTAAAATAGTCGAGGCCCAGTTTGTGGAAACAGATGCAACGACGTTCAAGTCGGTCGTTCAGAGCCTAACAGGAAGAGAATCCAGTACGAAGTCAATGGTAGCCATGAGCAACAGCTCATGCATTTCTTCGCTGGAAGTTCGAGTGCAGGAAGGGGGAGGAGAAGTAGAAGGTTCATGTGGTTTGCGACAGGGAAGTATGCAGTTCTTGGAGCTGCCACCCTTGGATGAATTAGTTTTCTGGTTCTGAAAGGAACTGAAGCTTCATTTTTCAATGGTGTAATTTTTAAGCAATTGAATTGTATTCACTGTGTTTATCTAAGTCGAAAACACTATAATTTATTTTTTTCAAATGTATTTTGGTGGGTATTATTCATACCCAGTTTTTTAATCATTTTGCTGACTTGCTTTGTGGGATTACAATTGAAGATCACGCTTGACTCCAGGGCCGGCCCAAGGGGCAGGCGGGAGAGGCCGCCGCCTTGGGCCCCCAATAATTACAAAATTTTTAGGGCCCCATATTATTTTATATATTTATATATATATGTGTAAATATTTAGTCTAATATGTAAATTGAAAGGCCCAAATTAATAACACATGTATGTAAATATTTAGCCCAATAAATAAATTAAAAGGCCCAATTTTAAAGCCCACCTTATTTAAAATAACCATTATTTAAAAAGCCAAATTATTTAAAACTTTTGAAAGAATACTTGCCAAAAGAAACCAAGAAAGCAATTGATGTGCTAAATTATATAAAAATAAAGGATGATACTTTTCCAAATGCATGGATAGCTTATAGAATTTTGTTGACCATACCGGTTATGGTTGCCTCTGGAGAAAGAAGCTTTTCAAAGTTGAAGTTCATAAAAAATTACCTTCGGTCGATTATGTCACAAGAAAGGTTGAATGAGTTAGCTATGATATCAATTGAAAAAAATATGGCAGAAAAACTTGATTATACAAGTTTGATTAGTGACTTTGTAGCTAAAAATGCGAGAAGATCTTATTTTCAGTAATACTTTTTTTTTTTTTTTTGTTCTAGGTTTATTAGCCTTGTTTTTTTGAAGGGAATGTTGGTGTGTGAATTGTAGGCTTTTGGCCAGGGTGGGTACTGGGTAATTTAAGAGAACTACATTGTGCTTGATCCTTGGGATTAAATATAGCCTCCCTCGGTATGTAGGCAGTCCTAAAGTTATCTAGATGCAGCACTTTTTTGTAATAAAAAATATCAATTTTTTGTTAGAAAATTATAATGAATTAAAATTTTTTTTTAAATAATTGTATAAGGGCACCATTTTTTAGGTCGCCTTGGGCCCCCTAAACGTCGGGGCCGGCCCTGCTTGACTCTTGCCGGTCTTCACTTTGTTTGTGACACCCAAAGTGGCTCCACCCTATGTGGAGTATTAAAAAGTATCCTCTATTAAGCCTCCAGATTCTGTTAGGAATGGTTAGTCAAATAGGAAACTTAATTTGGAATCAGAGCTAGCCATTCTTGAATTCAAATCTTAGGAGGTATAACTCAAAAAAAAAATCATGTCACGGAAAGTGCACCAACTGAGTTTGGTCTAAAAAGAAGTATTGTCGAGTGAGCTCCACCTAAAAGAGAGTAAGTATTTAAAAAAACTTAATACAAATTAATGTGTACTCTTTTTAAGTTATTTTAATTTGTTCTGTGAACTGTAATGTTTTAATTCATATGTAAAGAGTTTTTTTGATGGCATGACGTCTTTTTTTTAGTAGTTCATTGATGGGAAAATGGTATGTCCTATGGGGCCCAATATCTCCCTCTCTCTACTCTCTCTGTCAATCTAAGTCATTCACACTCAATACACCCTGGAATAAGAATTGACTCAAATTTGACAGTCATCCTAGTCATATATGCCCACCTATTGATGATGAAGTTTTTTGCACCCATCACACTTTATCCCATGTCAGAGACCTTCCAAACCTCTACCAATGCGTCATTGTCATCCCTTCCCAGAGGGGTCCATTGTCTGGACAGTTACGAATTGTCCGGCCAATCTTAGAAACGACTCTTCATTTACTAGGGACCTCTCTATGACTATAAACTAACTTCCCCATGGCCAGTTAATAGAAAAGGAGAAAGATCCTTCTTTTCAAAAAAGTGAGTAAGAGGAGATGAATACTGAAGACCCATCCATCACCTAATACTTAAATCAAATCATAAGAAAGCCGAGATTTCAAATACAGCTCCACTTTATATCCTTTAATCCCACCTCTTTGATAATTGTTGGAAGTACTCCTCAATTCCATGCAAAAAAGGGCCCAAAGTAAATAAAGCTGAAGAACGCCTGCGGTTAATAAGAGATGCAAGTAGCTGAGCATAGAGATGATTAAGCATGAATAATCAGAAAGTTAATGAATCAGCATCAAACAGTAACTGAGGAGACCGAGAAGGATGCATCTATATATCTTCACTCTTGAATCCAGTGCTTAAGAAATATAGGGCTGATATATTTAGATATTAGAAAGGACGACGGCCACAATTTCGTTTCCTACTTTATCTGCAAGTCTCAATCAACTTTCAACACCTCGGAGAAAAGAAACCAGCAGGATCACACCCAGTGACGCATTCCTGATGAAGTAAGAACGAGGCATCGTTATGCTGGGTCCACACCCATGTGAAGATTGCACGACAGACAGCACACGATTTGTTTGATTAATTCCGTTAGTAAATGAATAAAATCCACACTTAAATTGTTCGAGTGGTTAGGAAGTCGAGTAATGAGCTGGAGGTCCTGGCGTCGAATCGTTTGGGGCCTTATCCTAATATACAGTGCTAGTGGGCGGTGTTGTACAAGATAGACTGCACTTGTGTAGTTAAAGTTGATGCAAGCATGGAAATCGAAAGTAAGGCCACCATGAGGCCTAAGATGGAGCAACAAGCCCACTTTGTTTAGGCGTTTTATCGAATTTAGCAGACATTTTTGTTGTTTCCACTGAAAATGAGTTCCACATACTTTAGCTTTTAGGTGTTTTTTTATTAATCTTATCCCCCTCGTCAAAAAAATGCTTTTCCATGGAACCACAAAAAATAAAGCTCACTTTTACACATTTTTATCAAAAAAAGTGGTCACTCTAAAAGCATATTTGGTTAGAAGCATTTCTGACAAGGAATTGTGCTTGTTGGGGATTTATGACATATGCATAATGTGACATCTTGTCTACTAAGCATTCTAAATGTTTGTTTGTTGTAAGAATTCAGAATTTTAAACCACATGAAAATGCACTTTTAGCCTTGTAAATTCCCTAAGTTTCAGCGTTCCAAATGCTAGAGGGGATTTGAGCATTTGAAATTCTCAGAATTCTCTAAGACATGAATTCTCACAATTCTTCCAAACAAACAAACAGGCCTTAAAGAATGAATAATTCTTCTATAAAAAAAAAAGCATCCTACGTACTTTTTCTCTCATCTTTCCACATAAATGTACGTGGCTGCACAAATATGCCATTCGTGAAGACCTTCTCGGTCGTTATTACATATCAGTGGAAGAGGGAGGGGGTTTGCCCCTCCTCTATTTTTTCTCCTCCTTGTTGAAGTAGAGAAAACTTAGGAATAATGTATATGTCAGTTTATTTTTTGCTATCTTGCCCCTCCTCAAAATTCTTTGCCGTTTACAAAGAAGACTGAATTTGAAGAAACAATAGGGGCATTTTGTCTTGGGCTTGTTTGCAAAGGATATACATGTAATAAACTTTTTCATATCTTCTACGAAAAAATCTTGCTCTTATTCTTTACAAAGTGGGCATTCCATGTCTCAAGGTTCTTCCAATTAGTACTTTTTTAAGCATTTCAAATAGAGTTTCATGAGGCTCTTTTGTGGGCCCATTAAGAGAATGAAAATAGGCCCGGAATATGGATCCTTGAGGGCTGATTTCCTGAGTGGAGCCCAATAGAAATAATTTAAACTAACAAAAATACCCATTTTCTCTTTGAAAATCTTACTCAGTATGATTTGCGACCAGCTTGAAATTGGTTTCTATGAAATTCTGAATTGCTTATAATATTTTATTTGAGTGTTTTAAAAGTTATCAATGTAAAGATGGGTCATTTCAATGAAATTTGATAGGATTGTACACCACATGGAAGGACATTTTTTTTTTCAATAATTTAGATTTTTCATAGGTGGGCCCACTTGTGGAACTCTTTCATAATTTATTATTTTCTTTTATTTTTTTTCTATCTCTGGTATGTAGATAATATTGGGGCCCGCCTTGATATAATTAGTAGACCATAAAAGAAGTGCCCTCTTTTCTATGAGAAATCTCACTCAAATAAAACTTAGGCCTACTATCTGATTGATCGCTTAAAGCATTTATATTTTTATAATGTTTATCTAAATGTTCTAAAAGTTATTATGGAACATTTTTGTTAAATCTTAAAAAGACTATAAAGAAAGGAGTCATATTCTGAATGGTTTATGACTTTTTACAAGTCCCGTAATATTATTTGTCGAGCTCCGCCACTTTTACGTATCATTACATTTCAATTATCATTTTATTAATACACATGGATAAAAATACAAAAAAATGTTTCTTGATAAAAGAAGCTTTTTGATTGGGAGTCTCTTCTGGTTTTGAGGGTCTCCGCGTGCCACCCATAATCAAGTGGATGGCATGTCTCAGTGGATAATTACTCAAAGGAAGGTATTAAGAAGAAGAAGGAGACTCGGTTGTCCCAAGTCTATAGATGACTTGACTTATTCTAAGATTCAATCTAGCCTTGGGTTTTAATTATCAAGTGACATGATTCATCTACACGAAGCTGGCCTCACTCGGAGGCAACTTGACTTGCTGGAACTTGCTCCAAGAACCAGTCTAAATCAGGTCAACCAACGACTTTTTTCCCCCAGACCAAAAAAAAAAAGAGATATTGCAGCTCATTTTAGTTTTATATCCCAAACACCAAAGCAAATAGAAATAAGGATTTACAGTTCTTTCTTAAAAGATATTATTTTTACCAGAAATGTAGAGGTTTCAGAGAGAACTGAATGTTAGAAGATAAATGTTTCAACTATAGCTACATCTGGAAAGTTATTGACCCAACCTATTTAAATGTCAAAATAGCCTATTTACTGTTCAAATTGTCATCTTGGTCAATCCCTTCTCCATATTTAGTAATTAAATTCTATATATAATTAACATTTTTTTTCTTCTAAATCTCCATTTTATGAGATGTTCGAAAGTAATCTAGATATAATTATAATATCTCTCAACAAAGAATATAATTTCTTAGCATTTTATTTCTTGGACTGTTATATCCACATGATAGCTATTATCAAGTATGTGGCTAGGAAGCTCTAACCACTTTTAATTGCTTGTTGCCATGGGGCCCACACAAGATGACGACCGTCGTACTACTTCTCGAAGCAGAAAGAAAGGGTCCCTGGGTGGTTGTACAAGACCGACCTATCTCATCATCTCATAAATGGCACACACCTTCTAGGCCTAGTTAGTTTTAATATACAAAATGTTTACCATATATACATGCATACAAGTACTTCAAAGTTATGTATCATGTACGTTATATTTCAAAGAGATTCCAAAAGAACCATGCATTGAAACCCCTTGTAACTTTAACTGAAACCCCTCAAATATGAAACAAAAAACTGTTATTATAGACAAGTGACAAAAAATACGTACCTTTCGTTTAATTAATTAAACTAAGTAAATCTCACTTGGCCAAAGTTAAGTGGGGCCTCACATGATGACCCATGGAGGTATAATAATGGAAAGGCTTGGATGTAGACTTAAAAAAAATGTGCAATATCAAGCCATTCAAATGATACTAGTCCTTAGTCTTTAATCTTATGTCTTCGGATTTTAGAGTTATACATTGTGTAGACCTTTTGCATTAAATTCCAATGGTGAATAATAATCAAGAATAGTGTGGAGTTGATCAGTTCCAATTATCTTGGTTTCCGGCGTGTAAATGGGTTGAATGATCAAAGGGGGGCCCTATATGAAATCCCAAACTTAAGGAGCATTTGGAGAAAAATGAGCATTTTGGAAAAATCATCATTTGAGTTTCTCTTAGGGATAAAGAAGTCAAAAATGAAAAATTAAAGAGTAAAAAAAAAAATAGTTCTTTTTTATAGTTTGGATTAGTTTTCTTTATAGTTTGACTGTTACTTAAAGGATCGAGGTTTCAATAAAAAAAAAAAACTATATAATCCTTTTTCAAGTTGTTTGAGAATATATGGCTTTTGTTGTTAAAGAACTATTTTTCAAAGGAATTGACACATAAAATTTTCTAAATAAATTATAATAGAGCGTAATTAATACACAGAATAAATACCCATATGATACGATTATATCCAATATACATGTATCAAACTTTTTGACATTTTCCCATTCTAATGGCCCAACTTTTAGTGGCATATATTAATTCCCCATCTAAATTATATATCTAAAAACATTGTACCTTAGTTTTGTAGCATGCAAGAGGGTAGCAGATCCAGGGGCAAAGCCAAGGGGTCGAGTGGGGCCAATTGCCCCCCAGACATGGTGACATTAGAGGAGTGAAACTTCATAGTAGGAACCACTAATTGAGAACTCTAACAGCTAAAAATGAAGGCCCTTTCCATCAATGGGTTGTTCCAAAATCTTATTCCATAAGGAGTTGACGCCACCGTAAATTAAGCATATGATATCCTTAATCATATACTAGGACCAACTCTTATTGGTGTGAATTTGGAGAAAGCCCATTGATGGTGTCATTTCTTTCTTTCTTTTCTTCTTCTTTTTTTTTTTTTGACTAAATGGAATATTCAACATGTGAGCCCAACTATAGAGTTTCACACCACCGATAAGAAGCATGAGTGAGATACTGAAGGACCTGGACTCCTAACTTTGCGTTATCACAACATTGACACCTTCACCATTCACCTTATCATGACAAGGTGAATAAATCTAAATATTATCACCCAATGTTTACTACATAATTGTATCCCATCAATCAAACAATCACAACTAACCCATGCATGAACAAATTCTCATTAATTACTTAGGGCCGATCAGTTTAATGCATGTGATCAATTGTTACACCTCGTCCCGAGTTAATCTTGATTAATTCTAATTAATTGAGATTATTATAGATTAAGCATAATTAGTCAAGTTAAATGTGATTAGTGGTCAAAATGATCATTTGAATTAATCTTGGAAGATTGAATTAAGCATAATAAGAAGATTTGGAAGACATTAAGTTGTTAGAGTTGAATTTGAGAGTCAAATTAATGAAATGAAGGATTTTTTCCGTAAATACTAATTTATATGTAATTCGTTGAATGTGGTAAAATAAGATACCAACGTGTGTATCTCAACGAGTATGTTAATTTTCATAATACACTTTATTATGTTTGACTTAAGATGAATTAAATGGGTCTTGAATTGACTTTCATTTGAAATAATGAAGATGGAAATGGTTAAAATGCAAAGTTGCATGTTGACAAGGCTTTAAGTGAAACCATGAGCTGGAGACTTGAGAATGTTTCAAGGAGCTCATGCCAGCAGCTACCACAAGTTAGCTCCTTCTTCTTCTTCATTCGTTTCTTCTTCCTTTTAGTTGAGTGCTTGGATGAAAGAACTAGACTAGTGATTGGAGAGTAGAACTTAGGTATTCATCATCTTCTCCATCTCTTTGCTTGGGTTTTCTTGAAGATTGAAGCTAGGAAAACTTGTGAATTCGATCTCTTTGTGAAGTTACAAGTTGAAAGAAGGGTTTCAAATTAGAGATTTGGTCTTTTGTGTTAGAATCAAGTGAAAGGCAAGTATAAATGGTTACATATCATTAGATGTTAATTATGTGAATTTTATTGGTTTTAGTTTGTGGTTCAGCTATGTGTTAGAATGAACTATGTATTAGACATGAATTGGATTTTGTGAACAAAAGAATTGATTTGATAATCTTTGAATGGAGTAGAAGTGGTTTCTTGTGTTAAATAATATGGAGGAGGGAATAGGAGGTTCCATGGTTTGATTGCAGGTTAAAATGATTTGAGAAGAACCAGAATTTAGAATGAATTCTGTAATTCTGGGTAGTGTTCGGTTAACCGAACTATTGACCGACATTGAAACAAAGGAAAAATGAGCCTAAGGTTTGTGAACCGAGGGGTGACCGAACTTGGGTTCGGTCAGCCGATCGACATTACTAGTTCGGTTAACCGAAGTGTTGATCGAGGTGAATAATGCTCGTTGGATTTCGGACCGTGAGCTAACTGACCTCGGTTCGGTTAGCCGAAATCGTCAGTTCGGTTAGTCGACTTTCCCAGTTCAGTCAACCGAAATACATTAAGAATTGTCAGGAGAAAATACAGATTCTATATAGTGAACCAAAAGCTAACCGAGATGTGAACCGATAGTGTTCGGTTAACCGAACAGCTAACCGACATGATGATTTTTCAGGATTTAATTTCTGAAATTTAAAGATAAGAGCCTATTGATTAAATCAAGGCTGTTCATATTGTTTATACCTCCATAGGTGATAATTAAGGGGACTTTAATGTACAAATTATATATAACTGTAATGTTCATCGAGAATAACACAAGTACATTAAATAACCGAGGATTACACTCAATTGGATGGTATTGTTTAATTAAATTTAAATTGTCAAGATATGTTCTTTATTGTTGTAACGCCCCACCCTATACACATGTATGATATTGTCCGCTTTGGCCCACTGGCCTCACAGTTTTATTTCTGATAGGCCTCAACCCATCAAAAGGCCTCATGCAAGGTAAGGGTGTAAGCTCTACATATAATCTCAATCACTTTCTTCTTTATAGTCGATGTGGGACTCCGGGGCATCATAATTGTCTTAAATGACACTATATGATGAATCAAACCCAGATAGTGTAATGATTGATTTGTATATTGAAAAGAATCCTGAAAGGATTATTTATTGATTTGTATTCGTTCATTTATAATTAAACAGAAATTAAATGAAAGAAATTGTATTATATATTGAGTCTGACACTACATAGTGATTTCTGTCTGCTGCAGTAGATTATTTGGGAGTGGCCGGATCTCCGTGGTGAGGCCAGTGATCTCTGATCAAGACACTGATAGATGCCACTTATTGGTAAGTCCTTGAGGCCCGAGTCGTGAATAATGCGCTCTTCAGTCATGTGCCAATAGAGGTAATTCTTCCTTTTTAGGGAGATATAATTTGATTTGAAAATGTTATAGTAGTTTGCCAACTTATAAAGACTCTCATTGAATAATAATTGTAATTGTAATTGATTTGTAAATTGTAAATATTGTTACTGTCATTGAAATTAGTACTGGTTTTAGTCTCACATTGAATTAAATAGATTAATACTGTTTAATTTGTTTAAGTCTAATGATTAATTAGACACATTGAAAATATGATTAGCATATGAAATCGTAGAACTGTTTATACATTGCTGAATTGTGAATTCACAGTGTTATTGATGGCATTACAGGCACAGCTGCCATTGCCGGTCCTTCAGAGGTCATAGCACCAGTGGAAACAACTAATACAATTTCTTTCCAATGACTCGTTGAGTGAAAATAGAGTACTGATAATAATGTGAGAGTTTTAGAATATGTTTATCGCTCATAATGTACATAAAGTTTTAATTATATTCCGCATAATGTATGATTTGATATCCCTTGTGAAGTTTATGAGTAAATTTCACGGGAATAAATATGGTCGCAACTCTGGATTAACTAGATTTAAATTTTTATCTCGGGCTCGGATCGTGACATCAATCCAACCTGATTCCCACTTTGATTAATGTCGTATACAATTCTTAGTGCAAAATTAAAGAGAACTATCATTGAAAAATCTGTAACAAGTTAATGCCGGCCCCCCAACTGGTGGACCAGTAAGTTACCCAGTCTAGAAGGTATGCAACATGGACTCCTCGTACGTGGAGTTGTATGCGAATAACAAATACTTTTCCTCAAACTTGGTATAGTTTCATACCACCAGTCAACGTTTTTGTATTTTCTTTTAAGTTTTCTTCGCACGAGCGTTGATGGATTCAGATTTCAGATTCGATCATGTATACGTTCATACGTATTCGTTGCATGTTTTGAACCAATCTTGGTCCTCCCAAGTCAACAAGGACTTGAAAGGTCAGCTCCCTTCTTCAGCTTCCTCATCTCTGGCTGTCTGTATATGAGACAAGAACAAACCAAAACAAGTAGTACCCAAAGGTCCAATGAGGATGGCAAGTAAAAGCTAGAAAAAAGCAGCCCCCCGCCCCGCCCAAGAACAAAGTCTTGATTTTTCAATGTCGAAGAAAGGAAGAGATTCGGTGAGAGTGCGAGTTATCACGACGGAATTCGTCCGAACAGATGCTGCAAACTTCAAATCTGTTGTTCAGAGCTTGACAGGAAGAGACAACAATGTTACAGCAACAATAGCAGAGACTGGAGAGAGCTCCAACATCAGCAGAAAGAAGGTGAAATGTAAGGAGGTTTGTAATGAAGAAGAGGTGTCATGTCTATTCATGGCGCCGCGGAATTTACCACAATCAGAGGAGTTGGAGAAAGTGTCTCTGGAGCTGCCTTCCTTTGATGACTTCCATGGTTTTTGGGGTGATTAGATTAGATTTCTATATATGATTGGGTTTTTTATTTTATAGATAGTGAGGCTACATACATAATGATCATAGGGTTAGTAAATTTTGTTACTTTTTCTCCTTGTCAATGAATAGGATCTGGTGGGAAATAAGCTCCAAGAACCTGCATCTTCTTCTATCTTAAAACTTTCCCAAACATCTTATGCTTCTGTTGCGCATTTTTCATGGAAAATGCAAATGAATTTAGAGCAAGAATGATTTTCTGCTGTTCTATTATTGCAATTTTCAAGGTGAAAGCATTCTTGCCTCTTGGAATTAAGTAGATTTCTTAATTTGTGTAATAAATCTTGCAAGGGAGGCACAAACACATTCTGATTTGGTACAAACTGTTTTAAATTTTAATGCAACAAAATAGACATGAAGTCTTATAAAATAAAGTTCTTGGTTTCCATTTTCCACGAAAAATGAAATCATTGAAAAAACAAGATTTGAGGAAAATGGCTGGGCACAAACATGTCCAAGCTTGTAATTCAGAAACCAAGTGAACAGAGTTGGCCTGGCCTGGCCCATATAGGTCTGGACTATGGTATATATTTCGACCTGTAAGCCATTGGGCTCATTAAGTAATTGAGCTAAGTAAGAAATCATTTAACTAGAACATTTTATACTAAAACTCCCAACTCAGGGTTTTGATCCCAGATGCTGTACAATCCATTGCATATGTAAAATAAAATCCTTTCATATTTCATGCGTAAAAGGAAAACGACCCTCCGTAAGATGCTGTCAATCCAGCTCAAATCTTGTCCATACCACTCCAATAGTGATATCAGTATGACATCATAATTATATATCAAGTAAATTAATTTAAAAAATATATTTTAAAAGTAAAGATATCATAAAAAATTAATATAAAAAGATGTAAATGGTTCAATCTATTGAAAATAATAACAACTTTGAATATTTAGAATCCCTCAACATGGTTCAACTAAGGATAAGCAGTTTTATTTATTTATTTATTTATTTTGGTAAGCTATAATTAGCTGTTTTAGTTGAACCAAACAGGTTACATACACCGCATCTGGTTCAACCAGGTTGCAGCATGACTTTTAAAAATGGACTCATACATCAATATGTCACTCAACATAGGTACTGCTCAGGTCTCAGAGAAAGAAGATTTGGGTCACAGATGCCATGCATTCTGATGAAGGAGACTAAATGAGGGGGGCCACAGATACCATGCATTCTGAGGAAGAAGAATAAATGAGGGGGAGGGAGGGAGGGCCGGAGGGATGCTCTTACAAATCACTCCCCCTTTTAGTTCATTTTTTATTTCATGTGCCTTTGTCTACTTGTCATTTTGATATACAGCATAAAACTTGTTGTCTCCACTATAATGGTGGATTCAGAATTTTTATTTGGGTGGTGCGCAGGCATTGGTTAAATTAAAAAGTCAAACAATAAAATAGAATATTTTAAGGTCTTATCTAAAGAGCAGGCTCGGCCCTGAGCAAGGGCGGGAGGTGCGGCCGCCCAGGGCCCATTTTTCGGGGGGGGGGGGCAAAAACCGAAAAAACGTTTCCACTCCCGACGAAACTTGAGTTTTTCCAGCGACGCCTCGTTTCTTCCTGCTCAGAATCCGAGCCTCAGATGCAGCCATGCAGGCAACCATTAATCTTTTGTTCATTCTATAAATCCACGCCCAAGATGCTATTATTATTTATTAAGCAAATGGTCTTAAAGTACCTACTACCTCATCTCCCTTCAGGCCTTCTCCTATTTTGGAAATTGGAATTCATCACTCGGCGAGCCAGACATATTGCTCGCCGTCGCCGAAGCTCGTCTTTGCTGCAAAGCTGGCCAGATCTCGCTTCTGCATGTGGCAGGTACGCCGCATCCTCTTCGTCTTCGTCAAGCAGTACTCAAGCTATTTCCCCTTTCTCTCCATTTTTCTCTTCGTTTGTTTGAGATTGTCTCTTATATGCGAAGAGGGCTTGATGATATACACTGTGTGGCCGGTGGCCCTCTTACTTTAGGCGTTGATGAATGATGAGAAATAACGAATGTGATTATGTGAGGCAAATAATGATTGTGAGACCCACTTCTTTAAAATGAGATGATTTCTAGAATTTTTTATTTCATTGTTTCCATTATGTTTTAAATTTTATATACATTTGAAAACCAAAACCAGAGAACTGAGAGAAAAGATAAATGAAGAAGAAGCGCAGTAACTTTTTCATTATTTTAAAATAAGTCCGTTTTTAAAGGTATCAAATCTCACTGGGAATCATCTGAATGAATTCAAATGAACCCGAGCTAGAAGAGAAAATTGATCACAATTTGACCCGTTTTCTAATGAAACTGAAATTATCGAAAAATTCCATCATTGGAAAAATCTCATAAAATCAGAATTACAAATAAGTCATTTTTTATAGAAAATACCCCATTTTTCATAAAATGACATTTCAAATCTTATCATATAACTAATCTAACACATTAATCAACACTAATTAATAACTAATCATGAAAAGGAAAATATGATTTTTGTTTGTTTGTTTGTTTGTGAATTCACATGAGTTAAACATTCTCTTTACAGGAATTCTTTTAAGCTCTATTTGACTGTAAATTTAGAAATATCAAATTTGTTGTTATTGAGGGGGATTTCTCAAATTCCAGGTTATTTTGTTCTTTGTTTATTCTTTTAAGTATTAAAATTACATTGGTTTTACTTGTACTGTTTCTGTTTTCAAGTAGCAATGTTCCCTCAGAGACAACCATCTGGAAGTCAAAAAAGAAAAGAAAAAGAGACAGAGAAGAATTAACTAAATATCAAACTGGAGCTCTAGATAAATTTTTTCTTAATAAAACAAATAGTTCACTTGATAACTCAACTGAAGATTTAGTCAATGAATCTGAACAACAAAATCACTTTAAAGAATTTGTAAGAATTGATAATGATTTAGTCAATGAATCTGAACAACAAAATCATGTGGAAGAATTAGTAGGAACTGAGAATGATTTTAATGAATATGCAGGTGACTTAGGTGAAGAAAATGAACATGTTGAGAATGAAGATATTGATCATCTTTGTAATAATGAAGACATTGAACCTGAGGGTGTAGACTAAAATTTTCCTTTAAACTTTGTTGTGATCCTAGACTTTGGATAATCTTGATGAAACAATGAGACTCTTTACTGTGGAAAAAGGTCCCATGCAAGAGCTACTAAATATCAAATTTTCCTATGCTATGAAAACTTTCGACTTTTTCCTCGCCGTATTAATGAGAAAGTTACCACATGGAGAGCTTCATGATAGAAAATGGCTAGTATATCAAAAGAATGGATTAAGTATTTTTTTCCTTCCGTAAGTTGTTCAGACATGTGTAGTAGATGCCAATTAGCCAATGACGGACTTAGAGATGGAAACATCTAACCTGAGAGCTTAAACAACATGAAATAGCACTGAACACATAACCTAACATGAGTTCTTGGATGCATTAAATCACAGATTGAAAAAAAAATGAAAAAAAATTGATACAGGCTTACAGGAACAACTTAGGAAGAGAGAAGGAACCACTTGAAACCTGTTTTGGTCAGAATAATTTCTGTTGCCAAATGTCTTGCTAAAAATAATATTGCATTCCGTGGAAAAAAGAGAGAATTTATGAAGAAAATAATGGTAATTTTTTGGGTATATTGGAAATGATTGTAGAATTTGATCCAATAATGCGTGAACATTTTCGACGAATTCAAAATGACGAGATTCATTATCACTATCTTAGCCATAAGATTCAAAGTGAGCTGATTTCTTTGCTGGCATCAAAAGTCAGAAGTGCAATCATTGAGAAAATCAAACAAGTAAAATATTTTTCAGTGATACTTGATTGCACTCCTGATTCAAGTCACAAAGAACAAATGAATTTGATAATACGGTGTGTGGATGTGTCAAGGAGTCCAGTTAAAATAGAAGAGTACTTTTTAGAGTTTTTAATTGTGAAAAATACATCAGGATTAGGACTTTTCACTGAATTTCAATTTGTCCTAGAGTCCCTTGGTCTTAAAATTGATGATGTGAGAGGACAGGGGCTCTAATATGAAAGGAAAAAAAATCAAAGTGTACAAAAAAGATTACTTGAAATAAATTCTAGAGCTTTGTTCATGCCATGTGGTTGTCATTCTCTTAATTTAACACTATGTGATATGGCAAACTATTGTGTGAAAGCGAAATCCTCTTTTGGTGTGGTTCAAGGCATTTATTGTGTTTTTGCTAATTCTACAAAGCGTTTGGAAGATTTTACAGGATCATATAGATGGTTTAACTCTTAAAACATTATCAACTACACGTTGGGAAAGTCGTGTAGAGAGTGTTAAAGCAATAAGATACCAATCTGCCCAAATAAAAGAAGTTTTATTTAAAGTAGCAGAAACTAGTGAAGATACTAAAGCAAAAAGTGAAGCAGAAAGTTTAGCAACACATGAACTGGAAATTTTTGAGTTTTTATTAGGCATGGTTATTTGGCATGATATTTTGTCGAAAATTAACTTAGTTAGCAAGAAATTACAATCTAAAGATATGTGCATTGATGTTGCTTTAAAAAATTTGGAGGGGCTCATTTCTTTTTTTGAGAATTATAGGGAAAATGGATTAACATCTGCTATGATTGAAGCTAAAACTATTGCTTGTGATATGGGGATTGAACCCGAATTTCCTAAAAAACGTCAAAGTCATAGAAAGAAACAATTTGATGAGAATGCTAAAGAAGAGACTGTACAATCAGTTGAAGAATAATTTAGAGTCAATTATTTCATATGTGTAGTGGTTATGGCTCTTTCTTCATTAAGAAGTAGATTTGAACAAATGCAAACATATGAAGGTATTTTTGGGTTCTTGTTTAATTTAAAGAAGTTAACTTCATTGGGTGATAATGAATTGAAAAATTATTGTGTGAAGCTTGAAACTACTTTAAGAAATGGTGAGTCTTATGATGTTGATGCAAGTGATGTGTTTTCAGAGTTACAGGTGCTGCAATTTCTTTTACCAACAGAATTAAACACAACACTTGAAATTGTAGAGTTTGTAATGTAAGGAAATTACTTTTAGGTCCATTACTTGGACCACAAGTCATTACCTTTCTCTAATTGTGGTCATTATAGGAATCCCGTTTTTATAGGATACATGCTATCTTTTACTCAAATACGGTTTCCTAATGAGATATATTTCATAATATTCTCTACCTTGATGGACGGTTGAGATTAAAACTAATGGAATCCTAATTGGAAATTCGGTCCTCTCTCCACCTATAAAATAGAGTTTTTCCTCCATCATAAAGACTCACTCATGAAATTCAATACATTAAGGTTTATAGGCAAGGAGAGATAAATCAAAATTATTCCCCAAAACTCTTCTTGGACGGATCTCACCATCAATCAACAACAGCATCAGACAACAGGATTGGAAAGCTCTCTGCATCAGGATGTCTGGAGGTAATCTTTAATCTATCTAAGATTAAATCCTACATGTGATTATCATGATGTTTTCGATCTTAGGGTTCGTGTTAATAATAGACTAACATGTAAAATATATGGACTATTTTCCAAATATTTTGATTGCCTATAGAATACTATTGACTGTACCTGTGACTGTAGCATCTGCAGAAAGTAGCTTTTCTAAATTAAAATTATTGAAATCTTACTTGAGGTCTACCATGTCACAAGAAAGGTTAAATGGGCTAGCAATCTTATCCATTGAAAATGAGATGTTAGAAAATCTTGAATTTGAAAGCATAATTGAGGATTTTGCTTCTCAAAATGCAAGAAGAAAATCATTTCAATAATACTTTTTTAGTTGTGATTTTTTTTTCACCTTATCTTGTAGATGGTGATGCTGTTGTTTTGCTTTGACCATACATGATGCAAAGAGATTTCAAGTAGGTTGATGTTCTTTGCTTTGGCTATTGAGGATGCAAATACAATTTTATTTTACTGGTTGCTGAAGATGCAAGGGAATTTCAAGTAGGATGGGTACGTATGTTTGCTTTGGCTATTGAGGATGTAAAGAAATTTTTATTTTGTTGGTTGCTTATTGCTATATGAAAAGGAACTATTGAATTGTTACAACTTACAAGTATTTGTTTTGTTTATACATTATAGCCTTTTATTTTGAATATTTATATATTGAAGTTTGAATTTATATGCTTTGAATGTTAGATTTTTAGTTAATTTTGACAGGTTAGATATTGGTCGAAAAATGAATGAGGCCATCACTAAATGTGTGTGTGTATATATATAGAGGCCTAATTTTTACTCTTGCCCTGGGCCCTGAAAAAATCAGAACCGGCCTTGCTAAAGAGTTCCTTAAATCTTACTGGTGCAGTTGCACCTACGTCGTAACACTTAGGTCTGCCCCTCGTCTACATCATAAATTTAAGAGACATTATTCCAATATTTATTTGACCCCAACATGACCCTTTTTTTCATGGTGGTAATGGTGCCTGTCTACTTCATATTGGATTTCTAAGAATCTTCTGGTAAAAGTGAATTTTATCAAATGAGTATAAGAGTATTAAACATGTCGAGAGTGAAGGGTGAAGGGTGAAAAGTCTTAACGTATACCTGGTACTTGGTGGGCCTGCACTCAAGACTACTGGTAGTAATGGTTACTTATAACTGATTACAGGAACGAACCATTTTATTGAGTAACTTTTAGGCTCCTAAACCCATGAACTTTAATTTAGAATGTCTTTTTGGGCTCGTGATTTGGATCTGGGCCTTTCGGCCCAAAAGCTAAAGGGCTAGAGTTTTAGGTGTCTGGGCTTGATATGGACCTGAATATTAAGCCCAATACTTGGACAGGCCGGGACTGACAGGCTTCATCCGGGCCCAACCCATCCCATGAACGTTAACACCACTAGAACTAGCAAAACCAATCATTTTAAGGAATTCTCCATGTCTATTACTGCAACTCCCCACATCCATGGTCAGCCTTCCTGTGGGATCATTGGCTAGCTAGGGAAACCCAAGATCGTGTTTTGGGCTCACACATCCACCACCATGACATAATAATAACGCTTTTCAGCGGGGTCTGTTTTAAAAATCTAAATTGCTCAAAATAAATTCCTCCCTCTTGTATAGGATTTTTGAAAATATCTAACTTCAACCAAAGCTGAACTATGGCTCGAGAGAATATACATAAATCTTTTTTTATTATTTTATTCTCATGTTTTGTAATTTGTCATGGACTAACAAACAGGTCCAATCAACATGTCCATAAATCCAATCGTTTCTCGGACAGACATTTATAGGCTGCTTTTGTGTGAAAAGAAAACTCCACAACAGAGGAAATAATTGTTCTATTTTTCATGCATCTTATTTTGTGGTTCAGTTAAACACTTTTTCCTTGTGGAAAAGAAATAAAAATAGATTGTTTTTCCTCAATAGAAAGGATTTCTATTACCTATAGAAAATATAATAATGCAAGATCCCTCTTTCACATGGAAACAAAAAACCCCACAGCTCAAAATCCACTCATTGCACAACTAAGTCCTTAGTGTGTATTTGTCCAGAAAGAGGATTCTGCGATTGAGAAAAGAATTGCATGATTTTGCATGCATCCCAATTCCAACTCATTTTCCTTACAGCCGGACTCGGGAAAAATTAAACTAATTTTCTTTCTTAGGGAGAACTTCAATTTGCATAATAGGAATGCAGGATTTCTCTCTCGTACAAATAAAAGTTTTTTCTTTTTTTTTTAAAGTGCAACAGCAAATCTAAAAAAAGAAAAAATAGGAACCAAAAGAAAAGGAAGAAGAATAAGAAACAGGCACCAAAGGTCTAATATGCTCTGTATACAGCATAGGGTGAACTGGTGAAGTGAGAGTGCTGACCCTTGAGAAGAAAGAAAGCAGAAGTCAGTACAGTAGAACTGGGTAAGATAAGATCCCCAGTCCATGTCCATGTATGCGTGACAACTGAGAATAAAGTACTGATGAAGAAAGTAGTAAAGTTAGGCTTATCCGTCTATACGTCGCATAACATGTCATTGATTGGCTCATTCAAAGCAAAGCATGGATGTGGAATCGATGAGGATTACACTCGTACATTTCAGGATTCAGATGATATCACATTTCAGAGATGAGTAGCTTTAATTGTAAAACTTTTCCTTCAAACACCCCTCCCCACATCTTATATTGTATAAAAACTCCATTCTCATATCTTTAGTCAAAATGCATGCGAGATTAATTACCCATTCATCTATTACTATAAATTCTTAGGAGCTCAAGACAAGATTATGATTTCTAAACTCTAAAAATTATAAGCTCTAAATCATATTAGAGTGTTTGATAAACCTCTAATTGCATTTTCTATTTTTAGCGCTTTTGGCTATACAAAAAAAAAAAAGGTAAAGAGGGTTATTTTTTTAGAGCTTTTTGAGCTTAAGTGGATAGAGGTGGAAAATGCAAAATTTACTAGTGTTTTGGACAAAAATGATATCATAAAACTATTTAAAATGACGCAAATGGTCCTTTATACATTGTAATTTTTAAAGGTAGGACCAATATTTACCACAATCCCTAAGATAGGCCACGATTATCTCATGAAAAAAGAGCTTTTTTAAAAGTCTACCGATTAAAAATTAAAAACTTTTATTTAGAACCTAATTTTATTAGCTCTTGTTAATTTGACAAGAGTTTTCCAACGGCCCCATTTTGAAATCTGTGGCTCTTCTAAAACAAAGTCCCAGTCAAGTTAGAGAGGTCACCTCCACCTATACATGATAAGAGTGAATAAAGGGATGATGGATGCATGAAGGTCGCCATATAAACTATAAAGGCAGTCCTGCCCAACTGAAAGCACGGTTCAAGATATAATTAAGACCATTTGTGATTGATGCTAACACTTTGTTAAAGGGTGGTAAACCCACACCCATGAATGACAGATTCTTTCATGGGCCTTTTTCATTTTTTACCCCGGTCAGCCAAGAAGGTTGGAGTCCAAAAGAGAGAGCCTGCATACACACGAGAAAGTAGCTCACTCAGGTAATAAGGATGCCTACACAAGCAAAAAGAAAGACCACACAAATAGGAAAGGAGCCCGCACAAGCGGGAAGAAGTGGCGTAAATAGAGTTCAAATCCCGAACAGCTAGATAAGAACCGACGCTCTTACCACTCGGGTAAGGAGCCGTTCTTAATCCGTTGCAACCCGGCACAATTTTCATCCTTTATTTCTTCTTTGAAGCACCTAGTGCAAGAAAGCCATGAAGGGAAACGGGCATATGCTTTGTAGAAACAAAAAGTCTACATGGACTAACTCATGGAGTTAGTCCATGGACTAACCCCATGGTTCTCATCTAAATATTGGATGTTCTCATCCAATATTTGGATGAAAACCATGGAGTTGGTCCATGGTTCTGTCCATGAGTTAGTCCATGTAGCAGGACTCTTGTAGAAAACTTTTATCTCAGGCCAAAGGAAGGTAATAAAAGGAGGCTCTTTCACTTTTACAAAGAACATTGACCAATTTGGATGGATGCATGGACCTTCTACTTTTTTTTTCGATCAGATGTTACCTTTAAAATATAGATGATAAGAGACTATGACCCAATGATACTAAGGCCATGTTTGATATCTCTACTCTTTTTCTGATAGACCCAGTAAAAGTATAGCCATAAAAAAAAAGTCATACAAAGAAAAGGCCAAAACTCTATTTTTCAGCTGCCCAGTTTTTGAACATTTGGATTTTAGAGGATTTGCCGCTAAATGTCTAAAACAGACAGAGGCCAAAATATTGTGTCAAACGCTCTTATTTTCACAACCTCTGTCTGCTTTAGACATTTAGACAAGTAGAGGCTGGAAATAGAGGTGCCAAACATGGGCTAAAATTGGGGGCTCTTGTAATCCGTGCGGGAGCAATGTGATATCTTATACCTACTGAAGATGTGTATGAACTTTCTAGAGGCATAATTTCTGATGATGATATGGTTCGCTCAAGAGATGATCCACAGGTTGATGGTCGAATCTTAGAAATGCAAAATGCTGCAAAAATGGCCCCATTTGGATCTTTGGAACTCAAGTGCCTTACACTTAGTTTTCCAATAAATCAGTTTTCCACAGGTTGTTTGGATCAACCATGTACTCGTTTTTTCATTGATCAAATGGTTAGAATGGTGATTCGAGACTCTGTTACTAATTTACTATACACTGTTGGGTGGGGGTAGTTCTCCAACCGGGTTAACCTTTTATAACAAATTAAACATTTTATTTCTTTTCCGCATGAAATATGAAAATGGGATTCATATATGCAACAATTGGTAGGATACTCCTAGTCAAGCCAAATTTTGAGCTTGCACTTTGGCTACCTCACATTAAGTCAATATAACAAAGTAGAGCAAAATACTATGGTGGGAACATAAAATGGGCTTGGAGACTTGGGGTCCTTGAACTGACTGCCCATTGAAGGCCTAATCCAAAATAAGGATCTGATCTCCCTCTTGGCTTTGTAATGGCAGTAAAGGATCCAGTCATTTGCTTGTCCCAAAATGTTGTTAATAGTCCAAATTGGGGCTGGACTCACTTGCATTGAAGAGTCTGAATCTAGGTTGTGGTCTGCTGCGACCCTATAGCTTGCATTTCAGACATGTGCAGGTCCAAGTCTGTCCATTTAAGGGCCGTTAGAGCATTCGGACTTGGATCCAAGATATAGGAGCAGGTTTGAAATTATGAACAAAATGAGAAATCATAAAAACCCCTTCTTATATGGAGTATGGGTATTTATGTTGTTATTAAATTTAATTGGTATTGTATGGCATGTACATGATAGTTGACTACATATTATTTAGATTGGGCCTTGGGAAAGTGTGGCGTGGTTAGATCAATCAGTATATTTCTACCACCTCTTTTTCAGTTTTGGTAAATGGATTCCCAACTAAATTGTTCAAAGCTTCTAGAGGAATTCGTCAAGGGGGTCTGTTATCCCCACTCCTTTTCCCGATTGTGGTGGAGGACTTGAGCTCTCTTTTGGTGAAAGCTAGAGAGATGGGAATGATTAATGGTTTTCAGATAGGGGGAGTGGATAGACTATTACTCATCTTCAATTTGCAGATGACACAATTTTGTTCAGTTCGACTAAGTCGGAAGAAATTCTGGCCCTTAGAAGAATCCTCCAATGCTTCCACTTAGTGTCAGGCTTGAAGATTAACATCTTTAAGAGTATGCTAGTAGGAATTGGGTGTCCAGACGAGACCATGCGGGCTTTGGCAATCAAATTAAATTGTATATATGGTAAACTTCCCTTTATTTATTTTGGGTTGCCTACCGGAGCAAAGGCAAGATCTAAGACACTTTGGGATCTTGTCATTGAAAAATTTAAGAACAAACTGTCTTTTTGGAAGAAGAGGTATTTGTCTATGGACAGAAGAATTACTCTTATTAACGCTTGCTTATCTAATCTTCTAGTCTACTACATGTCGCTCTTCAAAATGCCAAAGGTGGTAATTGAAAGGTTAGATAGAATTCGGAAGGACTTCTTATGGGATAGTCAGGGTGACAAGAAGAAATTACACTTGATGAAATGGAGTGAGGTGATTAAGCCTAAATCTAGTGGGGGTTTGGATTTGGGCAGTCTAGAAAACAAAATTGGGGCTTTGTTGGCTAAATGGTGGTGGAGGTTTGGGGAGGAAAAGGAGGCTCTTTGGCTCAAGTTGATTGCTTCTAAGTATGGTGAGGATAAATGGGGGTGATGGCCTAAGCTTGGGCCTAAGTACCGTAGATCAGATGTTTGGAGTGCTATTGCTTCTGTTGGAGATGTGTTTAATGCTAGGAGCGGAGCTTTGTTCAAAGGAGTGGGCTTCAAGGTGGGGAATGGTAGGGATGTTAGATTCTGGTTGGATGACTAGGTGGGGGTGGGGCCCTTGTGTGAGTTATTTCCTAGACACTTTAGATTGGCGGCCAATAAGGAGTCATCTGTTAGTGATTGTTTTGAGGAGAGGAGTGCCGGTAATGTGTAGGGTATTCTGTTTAAGTGGGATCTTCAGTCTTTGGAGGGGGAATTATATGAGGAGTTATTGAATTTTCTTGCTAACATATTTTTTTTTTTGCAGGGATACTAAGGACTCTAGGATTTGAAAACCTTCCATTTCCAAGGAGTTCTCCGCTAAAGCTTTCTACTTAACTTTGGAAGGTAACCCCGCCCTCTTGACTCCTTCGACTCATGTATGGTTAAGGGGTTGGTTCTTCCTCGGGTTGAGGTGTTTTGTTGCTAGCGGTTACATCAAAAGTGACCACTGTTGATAATCTAAAAGAAGGATAACTTCTACCAATATTCTAGACACTTGCACAATGTGTGGTAAGGAGAATGAGACGATTAATCATCTATTCCTTCATTGTGAGGTGGCGGTCCAAGTTTGGAATGACTTTCTTAAGTGGTGTGGTATTGCTTAGGTAGCATTTGGTTCGCTGTAATGAAGGTCGGAATGGAATGGTCATTACAGCGTTTGGTTAGGAAAAAAGTGGCGTAATAACCATTACCACCTGAATCCCATTCTCATATGTAGAGGAATGGCCATTCCATTCATTTCTACTTTTTTTTAAACCAAAATATCATTTTTCACATCTATACATTATTATTATAATAATAAGATTATAAAAGAGAAGAACTTGTGTGGGCCCTACCTATATAATAATATAATATATACATTATTATTATAATTATTATTATTATAAGATTATAAAAGAGAAGAACTTGTGTGGGCCCAAACTATATAATAATAATATAATCTATATATTATTATTATTATTATAAGATTATAAAAGAGAAGAACTTGTGTGGACCCCACCTATATAATAATATATATTATACATTATTATTATTATATGATTATAAAAGAAGAACTTATGTGGGCCCCACCTATATAATATAATATTTACATTATTATTATTATAAGATTATAAATTAGAAGAACTTGTGTGGGGCCCACCAATATAATAATATAATATAATATATATTATTATAAGATTATAAAATAGAAGAACTTGTGTGGGCCCCACTTATATAATAATAATATAATATATATATTATTATTATTGTTATAAGATTATAAAATAGAAGAACTTGTGTGAGCCCCACCTATATAATAATAATATAATTTATATATTATTATTATTATTATAAGATTATAAAATAGAAGAGCTTGTGTGGGCCCCACCTATATAATAATAATATAATCTATATTATTATTATTATAAGATTATAAAATAGAAGAGATTTTTTGGGCCCCACATATATAATAATAATATAATATATATTATTATTATTATAAGATTATAAAATAGAAGAGATTGTGAGGGCCCCACCTATATAATAATAATATAATCTAAATATTATTATTATTATTATTATTATAAGATTATAAAATAGAAAAGCTTGTGTGGGCCCCACCTATTTAATAATAATATAATCTATATATTGACTGAGCCAAAGATAAAAATCTAACAAGGGTATTTTGGTCAGTCTTATGTAAATTTTATTCCATTGTAGGACTCATTCCAGCGTACCAAACGCATGAACATGAATCAACTAGGTTGATTCCTCAGCGTACCAAACGCTGGAATTGAAATGCCTATTCCTGCCTCATTCCATTCCAGACTCATTCCGGTCTCCATTCCATTCCCGCCTACAACCATTCCAGCGAACCAAACGCTACCTTAGTGTTGTCCGAAGAATATAGCGGAAGTTGCTACATTGGTTGTGGGCGTTTATTATGGAGAATGATTCATTTTGCTATTTTATGGTCTATTTGGAAAGAAAGAAATGAGAGGATATTTAGAGGCTCTTCATCTTCGGTGGTTGATTTGATATATAAGGTTGCTTTTAGGATTGCGAAATGGGTTTCAATTCGGAAGGAGTTTACAAATATAAACTTGAATGATATTATCTATAATTTAGAAGCTTGTATAGGGTGTTCCCTTTTAAGGAGAGAAGATCCGTCCCTTGGTCTCCCCCTCCTTTTGGGATTTTAAAGTTCAATGTGGATGGAGCTTCAAGGGGTAAGCTCGGGCCATCAGGAATTGGAGGTGTGTTGCATAATTATAAGAGTGAGGTGCTCCTTATGTTCTCTAAGAATGTGGGCATTTGTGACTCGAACGAAGCCGAAGTGTTAGCTATTTTGGAGGGTCTTAAGTTGTTTGCAACGAGATATGTTGGTTATCTTGTGGTGGAAAGTGATTCTTCAAATGCGATCACTTGGGTATCTAACAAAAAAGATTTCTCTTGAAAATTTTAATGAAATTAGGGAGCTTTCGGCCACTCTAAATGTCTCTTTTTGTCATGAGGTTAGATCGGCCAACTCGATCGCAGATGCACTAGCCAAGCAAGGGGTTGAGAGGTTATCTCCATGAGTGGGTGTGATTATGTAATTGGGTTGGGGTTGGTATAATACTCTTGCACCTTCTCTTTAACTTTTCTCTCTTTTACTTTTTCAGCTTTGTACTTGTTTTCTCTTTTTAATAAAGTTTTATTACCCTTTCAAAAAAAATGCCCCTATCCCCTCCCTCTCCTTGATTGGTGCACCACTCGTCTCCCACCTCCCAGCCCTTTCCCTCCCTCTCTCCGTCTCCCTCTCCCTCCTTCTCTCTCTTCTCCCTGTCTCTCTTCCACTCCCTGCTCCCCGCCCAACTCCGCTCACGCCATGTCCTTCTCTCTTTCCCTATATCTCTCCCTCTCCATTTCCTTCTCCCTATCTATCTATGTCTCTCTGATAGCCGTCCATCTCCCGTTCGGCCACGCACGGCCAAGCAAATATATATTGTTTGGCCTAACAATATACTCATTTGCCCAGCCATGCGTGGCCGAACAGGAGAGGAATGGAGATCAGAGAAGAGAGAGAGACATGGAGACAGGTAGAAGCAGATGGAGAGGGGAGAGGGCGGAGGTGGGCACGGGGTGGAGTTGCCCGTCGAGCAACGAGAAGAAGCGGGAGAGAGAAGGAGGGATGGGGAGAGAGACAGGAGAAGGAGAGGGAGATAGAATGAGGAGAGGGAGAGGGAGAGAGACCAGAGAAGGAGAGGGTGGGCGGAGGTGGGAGTCGGGCTGTACACCGAGCAGGGAGGTGGAGGGGACAAGGGTATTTTGGGAAGCTACTAGAGGGTAGGGTTGAACAAAATCGAACCGCAGACCGAACCGGACCGGACCGAATTTGTGGTTTTACTGCTACAAATCCGGACCGGACCGGATTTGGCATATGGAAAACCGGTTATATCCGATCCGGTCCGGTCCAGACCTTTTGGGGTCCCGTCTGGACCGGACCGGACCGCAATTATTAATATAAATAAATAAAGCTAACTTAAGCCCCAAAGCTAGATGAGTTTCTGACCCCAGGAGTATGTGAATAGGGTTTCTACCGGATTGGGGGCCCTGGGGCAACCCACTAGCCCATTTACCTCAACTTGCCTTTGGCCAGTGATGGCCAAGCCCAAAAATTAAGCCCATGCAATGACCCTGAACCCACTATCTGGATCAGTGTGACCCAGATCACACAGATAGTGATTTGCATATTAAACAGGTTTATTTTGGTCAATTAAGTGTAATCATTCTTTCTAACCAAAAGCAATTTTCTTGATTGAGAGGTTGAAATTTCATACGGCCCAATTTGATGGGACGGGCCGATGATGGAAAGTTTGGACTAAGTAATCTAGTGGGCCACACCCTGAAATGAAGGAATCACATCTATCAAATCCTCCTACTCTTCTCTAATTTATTTTCTATAAATCTCCTAACCCAGTAGATGTGAGTTGAAAATGAAAAAAAAGCTTTGGAAACAAAAATGAAACCGAACTGGACCACTTATAAGTGGTCCAGCCGGACCGTTTCGGACCAGTCCGCCGGACCGAAAATCCGGTTGTGCAGCCCTACTAGAGGGGTCTATGAGGGGTTCCATGAATGGATGTACACCGAGCAAGAAAGGATGTGCAAATAGTGGCTCCCATGAAAAATATCGTATTTCAAGAAACACCTCTACCTTTTTACTAAAAAAGTAAAAAAGTTACTTTTCCATGCTACTAAATGACAAACGGCTATTAAAAAAAAAACTACATTCTCATTTCACTAAATAACAAAATGACATCACGTTTTGATTTGACCCCTCTTTTTGTTTTGTTTCTTAATTTTACCCGTCACCTCACTTCACTTTATTAGTCAAGTTACCAAACAGTGGATTTACAAATGTCAAACATGGATTTTTTTTCAACTTGCTGGTAGGAAGAAAGCTTTAATTTCCTCAAGGATTTGGTTGCCAAACATGACGCTATGACCCGGATAAAATAAACAAGATTTAAATTCCCTGTGCACGAGAATTATATTTGTGTGGAAGGCATTTAAGCTTGTTGAGCACGTTGGTGCGGAAGTGCGAGTATTTGCGATCGAACTCTTTTCTATTTATCACCTTTGGTCTAGTGTTACAGATTATATTTATATATTATCTCCGCATTCTTATTCCCCAAGAAAGCCCCGGTACAAAGACCAAAATAGCCTTGACTCTAAGCCCGGTCATTTGCTAACTCAATGAACCAATCCGGTTAACCGAAATACAAGACATAAATCCAACAAAGCTAATGTCCAACTAATGTAAACTTGAGCTATAAAAGTGTTTTTAACTTCAGTAATCTCTTTATCTCTTCCAACCGTTCAATCGGAGCTCTTAGTAGCTTTTTGTGTAAAAAAAATGACGTCTCCAAGTTGCATGCATGCTTTCTTTCTTTCTATCTTTCTTCTTCGTTTCTGGGTGCATGCAGACGTGCATTGTAAAGGTTTTCTTTCTTTTTATCTTTGCTTTCTCTGCTTACATAACATTTGGCCTTTCCACACCTCACAAAAAGCAAACATGGATAAGGAGGGTCACATCCCATCACCACGTTTTCCATCTGTCATCCGGCCTCACATTCTTTTCTTGTTGTTCCAAGAAAAAAGGCTACTTATCCTTGAATTTCCATCCATTTGCCTGCTCTAGTTTGCTGAGTTTTAAAGGATTTGTGTAATTTTGTTGTTTATCACATATCATTTCGGGGGGGGGGGGGGGGGGGGGCATTTTTCTCCTATGACTTTCGCATAGGTAAATCCGCAGGGGGGGGAGGGCATTTTCTCCTATGGACTTTCGCATAGGTAAATCCGCAGGGGGGGGGGAGGGCATTTTTCTCCTATGGACTTTCGCATAGGTAAATCCGCGGGGGGGGGGGGGGGGGGGGGGGGGGGGGGGGGGGCATTTTTCTCCTATGGACTTCCGCATAGGTAAATCCGCATAACTTCATTATGGGGGGCGGGCATTTGACTTTTTCATAATGACAAGGGGTCAATCGGTCATGGGCGACCCAGGATATTCAAATTAGTGGGGACTTCATGTAAAAAAATATTGGGGGAAGGTGGGGGCTTTATGTAAAAAAAATATTGGGGAAGGAGTAAATCTAAATAAATAAATATTAATTATCAAAATTTGCAGCGGGATTTTTAGAAAATTTTAAGTTTTTTTCAAATATGGATGGGGGCTTCAGCCCATAGACCCTACCCCCTGTGTCGGGGGGCTGCAATCGGTGGTACCTTAAGGTAGACCCTGTAGAAATATTGTACTACACATCCAACGTGTGTAAGGGAGGAGAGGGGTATTCAAGCAAGAATCATACCTATGGTTCTTATCCATGATCCATCCTATTTGCCACCTGACCATCTTGATGATAGTGATACTGCCTTCACACAAGTTCCCCCCAAAAATAAATTTCCACAAGCCCAAGTTTTATGCTCAAACAATCTTTACTTACTATTCAACTAAATCCCAATGAAGTCATTGAACTTGAGAGAAATATATCAAAAGGATTATGGTGATCTAGTGGGGTTGCTATTTTTCACACCTCTGGAACTTATCGAAATCCTTCCATCCTCCACCTCTCAATGATTGGCATGGCCTTAGGTGGACCTCACAAATAAGTTAGCACGGTACTATATGTAGATGATTCTTACCGGACTTGCTGAAACCTGAAACCTTCCCTTCTTGTTCTAGAGTATGAGCATCTTATTCTCTGTTTTAGCAGATTCTTTTGTTGGTAATGGAAATGACATTTCAAATCTAAGGCTTCTAGTGGCGGACTAAGATTTTCATTTGGGTGGGGCATACGGTGGTCAATTAAAAATCGAAAATGTCAAAATCAATGCCAACTATCAATAATTTTAACTTATTGCATGGTTTAAAGACAATATTTTTATTTTTATTTTTTCTGACAAATTAAGTATAAAGAACTCATATCCTGCTACTAACCAACATATTGGTTCCCCATATATTGTGTAAAGGTATGGTGAAAGGGCAAACATTTATGTTATGCTATTGTGTAGAAGCCGAATTGGTTGACTGGAAGAAAAAGAACGATTGAGTGAAAGGTTCCAACGTTTTTCGTTCAGGAGATCTTTGAGATAAGGAGCGAGTTTTTAGAGGCCTAAGGTGGGGCGATCACTTTAATACTAAAATGGGGCATGGGCCAACTTTTAGCCTTTTTTGGATCAAACCTGAGGCGACCGATTAACTTAGGTCCCCCACTGAAGACTTCTTCCTCGACCTTAAACCACTGCAATTCTAAGTCCTCATTCTCTCTCCTTCTGTGAGAATGGCATCAGCAAACAGTGGTGGAAGCTGTGAACAGGGCAACACAATAGGAGGAAGACCAGAGGGGGGTTTCAAAATGATTGACAATATTGTCATCGGTTATCTGGGGCATTTCGGTTAAAAAAAACAAAAAAGTACGAACAACTTTGCTTGCTGTAGTTTATATATTTTCCTTCGTGAATCCATTTAATCAGAATTTAAACTTAATTTTATTTCATAAAAAGTCCTGTTTTCTTGCATTTGAAGAGACTATAATTAGGATTTATTTCATCATAATCCATAATGCCGCCAGGGGGTTGGTGGTGTAGTTGGACAAACACTTTTGGTCAATACAATTAGGCAGAATGACAACAATTAACAAACACCAATAAAATGAGAAAACGTTAAAAGACCAAAAAGCAGCCAAACAAGAAAATCGCAAGCTTAGACGTACACTCCTCTCCTTTCTCTTCAATATATAAACCTGTGTCTCTTCTCTGTCCTGCCATGGCTACCTTATCTGCCTCTGCCTCTACCATAACTTCCATTTTTCTTCTCTTCTCAGTCTTAGGTACCTTTTCTAACTTTCTTTATTTGCTCCTAATTCTTTTATGGGCTCATGCATATCAACTTTCATTTCAAGGTTCTATTCCAATTTCCTATGAAGGACCAATCCGTTTTCTTTTCAATGATAGTTCTCATTTAGCTTTCTTCTTAAGACAATTGTCTTGTGAGTTATGGTGTTTTGTTGACAACCTTTCTCCTAATTTCATCTGGGTTTTACTTTTAATGCTCAATGATCGAATTCATTCACGTTCTTTCCACTGCAAACTTTTTTCTCATAATCATTGAATCTTAAGCTTCTATATCAGATACCAATATGTCTCTTGAAAACAGATTTCTCATGTAGAGATGTTAAAAAGTTGTAGATAATTAATAGCTTATGTTTATTTACTTACCTTTTTTTTTTTTTTTTGCAGCAGAGTATGGTTTCTTACAAGGAGGTGCAACACTGGGATCAACTATGGTCAAGTGGCCAACAATCTACCGTCTCCGGACCGAGTCCTCACACTCTTGGCAGCCCTTAGTATCACCAAAACAAGGATTTATGACACAAATCCTCAAGTATTAGCAGCATTCGCGAACTCAGGAATCGAAGTAATCATAACCGTCCCAGACGACATGGTGAGTACAGTCATGGAACCTCAACAAGCCGTTCAGTGGGTGGCCACCCACGTAAAACCATACTTCCCATCAACCAAAATCACTGGAATTGCCATTGGCAATGAGGTCTTCACCAGTAATGACGCCGCCCTCATGTCAAACTTAGTACCTGCAATGACTAGCATACATAGCGCGCTTGTCCAACTTGGGCTAGACTCATCCATCCATGTCTCAAGCGCAAATTCCCTAGCAGTGCTTACGAATTCATACCCACCATCAGCTGGAGTCTTTCGTGACGACCTTGCCAGTGTAATAAAGCCATTCTTGCAGTTCTTAGCAAGCACCAGAAGCCCATTTTGGATCAATGCCTATCCATTCTTTTCATACAAGGATGATCCAACAAGCATTTCATTGGACTATGTGCTATTCAAGCCTAATTCAGGAATGGTGGACCCTTACACCAAGCTACACTATGACAATATGCTTTATGCTCAGGTGGATGCTGTTATCTTTGCTATTTCTAAAATGGGGTTTGGGGGCCTGGAAGTTAAAGTTGCTGAGACTGGGTGGCCATCAAAAGGAGACCCAGAAGAAGTAGGTGCAACCATAGAAAATGCAGAGGTTTACAATAGGAACTTGCTACAGAGGCAGGCGGTGAGCGAAGGGACCCCTTTGAGGCCTAACCAGAAGCTAGATGTGTATTTGTTTGCGTTGTTTAATGAGAACATGAAGCCAGGGGCAACATCAGAGAGGAACTACGGTCTATACCAACCAGATGGAACCATGGCTTACAATCTCGGGTTGAACGTATTGTCAACTTCTCCTGGGGCTATTGCTACTGTTTCCCTCACCTCATCTGCTACTAAGGTACTTCACTAAATTTCTCTCTACAAAACTTAGAACTAAATTTACGTAGAATACAGAAGAATGATAGAACTGAATTTACGTAGAATAGAGAAGAATTCAATGAGCATTTTCAAGACAGAAAATGAGAAAGATTCTTATTGAAGGAATGATCTGCATAATGAGTTTGTTTTGTGAAGTTGAGAATAAGCAACATTTCTTTAGTTTTAATGTTATTTTGATCTTTAATTTCCAAGTTATGATGTGCAACAATATTTCTTTTTACTTTGAATTGGAAAATTTTCAAAAAGATACATATAAAACTTTTTACTCATTTTCAAAAAAGTACATAAAGATTTAACCATTTCAAGAAAGTACAAAACTTCTTCATTTTTCTTTCAATCAAGTCCACTCCATAAAAGAAATTCTATAAAATGAAAAAAAAATTTACCGCTATGACAGGTCTTTTTTTACAATTAATTAAAAAAAAAAAAGAAAACCCCAAGATTTTGGAGGAAGGAAGGAGAAGGAAGGTGGTGGGTTTTTGGACAGGAAAGGAGAAGAAAAGACAAAAATCTATCATAAAGGTATTTTTGTCATTTTTAGAGTTTTTTTTATGGAGAGGACTTGATTGAAAGAAACATAAAAAAAAACTTTATACTCTTTTGAAATATTCAAATCTTTATGTAGTTTTTTTTTTTAAATGAGCAAAAAGTTTTTATACCCTTTTGAAATCTTCCTCTTTTAAATTTATTTCAATTCTTTCAAGTTAAGAGGTGCAACAGTTCTTTGGTTTTAATTTGATTTCAATCTTTTTCAAGTTTTTTTTTGGGTAAAGAAATATTTTTCAAGTTAAAGATGTTCTTAGGCTATAATATGCTCACAAGTGAATTGGTATTTACTGTGAAACAGACAGCAAGGAATGAATTTGGAAGCATGGGCTATTGGGTTCTTCTACATATGCTGATACTCCAAGCTCTATGGAGACTGCCACTCTAGCAAAATTTGGGGTTCTTACAGATATCTTTAGCCCTGAAAAGAGTGCAAAAGGGAGGATTTTCTTCTCAAAGGTCTCTGTGCATTTGGAAGTGCAAAAGCCATTAAAGAGTGAATTTTGCCAGCCCAGGTGTGAAAATTCAAGTATCGATCGATGATCTCACCAAAAAGTTCATAACTTCATTGACCAAACAGCCCCTCTGTTCCCAAAGCAACCAGAAAGCCCATGTTATCTTTTCTTTGAAGGCACACCATGTGGTGTTTAATGGCCATCTATTGAAATTGGCATTTTTAATTAATGGCATATAAGTTATGCACCTTTTCTTCAGTGCAAGCTGTGACCATGAGCTCTACTTTCGGCCCTTGGGGCGTGGATTGTCGTCCTTCACTTGTATAGATTAATATTCCTTCTTTTTTCTAGGTAAGTTCATTGAAATTCAAGGAAAGAGAACAATCAAGTCGGTGGAGAAAGCATCCACTTTGTGGGATCTCTTTTTGATAAGAACAGCAGTCAGCAGCTCGGCTTTATTCCTTGAGAAAAAAGAATCATCAACATTGGATCCTTTCAAACGGAGCTTTCTTTGTCTTTTTTTTTTTTTGGTAGAATGGAGCTTTCTTGTTGCAAAACTGCTGTGGCAATTGTAAGGGAACTTCCAAAATGCTACACATCCATTTTAGAACTTACAATCACAGATGGGGGAGTGGGGGTCTCTCTAATCTATTTAGAGAAGTATGAGGCATAGGAAATAGAATGGCTTTGTAAGATATGCAATCAAATTATTATAGAGTTTTCACACATGGCGGGATGTTTGACATTTTCCTATGATTTTCATAAGAATGTGGAATGATTCTAAAAAGGGTGAAGGAGGAGGATGAGTAAGGCCATAAAATTTGCAAACATGTGATAGGATTCACTACTAAAAGGGAGGATGGAGAACTACCATCAATGGTGGGAAAATTGACGGTTAGTCATATACAACTGTAACTAACCACTAGTGCTTTACCCTTTAGATCAATGCCACTTTCCTACATAAATCATTTGAAAGTCCCAAACATCCCTTGATTTGCAATTAAAGGGCATTTGGGAGTTAAGTTGTATAGTTTAAAGAAAAAGGTTGCACCAGGCATATATGGGATAATACTAATGAGAGGTCACTTGGGAGATATGGCCCTTTAGCATATTCCCCATATCACCAGGCTCACCACCTATACAAAAGGGAAATGAGACAATGATGCATGTGGACTGACCTTAAAATTGTTACATGCTGCAACTACCGCAAATTAGTGCTGAAAGTATCTCCCATTTGTGGAAGTGGAAGAAGAAAATGCCTATTTTATATGGCCCTTTAGCATATTCCCCATATCACCAGGCTCACCACCTATACAAAAGGGAAATGAGACAACGATGCATGTGGATTGACCCTAAAATTGTTACGTGTTACAACTACCACAAATTAGATTTGAAAGTATCTCCCATTTGGGGAAGTGGAAGAAGAAAATACCTATTTTATTAGGACAATCATAGCCCGTTGATGAAAATGGAAGCCTATGTTATACTACTTTGTTCCTCTTGAAAATTCGTGGGCAAACGGCACAGTGAAGCATGTGTGGACCAAAAATGAAGAACTGATAAAAATTTGTGTCTTGTGGATCCACGCCTAATGTTTGTTGGGATTATGATGATTAGGTTAATGAACAACTTTTGTATTGGACTTCATACACAAAAAGCTAAAAGTGTTTGCATCTACAATGCTTTTACTAAAACTTAAGATGCACACTTCCTTTCATCATTCGCCACTGTCCATCTGCTGGTATGGTTGGACATTTGTGGAGTCCAAGATGAAGCCAGCAAGGCAAATAATTTAGAACAATCATGGTGGGACTCACATGTATGATGGGGTGGATACCACATCAAAAGTAATTATGGCCAGGCCACCTAATTAGAATATCAAATCATCTCCACCCAATATGAACTTCTTTCCGTTGGTCTTTTTCACACTTAGCAACAGTACATGTGCCATGAATGTGAATGCTCCATGTTGGCAGATGGCTCGTGGTGATTGGTGATGATGCCAAATCTGATCATCACAAGCAATGGTGAATGGCCCTCAGCAATAAGATTACAAACTCAGCTCTGTTTTGGGTGTTAATAGCATTGATTCCTTTAGTTTTGCCACTAAGAGATTGTGGTTTTTTTCTAGAATTTTCAGTGAGCAAAAGATTCAAAATTTGCTGCCTCTTTTACAATTCTAAAACCTATTGGCCTCAGCCTCCATTATCTTTGCAACATATCAAATACAATTTGATAAATATCAGTAATACCCAACATTTTTTTTTTTTTTTGCGAGGCATGTATTGGTATATTATAGACAATCTAACAAAATTACAACAAAGAGAACGATTACGCGACGAATACAGCACCAGAAAACAGGCTCTCGGAAAAGAAGCCTACAAACTAGGCTTGAAAAGAAACAGCCCAAAACCCGGGCCAGGAAGGAAGAAACACAAAGCACTACAAAGAGCTAGCAATGCAATTGTGATTTCTTAGAGTAGATGCAATCCATGATTACAAGACGAAGCCTCTATGTCAAAATGGTTTGTTTATCAATCAAAGTACTACCTACATTAGAAAACTTATCTACCATTTCCAAGGCTTGCTTGGTTTAGCAATCAAAGTAATTGAAATGATGAAATGAAGCCACAAACGCGTCATGTTCGAACTTTCAAAGCTTGCTGGTGGGTGGTGTTCTGTTCTTGAAAATGCACTTTTTCAGATTAAAAAAAAATGGTAAGGTCTTCATTGCAATATCCTAAAAGGAAAAAGGAAATATGTTCACGTAAAGGTCCCTGGCCAATCCCCATTAATACCGGGAAACAAAGTACATGTGCTCATACAACGGCGATAGGAGCAGGGGCAGACCCAAGTACAAGGGTTGGAGGATGAAGTCGCCACCTAAACCTGAAAAAGGTTTAAAATTCTTAAAAACCCCATGCAAATTCTGAATATTAATATGTTTTTATTTTGTATTTGCCCCTTCCCTCGGTATATATTTTTTTTCCATAGAAACCCCAAGGAGAATTTCCTGTCCACCCTTGGATAGGAGATGCCCATACCCATAAAAAACTGCTTCATCAATTTGCTTCTTAAATATTGACTGTTGGCTGTATGCTCCATTTGTAAGAAGCCACAAAAGGATATTCCAATTGCTGCGGCATTTTTTGTTAAAGGGTTCGTAAGGGGGAAAGTGGAATCAAGATGAGATCAGAGTGCAGGCTTGCAGTAGTGATTGAAGAAGATGACCCACCTTGACAATTGGCAAGTTGCCTCAGCATTGTTTTTGAGTGGTTAATTTTTATTTTTCTTTTAATTTTTGCATGATAAAATTAATATTCTTTCTAGCTACATGGGAGTTGGTGGAGTTTCATAAGGCGTGAATTTGCTCTCCACATCTTTTGTATAAAACCGCCACAGATTTGTCCAGTGAGCGTTTGAGTGGATTTAGCGGGTGTGTTTGTGTGGATTTAATAGGCACTACCGGGATTAGTCCTGTTAGGTCAAAGACTTCAGGATACCCACAGCCATTAACAATAATAATAATAAGATGTTTGTACTTTTAGATGGTCTAAAAAAAGCCCTTGTATTTTGAGATTTTACTAAAACCTCCCTAATGTGACAGTAGGGTACGGATATTTCAGGAGTAAAACAACATCTCTCCTACAATAATCAAAACGGATTTCCTATTTGGACCAAACAGGGGGCGACACATAAGGGTTTCTCTTTCATCCGCCCACTTATGTGTCGCCCCTGTTTGGTCCAAACAGGGGATCCGGTTCCACAACAACCTCCTCTGTCAACCTGTCTCTTCTCTCTCTCCCCTTGTATTGTATTCTTCTCTCCTTCAATGCATCTAAGTGATAAGAACGCAGCCATACATTCATTTGTTTAGTTCATAGATCCGGTAGCATAAAAATCCAGCCGATGCATCAGATTGCCTTCCAACTCAAAAAATTGACTACAGGACCCAATCTCCTAGTGATAGCATCATTCAAATATTGGAAAAAAAAATGTGTGGAAAGATCCTAAAATATCTAGATTGTCATCAGTCTCAGACGATTCTTGTCCAGCTCAATATCAAAAGATCCTCATCAGATGAGTGTCCACCTCTGAGGATTTTGACCAAGGCATCAGAAGAGTGTCCACCTCAGAGGATTCTTGTCCAGCACATACATCTGGTTGCTGGTGTTTCTTCTCATCCAAGTCATTATCGCAAAAGAAGAGGAAATGACAAAAGAAGCATTATATCATGTAAGGATTGTAGTGAGAATCGGCACTGTGGGCAATCAGTCTCCAGCATCTCCAAGTGGGGCCCACCTATTGTCAAGTTAGACATTGAATATCCTGTGATTTGAGGCTGGTATTTTCTTATAGATTGAAATGATAGGATTCATATAATGGGTTTTCATTACTTTGACAAAAAATTGGATTAAAAGAATTTACAACATTACAGCAGTAGGATTGAAAAAATATAATCTATAGAGCAATTGCCAAATGCTTAATTTGTGGCCCTCATGTAACAAATCCCATTCTCCTTTCCTATATAAACGCCAACTACTTTCATCACCATCCAAGAAGAGAAGAACACAAGATGGGATGGATAGAGATTAAGAGGACATTGATAGAGAGAGGTATATGTATACAGACAGAGACAGAGAGAGAGTAGAAGCTTTTATGGGAGAGGCGGGTGCTTTCTGGTGGGAGACGATAAAGGAAGGTATATTTTTGTAACTTCTCTATTAAGCATAATGGTTTCTTTGCTTTCCCGTCAAGTCCGAGAGGTTTTGGTAAAAATACAAAATGGAGGGGCTTTTTTTAAGTTGTATGAAAATAAAGGGGCCTATTTGTAAAAAAAAAAAAAAAAAAACTCTAATAATAATAATAATAATCTGCATGGGGAGGAGTGGTCAAGTTTACATTGTCAATCAAAGATGTAAAATAGAGAAAAAACAGGAAGCATGAATTAACAAGAATTGATAGTCTCCCAATGCAATACACTTGGTTTCATCAGTACCCTTTTGTTAAAGGGACTCAGATTGAACTTTAGCAAACATCAAAATCACCAGATTTTTTTCCCCCGTTCAATAGATATGTGATGGCTTTTAGTAACCCATGTAGCAAAGTTGTTGTCAATAAAGCCAGCAGCCCAAATGTTCTTGGATATTAATGGAATCTTATCATATTATCAGATCTAATAATGTACTTGCTTTTGGGTCAGTGCTAGCGAGCAATTATTCCCATTTTTTGCTAAACTAGAGGTATCATGTACCAATTATCTCTTGCTGCTACTCGTTCCAGTCAAAATGTGACAGTGGTCTGTGCACATCACTATATGTCTGCTATACTGCAGCACATTAAAAATAATTAAGGAAATTCACCAGAAAATCCACATCAGATGGGCTGTAGCCCCAAACTCACCTTGATCGATCCACAGTAGACAGTCATCATTCTATCAATCTGGGATAAGGGACTGCAGTTGCTTGTGTGTTAGATAAGGAGGGTGCTAGACAGGTTCCCTTGGAGCTTCATGTTTAATGTTATAGTTATTCATCTAGATAAGCAGGGTGTTATGCAGGTTTCCTTGGGAGTTTCATGTTTAATGTTATAGATATTCATGTAAAATTCTTTCTGCAATCTGATTGCCCTTGCCATTTAAAAAAGTGGAAAAAAGACACATGGTTAGAATCTTCCCTGTACTTGATATTTCTGATTACGCCTATCCACATCAAAGTTCTATTACTCAAGATGCAGACTTTTATAACAAAGATTTGGTAAGGTTTTGGAGATAACATGATTGATCCCAACAAAACAAGCAAACAAAGATAAATGTCACAATCTAACCCTACCAAAGATCCTCAGCTATACAGCGCTATATCATAAAACTTGTTCCAGCGGACTTGGGCTTATCAACCTCTCTGTATCTGATAATATCGACTCCTAGATAATCAACAGGGCCACGAACAGCAACATGAGGTTTCCCAACCTTCACCCGGACGGCAGATATCTGAGGGAACTTCATCAGTGTGGTATTCGCAATGAGGTGGGCCACTGACTCCAAAAGATTCTGCGATGGTCCCTCAACAACCTCCTGAACTATGCTGCCAAACCCACGACAAAAATGAGTGAAAGTAACACAAAAGATTGCATACAGACATGGGCCAGAGCCAAGATGGGGCAGTGGGAGCCATGGCCCTCCACCTACCCAAACCCCCCTCAAGGACAAATTCCTGGCTCCCCCTTGATACAAACCAAAACAGCATACAACATAATACGTAGACAAGATATACTCAATCAGTGAAAGCATACTTTACAGTTACAAGGTAAAAGTATCAGAATTTACTGGCATCTTATTGAAGAGTGTAAAATCAGATGTTACAAAGTATCAGAATTACAGTGTTGTTAATGGAACTTTTTGCATAACCATATCAAAATACTGAAGTATTGTCACTAGCATGCTAATCAAGTATCTATATGCAACGGTGTATGTTATGTGCATAACCATTGCACATGCACATGGAGGCCAAGCTTTGATGACATGGTTTAGTGGCCTTGGAATTAGTCTTGTTACTGACCAAGTTCTAGTTATTTAGTTGCTATTTTGTTGCTTAATTGTAGTCAGTTTCTATTAATGTTGCTAGTTTGTAGGGAGCAGTTCTCCATATCCTGATTTTACCGTTGTAGCTTGCCTTATATATTAAGAAGGCATGAGTGAATAAAAGGATCAGCAAAATTTTATCTAAAACTTGTTAGGAGGTTGATTTCCCTCGAAGAGACCATTTCAGTTCTTTGTTTTCTTTTGCACAAGCTATCTCCAATCTCTGCTCTAAGCCATTTTTAGAAAAATAGCTAAAATAGGGAGAGGATGGGGTCAGGGAACCCATTCCACTTCAGAGGCCCAATTCAATTCAGAGACTCAACCTTTAACAGACGTACCCATCGTATTGGTATCTCTGCCATGAATACTCGTTTTGACCAGGTCGTGTCCAAACAAGGCTCTTTCAACAAAAACAGTAAAGATGCTGGAAGGGATTCAGAGGGTCCATCTCACACATTTGCCCCTAAACTAGCCAAGCTAGATTTTCTGCGTTTCAATGGAGATGACGACCCAACAAGTTGGTCTCTTGGGAATTGCTTAAGGAAGGCTTACATGCCAGGTACGGTCCCACTCAGTTTGAGGGTTTTTTTGGAGATATAACCAAGCTCAAACAAACTGGCACGGTCAAGGAGTATCAAAGCCAATTTGAAAGACCGCTCTCTTGTGCGGGGAGATTGACACCAGCCCACAGAAAATTTGAGGGCCGATGTTCAGGCCACGAGACCAGCCAGTCTTTCAGCAGCAGTGGGCTTAGCCCGACTTTATGAGGCCAAAAGCTTCGCACAACGTCAAGTACCTTCCTTGGATGCCAGACGGGCTGCCATCGCGACCCACTTCCCCAGCCATTAAAAGGCTTACCCCAGATGAACTAAAGGAGAGGCGTGACAAAGGCCTGTGCTTTAATTGTGATGAGAAATTCCAGCCTGGGCACAGATGCAAGAAGCTTTTTTATCTTGAGGCGAGCGGGACCGAGGAAGAAGACACCCATTCAGATGATGAGCCAGCTGAAGCCCAAATTGAGATGCAAGAAACGATGCCAGAAATATCATTGCATGGTATCTCACAGACTCAGGTTCCCCAGACCATGCGTGTAAAGGGAATTATGGGTCGGCTAGTCATAACCGTTTTGGTAGACTCTGGTAGCACCCATAATTTTCTTAGCAATGATATTGCTAAGAAACTTGGGCTAAAATCCAGCAGTGAAGGGCATTTTGAGGTGGCAGTCGCCAAGTGAGAGAAACTCGTAAGTTCGGGGCGTTGCAAGGAAGTCTGCATGACAGTGCAAGGTGTTCCTATTGTTGTGGATCTCTACCTCTTACCATTAGAGGGGTGTGACGCAGTCATTGGAGCCCAATGGCTACGAACGCTAGGACCTATCATCTGGGATTTTTCCAAGCTCCAAATGACATTTCAGATTGATGATAACTGATAAGGATGTGGCACTACAAGGTATGTCAACTCCTGAAAATAAATTGGTTACTGCAGAAGGTATTAGCTGGAAATGAAGAAGAAAAAACAGGGGGTTCTACTACAACTCTCCTCCTTGTCTATAAACAGTTCAGCCCACATCATCAATTCTGATTTGCAGCAACTCTTAATATCTTACACAGATGTGTTCGGTGAGCCAAAGGGTCTCCCGCCCCCACGGTCACAAAATTCCATTGATCATGCGTGAGGCCATACAGGTATCCACATTTTCAAAAAGGTGAGATTGAGCGGATAATATCTGAAATGCTTTCCGCAGGCCTCATTCGTCCTAGCAATAGCCCATATTCCTCTCCAGTCTTGCTTGTCAAGAAACATGATGGATCATGGAGGCTGTGTATTGACTATAGGGCCTTAAATCAAATCACCATCAAGGATAAATTCCCTATTCCGGTGATTGATGAGTTATTAGATGAGCTGCATGGAGTGCAATTCTTCTCTAAGCTTGATCTGCGATCAGGCTATCATCAAGTTCGTATGCATCCAAGTGACATCCCCAAGACAGCTTTTTGAACGCATCAAGGACATTATGAATTCTTAGTGATGCCATTCGGCCTTACCAATGCGCCATCAACTTTCCGGTCCCTCATGAATGAAGTTTTCAAAGCATATCTCCGTAAGTTTATTTTGGTCTTCTTTGATGACATTCTAATTTATAGTCACAATTGGGAGGATCATTTAAATCATGTGGAGATTACTTTATCCACCTTGAGAAATCACAAACTAATTGTGAAGATGGAGAAACGTCAGTTTGGCCAAACACAAGTGAATTATCTTGGCCATATTATTTCTCAAGAGGGTGCTGCTGTGGACCCTGACAAAATTTCCACCATGATTGAATGGCCCAAGCCCACCACCATCAAGGCCCTACGAGGATATTTGGGGTTGACCGGGTATTACAAAAAATTTATTCAAGGGTATGGGAAGATAGCTGGTCCACTTACTTCTATGCTGCGAAAGGATTCTTTCTTTTGGACTCCAGCAGCGGATCAGGCTTTTGAAAAATTAAAGCAAGCAATGACCCAATCCCCGGTATTAGCACTTCCTGATTTTTCAAAACCCTTTGTGGTTGAATGTGATGCTTCGGGGACTGGTATTGGGGCAGTTCTAATGCAAGATCACCGCCCAATTGCATTCTTTAGCCAAGCATTACAAGGAAAGAATCTTAATTTGTCTACCTATGAAAAGGAAATTTTGGCTCTGTTCTTAGCCATACAAAAATGGCGCCCATATCTTCTGGGTCAACGATTCATAGTATGAACAGACCACAACAGTTTGAAGTACTTATGGGAACAGAAAATTACAACTTTGGCCCAGCAAAGATGGCTTACAAAATTGATGGGATATGATTTCACAATTGAGTATAAACAAGGGCGTGAGAATATAGCAGCTGATGCACTATCAAGGCGACAAGAAATATCATAGATATCATCCCTTTCTCAGCCAGTACCTCGATGGCTGGAACCCATCCAAGAGGATGTTCAAACACACCCTGACCTCCAACGCCTAGCCAGATTGTGTCAAGACTCAAGAGGGTGAAGCTGTGGGACCATGGGTCTACAAAGGTGGGGTCCTGCTTTTTAAAGGCAAGATATACTTGAGGGAAGATTCCCCTCTCATTCCTACAATCATAACTGAAATTCACTCGAGCACCCATGAAGGCTACCTTAAAACTATGCATCGAGTCCGCTCAATTTTCTACTGGAAGGGAATGAGGTCACAGATCAGGGAATTTATAAAGCAATGTGACACTTGCCAACGTCACAAATCTGAAAACACAGGCCCCTGCAGGACTACTCCAACCATTACCTGTGCCCGCACAAATTTGGGCTGACATTTCAATGGACTTCATAGATGGACTGCCCATCTCAAAAGGAAAATCTACCATTTATGTAGTGATTGATAGGCTATCAAAATATGCTCATTTCATCCCCATATCCCATCCTTACACGGCTGTAAGTGTGGCCCAGATTTTCTTTGATCAAATATTTAGGCTCCATGGCATGCCAGAATCGATAGTTTGTGATCGAGATCCTACCTTCACTAGTACTTTTTGGAAGGAGATTTTTCGATTTAAATGGGACCAACTTCAATTTAGCTCATCTTATCATCCTCAAACCGACGGTCAAACTGAAGTGACTAATCAGACGGTGGAAATGTATCTACAGTGCTTCACTAGTGCTAAACCCAAGGAGTGGGTTCGATGGATATCATGGGCTGAGTTCTGTTCCAACACCAGCCTGCATTCATCCACCAGAAAAACACCATTTGAAATAGTCTATGGTCGACCACCTCCAACCCTTCTATCCCATGTACCTGGCACAACTCAAGTGGATGCTGTAGACAGGGGACACTTAAAGAAAGGGACCAGGTTATGGTAGAACTACAAGACCGATTAAAAACGAATGAAGAAAGTATATGATTTGCACCACAATGATAAGAGAGTTTGCCATAGGCGATTGAGTCTATTTGAGACTGCAGCCCTATAAAAAAAAAACCCTCTCTCTATGAGAAAAAATCTAAAACTTTCACCCAGATTTTATGGCCCATTCAAGGTGATCCAAAAGATTGGGCAAGTTGCCTACAAATTGGACCTGCCAGTTGGATCTCGTATCCACCCTGTCTTCCATGTTTCAGCTCTCAAAACCCATATTGGTGCAGGAGTCTCAGCTCAACCATCACTTCCAAATGTACGTGAGGACGATGCCTCGCTTCTTCCAACCCCTCAGGCAATCTTAGACCGTCGCAAAAGAAAGGGTCATTCAGAAGTACTAGTTCATTGGCAAGGATTGTCCCCTGCTGAAGCCACTTGGGAGGATCTCGTTCAAATGCGGCAGCAGTTTGCTGAAGCCGCCCTTGGGGACAAAGGGCAACATTACAGAGGGGGGGGGGGGGGGGGGGGGGGAGCTGTTATGTGCGTAACCGTTGCACATGCACATGGGGGCCAAGCTTTGATGACATGGTTTGGTGGCCTTGGAATTAGTCTTGTTACTGACCAAGATCTAGTTATTTAGTTGCTATTTTGTTGCTTAATTGTAGTCAGTTTCTATTAATGTTGCTAGTTTGTAGGGAGCAGTTCTCCATATCCTGATTTTACCATTGTAACTTGCCTTATATATTAAGAAGGCATGAGTGAATAAAATGATCAGCAAAAATTTATCTAAAACTTGTTGGGAGGTTGATTTCCCTCGAAGAGACCATTTCAGTTCTTTGTTTTCTTTTGCACAAGCTATCTCCAATCTCTGCTCTAAGCCCATCTTAAAAAAATAGCTAAAATAGGGAGAGGACGGGGTCAGGGAACCCATTCCACTTCAGAGGCCCGATTCAATCCAAAGACTCAACCTTTAACAGACGTACCCATCAGTGTATTGGTTTTTTTGTTTTTTGGAGGCGGGGAGTTGAGTCTAATTACAACAAAAAAAAATACATCTTGTCAACCAAACCCCACCTAAAGCCACTAAATCCAGGAACCATACCATCAAATTCAATGAAGACTCAAACTGATTTGCCCATCTTTTTTGAGCATTCAAATGCAAGAACAATCCAAGTAATCAACCACTATAGCAAATCTGCTTCCAACTCTTAAATTACCCTTTTCTCACTTTCATTTCAAAGGCTGACTCGCTCCAGTTCTATGTCTTATGGACTTTTCATCTGCTTGGAAGTAGATGCAAACCACTGAAAATTAAATGAGAGCGGACTTCCTATAATCAACTCAAACCATAAGACCCATGAATTCGTGAGTGAATCTACCTCCGTATTCCATTAAATGGGATATGGGTAATGGAGATATCAACCGATAGAAGAAGATGGACCACTTTTACCATATGCACCATCTTTAATGGCGGTAGAGCCGATCCTTGTGCATGATCTATAGCATTCTTAGAACTTGCCTCAGTCATTAATGAGCCTGAACGTAAATGCAAAAAGAGCTTAACTCCTCTTTATGCCAAAATTCCATCTGTGTAGGCATCATCCCTACCCACCGCACCGAAAATGCCACAAGAAGTTAACTTTTGTCATTTTCAATTGTTTCTCACATACCCAATGGATCAGGCTTCCCTGAGGCACTTCTAACTGTATTTAACATCCATTACCAGAACAAGGCCAATTTCTCTTCACAACTCTCGTGGTTGTCTTCTTCCCTTAATGCCCACTTCTCATTCCCTTCCCAACTCCCAAGTCCAAAAAGTTATTCCCTTAAACTTTCCGTCCGTTAATCCCCCACTGAAAATCCATTATCTGATTCTACCTCTCAATGACCTTATCAAAGAAGCACCTTGCTTGGAAGACCCTTGCTTCTTCTCCTTCCATAAGCACCACAAAAGTATAAAATATCTTAAGTAGCACTTTGGTGCATGTAATGAAACCATCCATTGAGATGCATAAGAAGGTATAGGAAGAAGCTATCCTACTGGAGAGGCCAACTTTGGTCATGTGTTCAACAACATGCCAAAAAGTAACTAGAATCATAAATAGTCATCTCCAAAATATTGTTTCAATAAATGAGGAAGGGCCTATTTTTGTTCTTGGAACTCAAGTGAAGAAATCATGATAACTAACGAAACTCTAAGAAGTAGAACCAGAGAAAGCCTCTTCAGGAGCTCTTTCTTTTAACATGGTAAAGTATCATCTGTTCCAAGGATCTAAATAGGCCTTATAGGGCCCTATTGCCTTATTCTAAGTGATTAACTAGGAATTTATACAAAAGAGGCTCTCACAATAATAAAGGGTAAGAGAAAGGGTCAAGGATGGAGATCTAGAGGGGGGCATCAAATTGGTAGGATTTAATTTATTGGGTGGGCAATCATATCTTATAGAAGTGAAGATATATTGATATCCCTTGTACATCTCCACATTTGAAAAAAAAAAAATTCCCTCCTTTCTACCTTTCTTAGAGCTTTTTTGGTGAATTAGTATCGAATTTCAAGGACATCCTAGCAATTCCTTTTGATTAATGGGGCTAAAAGTGAAGGAAAGGATTAAAGGTGAAGGTTTACAAGGACCCATCAAATACTCTCCCCCTTTGATGGGATAAGATTACGTATCCAACACACGAGCTACAAAATCCTAGAAAAGTGATGACCATTCTAGATCTCCATCTTGTACCCTTTAAAACTCTCTTCTATTAAAAAAAAAAAAACTCTTTACTATGAATTCCTAGGAATTTAATACTAAGTAAGGAAATGGGTCCTTAGGGAATATCAGGAACCCATTTCCAATACACAAACCACACTTCAGAAAACCGTATCAGACATGGGTACTTTGTCTAATATGTGAAAACTGCTCTGCCTATAAACTCAGGAAAAGAACAGCATCATCCACATAAACTCCTCCAATTCCAAGGTACCCAAGGATCAAATACAATCAAACTCAAGTTCGTCTGCATCTAATACAAAAATCAAATATGGGGGGTGGGGGGGGAACCTAAGTACCTAATCTAATACATATAAGATTGCTTCAGATCATATAAAAACAAATTACAATTGGCATATGATTAATCCACTGAAAAGACCCAAGCTTTGTGAAGATCAATAGACTCAATGGTATTAATTGAATTGAGAGGAGAAGAGACCTGTAAATAGCGGTGTAGCTGACAGTGTCTGAGAGGCAATCGGTTTTGCCAGCTTTGCGAAGATCTAACCAGGCATCAACATCTACTAGGAATTTCTGGCCAAGCTTCTTTTCCTCCTCTTTCACCCCATGAAATCCATGGAATTTCAATCCCCTCAGGATAAGCTTGTCTCCCTTCCCCATTCCCAACTCTTCTTCGCCACTTTCACCCATCTATGATCTATGCACCTACCGCTTCTCCTCAAAATCTTTTCTAGATTTTGTAGACAGAAGATGGTGTGGCCCCCCTGATATTCATGTGGGCCCCACCAGATGGACTGTTCTTATTAAAAAAAAGAGTTATGCTATGTGGACAATCCTGATGGACCACTCGATGGACAAACTCCAAAATTAGATAATGTGACCCTTGAACCATGGAGTTTGTTCGTATAGACTTTTTGTTAAAAAAAACCCTAAACTATTTTTCTTGACCATTTATTTTATGAATCCCGGATCCTCTAGGACTTTAACCTGGCATTTCCATGGACTGGGCCTGCTTGATAAAAACCCGGCCGAGCCCACTTTTGGGTCGGGCATGGGCCGTAGGTTTTTGAACTTAGGATGGGCTCGGGCCTTTTATTTAGGCCCATTTAATATATTGGCCGAGCACGGATTCAGTTGTTGAGAGTCCAAGCCCGAAGGAGACTCAGACACCTTCCATCTCACACATGCATCAGTGGTAAAACCAGTTGAACTACAGCTTGAAACTATGCAAGAAAAAAAAATTATTGTTAGATAGAAAATTAGGTTGGGCTCGGGCTTACTCATTTTCACATGGGCCAGCCGCTGGAGGCCTGATTCGGGCTTGGTTCTATAATGTAGAAGTCGGGCCAGGCCTAAATAATCCCCAACCCGACCCATGAAGACCCCTAGAAAATCCTTTCTTGATGGAGTGAAACTCCACCATGGGGCCCGCCGCCCACCTATTTAATCAAAATTGTTCAAAATAAACGCCCAAGAGGTGTATGAGGTATCTTTAAATTTTACGTCAGTTCAAGCTTGTTTTGCCATTGGATTTTATTGTTTGATAATCATAAAAAAAAAAGGTGATTGACACTCAAAATGTCAATCCAACAATGTAACAAACTCAAATCTACGTAAAATTGGAATATATAAATATATTTAGAGGTATTTATTTTAAATGATTCCGATTTTAATAGGTGGGCCGCATTCTAGAGTCGATTCCTTTACCTTGGAATTTCTCTCGGTCGTAGCCTTAGAGGATCCAGACTCTTATTCTATGGGTTTAAATGGGTTTAATATTGATGGCTGATCAGAGTAACTAATCTAAAGGACTCCTCTTTGTTTCTTTCTGATAGGGGCAGTGGGTCTCAGAAATCCTCCACATGTCTTTTTTTCTTTATACAGTAACAGAGGAGTGCCAGGTCTCTAGCATAAGGCAGTGTGAGGATCCAGACGGCTCCAAATCCAGATTATTCAGACACTTGGATCCGTGTATGTTTTGCTGATGTGAGGGATGGGTGAGGGATTTATAATGTTTTGCTGATGTGAGGGATGGGTGAGGGATTTATAGATTTGAGAATTTGTATGGCTGAAGATTTCACAATGATATCGGTAGATATATTGGAGCATATATATCTGTGCAAAGCTGTAAAATTAAGGATTTCCAAATCTTTTACTGGAAGGTAATTATGAACATATATCTTGATGTTTTCATATAAAAAAAGTTTAAACCATCAACTCCAGTTGTGTAATCTTTGGTGGACAAACCAAAAACCACCTAATAAAAGAAAAACAAATAAACAACCATTACAACTGAATTAAGCCGTATCATTTTGATTGTTTGGTGGAAAGCTTTCTCCAGTGCTATTTTCTCCATGGGAGCACTCATCCAGACTGTCCTCAAAAGGCGGGACCCCATGAATTTCACAAGTCGGATCTGAGTGGAGTGCATAGCACATAGCGCAGGTAAAAATCTTCCATGTTTGGTAGAGTGTTAGCACGTTGGTGAAGTCTCTTTGTATAGTTGAGGATCTCAATCAATATCAGTGCGAATAGCTGAGAAAATTGGTAACAATGTGGAGAAAAAATAGAGGATCTCCAAATCTTATGGGAGGGGGTCAGACCTAAAAAACCACAAAAATAAGGTTTTTTGCTGGCACAAGTCCTTAGATATTTGCAATTGTCAAACATGATTTTTTCACGACGTCGTAGAAAATTAATGAGAAATTTATGAAGATTTGATTGCCAAACATAATGACAGAGTAAGTATGCTTTCCACATTGAGGTCCATTTTTTGATAAAATCTACTATTTGAGCCTCATGAAGGAACCCATGCATGAAGGACTTTGTCAGCCCAGCTTCTGCCACTTCTAGGCTAAATCGTAACCACAAGATATGACCCCACAAAATGTAAAGTTTGTGTTGATCGTGTTATGCTTTTTCTTTTTTTTTTTTTTTTTTTTTTTTGCTACATGGATCGAACTCAAACTCTTACACACATGTCCCTAGTCATCTAAGCTCCAATGAGGAAAGATCATGTTTGGATTTTGGTTGGTTTTGAAAATTAAATTTAGAACATGCATTAAATTACTTGGCCATGACAAAGTGGTGAACTCATTAGCTGCATAAATCCAAAAGGGGGTTGTACATTAGTCATTTAAAAAGAAACCAGCTATATTAATATGATCCGTTAACTTTTAAAGCCTTGAATCTAATTGGCAAAAAAATGATGAAGCTGAGTATTGGGCTAACGGGGCATTTGAGCTTTTGTCCCTAAATAAAATAATTTAGAGGGGCTGCTTTTTTTAGAGCATTTTTAGCTAAAGCTGATAGACGCGAACAATATAAAATCCACAATAGTTTTGCATGGAAACGACCTCATAAGATTTTCGAAATGACACAAATAGTGAGTTTTACATAGTATTTTTTAAAAGGTGACCCCAATTACCACAATTCCTAATAGTGGGCCCCAATTGGCTCATAAAATAAGAGCTTTTTCTTATATTCTGCTAAACATACTAATTGTAAATTAGAATTTAAAAGGTCAGAGATTTTATTTCAGACCTTAATCTACTTAGCTACTTAGCTCTTAGACTAGTCGATGTGTCCCTCTTTGTGTTTGTATGACAGTAGGTTCAACAGCAAGCTATTTGTCACTTCAAATGCTAATTCTCACTAATGATGTCAGGCAATGTGTTAACAGGGGCTCCACCAACTTTGGAGTTTAGTCATGATTTGGTTTTTGAGTGAGATCCTTTCTGTAATAGAAGACAAGTACAAGATCATTTTAAGTGAGAGTGTGTCTACTGCAAGGTAGGCTCTTCCGAATTAATGTAGCATTTTGGTGGGTCTCTGTTGGATTTACTAATATGCATAGATGGGTTGTGAATGAGAGTTCTAAAATAGCTTCATTTGAATATTTTCAATCATCTATCATGGTAATGAAATGGACCATTAAAATGAAATATGATGAAATCCTTTTGTCTTTAAGATTGCTTATTAGTTTAAAAAGTTCTATTTTTTTTATACAAATGATATGTGAAAATGGTGTATAAATAACACCATTTGTGCACGAAATGCACATACCTAAAAAGGTTGTAAAGTGGTTACGCATGAAACTATAGCAAAGTGTGATGAGAAACGTAAGTAAAACATTTAATGAGTTTCATGCCTAAAAGTATAATTTTTTGCACTTCAGTGGGCCTCCAATTCATAATCTAAATTGTCCATCTTCTTTATATGGCTAAAAGCAGGTAGGATATAAACTTTCTTATCTTAATTCTTCGTGAATTTTAAGAAATTTGTAAAAAAAAAATAACCTCCAAAAAACTCATGCATGGTATGCTTAACACCGTTGGAATACTTATTTACACAATTGAAAATGGTGATTTCGACAACAATGATAATGTGTTTCACATGTGTAACATGTTCATACTTACAAATGTTACATATATAAAATCTATTTTCTTATCGCATGCGTAAAGGACAAACGACAACAGACTGAATGTCAAGGATTGTTTTCCTAGTTTGATTAGAAATTCAGACTAACATTTCTCTAACCTTCGACTAGTTGTTGTTTTTTTTTTTTCCATTTTTTTTCTTTTCGGTGGGCTCTTACGTTGACTTGCATAAGTGACTTCCAACATATTAAGGGCTGAGCCGTGGTAATTACTATGGGATTCGATATCCCTGCTTATTTTTGTTGTTTATTAGTGTGGAGTTTTTGGTCTCGATTTGATATATTGATAATTCTTTTTTTACTTTCCGAACATGATTTTGGCAGCATACAACAAGGCTTTTTTTGTTTGCATGGAATTGAGTTTCTAAGAATTCTAAAAGATGTGTTTCTAATAATAGCTGAAAATGAAGAAATAAAGGTCATTATCCATAAATTCAAATAATCTCTCATTTAATGAAAAATGAATTGGAAGATGGTAAATGGAAACTCATCCGCCACCTTAGTAAGTCACTTTTCTGTAATTCATTTTCCATTCCATGATAGCCATTTGGTTGTCCTTTTATAGTTAGGTTTTTGTGTTTAAGCCTATTCAATAGTCATTTATTCTTCAGTTTTAGCGGCTCCTCAAATGAGCTCCAACTTCCAAAGATGCATATTTCATTGGGCTACTTCAATTTCATACCAATTGTGCTTGGTTAAAAGATAAGATTGGTAGGTCTCATCTTGGATTAGGGGATAGTTACATATTGGCACTATCTGATGATGATCATCTGCTTAAGAAAACTAATCTTTGGGAGATCATGATATCTGCTCCTGCAGTAAGAAACTATATTTTTTTAGGTAATATCCACTCTCTCGTAAGAAACTAAATTCCCATAAATAGGCTCTTGCGGGGGTACCTATGGTTTGAACCTTGGATGCTAAGGTCAAAAATAGGGGTTTTCAACCAACTGGGCAACCCTGGTCTCAAAATTTAATATTCTCATAAGTGCATACTAGTACAATAACCCGCGCTTAGCACATGTATAGCAAACATTACAACTTAAATATTCAAGCATTAAAAAATATACATAATTTTTTTGAAAGTAAGCAAATGAAAACAAAAAAATTATGAGAGTATTTGTTTATGTAATCAAAAAACTAATTGCATAGAAAGGAAAGATGAGAATTGGAGTAGAAAGGAAATTGTAGAGTTTGGATAGAAATGGAGTTATTGCATAAATAGAAAAGTGGGGAGTAGATGTGGTTTTCGGTAAAGATATAAGGTAGTTAGTTTGCATGTGATAAGTGAGGAGAAAACTGAAACGGTCAAAATTGGATCCAAAACCTTCTAACTTAATATATTATAATAGGATCATTGGTTACAAAGTACGATCATTATAGATCATTTACATATGAGACTTCCCCTAATCTAAAATGAGGCTTCCAATCTCACCTTATCCATTGAGCATGAACCAAGCTAGCTGGGACCCACAACCAAATTTGAAAGTTGGAGAGATTTGGTAGCCAAATTTGGTCAGGATCTGGTGAAGATTTGTGTTGATGGAAACTTAAAATAGTGTCCAATAGACAAAGGTACATCAAATGGTGTATGTACTGTTTCATTGTAATGGACATGTGTCTCTGAGTTTATCCTAACTATGGTATTTTTAATTCTATGACTTGGCATTTGTTTTCCAAAACAGAATCTTCTTTCCCCCAAGAAAGGGAACTAGTACAAACCAGAATTCCAGAATTCAACTAAAGCACCCCCATGAGAATCCGACAATGGGAGTAAACCACTAATCTGCTCAACTCCACAATCACCCTTTCTGTTTTCTGCATTTCTTTAAGCAGATGGATGCTTCCGTTACAATCTAGGAATTTCTTTTCGTTTGTTGGGACCTGCAGCATTTAGATATCTTTAGTTATTATATTATACCAGAAGATACCTTATCACCTAAGTTATCAGATGCAGTGAAAGGATTATAGAATGATAAACCCACCTTTAAAACTCATTTTGATTCACCCAAAATCTGGGCAAGTTGACTCAGCTCCTTAGCAACTGATTCCAATAAGTCCAGCTGGGTCTCCACTTTCCAGTCTAACTTGCCCAAATTATTCAACTGAATGTCCATTCGAGTCGAATCAGATTTTTCAAACATTTGTCAATCCACTGTTAACTTTGCCCCATGACGAATCAATAGGATGTGATGCCAAACCCTCCTCCTTTGGTTGGTTGGTATAGATTGAATTTAAAGCTTTAAGACTTTTAAAATATATAAAAATGCATGAGCATGAGTGTAGTAGATAGTGATCGCACCACCTTCTCTTCGTTTGATAATTTTACATGTAAAATAAAGTTTAATAAAGCATCAAATCAAGGAGAGAAAAAATTACAATGGGTTGATCATGATGTTATATTTTTAGTTGTTTGGTATAGATACTTTTTTATTTTTTGTTTAAATAAGTAGAGCTTTTTTGTCTTTTAGTGGAGAAAGGAGAATGCTTTTTAACTTTTTTTAAAAAAGATGGAGGAAATTTTGAATAAGTGTTATTGATCATGTGATCCCTTGTCTGAGAAATGCAGGCTTTACTTCACTTTTACTAATCTAGTAAAGTGCCAATTAAACAGGCCCAGTTAAGGCCCAAAAACTACCTATACCACATGAATTTTGTCTTATCGCTTTAGTAATAAGTATACATATATTATATATTTGGGTCGGGGCGGGTTGGGACAATAAAATCCAAACCCACGCCACACTAAGAAAACCACTACCAAATCTGGCCGTAATAGGAGGGGGTCGTAGTGGGTCTCCATTTATACCCAACCAATTCTCATCCCTACCCATTAACTCATTGAACCATAGGTCTCTCCTATGCAACCGAATCCTGAGTTTGGTCCATTTGAACTACACATATATTGTCTTTGCATTGCAATACAACAATTATCATTACTATAATAAGGTTTTTTTTTTATGATTTTTTGGTGTCTAGTTCTGGAAAATATAATAAAAATTAATCATGATAAAACATATGTTCATGAGGTCAACGTCCACCCTCGCTCATGAGCGGTCATAATTATGGTTGAGCCCTCTCCCTCACCAAAAAACTATCATTGTACAGTTTCCTATCACTAATTGATTTTGAAAAAAGTGAAGATGCCGTTTCCTATCACCAATTGCTTTTGGAATAAGTGGTAGCTCAATAGGGTGTAAGATCCTACAACATCTTATCATGATTTGCATGCTTTCTATTATAAGAAGAAAAAATGATTTCTTATTATGGTAATTGGCTTTGAAATGAGCATCCAATAGTTTAAACTCAATTTCTTTTCAAGAAATCAAAAACCATAGGGCTGAGATAAGCTTTCACTTAAAGTATAAGTTATATTTTAAAAATGAATTAACCAAACCTCTCTAATACTATTAATCAAAATAAAAATTATTCTTTCTCTAAGGTTTGTTTGTTTGCATTAGAATATATAGGAATTGAATACATATGGTGGTTAAAAGTGAAGATTAAAGGTGAATTTTTAAAAAAAAGCATAAAATAATATTTTCTTTTAGGAAAATAATATCAAAAAATGGATGTAACTTTATGCTCATTTTTTTGAAAACTCACATTTGATCTTCATTTTTAACCACCGTATATATTCAATTTCTATATATTCTAATATAAATAAATAGGGCTTAAGTGTTTTAACCACCCTATATATTCAATTCTTATATATTATAATGCAAGCAAGCAAACAATTTGGGCTTAAGAGGCCAATTAATTTGGTTGCAAACATTGCTTGGCGATATCTTATCTAGAGCATTTGGAGAATTCCAAATATTGTCCCCTAGAGTGAAATTTCAAAATGCTATAAGGCAAAGTAGCATTTAGAAATCTGGGATTCTACTAGTGGAAAGTGACAATTTAGATTGTCGGCTCAACTAATTATCACCATATTCAGATCCAAGCAAATACATAATTCGGGACTTCTAGGACATCAATGGTAGTTTTGTCTAAAATTATAGAAATGCTCTCAACCGAACGTGCCCTACTATTTGGGAACTTTACATGTAGAATGAACTGAAGTGAAGCCTCATATATAAAGAAAGAATAACATATAAGTAGGTTATGATGATATTTTGTATTTGGTTGCTTGATAGGAAATCTTTTTGACATTTTGTGTAAAAGGTAGATTTTCTTTATCATTTAGTGGAGAAAAGAATATTGATTTTTAACTTTTATTTTAAAAAGAATGAGGAGATTTTGAATTTATGTATTTTCGATATAATCCCTTTTTTTTTTTTGTCCGACAAATAAAGGCTTTACTTCACCTTAACATGCTTAGTAAATCTAACAAAATTACAGCAGATAAAAATCTAGATTTAAATCAAATCTGTACATGGTCTCAGGTGTCAGGTCTGAGTACATGGTTCTATATATATATATATATATATATATATTACCAGCTTATCATCTACCAAATCATAAATTCATGTGGAGGGCCCTAAAGAGACACATTCGATTCCTAAAAATCACAAAGTGGTTAGATCTTTTTGGTGAGTTGTTCAGCCCCTCCTGCCCTTGCTCTACTTTATTTTTAGTCTTTTCATGAGGAGAGGGCCGAGAGGCTCACATCTACAGGAAAAAGTAAGAAAAAGTTAGAAAGAGGACGTTTCTTCCAGAAAGAAGTGGACATCGATTTGATCGTGATATTTGTCAGGAACTCGACGTCCTCACCCAAAAGCCCATCAAACAGTATGTCCTAATCAAATGGTGGGCCACACTAACCACAGCCATTGTTAGGATAATCATGATATTATGTCTGAATATTAAAAGATTAGAATGCTCCATTTGATATCTTTATGTATATATGTGATTCGGAATGATAAATAATAACCATCAGTTTTTAAAGCTACCTACCTGTGAGCAATTTACACATGGTTAAATAATCAAAAGTTGATCTTGGCCCCCAACAAGAAGTTGAGCTTTTCCACCAACAGATTCAATCAGCACTTGAATTAGGGACCCACAGTTGTCTCTCTGATCTCTCCACTTAGCAACCATCATGTTTGCTAGACATTAAAGTGCATATAAGAATGCAGCACAGTGAAGTTGGAATCTTTTAAGTAGAATAACAACCATACGATCGACTCAACTACTCAAGGATAATCATTGTGTTGTTGAGCTGTGTATTTGTACATGTGTGACCATTGTTAGGTGACTTGAACATTTATTTCATGGACCCAACATGGATTGGTCATTTTGTCTTAATTTGATATTTTTTTTTTCAGAACCTGCTATCCAAATGACTTTGATATATGAAGATTTTGAATTTGGTTTAGAAGTTGTATGAAACAACTTAAGGGCTGTAGACTCATCTCCCAAATTTAAGCTGATACACTCTGTACTTATGCAGTGATCTTTTTCATTAGGAAATGTTTAAGGAGAGGCCCACATGATAAATGAGGTGCTATATATATCACATAACTTGTCCCCTCCCCTGACACATCATATACATAGAAACTCTTTAATCAAGAAGAATCTTTGGGTTTAAGACCTCATATGCAAAATTTTCGTAAATTCCAACCTGTTTGACAATTTACTATTAAAGTAAAAGTAATGTAAAACATTAAATTAAGAGATAATAAAAAATAAAAAAGTTATGATGGTATTTTATTTTTAATAAATTGATAGGAAAACTTGACTTTTGTGTAAAAAATGAGTGTTTTCTTGCCTATAAAAGAAGTTACTTTTGACTTCTTTTTTAAAAAAAAGATGAAGAGATTTTAAAAATACATATTTTTATGTGACCCAAAATGGAGGTTTTTATTACTTTTTACTACCCCAGGAAACTGCCAAAGGAAAAGAAAAACACCAATGCAAATCCCCATGATTAGCAACTCAATAAATAGATAGCTGAAAGAGGAAACGTAGTAACAGGTGACACACAAAAAGCCTCCAAAACAACAATCCAAGCCTAATCCAACGGTGCATATGACTCTACTATAGACATAATTACCCCCCATTGCCAACATATTTGCTGAGATTAACCCCAAGTGGGCCCCACATCTCCCCACCCGACGCATTACGCACCTTATCCTTCTTCTGCCTACATATTTCACAATTCACATGCGGAAAATCCTGCACTCTGTCCTCTGTATTCTGTAACGACTGTCGTCCAGGACGAGACGAACCAGTCCTGCTTCTTTTGCTTTGCCCGATACAACACACACAGAGAGATCATCAGAAACTCCCAGTTCTTGCTCTTCTGATCTTGTCGTCGCATCTCCAATCATTCTCCATTTCACTTCCAATCTCATCCTTTTCCCCAATCGCACGTCCTCTACACCAGCTAATCCATTAAAATCTAGGGTTCTATCGTGGAATTCAATCCTTCCACGAATCTCTCCTGTCGAGAAATCCCAATCTTTATCCTGTTTCGTCGTCCTAGGTTTCCCAGGATTTCTTTACGTGGATTCCATCCGTGGAAGTGAAGAAAGTTTCGATTTTTATGCGTTTTTTAGTGTTCGGATTGAGGTGTTTGATGCGGAGGTTTTGGTTGGAGATGGGTCTTTGCTGATTCCTTCTGTGGTGGATTTGGATGAGTTTTGGGTCCGTGGGAGTGAATAAAGTTTTGATTTTTATGCGTTTTGAGTGTCCAAAAGCTGGAATTGAGGTGTTTCATGGTGAGATCTTGGTTGGAGATGTTTCTTTGCTGATTCCTTTTGTTGTGTTTTGATTTGGATGAGGTTTTAGAATGCGAGGAACTTGGGTTTTATAGGAGAGATAGTTTTTGTTGAGCCCAGATTGTTGGCATTGGAAGAATAGAAGGGGAGTGGAAGAAGAAGGGGATTGATGGGGAATAAGTTGGGAAGGAGGCGACAAGTGGTCGATGAGCAGTATACGCGGCCGCAGGGTTTGTATCAGCACAAGGATGTGGATCAGAAGAAGCTCAGGAAGCTCATTCTCGACGCAAAGTTGGCTCCTTGCTATCCTGGTGATGATGAATGCGCATTCGATCTTGAGGAATGCCCTATCTGCTTTCTGGTATTAATTCTCCTTCGGTTGTTTTGCACTAATTTTTTTTAGTAGATTGTGTTCTTCTTCTTCTTCTTGTTTAATAACGTGCTTATTGTTGGTTGAATTCTCTTTTGATCGGGTTACAAGCCGTAGCAGCATTCAAGTGGTCTAATTTGAACTTTTTTTCATTTTTTAGATTAGGGTCTCTTTGTGTAATGATTGTTATTGTGATTTGTTGCTCGTTGAGCAGATTAAATTTGTTTTGAGTTGTTACTTGTCTTTTCTCTGGATTGTAACATTGAACGGACGTTGAAGCATGTTTCTGGGGCTTTTTTTCTTTGTTAGTTATTAAGAAAATCTGACCCTAGATGGATGGGATAAGGCTTGGATGATGATATTAAGTAATCTATCATCTATGCGTTGGTCACATGTATGAGACCCAGAACTTTCATTTGTTGGACTTAGGCTTTAATGAGTCATTACCCAAAATTCTGACCAGTAGGATGATTCTCACTGCTGACAAATTTGGGTATCTCCGCCTATTGAATGGAGATTGGATCATCGCATTGGTTTTGACAATTAAAAAAAAAATTGTCTGTTCTAACTCTGTAAGGTCCAGTAGTTGAATAGACTAGATCTTGTACTTGCAGGCAGTGTTTACAGATATGATGTTTAATGACTAACTTGGAATCAAGTGATAACACCCAATCCTTTTTTTTTTATTTGGAAAATTTAGTGCTATTTATTTTCCTTGCTTTTCCCTTGGTCTTGATTATACAGTAATATCTGGTTTTCCCCCTCCTTTTAGTACTATCCAAGTCTGAACCGCTCAAGATGTTGCATGAAAGGCATATGTACAGGTATACTCGTTGTCTTTTCTGCATTGAATTCTACTATGGATTAAGGAATTTCGTCCTATCTAATTTTTCTTTAATGGGGGGTTCCTTGCTAGAGTGTTTTCTGCAGATGAAACCACCTCATTCTGCGCGCCCAACACAGTATCCTTTCTCTTTGGCTATGCCATTTTTTTTTCTAATAAATGATCATTCTAGTAAACTCTCCCTCTGCTACTGAAATGCCACATGCCTATGTTTTATACCCACTTAACATTATAAGATGCCCCTTTTGCAAAGCCTCGGTTTATGCTGTGGAATTTCGAGGTGTGAAAACAAAAGAAGAGAAGGGCTTGGAGCAACTTGTAAGTGCTGCGCTACCTTGGACCATTGTCATTACTTGGATAAATGAAGGGTGCCTTTGTTGGTTAATGTAGAGTTATCTCTGCTATCTGCAGGAAGAACAGAAGGTGATAGAAGCAAAAATAAGGATGCAGCAGCAGGAGCTTCTAGATGAAGAAGAAAGAATTCAGAAAAGACAAGAGACGGGGTCTTCAAGTGGAATAATAACTCCTGGGGAAGTTGAATATCGGGATGTGTCAAGTAGCTCGCTTGCAGGTTTACCTAGTGCTGTAACTATAATTTCATTATAAATGTCGATTTAATGCATTAGTTGTTCATTATTCCTTTTTTTTTTCTCATGTCATGATGCATCTTGCTTTTCTTTACAGCATCATCTTTTAGCTTTCCTGCACAAGTTGATGGGATTGGTCCTTCTCAAGAACCACATGCTGCATCTGCTATCAGACGTCCCTCAACCCCAAGGCAGAACAGGTTGATTATCAAACTTGGCTATTCACTTTTTGAGTTAACAAAAATGTTTTGGATTTTTTTTGTTGCTTCTTTTGTTTTGGGAATGCATATAATTGGGTGTACATAATTGGGAAATGTGTATTTGCTTTGAATGTAATTAAGTTTTGTGTGTTTCACTGGATCTCTACACTTGGAAGGACTGGAGAATGACTAAATGAATTGGTTAAGTGGATCTTTGTCGGTTTCTACTGCCGGTCCCAAGCCCAAATATAGGAGGGTTGCGTTAGTTAGGTTGACAGCTAGCATAAAACTTTTGTCACAACCCAAACATGAATTCCAAAGATGGTTAAGTGGATGAGGCTGAGGGCTTTGATGGTGAATATTTTAGGGTTAGCCCCTAGTTTGGAGAGATGTTGTATTTTTAATGGTTCCCCTATCATTTAAACTTAGAAAAGTGGAGTAGATGTTTCTGAAATTGATTACTTTGATAGGAGGGCCAACAAAGTTCATTGGATGTATAGAATGTCAGGGCCAAAGGAATCTCCATGTTGATGTAGGAGAGTGGATGGAGCATGCAAATTACATTCTTGGGAAGTGAATTTGACATTCAGCACTTCATGTGGACACCATACAGGTATTTAGGTTTGTCATTCTGTAGGATACCAGTAGTTGGTAGACAGCCCTCCTTTTGGGGTGATCTATGGAACACATCTAGGAGCGAATGCTTATCCACAATGGAGTTTGTACATTGCCTGGTGCGCACCAACTTGACATCATGATCGTCTTATCACTTGCTCACTATCTTCTGGTTTCTGATACAATTATTGATTTTTTTTATCTTTTTTTTTAAATCATCAGCCAAGCCTTTAAGGAATGTTACTGCTATACTAACATGTCTCGCTTGTTTTGTTACCCATGAGCTCTTTACGACTTTCTTAATTACTCTTTTCTAGTTGTGGATCCATAACCATTTGTGAAAAGAACTCTCTATGCTAAGGGTTAGCTTCACTTTTGTATTTGCATCTTGCAAACATATTGTATCATTCTCCAGATATTCTAGCTCTTCTTTTTCTTAATCTGTTATAGGATTATGTTATGAGTTAACTTCATTTTTGTATTGGAACCTCACAAATAGATTGATACCACTCCTGTTATTGTAGCTCTTCTTTTAATTTAGTACAGAATTTTCTTTTTTTGCAGTCAAGCATTTCAACGAAAAGGTTATAGAGCCATGCCTCTATGATCTACATTTTCTGATCTATTAGCTTCAATATGACTTCACAGTGTTTCCAAAATGATTATTATATTACTCCAGTTTTGATGTGGATTCAATTTAACTTCTGCATCTGCAGCTTGTTTGTGCACTTAGTTGTCTGGGCATGACCTGAATTTATTACTGTCTGATGAGCTCTATGTTAAATATGTTCATCAAATTACAGAGAAGACGAATTTGACCTGGATCTCAACGACATAATGCTCATGGAAGCAATCTGGCGCTCCATTCAGGTGATTCTCCCAACAGATTAGGTCAGCATATTTATATTGGAGTTATTTGGTACGAAAATTCTGAGCACATAAACAACTAGAAACTCCTTGGAATCTTGGTTGGAGCCCTTTAAATCATCAAGGACCATTCTGTATCTCATTAGAGATGTCATGATACAATTGATATCATCATCAAAGCCCCGTCCCAACTATGTTGGGGTCAGCTACATAAATTATATTTCTCCATTCCGATCAATTCTAAATCCTCAGATAAGTTGCACTTCTTCAGATCTATTTTTACTTATGATACAATTGACAATGAAACTAATTAATCATGAAGGGCTTTATCTGTTTTTATCGGGTTTTTGTTTTTTTGGTGTGTGTGTGTGTGTGTGTGTGTGTGTGTACAACCCTACTGGAAACTACATACTTTACATCCTTGAACTGTTCTTGTGCTGTGCTTCCCAACTCTGTGCTTACACGCCCATTTTATTTATTTATTTGTTGCATTCATATCAACCAAGAGATTGATGCATGCACATCAATAAATAGTGAGTATATGCTGGGACATAGCTGACGCACTTAAATTGAGTACTGGCATCCCTACTTAATCCAAATTCCTACCACCCCTCACGTCCACTCTGCAGGATTCCGGTTGGCCTAAGGTCGAAAGCCTTGTTGACCTTGAATTCTTTCAGAAGTCTTTCATTTCAAGCATATGGATCACAAATAGGCATCATCATCATCATCATTGTCATCGTCATCGTCCCCGCCGCCTTATCTCATCTATCTTGGTCAGCTTTGTGAGTTTACTTTTTTTAATCAGCCCCATCTAAAGTAAAGTTTTTGTATCACTCCTTAATCTAGCATATCTATCCTTGTTACTTCATTCTAGGCCTCCCACTTCCCCTAATTCTGACCCTTCTTCTTGTTAGTTTCCACATTCATCTTAATCCTTAGCAGACACATCTCAGCCACTTGTTCAATAAGACGTATATAAGTTCGTTCAATGGCATAAGGAAGTTAATGTTGAATGGACAGCATTTGAGGCAGGAAGTTTTGTTTGCTGGGCCCCCATTATGCAGGTCAATTGTGGGCCGTGGGCCTTCTTTTATAAGTAATAGGCTCTCGAACTGCATCATCTCTCCTTGCTCGCCTATTATTTCCATTTTTATTGTTCTCTTGCTCGAGTCAGGAACTTTAGTAACACGAACTTGTAACTAGTAGCTAAAAGGATCTTATAACTTAACAATTACATTGCTTTAGCCTGTAAATTCTTCCCCATGGCCACCTTTCAAGGGGATCTCGGTGAGCTCCATCTTTCACAATTGGAAAGAGGTTGCTTTCTCACATCCTCATTGTGTATCTCACCTAGATGGTGGCCGCCCCCTCCGGGTGTGTTGAAGCTCAATTTTGATGGGAGTGCCTTGGGCAACCTGGGAAAGGCAGGTGTTGGGGGTGTTATTAGAGATGAAGATGGAATCATCCTCTCCTATTTGGGTCCAGCGGGGTTCTGATCCATCAATAAGGCCGAACTGGTTGAGGGAGACTCAGCTTGTGTCATTCAGTGGGCTCTTAACCCTTCTACTGCTCCTTGGTACCTGGCAGATTTAAGTGAAGAGATGGCTCAGATGTCTAGGGAGTTGAACATTTCCTTTTCCCGTAGTAGATGTTCGGAAAATGCAGAAGCAGACAAATTGGCTAAAGAAGGAGTCAATAAGCCTTCTTTGATCGTTTCTACTTGTTAATCTTCTGTTCCGTCCTTTTTTGGGGCTGCTGCCCGCTTTTTTGGGCCTTTGGTCCTGCTCCTTTTGTTGTCCCCCACCACAAACAACCCACACACAGCCTTTTTTTTTTCAGTATAGTTCTCTTATACTGTAATTATCCCTTTTGTCTTTAATACAGTCAACTTTTTCAAAAATAAAAATAAAAATTCTTTGAACTCTAGATTTGTACCTTTTGTCCGTCTTTCTTCTTTTTGATGAGGATAATTTTGTTCCACACATCACTGACTACCAGCTGCCAAGGCACAAAATCCAAATGTCAGAATTTCCGTCTCGCATAAATTTTGCTAGACATCACTGACTACCAGCTTTCATTTCCATTTTGCTAATGTACTTTTTTTTAAAATTATTCCCATTCATAAAAAAAATAGATAAATTGTTGAAACTCCCCTCATCCTTCAGAATTACTCTGAACTGAAAACACCATAAATGAGCTGTACTAGGTGCTTGTACACTGTTGTGAGAAAGATTTCAAGCCCATTTTAAGAGTGGGCTTAATAAGTTGCGATGAAGGCAGTTGGTGGCAACGTGGTTGTCCCATGAAATATTGTGTTCTGCTGGTTACATAGGCATTAACAGCAGAGATTTTACTACGACCATTTTCAATATATTGCCTGCTAATTTGTATCTGGCCTTTAAAAAGTTTAGATATTTTCATAGTTTTCATGGCATATTGTTGGATTTGTATCATTTGCCCTTGAATTTGTTCTTGTTTTTTCATAGTAGGGAAATGACACTTTAAGATAGCAGAACAATGAGATCTATAAGAAAAGATATGACCTGCAATATATGTACAGTTTGGGCTGCCATGTGAAAGAAAAACAGCTTGCATGTCCTGGTGGTCCTTAGTTGCCAATCATAGGACATCTTTAATGGACCTCATTGAACCTGTTTAAATCATCATATGATCTTCAGCCCCACGGTGAACTTTTCCCATCTGATTTCTTACCAATTTATCCATTTGTTTTGGAGGTGATCTTTTGGGAAGATTTTTCATCTCGCTATGGTATGAAGTCCTTTGTACTGAACAGTGACTAAGTGAGCCCTGTCTTATAAAGTTATATGATCTGTGGGCCTTAAGAGGTTTCAATCATGGACTGCAAAATCCCCCACCTATTACGCTTGTCTGGTGGGCTTAATGGTTGGTCAGTGTTTGAAGGTTAATTGTACTTTCTTTCCTCACTTGATCAATCGCCGGGTAATGTGATGATGACGATAGGTGTGATATTATGCCATCAATCCTTGGCTCCTCTCTCCCCACAGTTCATTTGCTTGAAGCATAGGGCCCCGTCCAGTGTAAAGGACTTTGTACCCCTATTTTTGCTATTTTATTCTATTTTTTCTGATTAGTTCTGAGGCAAACTAAAATTATCTTTAAACAGGAGCATGGTGGCAACCAAAGAAATACTTCTTGTGTAAATGGTCCTCCATCTGAACCAGCTATCTCGGAAGATCATACTTCATCTCCTTCCACAACCCCAGACAATTCGTCTCCTTCTGGTGGGCTTGCATGTGCTATCGCTGCCCTTGCAGAGCATCAGCATATGGATAGACACTCCCTTCCTAATGCTTCAACGAATGTGCCGTTTCATGGCATTGGCATGTCGCAGCAATCTGGTGTGCTGCCTCCTGATGAAAGGATATCAGAAAACCATCCTCATGAGTGCTTGATTGATGTCTCACCAACCAGTGGAAGGGCAGTACCAATGGAGGGAGGCACATGGCCAGTGGATCACAGATCTGACATGGTAGAGACTGGTACTGGCTATGTTAATTTGGATTCCACAGCAGAGGCAGGTGCTGCATTGCCGCTTAATGGCGGTGTTGGGGACCAATTTCAGCCCACCATGGTGAGACCCCTCCTGCCTGAGAGCTTCGAGGAGCAGATGATGCTGGCTATGGCTGTTTCGCTAGCAGAGGCTCGAGTGTGGCCTGGCACACAACCATTGGCTTGGTTTTAGCCTTTGGCATTGGCCATATTTCCAAACATGGTGATTGATAAGCTTGTTTTTCTCTTTTATTTAGTGTTTCGCTTTTGTTGTTTTTGTAGCTTCATTTGCTATTTGTTGCCACTATATGAATGTACAGAAAAGAGCAGGTTTTGCCGACTTGCATATTGAATGACACTTTGGCATAGAGTTTGATAGGTGTTGGTTCCCAATAGCATGGAATTTTCAAAATTTCTTTGAACTTCTCTTGCTATCAGAGACTTGGCTGGTGATGCCTCTCTTTAATTGGAGGGAGGTTTGTTGTATCAAATTAAACCTGAGCAGTTTCTCTACCGATTAGGAAAAGAAGACAAGGTGCATCTTTTGAGACCATTGGAACCAGCCGTTTACATACATTGGATATTTCATTTCAAGGACCTGTTTGACGAAAGCTGTTCACCTTATTCTTGTTTGTTTGGTCATCTTCCATTCCATGATTTTTTATTTTATTTTTTTTGTTTATCTTTGATTTCTATATTCTGGGGAGTTTAACCACCCAAACAAATCAATGTGTAATGCAGATCTCACAAAAGGTGCAATACAGGAACTTGGCTAGAACCTTGGGATCTGCTAAGAGAGATTTGAATTGGAAACTCATGCAAATCAACTTCGTTGCACCTTGCATCAACTGGGGAATTCCATTTCACAAAATCACCCACCGGTGGTAGCTCAGTTGGTGACGCACCTCCCTTCCAAGGAAATAACCAGGATCAATTTGACTGTAGCCACTGATGGTGAGAGTCCTGAGTGAGCGTGTGAGTGGGTGTGGGAGTATTAAAAAAAAAAAAAAAAACATCACCCCAGATAACTGTTTTGATGCAGAAGTCCGTCTAAGTGAAAGAATCCAATTTTATATGGTACATCCCGAATCCTGATGCTCCATTTTTGTTGGCAAAGGAGGCTCACTTATGATCCCTCCACACACAAGTGGGCAGTGGGTTTTGCCGTTTTGGCACCAATCTGTTGAATTTGATCACAATAAATTTTCACTTTATATACCATTAAATTTTGAGGACCCAAAACTAAATAGTAAGAGCATTTTATATGCATATATTTAGAGTACCCTTAATTCATGTTTAATCCTTTTCAATCCCTCGCTCTTTTGATTATCATCATGAGGTGAGCCCCACTAAGAAGTAAGCATGTTTAAGGGAAAATATCACCTTTCATCATTGCCCTCTCTCTCTCTCTCTCTCTCTCTCTCTCAGATTTGCCAAGTCGACCGTACTCTGTAAGCAAACACCGATTGAAAAACCGGTGTGGTCCACAAACAACCAATACAAGCAATTGGTCAAATCATCCAATTCATTTGGCACATTATGAGACCCACCTGACAGGACCCACCCTCAATTCGGTTGACTAGACCGTCTCAGTTTCTTCAAACCACTGCTATAAATTTAAAAGGGATTTTTAAAATTCAAATCACTCAAAATTACTGTCGCACTTCTTCCTATCATCGTAAAAGATTTTACTCCAATCCTCATTAGACAAAAAATATAACACGCATGATTAGGCTCTTTATTTTTCTTAATTTAATCATGTGTTTAAATGTGATCAACATGACAGTGAATGTTAGTATTGAGTGGAGTGAATCTTTATTTGACACTATGATTGGAGGCAACTGGATTTCAATGATGGCACCACTGATGGATTATTGCAATTGCTATTAGAGAATCTCTTCGGGCCCCAAAGAAAATTCTGACTTTAAGTTGTGGTGGGCCATTGTACCGTTGGGCGTAGGGTTAAATTCACCAATCTCCAAGGTGAAGGAAGGATCCCAACACGAGACAAGGAGACAAAGTTGGATATTCAAAGCCTTTTAAAATCTGCTTTTTATGTCCTATTGTGCTTTCAAATTTCACTTCCATTCAAAAAAAGACAAGATGGTCAAATGGTTCACCAATTACCACCACTCACAGTGGTACCTGGCTGAGTTTTTTTACCAAGTTTTGCCCAGAGTTCCAGAACTATGCCCTAGAGGTAGCAATTCTGACTTGGCCCACAAACCTGGTTTGATCCCAACTTGGTGATTCTGGGTCAACTCATAGTTCAAAAACTCAGAACTAGACTCAATTTGTCAAGGCCATCAAGCAGAGAATACTCATTTGACTCGTTGAACTCGGTAATTTGGGTGACAACTTCGAGCTTGAGCCCATGCACCTTGCCCTGGGACTTCAACACACCTTTGGAATGCGTTTGTGCAGTGATGGTGCCACAAAAATGGAAAGAAAATGGTGCAGATTTTTTGGTGCCTTCCTCGCTCATGTATTTGATGAAAAGTGTCTTTTCTTTACTTGTGGGGATCCAGAATATCTTCTCTAGGGAGATCAGAAACAGAAGCTAGAAACACTTCTTTTTCTTCCGCAGCTAGTGCACAAACTCATCCTTACTCCCAGCCCCGTGACATCTTTCTGAGCATACCCTGCAAAAATAAAAAAAGAATTGGGCCACCACTTGCTACTGGGCATGTGGGCCACATAATTCAAGGCCATTGGGGTCTGACCCAACCTGATTTCTACATCTTGCTCAGGACAAGAAATCATCCACAAAGACCAGCTTTTTCTTCCTTCATGATTGAATACAAGAATATAACTGTAGCATATGGGGCTAGAGAGAAATAGACAAGGATTCAACCCAATGCACCAGGGCCTGTGGCTGTGGCTCCATCTGAGTCCAGTTATAGCCCCAAGCCCAATGCTCCTGCAGCCGAGCTGCACGTGATATTCGCTTTTCGAAAAAAAAAATCCAAGCTTTATACCGCCTTTTCATTTGAAATCCACTGTGAGTATAAAAAAAAACTCAGCTCTCTACTCTGCTGAGTTTCTTTGATCTTGTGAGTTGAAAAAAAATCCAGACACATGCTTTTGAGCTTCCTCTCTCTCTGATATTGTGAGTTGATCTTTCCCGTCCTTCATTTGCTGTGGAAATCTTCCTAAAATCTTGAGTTGTTTGTGCTTTTGGACTTCTATTTTTTTTTCTCTCTCCATATTTTTGTTTTATTAGCTGATCTGATGTTTCTGAACTTCTAATGTAAAGATTTGATTTTTTTTTTTTTTTTCTGATGGGACTTTGTTTGTGTGATCTTTGAGAGTTTCATTTGCTTTGTTTGGCTATTTGAAATGGTATTTTAGCCCCCTTTTGATTAAAATATTTGCTGAAGCATCTGTACTATGTATATGTTCTTTTGGGTTTACATTTCTGATATGCATGTTTTTTATTGCTGGAAGTTGGGGAATTCATGTTGGGAGAGCTCCAAGTAGGGTTTTTAGATTAGGGGTTTGAGGAAAGGGGTTTGCTGGTATTTGGGATTTTTCCCCATCAAATGGATTGAGAGAATTTGAGGGGACATGGCACTAAGAGCATTTTTGAAATCTTATAGGGAGGAAATCCTGTTAGAAATGCTTCTAATCAAACAAGAGCTTTGGGAGAAAATTTTCAGTCATCCAACTTCAATAGGTAGGATCATTCAGTTTGACTCAGGGTTATGCCCTAAAAATGCATTGAACAACACACTTACCTGTGTTTTTTTTTTTTTTTTAATCTAGTTTGAATTAGTGGTGAAGGCTAAGGATCTAAGCTGTGTAAACTGTGCAAGTTGACTTGTTGCAACTATGTTCCATCTAATAAGGTTACTGATATGGATAACATTGCTTGACCCAGACCCAGCATATTAGGAGAACATCCTTTAGCAGAGGATGATGCTCTGTCATACTCAATCGCATTGAGTTCCATGTGTTGGATTCTCGAGATTGGAATGTGTAGGTGCTATGTGGAATGATAGATTAAGTTCCACAGCTCAGAAAACGTTTTTTCAAGAACTAACACCATTGTTTAGAACCTGAACTAATTCAAAATGACCATGATTTCTCTTTCAACGAGTTCTCAACATTTCAAAAATAAAAAAATAAAAATGTCACTGCAGAATAATACACGGTGGATTGTTGGATAGGGATGAATTGTTATACTAAATCATTCTAAACTGAAAATAACTGAGAAAGCCACCCCCATTTATTTGAATGGAAGAGAATCCTTAGCTTGAGCAGCATTCAGTTGCAATTAGTTCCAAGATATTTCATTGTCTAAAGAATCTTTCAAATGATAGAACAGCCTTTACCAGAATTGAGGTCTTTCTGAATGACAAAAGCTGCAAATTGATGTCCAGTTTGGTAGACAGTTTGATGATATAGGAGGGATGTTCTGTAACAGCAATATAAGAACTTCTCAGACACCCATTAGTGAAGTCCAGTTTTTTAAATTAGTGTTAAATCATTTCAGGCTTGTTCTTGTATCTTCCTTTCACAGATAGCAGCCTGGAATCAACTGATTTGATGGTCAATTGATTACTATGTTTTTCATTACTTCAATTTGATATTCAAATAAATGGTACTAGTTACAGCTTCACAACTGGCTACTGATTTCAGTTATTGTTATAGCTTTTACTCGCAGCAATTTTCTTTTCTTTTCTTTTTCATGCTCTCTCTCTCTCTCTCTCTCTCTCTCTCTCTCTCTCTCTCTCTCTCTCTCTCTCTCTCTCTCTCTCTCTCTCTCTCTCTCTCTCTCTCTCTCTCTCTCTCATATTAACCGTTAAAGCAGTTTTGTGCAGGAAGAGGTTGAAAGTTCTTTGAACATTCATTCCAAAGGAAGGAAATGATGCGGAGATCAAGGTAACACAGAAGCAGCTCAATTTAACTGTTCAGTTAGCTGATACGGCATGTTTGTCTACATCATATTGAATTTTTAGGAGTTCATAGTAGGTATTTTTCAAAGGAGTATTAAGGAGGTGAGAAGTGAAATTTAATGTGGATATTTTAGGTGAGACCAATCACTCTTGTTGGATCCCACCATTTCTATTAACCCCTTTAATGCAAATCATTGCTTAGAAATCCAAGGAATTCAAATATCAATTAGACAAACAGGTCCTTAGTTTTAATTTTTATTGCAATTTGAATTTCGATGAAGGTATTGCTTTCTTTGTTTCTTGGCCACAGAGCCGTATTAAATTTGAGTGGATAAGATCAGGTAAATCAAGATTTGGTAAATTCTTTGTCGGGCTAATCTTCTTCCTTGTGCCTATATGAGGATGTATTCTGCCCATGGTAATATAGGTTCAATATCACATTCACTTCATTAATTTACAATTTGAAATGACTGATCAAAGGAATATTTTTTAGAAACTGATAATAAAAAAAAAAAAAAGCTACAATTTGAAATTATGAAACAGCTCTTCATCTTTTTGCCATATAAAGTAGGTTTGGATGCAACCTAATTCTTCTTGTTGGGGGAAATTAGCTGGCTTCAAGCCTCCAGCCTTCATACGGTTAAAATTGCATTCCTCATCATGGGAAGTAATAGGAAGTGTGAAGTATATTAGCTGGCTTCAATCCTCCAGCCTTCATATGGTTAAAACTGCATTCCTCATCATGAGAAATAATAGGAAGTGTGAAGTCATTGGTAGTTTAAGACCTGAAAGCAAAACTTATGTAAAAGGAGTGATAGAAAGTGCAAAATCATTGTTAGTCTCTTCTTAGTTAGAAAAGGCCATATTTTTCTAACATTTTGGAATTTGGTACCATAATCATCAGGGTGTCTGAAATGCCTCAAAGGCAATCTCTTCGGGCCCCTCTTCAGCGGAGGACTTCAAGCTCAGAATCTGTTGGGTCACATCCCACCATGACTAAACGTCCCACCACTGATAGGAATTCAAAGCTTGGTGATCGGTGTTCTCCGCGAAATCCACTAGTTGAGGTATTGTACAAACTCTCCCAAGTCATAATCTAGTATGCAAGACCACCAGGCCTCATGATACACAATAATGACAAGCAATATTTTAAGCATCGTTTTAAATTATTGTATTTTCAATTAATGTATTTACTTATCATTTTATACTTGATATACTTGATAAAATGGTAATTTATATTTCATGAATAAATTCGTTATGCAAATTCTCTCAGCAGGACGTTATTTTTATTTGAAGACACTGTGATGATACCAAGCAATTGAATTCTTTACATAAACTGATAAATTGATTGAATTCTGGGTTCAGTGTTTATTTCTATATAAAAAACAAACATTTGTTTTGCAGTTTCCATCAAATGTCCCATGGCATTCTGTAACTAGTATGTTTCATTTGAATTTTACATTGAGACCTCCCCACTCAGTCCCCATGTTCATAGTGGATATTAGTTTATTCTGACCATTCACTGTAAACTTGAGTGTATGCACTATCTTTCTCTGTTTCTTTGTTATTTGGTAAAATTTTGTTAATTATTTTTACTGCTAAAATTTTCTTCCTTAAATGTTTATTTTTATTATACATCAGAAGAAACTTAGGACCCGCATCTCTGACTTGGAGTCGCAATTGGGTCAAGTGCAAGAAGAACTAAAAAATTTCAAGGAGCAGCTAGCTTTCGCCGAAGTCGACAAGAACAGAGAAGCTCAGGAGGTGGTCGAAAAAGTTGATGCACGAATTCCAGCCCAAGATCATCCATCGCATACCCAAGACGAAAATTTTTCCCTCAGAAAATTACCCGAAGAAAATGCAATCAGCATGGGCAATTTAGAAACTGAAGTCTTTGAAGTTCCATTGGTTGTAGTTAGATCCGAGTCCGGTATTGATCTGACTCATTTACCCAATCAAAAAGACGATGAGACCAAGCCTATTGCAGCATGCTCAGAGCTGGTGGCTGAGCCTTATAACCCAGTGGGGCGATCAAATATTCCTGAAAAGATGGGGATGTCTGAGCTAAAAGTCATTCTGGCAAAGAAGAAGAAGGAAATTGACAGCATTAGTGCTGAGAATGACAAACTTAAACAGCAGATATCAGAGGCAGCAGCCAAAGTGTCTGTGGTTAAAGCTAAAGAAGAGGAAACAGCTTTGAAGCTAAGTCATATTGGAGTTGAATTGGAAGAGACCAAAGCTGAGGCAGCACGTAACGCAGAGGAGCTGAAAGCTGCAGTGGAAGCAAAGATCACATTGGAGACAGAGATGAAGAAGCTGAGAGTACAGACTGAGCAGTGGCAGAAGGCAGCGAGCGAGGCAGCGTCGGTGCTAGCAGGCGAAGTTGAAGTGGGTGGGCAGAAGGTGGCAGCACAGAGCAGCTCATTGGGCAAACATGTGGGGTTTGAGCTGGTTGGCTATGGAGGTTTTGATTCATTAGAGGATTTTGATGAAGGATTGGAGAGTGGGAAGAGAAAGGGGTCAGGAAGTCGAATGTTTGGAGATTTGTGGAAAAAGAAAGGACAGAAATAGGAATTTCAAATTCCTCTGTTTTTTTTTTCCTTCTGATGTTTTTGTCACTTATGTTATTGCAAACACCACCCCAAATTGATGGACAAGGTTATGATGAAGATGATGACTTCTTACATATTGGGTTTGAGACATGACTATGCATGTTGCCACATCTAGTAGTAACAGAAGATTACAAGTAACAAAATAACTTGTGAAATTCTCCTTTATAGGAGTCCCATTGATATGAAGAATTTGGTGTTTTCATGTTAGGAGAAGTTGGAATTATAATCTACCTCTTGTCACATTTTCAATTTCAGAATATTTCTAAATTCTGTTTTGTGCAATTATTGAACTTATGCATCCAAAAATGATGCAAGAAACGATGCCTACCGGGCTCTGAAAATGAGCGTGGAGGTAAATTTTAGCACAGCAATTCATACAGAGCCTTGAATATATGAGTGGGGTTCAATGGCCCAACAACAAATCTGCTCTTAAAATTCATCAATTTGTTTTGGACAAGTTTGTTTGTCACACTAGCAAAGCTTAACTAATTTTTTCCAATCTTAGTAAGAATATAAACAAGTCAAGTTTCACAAATCAAAATGGTCCACACTAACTTTTCTGGTTGGTTAAACAGTTTCCATTGCAATAGGAGTCGATTTCATTTGTTTTGGTCAGATCCTCCATATAATTAGCTAGATTGGTTTCATTGCCTAATCAGCCAGCACTAAAAATGTTCAACCCAAATTTGGACCCAAGTTAAACCAACTTAACTTTTTTCACAATTTTTTAATCGAACCATTATCTTTAAAACTTCTTTACTTTTTTGGTAGAACTCTTTTTTATTTAACATTATAAATTATCAAGCCAGGGTTAATCATAGGTTGCACCCAAGTTTGATCAAACCCAATGTGCAACTCCCCAACCCCCCTCTCAAAATTTTCTGAAAACTCCCCTAGCATTAGGAAAACTTTATATATTTTTCAAATATGCCCCCTCCAAATTCCAAAAAAAAAAAAAAAAAAAAACCCCAAGTTCTTGAAATTTTCATGCATTTTGTACATATAGCCCCCCAAGGATTGTTTTTTCTTTAACCCCAAGGGGTTGGCCGAGTGTTCAAGACCACAGTTCCCCTCTCTTCTGAAACTAGAAATCCTGATATCGATTTCCGATTTCTCCATCTTAGGAACTGAATGTTGAGTCCACTAACGCTATCACTTATGGCCACAAGGGTTTTATCCGATTTTTCTCTGCCCGAAGGGATTAGTCCGGTCCAATAAAATTAAAAATATGAGTAAAATAAAAATGTTTTTCTTCCACTTTGGCCTCATGGAAGATTTCTTGGTTGCACCCTTTCAAACCCGGTTCAATGCCCCCAAAGCATTACAGGTGTTACTTTCTACAGAAGTAAGGAATTTTTTTTTTTAAAACACCACTTTGCACATCTCGAACATTCCTTCCTGCTTTTCTCTCTTCTCCTTCATCTTTCCAGAACCTTCTGTGAAAGACCCTCCCCTACATATTAGAACATATATGCACTCTTCTGAAATATCACAATCAATCTCTCCATCTTTGCTGGTTTTTTCTTCTGTTGCACTAACATAGAGAGAGAGAGAGAGAGATGGCAGATGAATTGGCTTTGGATTTGGAAGAGCTAAGGAAGCTGCAGAGTATTGTCAAAAGACCCAGAGTTCTCTCTCTCATTTCCTCTGAGATTCACAACTTAGAGAAGGTATCTTTTATTTTTCTGTTTGATCATATTTTAAGCTCTCTCTCTCTCTCTCTCTCTCTCTCTCTCTCTCTCTCTCTCTCTCTCTCTCTCTCCATACACTAGCTTAAGAACTTGAAAATTTGACTAAGAAAATCAACAGAATTGAGAAAATGCTAGTGCTCTTTAAAAATTTTAGACTTTTGAACCATGGGTGTCTTTCTTTTTGTTTTTTACATCCTTGATTGTGAGAGAAGTGAGGAGAGTTCAAAGAGATAAAACTTTTTGAGAACGTAATATACTAGTGAGTGTTGATGGTTTATTGCAGGAAAAAAATTCAAGTGGGGTTCCTTGAAACCTTTTTCAATTGAACTATAGGTGTCCTTTTTGCTTCTCAACTTTAGTGGAACTGCTATGGGTGCTTTGCCCATCATCAATTTTGTTTTGCACCCTGTATCAGTTAGACTCCAGAATGTAATTTAGATAATCCTTCTGTTTTGGCTACATAGAGGGTCTTTAATGAGAACCCCAAAGAAAAAAAGAACTTAAAATTTAGAACAATGAGAACCACTTTTCAGCTAAGATATAGGTTTTCTGCCTGTTCGGCTGAAATTACCGAAATGTGAAGTCCTGCTGAACAGGGCTGGGTTTCATTCGAACTAATGACTTTTTTTTTTCAGTAATTTTCTCTTTATGACAGCTTGTTTGCAGCTAGAGAACTGTGAAGACAACGGTGTTGACTGTGACTGTGAGAACTTGTTTTAACTTATACCTTTGATTATTTGATTTACCTACTGTGATAATCCCTGAAGATATGCTTTGACATGCTCTTGAGTAAAGCTCATACAGTTAGAGATTATCTATTGTAGTTCTAGTTGCTGGCAGTAGCAGTAAGATTTTAATCAAAATCTTGGCCATTATTGTGGAAGTAGAGTTTTTTTTTTTTTTTTTTTTTTTTTTTTTTTTTTTTTTTATGACTTGGGTATCCCTTATTGAGGTATTTTGACCCAATAGGACTAATCTAAAAAGATGTGGGGAGCAAGCCCACACCATTTGGGGTTTTTGTATTTAGATATCAATTTTTTTAACATCACTTAAGCATCATAGGATGGTGGTTAATTTAATTTTGGTGCATTGATTTGTTTATAGTTCATTATTGACTAGACATATGCTATATTCTCTTTTACTTTCCTACTTTTGCAATGTAATCATTTTTGTTGGCAAACAATCTACAGTTGCGAGATGCTGCTGGACCTGCACATGTTCCTCCACCGGTTTCTGTAGTGAATGCACCTGCTACCTCTGCACTGAACTATATTACACTTGGAACATTCAGTTGGGATCAAGACAGTGATAAGATCAAGGTATGTTGATCTAATTTATCAGATTACATTTTTTACACACAGAATCGCCAGACTGAAGTATTCCTACTTATTTATCTATTGTTCCAATCAAATACATCAGAAAAATTAGAAATCAATAAAATCAAAAGGTAAATGTATTGTAGGCTGTTGGGTCACTTTGCTGTTCCAGTGTTCCTATTGTTGTTTCAAGGAGTATCAGAATCTTTGTTGATATACAAAAGGGAAAATAGACAATGATAAAAAAAGATGATAGTCAATGAAAGGCAGAAGAAAGAAACGCAAAGAAATAATTAGGCATTTATAACATTGACTTGCTGTCAGAGGCATAATATATATAGACGCACTAGACATCTAATTGCATGAATCTGTGTATGAGCACCACAATCTAACATTGGTATGAGGTGTTAGATTGAACAAATCTTTAAACATAGGGGTTGTAGAATTATTCTAGTATTTAAACTAATTCATGATTAATATGAAAAATTAACACCAAAACAAACCAATGTGCAAATCTTACTCTAACCAATCACGGTATCTTTTAGATTTCAAGAGAAGAAAAATGTGATAATATTTTCCAAACTACAGACAGTTGTTATGTGTTGATCTGTGATATCGAATCCTGGAGGTGATTCTTGTCTTTTGACGTCCCCTTTTCTCTATCATTATAAAAGGTGTTGATGGGCCATTGGAGTAGTTGGTTCTTGCCTGATGTCCCACAGAGCCTATAGAAGATGAACCCTGATAGTGCTTCAAATATTGATCTTGAAGACTGATGTTTTGAGGGATTCACTTTTGATTTGAGTTTGCGATTTGTAATTCAAGATTCAACCTCCTTCACTGGGTAGGGAATGGTATCTTTTTGTCAATGACCATATGCCTGAGCAACTGAAATGACTGTAAATAGAGGGACATGGTGTGGATTGTTTTGGCGCCTGTGTCATTGCCTTGTCAGTATGGAACCTAGCATTCACTGATCACCAAACCTGTGATTTTATTGGACAACCTCCTGACTATCTGGCTCTGATACCCATATTCTTAAATTCCTCTGGTGCTGGTGTCCAGATAATTTTAAGTGCATATGGGATGGGATATCAAATGTCTCCTACTATATTTTATAAAGAAATACTTTAATCTTATAAATTAGATCCTGTAAGAGTTATCCGAACATAGGAACCTAGTAGAAATATTTGGGTATTAAGTGATAGTTTAGAATTTTGGGGATCATATTTGTCTGGAAAGTCTTATACCTGGTAGGCTGGTTCTGTGCCTCTAGCTTTCTGGAGGTAGTTGGGCCACAAGCATTTTGTGGTAAATGTCTTCGAGGGACCAGCATGATTTTTCTTGAAATTTGAATCCTTCTTAAATAGTAGTTCTTCCTGTGCTTCTTAAGGGGCTTTCTGTTGACATAAATGGCAAATTAATTTTCCTTTGCAGATATATGTGTCTTTGGAGGGTGTGGAGCAAGATAAGATCGAGACAGTTTTCAAGCCGATGTCTGTTGATATAAAGTTTCATGACGTGCAAGGAAAGAATTTCCGATATACAATACCAAAACTTAACAAAGAAATTGTGCCTGAGAAATCTAAGGTGGTTGTTAAGCCCAACAAAGTCGTCATCACATTGTTTAAGGCATCAAAAGGGAACTGGCTTGACTTGCACTTCAAAGAAGATAAGGTAATTAGGAACCTGAGAACTTTCTTTTCATAACTTATTTTGGTCCTAGTTTTATTCTTCTTAGTTGAAACTCAAACTGGTGTTACGACATTCATTTCCTTTGTTTTTTTCTCCTAGCCAAAGATGTGGTGCAGCCCCTGGATAAATGCATATTTATGGACCTCCCTTTGATCCTGTTCACTTCCCTAAGCAGATAATAGAACTGATTTGCCAAACGTTTATTGCTTAGGGGCTGTTTTAATTCATTGAACCGAAGCATGCGTGCCCGAGCACGCTAAACTCCGGAGTTCTTATGGGATCTGGGGCCACGCGGCTTTAAAACGCGCCATGTTGAGTTATCATGGGGTTTGACTTATAAGCACAGGGTCATGACTTGGATATTTCAGATGTGGGACATGCAGAGACCCTCTTGGAAACCCTGTTGGAAGCCCGTAGTTGACACGTTACGCCCTATGAATAAGGGTGCCGCTTGGACCGAGTTCTCACAAGTGCCAACCATGTTGATATTCCATGGTTGTTATTTTGGTTTTATTCTTTTTTAATCATTTGGATGATATTATTGGTTGATGACTTTGTAGGTGAAACCGAATCTGGATAAAGAGAAGGATCCAATGGCAGGAATAATGGATCTGATGAAGGTCAGTATTTCTTATCCCCAGCCTAAATGGCATTGTCATTATTTTCTACGTGGACTAAGCTTGAGAAAAATGGTGGTATGTGCAGAACATGTATGAAGAAGGAGATGATGACATGAAGCGGACGATTGCAAAAGCATGGTCTGATGCGAGATCAGGGAAAACTGCAGACCCATTGCAGGGCCATCGATGAAGTCGCATTGTGACCGAACAAGAGGACAGTAATGCATGGGAGATGTGGACTCATCTTGTTTCATTTTGGGCTTAATTTTTGTTTTTTGAGTCTGCCTTTTTATATGGTCCTTGGCTATTTTGTTTATTCAGTAAATCATCTACACTTGTGTTTGGTGCAGTCCCACAGACCTTTGGTCTAACAGTAGCAAATATATGTTTGGTTTTAAAACAAAGTGGCATTTCCTCTGTGTGTGTGCGCATTTTCCATGGAATCCTCTTGAGTGCACAAACTAGTACTCTTTGCTTTTGTTTGTTTCCACCCAACAGAAGAATATTTCTCCCGGAAATAAAAATGTTCATTTCCTTGATTAGCGTTCACATTGACCAGCCCTGACCTTGAAGAGATGCTGAAGGAGAGGACCAATTGCATGGAAGTTTTATTTCCCGATGGGAGGCTTTTTAGAGCCTTGCAACCTGCAAGGGTCGATGGAGAGCATGAAGAACTATTGCAAATAAAATTCTCTTATGTCTCTATTTGTGCAAACCTTTGATCAGTGCACCTCCTTCACACTCAAAAATGCGTGCAGTTTCATTTGACCACAACTGTTAAAAGTCTAATAAAATTCCTAAACCCATGGGGGCAGTCACTCCAATCGCTTTCAAAATCTATATGAAAATTTTGGGTGAGGTAGCTTTGCTTGAGTTCAGACAGGGAGCATGTGTATTAGGAGAGACCAAAATACTAGCTAGACACGAGCACGCCTTAATCTCTGAAGATCCGGTTTGTGCTGCACTAACTGGATTTTGACATTACGATTGTAGACAAACTATCTCTAGTGGGTGTTTGGAAGTTTTTCTTTCAATCATAGCACTCCCAAGCGTCATTAAAATTGGTGAGAAGCGACATCCCTTCCGGGTCATTAGGTGGAAAAATGTAGGAAAGGTGTTCCCAAAGAAAATGCTGCTTTTGATTGGATCCTTCAGGGCCCATTTGGTAATTTCACATGTAAAAAAAAGTAAAGTCTAGTAAGAGAATAAAATATAATGAAATTATGCTGGTATTTTATTTTTAGTTATTTGATATGAAATTTTTCTAACTTTCCATATAGAAAAGTAGAGTTTTTTTTTTTTTTTTTCTTGAGGTGGTTTTTTTACTTTTTTTTAAATAAATAGAGAAAATATTGAATTAAAGTGCTATTGATGTGACTCCTTATCTAAAAAATAGAGGCTTTACTTGACTTTTACTAATCTAGTAAAGTGCCAAAAGTTCCTCAAAAGCACATATTTTTTCTAATGTTTCAATTTCTTGTCCAGCTTTCCTCCAATTTAAAAGTGCTTATACACCAACCACTTGACTCATTCACAACTGCAGCAATAAATGCAACTTCTGTTTAGCCCTTCATAGATATGAAGGTAAACTTCTCGGTGATCCATGCAAAGAGTGAGGCCCACTTGAAAGTGATAGATGAATATGCAATGGCCTCCTGCTTTTGTGGTCAATGGTCATTTCCTTGTGGAATGTGGAATATGGGCTCCAAGCCCCATCAGGTGGACTCCGCAAAGAGGTATGGCCATCAGTTACAGGGCCCCTATAGTACTTTTGACCGCTCATCCTTTTCTAGCAACAGGCTATAAGGATTCCCAACAAACATATCAAAATTCAGTGTGAAACAACTCCATAACCAAGGTGGACCCTCAAAAGAGGCTGAAACAGTTTCAAATCTGTCCCACTAAGCAGCATCACATACAGCTGCTCATCATACTGCAATGAAATATTCTTACAAGTGAGGGTAAAAGACTTTAGTACATGTTATATAACATAAATGCCTACACATGAAAGTAATGATCGATATCCCAAAAATATTAAATCAAAATTGCAAACTACTCAAAACCATTAATGACACTATGTGCTTGAAACTTTCTTTCATGGATTATCAAATGTGACTGCTATAACTACTAGAGCTCTTATCATAAAAGAATCAAGAGTTATTTCTTTTCTTCTTCTTTTTTACAAAAAGAAAGAAAGAGGCTACTGCATAGGGAATTCATGGACTGATCTTTACCGAACAATCTGGCTGCCATAATCGGAGTTAAACTTATCATAACGGTGTGCATGAAGGTGTGCCGATGGTCTTGTGTTCCTCAAAGCTGTTTCAATGTCTTCTTGTGTGACTGGACCAACTCCTGGCAACTCTGCAATTGACAAATCGACTAGCTTGTTTAGGCTTTTGAATAACTTGGCCAGTAATATATTGAAGTCAAAGATGCCAAAAAAAAAAACTACAAAATGATGAAGTCATGATGTCCTGACCCCCTGTGCGAGTTGTGACAGATGTGGGGCCCACTGGAACAACTTTCAAAAAGAATGGAGTCAACATAAAACAGATAATGTTTTAAAACATAGCGCTACGTGTCAAATGCATGATCAATTTGACCTTAAATCACTCCCTGTGGACTCAATTTAAGGCCAATGCTATACAAGGTGGGTACTGTCAGAAATAGGTTGAACAAGCAAAGGTCGCCCCAAACCCGTCAACAGGTGGACTGTGGTCATCAGGATGGTCCTGACATCAGGACCTGATAATTTCCCTATTGCTTTGCACAATGAAGACAATGTGTGCTCACTTGGTACATACTGGAGCAAAACCCTCCTGCAAAGTTTCATACGGAGCACATGAAATCCTGGATTTCTACATGGTGAAACATAGTGCATGCCCTGAGAACATTTATGCATCAGGGTTTTCAGTTTGAACACAGTGGCCCACAATGCAGTTAATCCAAACAATTGATATTTGACAGGCCACACCATGATTGTTGAACAAAGTGGTATAGAAAAGCAATGTGCATGGGTGTTGGAGCAATGCTACAGCCTACAAGTGCAAGTCATTACTGCTTGCGAAAACTTGTATAGGGTGTCGATAGTCAGGAATGGGTCCGGCTGGCCCCTGCCATTTGCTAGACAGTGAACTCTGCCCCAGCTCTCCTGACCCACAAACCCAAAACAAAATTGCTAGAACTACCTTTTATAGACTTCAGGACAAAGCATCACTTGACCTAGCCCTCAACATATTATCTTTTGTTTTCTTTTCCTCTGTTTAATATCAAAAGCCAGAAAGAATAGAAAGGGGGGCGGGCTTACTTTCCAATCCAGCCCAGTGAGTGCAGATAAACTGCAGCAAGAACCTACCTCAGAAGTGGGTCTGTCCAAATGATCAATTCACACGGTGGCCCAACCCACTGCCACCTTTGATTAAAAACCACAAAGCTTTTGCAATGTCAGGGTACCATGACAATTTACAAGGAAGAAAAACAATGGTGGCTGAGAGCTAAATTATCGTATTTTTTTAACTTATAAACTAGTTTTAGATAAAACCCAAAATCAGGAAGTCCTTTGGTTTCTGAACAATCCCCAAGTTCCGGTTAGAATAAAGACATTTTGAAGAAACTCGAACGTTGGCAGAAGACCCACTTCTGAGGTAGAAACTAGCATGATTAATGATTATTTGCATCCAAAACATTTTGAAGTTCGACACTGAATTGACAATTGTAGAAGAGCTTAACAGGTCTGGCATAAGATGGATAGCCATTTCTTAAATTGGTGATTGCAACATTTTTGTTCCTTGATGAAAGAATCATTGATCACTTCATTTCAAACGAAAAACCAAAACTTCAGATATGCATTCAACAAAAGCCACGCAATTGTGTGGGATCTCTACAGATATACATTCTGGCTTCTTGTGCTTCTTCAAACCTTCAATGAATTCAGCAGTATTTAAGCTTGGTTCATTTCTTATTTCCTGACATTAGTGGCACTTAGTAGCTGGCATTTTTCTCAATCTATCTTTCTAGCTTTTCTTAAATTGTAAAAAACAAAAAAGCAAGAAAAGAAGATACATACCTTCCTCAGGCACCACTTCATCTCTGTCTTCCAAAAGTGACATCAACCGTCTTAGCGGCTGCATGGCTGCCTCTTTGCAGACCAAGCGGATATCTGAACCCGAGTAACCTTCTGTCTTCTCTACCAGCAAGTCATGGGGAAGCTCATCTTCACCAGGAACTGATGGCAAGAGTTCCTTAAACATGGCTCTTCTTGCCTCTGGTTCCGGTAGAGGTACAAGTATCTAATTGTGCAGTTAATGGAGAAAGAATGAAATTTTCTTTTATATTGACGTCGATGGAAAATCTGTTGGAAAATTTAATTCATAACCATTTACCAGCAAGCTTCGCCATTCATTTCCTGAACGACTGCAATTTCATCAGTCAATCTTTCAGGCATGGCAACTAAAGCATGATGTACTTTCCCAACAAAGTTTGATAAAACTTAAAGTCACCGGCACCTGGAATCCAAACCAGGGCTATTATGTGGCAGCCTTGCGACCATAGCTCGGTGAATTTACTAAACCAGGTGTTTTTTTTTCGGGCCGATCGACAATTAACTGGTAATGGCTCAATTCTTTAATGAATCAAACTGTTAAATAAAAAAAAAATTCTGAACTTTCAGCATAAATTTCTCACTAGAATACCTCCTTTGAAGATGTTTCCATATGCTTTGGTAGTAATATCAATTTATAAATCAAGAGTGACAATTAGATTCTTCTATAATTTAGCCCGAAGGAGGAAATAATTCCATACACTACAAGAAACAACAAATTGATGAAGCTTCCTTGAATTTAGGGGTTCTCAAGTTCCAATTTGGTAGAAATTTGAATGAGGTGCACAAAATTCAGCAACTGGCAATTTACATTTGTTAAACTCTACAACCTTTGTCAGATCATTGAAGCAAGAATATGCAGTTTGTTGATGTTACAAATATATATATATATATATGCAGTTTGTTTATAGTTCTCTAAATTATAATGCATAATTGAAATTTTACTCTTCCAGAAATTGTTGCCAGGAGAATTTCTAAGTGAGGTTATTTCCCAAGAACTTAGAAATAGCCCCTGCATCCTGTCAAAAATATCTATGCATTTACCAATAAAAAAGGATACCCGCTTCTCGAGACGCCGGAGCATAGCTGCATCCAGTTCCCAGGGAAGATTTGTTGCCGCCAAAACAAATACAAGATCATCTGTCCGTGTCAAACCATCCATCTGCAATCTAATCCAACTGATCAATTTACAAAATAAAAGGCGGCATCTACGAAAAGAACAACGTTTCCAAAATGCTGGGCTGGGACTAGTCCAATAGAAATGGTTATTGGGATCCGAATTGAAAAATAAAATTGAGATTTTATAGAAATGCTAGCCAATATATCTTGTCAATAGAACTTTCAAATGGAAAGAAAACCAGATGCATGAATACAATAATATTATTCATGATGCTTTGTAACATACCAACAATGGTTTTTAATCTTATTTTTTTATATTATATTTTGTCCATCTAGAGTCATTGATTAGTGAACAAGAAGTTAAGAGGATAGTGGTTGTGCTGTAAGTGTTTCCAGATCACCATGTATAGTCGCTGGCATGTTTAACAAGACTAAAGATATTTTAGCCCAATCTGGAAATTCAATATCAGAGGTTGACAAGGAAATCAATGAGGTAGTTGGATCCTGGTTGACTTGTTATCCAAAAATTTACACATAAGGTTTGAAAACATTTTCTTTTTCCAAATTATTTTGGTTTTCGGAACCTTCGAAATGCATTCGTTTGTTTCTTTTAAGTAGTTACCGGTATAAAGACCTGACAAATAAAATGAACTGCTTCATGTAACTTATGAAACTTTTTGAAGGATGAAAGACATGGTTGTATTGGGTGTAATTAGCAGGTCACCCCGCAATGAACTGCTTCATTTAACTTTGCATTGCAGACAAATACTTCAAGAAAGTCCTATCCCTCATATAGGTTTCTGTTTTTTTTTTTTTTTTTTTTTTAATTGGAATTTTCCCATAGCACTCACTCCGGTAATCAACTTTCAACCTCAGTTCATATATCAAACTTCTTACACAGAATGCTACACAAGAAGCAATGAGGCGGCCCTCTCGAGAAGTTTTCTGGTTTCCCTTTTGTTTTTCTTTTCTTTCTTTTTTCCTTTAAAATAGATTATCTATTATCCTAAAAAGCTTTCGAAACTATTTCTCATGTGACATTGATGTAAAGACATCCTAACAAAAACTAAGCACACTTTAAAAAATCAATAATTTACCTGTATTAGTAGCTCTGTCTTCAACCGCCGGCTTGCTTCATGCTCACTACGCGCTTCACCACGTTGACTAATTATTGAATCAATCTCGTCAAGAAATATGGTTGATGGTGCATGATGCCTAGCAAGCTCAAACAATACTTTTACTAACTTCTCTGAATCACCTGTAGTTTTACAAAGTATAAGGAAACAATGCTCAAAATACTCTTTGGGAAAGTTTATACATGTCTAATTCAATCAGCTTTAAGACCTTTTGCCTCTTTTCAAACAATGACAAAAATGTAACTTTTTAAAGAGACATGAATGTCCATAGCAATCAGACAACAAGTACTAGGTGAAGAAGGTAACTTTTTCAAAGTGACAAAAAGGTATTTGGTTTTTTTTCTTTTTCTTTTTGGTTTACAAGTTTTCCCATAAGCTTCTACCATATGACAGGTTTGCTAGTACTACTTTTACTACAAGACAACTTGGGAGTATCAGTTAACACCAGTGACACCAGGCCCACCAGGCCCATTAAGTGTAACAAACCAACCCACCACGTGGGATAAGTTAGGATAAATTCAAATCACTGTAAATCAATTAACAGTTTTACTTTCCATAACAGATAGATTGTATTAGCTTTGAACTACCTTGATTAATGCTAAATGAGATTATAAAAAGGAGGAAGGATCGTCCATTGAAGGGATCCAAGTATTCCACAAATATCAGTGTCTCTCCATCATCGTGACATGGTATCAAAGCTTCAAATGGTTCCTGTGTGTATGTGAGCACTAAATCTCACTCATAGCTTGATCAATACAGATCCAGATCTATATTCCTGGAGTTCTTTTTGTCATCAGCAAGGCACGACCTTCAGATCAGCCCAGTTACAACGGTGGCCCACCTGCGATGATCAAGACATCACCAACAATCGTACTAGTGTTGGTCGACTATTAAATTCTGATGATTTAATAGGAATTCTGATGATTTTCTAGGAATTCTGATGATTTTTCCATATTTTTTTTGCAGCCTCGAGGTAGGTTTCCGAACACTTTCGTGAATCTCCAGTTTATTGCACTAGTTTTCATCTTCACCATCCGACTTCTTGGTTTCTCATCCAATCTGGGTGAGACTTGGTTCATTGGAAGCAAAAAACTTTCTTCTTCCATCTAGGAGAATCTGATTGCTCCACTGATCATTCTGTGGGTCCCTCAATCAGATCCAGAGAAGGAAAACAAGGTCGCCGGGCTACATCTGACGTTAGGATCATCACTGGCCCACCTTTGATCATCAAATCTCTTTCATATTTTGGTTCCTCATGGTCGATTACTATTTACAAGAATTATAGCAGTTTTTCCAGATTTTTTTGTGCACTCCACATCTGCTCTCTAGCTATTTTTGCAAGATGACACATTCTTGGCACAGGTTCAATCAACACCGTCCAATTTCCTGGATATAAGTTGGATAATCTTGGAGTTACTTGATTACATATAGTATCTGGGATTCATCTCTGATCAGGGATCAGATCGTCAAGTGGAACCCACAACAGGTGTCGACAGTCTGAAACTTATGCCCAAATAATGACTTGACTTCTGGGGTCAGTGGATCCACAATACATTCTGAATCTTAGACACTATAAAACAGCAAAAGGAATGTGGGACTATCTAAAACAGGTTTATTAGCAGGATAACTCCGCCCGACGGTTTCGTTTGGAACATGAGCTTTCTCAGTTTAATCAAGGGACAATGTCAATTCAAGAATATTACTCATTTTATTCGCTTATGGACGGATTATACGGAGATTATTTACTCCAGTCTCCCTGATGCATCGATTGCGGTGGTTCAAAGCATTCCTTCCACTAGTCAACGTGATCAATTCTTGATGAAACTTAGATCGGAATTTGAACAAGTACGTTCAAATCCATTGATTTTTGCTTAGGAGAGCTCCTCCGTGAGGAACGTCTTACAACCCAGGCTGCTCTTCAACAAGCAATTTCTACCAGTCCAATAGCTACTGCCTATCTTGCATGCCCCAACCAGCAAAACAGAGATAACAGAGATATGAGCAAAGTGCAGTGTTATTGTTGTCAGAAGTATGGACATGTTGCCACTCAATGCAATAAAAAATACTGCTCTTACAGCAAACGCAAGGGCCACATTTTTCCTGAATGTCGGCGCCGTGCTCAGACTTCATCTCAGAAGGCCAATATGGCAACCCTGGATGCGTCTTCTTCTGCCTTGAGTCCTGCTACCAAGACAATGATGCCTACTCCGCCTGCTTCTTCATCCTCTCTTACCCCCAAAATGATTCAACAGATGATCGTAAATGCCTTTTCTGCTCTTGGCTTCTCAGGTAAACCCAAAAATTCGAACTCTACCTGGTATATGGATTAGGGGGCTTCTAATCATATGACCCACTCTTCTGATAATTTATCTCAATTAAAGGCATATGATTGAAATCTCCGAATCAATACAGCAAATGGTGGCAGTATACCCATTACTGCCATCGGTGAGATCTCACATCCCTTACCTTTGAGTCATGTCTTTCTTTCTCCTCAGTTATCTACAAATTTATTATCTATTGGACAACTCGTTGATAACCATTGTTCCGTCTCTTTTTCGCGTTCTGGTTATGTGATATAGGATCAAGCATCGGGGGAGGTGATAGCGAAGGGACCTAAGTGTGGCCGTCTTTTTCCGCTACAACTTTCTACACAAGATAGGAATTTTGTTGCCTCTACTTTGTTTTCTGCTTCTAGTTCAAATAAGAGCCAATTATGGCACAATAGATTAGGCCATCCTCATTCTCGTACTTTGTTGTCTTTTTTTCAATCTGGTTTGCTTCATGATAATAAAACTTCTCTTAAAGATGTTTCTTTTGATTGTTCTAGTTGTAAAATGAGCAAGAGTAAGACTCTTCCTTTTCCCATCAGTACCTCATTATCATTGAAATGCTTTAATCTTGTTCATAGTGATGTATGGGGTATAGCACTTGTCATATCCCATTCTCATTTTAAATTTTGTTACATTTATGGATGATTATAATCGCTTTACATGGATTTATTTCTTACATTCAAAATCCGAGGGGTTTGTTACATTCAAAATTCTTAGCTTATGTGGAAAATCACTTCTCCACATCCATTAAAACACTTCGCACAGATTCTGGTAGTGAATATGTTTCTAATGAGTTTCAGAATTTTTTGCAAAACAAAGGGATCACTTCCCAAAAATCATGTCCTTATATACCACAACAAAATGGTGTGTCTGAGAGGAAAAACAGACACATTTTGGACATTGTTAGGTCACTTCTCTTAGAATCATCCTTTCCACCAAAATTTTGGCCCAAAGCTCTGTCCACAGTAGTTCATGCTATAAATAGACTACCATCCCCTCGTATAGAGAATGAAACACCTTATTTTCGTCTATTTCATAAGCATCCTACTTATGATCATCTCCATACTTTTAGGTGTGTATGTTTTGTTCTTCTTCCCCCAATTGAACGAACAAACTACCTGATCGGTCCTCTAAGTGCGCTTTTCTAGGCTATGCGACCGACCAAAAAGGATTTTTCTGTTATGATCCTAAGGTAAAACGTATCAGGACCTTTCGTAATGTGGTGTTTTTTGAAAATCAGTATTTTTTCCAACATCATTTAGATCATGATAAACCTACTGTGCTTTCGCTTGTTCCTGATTTTTGTGATAATCATGTTCCTTCTACGGAATCTATCAAGCCTTTACTTGTGTATGAAAAGTGTCGGCGGGAAAATACGATTGCACCTGAGCTTCCTGATAGCTTCCTCGGCACTTGACCTAGCTCCTGCTTCAGACATCCCCCAGTCAGTTCCTCTTCGTCGATCATCTAGGATTTCCCGCCCCCCTTTTCGGTTTGGTTTTACCCATACATCCTTACTTGCTACCTTGTTTTCTGTTCATATTCCTAATCATTTTTTCCAAGCAGAGCAACATGAGTGTTAGCAGCAGGCCATGCAAGAACAACTTGACGCACTCAAAGTGAATCACACATGAAATGTTGTTCAATGTCCTTCGTCCATCAAACCCATTCGTTGTAAGTGGGTTTACTCTATCAAGCTACATTCTGATGGTACTCTGGCACGTTATAAGGCTCGGTTAGTGGCACTTGGCAACCATCAAGAGTATGGTATTGACTATGATGAGACATTTCCTCCGGCGGCCAAGATGACAACGGTGCGTACTATTCTTGCTATTGCAGCATCACGCTCATGGCCTCTTTATCAGATGGATGTGAAGAATGCCTTCCTCCACGGAGATCTTAAAGAGGAAGTGTACATGCATCTTTCTCAAGGATATGATTCGACTTCTAAAAATGAGGTGGCACGGCTCTGTCGCTTGCTGTATGAACTCAAACAAGCACCCAGAGCTTGGTTTGAGAAATTTCGTTCTACTCTGCTACATCTTGGATTTGCTAAAAATCCCTATGATCCTTCATTGTTCCTGAATAACACTGCTAAAGCTACCACCATACTTCTCGTATATGTGGATGATATCATCACCATAGGCACTCACAGTAAAATGATCCATAGTCTTCAATCCTCACTTCAAGCTGCATTCCATATGGAAGACCTGGGTCCATTCACATAGTTATTGGGTCTTGAGGTACAACAGTCTAGGAATAGCCTATTTTTACATCAACATAAGTATGCTACTGATCTCATTGATCTTGCTAGCCAAAAGGATGCAACACCTGTGGACACTCCATTAGAAGTTAATGTGAAACTCTGGAAAGATGATGGAGACCTCCTCTCCGACCCCACCTCATACAGACGCTTAGTCAGGAGTCTGGTCTACTTGACCATCACTCGGCCCGACATCTCATATGCTGTGAATGTTGGTAGTCAATTCATGTCAGCACCGCGACATCACCATCTGGTTGCTGTCAAAAGGATCATTCGGTAATCGGTACATTCTTGGTTCTCCGACACGAGGCTTGGTTTTTCCAGTTGGCACACCACTTACACTAAATGCTTATTCTGATGCGGATTGGGCCGGATGCCTGGATACTCGCCGATCCACCACAGGCTGGTGTATGTATTTGGGAGAATCGCTCATTTCTTGGAAATGCAAAAAGCAAGAAAGGGTCTCCAGATCTTCCATTGAATCCGAATATCGTGCCATGTCCTCTGCCTGTTCCGAGATCCTTTGGCTTCATGGATTACTTGCAGATCTTGATTTTTCTCAGACCTCAACTACTCCACTTCATGCAGACAATACTAGTTCCATCCATATTACTGAGAATCCAGTCTTCCATGAACGTACGAAACATATTGAGGTGGATTGTCATCTTATTCAAGATGAATATGAACGCAAGGTCATTAGTCTTCCACATGTTTCCAGTGAACTCCAACTTGCGGACATCTTCACCAAAGGACTGCCTAGGCCAGGCCATGAGTTCTTGATTCGCAAATTGCTGCTATTTGACCATCATCAATTTGAGGGGTGGTGTTAACACCAGTGACACCAAGCCCACCAGGCCCATTAAGTGTAACAAACCAACCCACCACATGGGATAAGTTTGGATAAATTCAAATCACTGTAAATCAATTAACAGTTTTACTTTCCATATCAGATAGATTGTATTAGCTTTGAATTGCCTTGATTAAGGCTAAATGAGATTATAAAAAGCAGGAAGGATCGTCCATCGAAGGGATCCAAGTATTCCACAAATATCAGCGTCTCTCCGTCATCGTGACATTATCCACTATCCAGCAACAACATGAGCCAATATCAGGGGAACCAACTACTATATCACTGAATATAACAAACAAGAGGTAAACCAAAGAAAAAATATTAGAGGAACGGCACATACCACGCCATTTGCTGACCACAGATGATGCTGAGATGTTGAAAAAAGTAGTGTTGCACTCAGTAGCAACAGCTTTTGCCAGCATAGTCTACAATATAAAATTGTAAATTAGTTTATATTGAGCATAACGAAAAGATAGCAAGTGTTAGAAAATATGAAAATAATTTGAGGGCATAAAATGGAGCCACATTTAGCATAGGTGATATGTGAGGAAAAAAACAATATATGAAATCAGTGTGGAGGATAACAGAAACAGCAACCTGGAGGCCAATAAATAAGCTTAAATTTTGTGATAAGAAGACATAAAAATCCCATATAATGTAAAGCTACCTAAAGGTGATTTTGAGAGAAAATGATAATATTAAAATTCATTTTGTTTTCTAATGAGAAAAAGGCAATCAACACCCAATGGGATCATCAATGTACATATGGGGCCTTTCAAACACGGAGGACGTGAAAATATTCCTAGTCAACATAAAGTCATTCAAATGCAGTGGACGTATGGTTCCTGGTGCTACCATCTTATTTAAGAGGTCACCATAATAAGTCATTCAAATGCAGTGGACGTACTTCGGCCAGCGGTTAGGAATTGTTGGGAAGGTGGTGGGAATGGGATCCAATACCGCCTTATTTAAGAGGGAATTCATACCTCTTTTTTCTTTGTTTTCATTAAATTTCTCAGTGGGTTTTCATCCATCGTTATACATCAGTACAATGGTTCACATATCAGGTCCAAAAGAACTTTTTAGTAGTAATTTTGGACCATATTTAGGGGTTGCATGGAACGGTTCATTGAACTATTTATTAACAAGTTTATTTCTATTTTATTCTGTTTAGAAGTAACAGGTCCATAATGTTGGAACAATAGAAGCATGTTTAGTGCCTGTTTGTAACATAGAATCCATAGGAATTCACGCCATAAGAGGTTAAAAATGAAGATCAAAGGTGAAGTACAAAAACCGCCATCAAATAATCTCCCTTTTAATGGAAATTGAATCAAGGGAAGATGGAAATCAACACCCAGCCATAACACTAGTAATTCAAATCCTATGAAAGTCAAGGACCCATCTTGATCCTTACCTTATATCCTTCACCCCTCACCCCATACCAGTCACACCTATCCTCTTTAATAATCATTCCGTGGAGCTCATTTGACCTTAATTCCTATATTCAATTTCTATTTTATCTAATGCAAACAAACAGGCCCTTAGAGTTTAAGGACGATATTTAGAGAAAAGGGGACCAATGATGAAAATAGCGGCAGCGGCGGGCCACTACCGCTACGAAGCGGGCGATACGTAGCGTAGCGGGGATACGTAGCAACGTATCGGTGCGATTTAAAAAAATCTCCCAAAAAATCTGAAAAAATTCCAAAAAATCCAAAAAATTATAAAATAAAGGAATATGTGGTTCTTTTGCAAAAGTAAGTAAGAAAATGGGGCGTAGCGGTGCCCTCAATATATGAAGTCTTGTATCGCTGTATAAATAGAAAATAATAGTAATGATTAGTTTTTTCACATGTATTCATGTTTCTTAGTCATACTAACTTAGAAAGTAATGGAAAGCTCATAAAAATATTAAAAAAAAAAAATAGAACATGAAATAAAGGCATAAGACTTAAGAGTTTGGTCATTACTCATTAGTGAACATTGAACAATCAAATATCAATACTTCAGCATTCAAGGTTCAAATTCAATCAAGTGAATGAACTATGAAGTGATTAATACTTCATAATTTGCCACTGCTTTAAAATATATGCTTCATGAAAGGGGTCCGGGGGTATCCCCCGGCGGGGGTCGAGCTGCCCGGTCATTAAGTTCTTCATTCGAAAACGAATTTTTGCCTTTAGAACCTGTATCCCTTCTTAAAAAATTACATTGAATCCTAAGCCTCCTAACGAATCTTAAACCTTAAACCCAAAGAAAATGGAGTTGGGACCACTAGGGGGCAGTCAAAGAAGGTTCGCAGCAGTTAAAATGGAAAAAAGAGAGAAAGAGAGATGAACAAAGTGGGCTAAAAGTTGTCATGGGGGGTTTAGCCATGTATCGGCCGCTATAGGCCGCCACGGGTGCGACAGCTGATATTTCGGACCGCTACGGCTAATATGTACCGTAGCGGCCGATATTTACATCCATGAAGAGGACAGAGTGACCAGGCTCCTATTTTGCAATTAGTAGCCTAGCCAGGGCCCTACCCACCCACTACTCATCTGCAAAGGCCCCATCGCGTGCACATGCACACATGACACACCCACCCCAGACAGATCACTTGTAGAAAAGAAGCTTACAGTGACTAGTATGAATACAAATACACAAATTATAAAGATAATGGAAATAAAGTGATGATGATGATGATGACAGACATGAAGTTAAAGAGAATAAGATGGGAAAAAAAGAAAAGAATTAGCTTGAAAATGAACTGCAAGTTAACACCAATCACCATGTAATTTCACCGAGACATATATTGTTAATACGAACCTTCCCTGTTCCTGGGGGACCAAAAAGCAGTATACCTTTCCATGGTGAAAGAAGACCAGTAAAGTACCTGAAAGAAATACATAGTATGCAGAAGGGTTCAGCCGTATCCATACATTATCTGCAATTTTACTAAAACATTGATCATACAAGCACACCCACCCACCCACACGCGCGCGTGCACAAGAGTGAATAAACCACACCTTTAATTTAGGTGCAAAATTTCCATTTTCTTCGCACCTTTAATTTAGGTGCAAACCTTCCATTTTCTTCCAACTTGGCCAACCTATTATATATCAACCTTCCCTCTCCCATCAAGGATAAAAATAGCGGTTATGGCAGGCATAGCGGCCAACGGCCAAAACGCCATGTAGTGTACATTTTTAGAGTGTTAAAAAAAAATTCAGATCTTATGTAGTGGCCAATCTTGTGTTTTTTTTTAGTGATTTGGAACCATATAAAGGCAGAGAACTTTAAGAATGGCTCTTAGGGAGAAAAAAATAGGGAAAACAGTGTTTTTAATGAAAACTGCTTCGCTCAGCTAGGTTATATATCGCAGCGGCAATATTTTCAATTTAGTGTGCCGTTGGAACCGATATTCTGTTCAAAGCTCCCATGAATTGGCACTCACCACAATTTGACACTCATCTAACTATTACACACCACTAGATTAAAAACCCAAAATATCAATGCATCAAAAACCATTAATTGTTGAGGGTTAACGATCGAGAGGATGATGTGATGGAGCTATTTTTTGCACAGCCCTAGGTGTCAATGAGATCTTTCCATCTCCCCATCCCTCATGATTGTCATACATCTAGCTGGGCCTCGGAAGTTGGTTCACACTTAGGAGTGAATGGTATGTGGCAGATCACTGACTCATAATATATATAATTACGAGAAGTGCTGCTCATAAGGATGGTAAGAACCATCATATTTTTGTGCGGGCCCCACAATGGAGTTCATGGCTGATCAATACCTTGTAACATATATTGGTATGTAGCAGAATATTGCCTTCTAACATACATGACTACGAGAACCGCACCGCTCATAAGGATGGTGAGAAGTGAGAACCATCTTATTTTTTGGCTGGCCCGGCAATGGAGTTCATTGGTATGTAGTGGATCATTGCCTTACAAATATATGACTACGAGAACCACCACTAATACGGATGGTAAAAATTATGCAGTCAAAAGTGGGCTCAGAAACAACTTCAAGAAAATTCAGATAGCATTATCCCATCAGGTGTTGACTTTCTGATAATACTTACTTGGGATACTTTATTGGCATAACAACTGCTTCTTTAAGAAGGCGCTTTGCATTCTCTAACCCCTTGATGGTTTCCCACTTCACATCTGGACTTCCCCGAATGATATCCCTGCAAGGAGAAATATGAGAGCATACATAAATAGCGCTTGCAAAGTTTCCATAGTTGAACTACACCAACATCCGTAAAAGGGGGAAGAATATGACAGGCAATGTCAAGTGTGATGTCCATTCAGGTGCTTCTGAAATTACCTACATAAGCTCTCTGCTAAGGTGCGCATTTCTGCAGATTCAAAAGCAGGAAGCAAAGACTTTGGCCTGCAGAAATATATCTCAATATGTCAACCAAAAAAAAACACAAAGTTTCTATCATATTTTACAAAAATGAAAATGCTACCAGTAGCTTTTGGGTACCAAGAATCACAGTATGAGATGGTGTTAGTGTTCCAACTTGTTTGAAAAAGGAAAAGCCCCTTTCTCAGTGGAGTTAAATGATAATGAAACTTGAATATGGAATTCCTGCTGCCAATCGACTTGATTCCTTATCAATGAACCTAAGGTCTCTCTGTTCCTGAAGCTCAATCCATTTTAAGTTGTGTTGCATAAGAAGATGAATGTATTTTACAACTTTGAATTGGATAGACTTTAAATAGGCTTCTGAATTAATTGTTTCACTCTCCATTTTACATGTTCAAAGGATTAGTTTGTATTTTGTCATTGTTTTTGCCCAATCGAACGGTGGTAGAGGACAAAAAGAGTTTGTCGCTGAACATAAATATATACAACCTAAAGTCAACTATATGCAAATCAGAAGTTACCAATATGTCCTTTACACAAGTGACAGTGATGTTCACCTAAGAGTGGACCTCATACTATCCATAGGCAGTCCAGCTCTACAGGGCTCACTTGGGCTCACCTTTGATCAGTATATCCACTCAAACACAAACTACCCCCACTTTTCCCCTGGGGAATTGGCACCTGATGCAATTTGACAACCATCCTACTTACATCGGGTTCAAAAAATGTTGAAATTTGAGGTCATTATCAATAGTTGCTGATTGACATGCATCTAGGTAGGCTCCATGAGCTATGAACCACACCACATGATTAATATGTGGTCTTCCCTACAAGCAGTATCATAGCTTGTGAAAGATACACTCAAATTATCACTACTGATACAATAAGCAACAAAAGATTGTACATGTGTGCTCATCACATTACATTATAGTATGGTACATATATCATCACATAACATTTTCTTAATGCTAACCACAACCCAATGGTTGCAACAATGAGCACCTTCCAACTATGCTATAAGTAATATTGTTTGTGCTAACCAAAACTTCCTTTTGTCAATTCATGACCACTTCTGCAAGTGGTGGAAGCATTCTCCAAAACCAGGAAAATAATGTCCATAGAAATCATTGGAAAAAGCAAAATTTAAAAGATGACTGACAGTGACAGGTGGCCTGCGTTTCATTAGTGCAGCCCATATAACATGAGCAAAACTAGGGGTGAAAGTAGGTATGCATGCACTCAACCTAAATGGAGGCAAACGGTGCCATAGAGTGCTTCTATATGATATTCCATACTCCATTCTATCCAGGATCTATGGATAAAAACCAGGGTGAAATGTAAAAGAAATTTCACTGCTCAGGGAAAAAATAGAAATAAAGGGGAAGTATCTACACCACCAGAGAACATTTGATGAGAATCCCAATCTGCGATATCCAGATAATTGAAAAATAGGTTAATACGTCAAAGCAGGATGTACACCCTCCCCATTTGGGTGCAGTAGTATTTCACTGATTAACATAGCTTATCATGTTACTTTTCAAAAAAGAAAGTAGCAGTCCTATCCAATCGATAATGCAGATAACTAAAAATCACAATTATAACATCCAGAAAAGAAAATTGTATAGATTTGAGACTCTTACGGCTTTGCTTCAGCTCTTCCGGAAATAGCTCCAGGAAGGTCTGTAGTGCCATTCCTCTCCTGAAGTGAAACAGAAGCAAAGATTAACATTTTTCTATCCATAATTCCACTTAATTAAGAAGAGAAAAACCTACCCATGGCCACAACATGCTTCTACAAAAGCCTACCTGATGTCGGAACTGCTCGAAAATTGCCATATCAGATGTGTTTTTGGCATTCCCATTTCCATTAATGGCAGCATCAGAACCATACCCATTTTGAACTGATCCTTGATCAGTTTGATGAGCTGATCGCTCTTTCTGTTCCTCTGCCCGTTTTCTTCCAAACTTAGCATCGTAAAACATCTTAAAATCCTTTAATTAAGAACAGGAAAAGGACCAAAAGATTAGTACCCCATTGCCATCATGCTTCCTAAACACATTTTAGCCAGATACCACTTACAATAAGCAACAAAATATCCCATCGAGTACAGAAATGTGTGAATCCATATCATAGATGAACTCCACTGGTCACACTCAATTTTTCATTCACATGCATTAGGAAGTAGAAAAGCACAAGAAATGTGTGTATCCATTCATAGATAAACTCCACTGGTCACACTCAAAATTCAATTACATGCATTGTGAAGCAGAAAAGCACATGAAAACTCCACTGTAGATCCTATGTTGAAAACAAATGTACCATTACCGTGACCCCAAATACCAAATAAACTTACATATTGTAATCAAGGTTACTGTTTGATGAGTTCGAAATGGACAGAGGACAACCCTTACCCAAGAATGACCCAAATTGGGAAATCCTGGATGCTCCAAGAAAGAAAGAAAAAAAAAAATCTCCTTTCGCCCTTGATCCTACCCAAACAAAAAAATTCATGTAACATCCTCCATCCATAGTGGGGTACATAAGATCACCCACATCATCAGTTCTCCATTTAAGTATTTGGGGAAGTGATGTTTATTCAGACTATACATTTGCTGTGTAAAAAACCCACATAATCCCTCACCTATTATAGATCCAGAAAGAATCTTTTGCAAGCATCCATAAACAGCCAATGTATCCCCTCTCAGTTGGACACTTGTTTGGGTTGATCAATAAGCAAGAAAAGATTAGTATCCCATGTTAATACCATTCGCAAAACTGCAGTCGATTCATTTCACACCCAATTCACTCTCAACTGCATTAGATGAATATAAAAAAACAGAAAAAAAAATTGGTAAAAAGGTAATAAAACCGAAGAAAGTAGAGAACCCAAAGGAAAGAAAAGTAATAAAGAAACGAATTTTGATTTGCTATGATCGCAATAAGAATCAAAGCAAGCAGCTTTTCAAAATCTCAAAACCAACCCACTTCTACCAACACACAGAACAAGTTAAAATCACAAAAATTATAGGGAAATAAAAGCCCGAGATGGAAATCGAAATGCAAGGAAAACAGATTACCTGGAAACTCCAGCGAGTGAGAGAGGGCTCGTCTCCCATTTATTTTTGATGGGTTATAGAGAGAGACAAAGGGAAAGTGAAGTAGGAAGAGATCTGAAAGAAGAGAGAGGGAGGGAGAGAGAAAAGGATTCACTCTTTTCTCTCCTCCCACTGATGGTTGGAAGAGTAAGAGAGACAGAAAAATAAAATAAGATCAATTAGAGATCCAGCCAAGAGCGGCTGAGTTTTGGGTTTCTTCAAATTGCTATATATGTAATGTATATGGAAAGCTCTACCCTTATTTCTGCCTTCGGAGGCTCTCTGTTTATATGATAAATTATAGTAGTGGGGCTGGGAGTAAGACTGTTAAAGGTTATGTGGTGCGTGAAATGAGGGAAAGAAGGAGACGCCAGCGCATGAGAGGAGGAAGAGAGAGAAACAATGGTCCATGCTCACAAAAAGATAAAGGGCCTATGGGATTTTACATGTAGATAACTTAACATGTTGGAGAGTATTCAACTACATCCATTCCTCACCATTTTTTGGTGAGGGACACCCATTTTTGGAAAGTATCAAGTACAAAAGGGGAGTGTCAAGTACATAGGACTCTCCTTTTTATACTTGACACTTTCCAAAAGTGGGTGTCCCTCACCATTTTTGGTGAGGGATGGATGCACTTGAATATTTTCCTAACATGTTAAACTAGACCATATTTAGTCATGCATGAGATCAAAAAGCTGGAGATGCCCAAAGAGATTTTGTAGCTTATGTAAGGGCCTATTTGATTGGATGCATTTCTAAGTAGAATTGTAAATACTTCACGTGAAGTACCTTTCTTCCTAACACACTCAGGTTTTTATCTAAGCAAGTGATTCGGAAAGAGAGTTCGAGTTCAAAATTGCAATCTCCAGATTTAGAGTCGTGGTCCTAGCCAACTGCACTACCTCTCATGCATTGCCTGACATGGCGACTCGTATGGGTATTGTGTAGATTGATTGCTCCTACATGAATTGCCTGGCATGGCGAGTCAAAAATTAAAAAAAAAATTACCTACTAAATCATTCTGATTAAGGGCCATGTGAATTCAAATGACAACCTGCTAAAATTAAAATAAGATAAAAGGAAAGATACCAACTAACAAATGCTTTTAAAGCACTTGGATGTATGGGTTAGAGGGCCCATTTGACAGACTGCCATTTGCCTGCATCCAGCATTTGGTGGATTAGTTTTAAGATTGTGTTATAAACACGTGCTCTGAGCACATGGCTTTTTCCTCTCTCTTTCTATCTAGTGCTTGTGTGTTGAGCCTTGGCATATATATGAGTAAATGGACCTGTTCTACTCATGCCTGAATGTATGGCTTCTCCTGGCCCAACTTTTGTAAATCAATTGCCTTGACGTCTTGTAAATAAGGACATGCAAGGCCCCAGTGTTTTTCTGTCCTCCGGCTACATCATCTAGACCCTTGGACAGGTTTTAGATAGGGATGGCAATGAGTTGGATTTAAATGGAGATCCACCCATACCTGTTACTACTTGCGTCGGATTTGATAGTGGGTTGGTCGGGACTAAAGCATGTATGATTTTTTGTATTTTGACTAAGGTAGATTTGGGTTTTGGGTGTACTTAACCCCTTTTCCCACACTCCCAAAAGATCTTTTAATATAAATATATACGGCAGTCACTCAGTGTACACTATTTTTAATGTTACGTGTTTGAAACTCCCTCATCACCAATAAGGCAATAACTTTAAACTAGTTTAAAGTCACTTTCGCCTAGGCATGTCAAACGGGCCGTGCCGGGCCCCAAACTGAGCCCGCTAATATGTATTCAAACAATATTAAAATTAGTTAGATGAGGATGTGAACCTAACCATGAATATTAAACTATTAGTTACATTAGGATGAGAACTTAACCACTTTAGATGATGATGAGAAGCTAACACATTTTTTATCCAACTTTTTACTCTTTCATTCAAACAACCTGAAATATAAAAAAACACATATCATGTCCTTTTTTCTACTCATTTTTCAGCCAAATTGAAATGCCATGGTTAAGGATATTTCAATTGAGATGGCAAACTCAATTTCTATTTTTTGGCTGAATTATCATACTTTAAACAAGAACTTAGCGCGGTTAAATATTTCTACTTTTATCAATAATCATCTCAAGTCTTCCAAATGACCCACCATGAAACCACAACCTTGGACTTCATTTTATTTAGATTTGCATCAATTTCTTTATTTTTTAGTTATGGGTTTTTAGTCTTAGTCAATAATTCTCATTATCTTTATCATGGTTACATATTTTTTACTTCTTTTTCCTAGTGTTCATATCAATGTAAATATATGGCTTCATGTGATGTGATCGAGAGTGGAGTTATAGGTACATGTGACGAGATTATATTGAACATAAATGACTGAATTATCAACATATTCTTGTGTTTAATCATGAGCTTTCCAACCTATAAAGAATCTCAACTTCTCAAATGCTCAGGGGTTCTTGAATATAGATGAATGCAGGTAGGGAATTTCATTTGAGATTCTCAAATATCTCTGAAGAAAATAAAATTATTAAAGGCAAGGGCCGGGGTAAATTTAGTAAAGGTAACTGTGTCACACCAAAACATTCCCCTTATTACTTCTCCCCAAAAACACATTGCCCCTCTTTATTAGTGTGACTAATTTACACTAAAGTCCTACCTTACCAAGTTATGTAAGTGTTTTTTTTATTAGAAAATGCCTAGGGTTGTTAGTTGGCTGGGAATTAGATTTTTATAAATTTAAAAAAATATATAAAAAAATAATTTTTTTTGGTTGGCCAGGCGGGCCGTGCCTAGCGGGCCGTGCCAAACGGGCCTGGCGGGCCGATCCTGGCGGGCCTGGCGGGCCACAGGGGCTGGCCCACTAGGCTGGCGGGCCTGGCGGGCCGTGCCTAACGGGCCAGCGGGCCTGCGCGGCTCGGCCCAGCACGGCCCGCGTCATGGGCCGTGCCGTGCCACGGCCCGTTGACTAGCGGGCCGGGCCGGGCCGGCGCGGCCCACTTGACATCTCTACTTTCGCCTCAACCTGTATCAGTGCCTTGGATAAGTTTTTACGTGAAATTGGAAAGAAGAAAATGAGAAAGCAAAAATGCGACTTCTTAAAGAAAAGATTTAATAGAGCTGGCTTAAAGTACAATTAATATCATCCAACCAATGTGATTTTTTGTCTTGTCACAATTAATATAAGGGGAGTTTTATCAGTACCATACTTCTGTCTCTCCACACTGCAAAGAAAAAAAAATTATTTTCTAAACTATCCCTCCTCCCTTTCCCTCTCTCCCTCCACCCCACCCCACCCACCCCAGCCTCTCAGTCTCCGGCGGGGAGGGATCCCCGGCCGGCCGGTCGGCCAGCGGCCTCCCTCCCTCCCCCTCCTCTATTTTCTCTCCATCTCTTCCTTCCTCTCCTCTATTTTCTCTCCCTTCCTCTTCTTCTCTCTCCTTCCCCCACCCACCCCCTGGCCGGGGCTGCCGGCCATGGATCCCACCCCGCTGGAGACTGGGAGGGTGGGGTGGGGGAGAGAAAGAGGGTGCAAGGAGAGAGGGAAAGGGAGGAAGGGGGAGAGGTAGCCGGTAGTTTAGGAAATGAGTTTTTTTTTCCTTTGCGGTGTGGAGAGACAGAAGTGTGGTGCTAATAGAACTCCCCTTAATATAATCTAACCAATGTGATTTCTAGTCATGTTTCATGCGAAAAATTACCCCTATTTGGAAAGTCGCATGTTTATTTTATTTACCATGTAAATGTCAAATTAATGGTAAGGTAATAATTAAGTTAAGTTAAAGTATAATTCCTACTTAACTAAAATTTGTGTTTGGTTTGCATAAAAAGCAGAGAGAGAGAGAGAAGAAGAAGAGATGATTTTAACCATCCATCTATGGCAAAAATCTTCAGTTATTTTTTGCAAGAGACAAGAGATACAACTATGACAACTGCAATTATATAAAGATTTATTGCAGGGCAAAGCAATACAGCCAAAGTAACATGCGATAGCAAAAAAGGGATCAGTTGTTATTTAGTGGGTGATTTTAGTAAGCATTATGGGCGGGGTTGCATGAGAAGTGGGCCAGAAGTACTGATCCTTATGTTGCACAGGCTTTTATTTGGAGGGGATATTGTAAAGGTATTGAAAAAATGAAACAAAAATATATATATGGGATACTTAAATTTGTTGAAAAACAAAAAATAATAATTAAACACTTAATCTTAGTCAATCTGAAGCACTCAAGTCAAGATGTTGGAAAAAATATTAGTTTATTAAACAAACAAAAGAAAATTACTGGCTGTGAAAAGGCATAAAAAAATTCATATTTTCATTAATTTAAGGGTCTAATGATGACGAAACGAAAACAAAAACATTTCTGAAAAGAGTAAAAGAAAGTTTTTTCCAATGAAAATATTAATTTTGAGTAAAAAAAAAAAAGACTTTAAGATGTAAAACAAAGCATGCAAAATAAATCCTTCATTCCCATGTGAAACGGACTCATGTCCTGATTGCTAGAATGGATTTTCAGAAATTCGAACCTTGTTGGTTATTGGGACTTTCTGTAAGTTCAAATCCATCAAATAGGATTTGCTTTGAATACCTGATTTTTCTTGCCAGTCCTTTTGAGTATTTGGATAGTACAAATTGACTCCCTGAATGTGAAGTGCCACAAAAGGAATTACAATATCCAAACCACCCTTAATCCGGAAAGACTCTTCTGAAATACTAGAGCGGAATTTGGTCCCTCAAATTTCAAATCCATTAGTCTGTAACACTTGTAACACTTGCAAAGTGAAATTTTACATGCACCGGAACTTACCGCTGGGTCTATAGTTGACCTATTCACCCTGCAGTAACTCTGTAGATGGTAAAAAGAAGACCCTCAAAACATTGCTTGGAATATAAGTTAAGATTCTACATTCAGACTTTTATCAACAACTTCCATATGACAAGGTTAAATAATTTGCTAAAAATGCAGTGGCACAACAACACTATCAGATGTACCACCCCATCATTGACATTCATGAACCTATATTAATCGCAAACATCTGACACTTCATAGCCAAATTTTTCAATACAAAATGTGCAGTCTCTCCCTGCCTGAGATCAGCATTCTTCTGCCCATGAACGTGCATCATTATGTGCTGTAGGAACCTGGTTTGAGGGGCAGCACATTAATTTGAAAAACAAGAAGCTGCATTGCAGGATTCCAGGCACACAAACCGCGAACTTTGAAATCGAATGAGACTTGCATTATTCAGTTGCTCTCATCACTCTCATAATTTTGACAAAGAGATTGAAGTCCTGTTGTCATCCCACTAGTTTTGGGATCCTGTTCTTGCTTACTTTCTTCTTTCTTCTGGTCTTTTGCAGTAGAAGATGACGCAGGCTTCTTAACAGCTGTTAAGGTCACCGATGGAGTTTTTATTATAAATTTGGGCTTTGAGGCATTTCCATTTTCTGTTAACCAACACAAAAGGAAAAAAAAAAAAAACGTTAAGAAACTTTTAAGAAAGTGAAGCACACCCTAATCAGGACAAGAACAATGTGACTATGACTACAGTTACTTCAGCTACATCATCCCACAATCATGTGTTTCTCCATATTTAAATAGACGTGTAAAGACAAATAGTTGCCAGTTGCCACTCAATGCTGTTCACACATTTGGATTCACACAAAAATGAATGTGACCTATCCTAGAAAAATCAATTTTCACATTTAATTCCAGAGTCAAGGATTATAATTTTACTGTCGCCAAGATGGTGTGGATCATTTATCACAGATGTTAAACTTGAATAGTGCAGGTAGGGTTGCAAACGAGACGGTTCCGGATCGGAACCATAGTGGACCTGGACCCGTTTTTAAATAACGGATCCGGAACCGGATCCGGTTTTAAATTGGAACCTGTTTTGTTGGTTCCAGACCCGGTTTCGATAAGAAAATCCGGATCTGGTTCCGGAACCAGGTCCACCTAGAGGACTCGAATCTAGTTCCAAAATGGATTATTTTCTCTTTATTCTTAAAATAAGCATATCATTCAACTTATAATAGTGCATCATTCAACTTATAATAGTGCATCAAGTCTACAACATCCAGTATTATATATAAGAATGCTCAGAAAGAGTTGGTTTTAAAGTACAAATTGCAATATCAAAAAATCATATGCCGGGTCCCAGGTCAACGGGTCGGAACCTATATGGACCCGAAACCAGACCCGTTTATCAATTAGAACCTAAATTGGTTCCAAACCCAGACCCATTTATGAATCGGAACCTAAAATAAGTTCCAGACCCGGTTTTTTGCGGGTCGGAACTTCCAAGTAATCGGGGAATCGGATACCCGTTTGCAACCCTAAGCGCAGGCACGTGTATATTTACAATAGTGGGCACAGAAGGGCATTTCATCCCCATTTTCTCAATAACATGCTAGCAAATGTAAGTTCTACATAATAAAAAAAGAAAAAAAAAAGAATGGTTATAAAAAGGAAAAAAATAAGAACTTCACATTTCTACTCAAATTCCATTTTTTTCCTTCACTTTCTTATATTTCAATATATTTTTCCAAACTAAGTATCAATATTTACTGGTTAGCTAGATTTTTGAACTGGTTTAGTTCAGAATTAAAAACACCACAAATTTTTTTTTTTTAATTATTGGAAGGGAAACTGACTCAAAACATGAGAGGCTGCAACCTAGTAGTAACACCAAAGAGGGGAAACTGACTCGAAACCTGCAAGGCTGTAACCTAGAAGTAACACCAAAGAGGGGAAACTGATTCAAAACCTGCAAGGCTGCAACCTAGAAGTAACACCAAAGAGGATCTTCCAAAATAAGGGCTTTAGTCAAAGTGCCATTCTCCTTGTCATACAATGCTTATCCATATGGACGCGTCTTAAGTCATAAAAGAAAGTGATAAATAACCAAGGCATACTGCTACTATCCTACCCAAGACCCTGCTTTGGCAGGACCGCACTAGGTGATGACCTTTTTACTACTACTAGCCTACAAAAATGGACGAGCTTGATTTTAATCTTTTCATCTAAGAATAAAGGCATTGCTAGCATTATTGAAAAGGACTACTTGACTGTTAGGACCATAATATCAATCAATAGAACCAACCTTTATCTTTATTGTTGCCAAAGATGCTGGCTTTTGTCAGAGAATCAGTCGGGTTATCCACCATTCTACCTGGAAGTCCTTCTGAAGTTTTTTCTCTCTGCAAAAAAAAAAAAATCCAGCCCATCAATTATAAAGAAATGAATTTAATTCAGCCAAAATCTTGCAACTAGTAGCTCATCTACAGGCAACAAAATGGAGAATAGATGTTTCTTTTTTAACAAAAGGAAAACATCAACCAAAAAAGGTAACATGACGTGACTTGAGCCCACAGCCTCAGGCTCTTTTGACAAACCGATGGGTTTGTTGATCCTAATTATTGCATTGGATTAGGCAGCCAAATAGTTGCCAGTTGCCAGTTGCCACTCACAACTGATCCTTGATTCACCTTTTTTTCCTTTTTCCCATTTCATTTTAATAATTATGATACATTGATTTGTGCAATTGGCTTGCACCTAGAATTTCCATACCAGTATTGGGAAAATGGGTCAATTCTGTGCATTTTGGCTGCCAAAACCAGCTTCAATAGCAAAGACATCTCTTCAAAGTTGAACATAAATTCCATCCAAAAAACAACATTTACACCTATTATAAGGATATTTACATGATAAAAGGGTAGCTGCAACAGAGGGCACATACGTGAAAGAAGTTGAAAGGAATCAACCATTTACCATTTAACTTTTGAATTTGAATTACCAGAGGATGTTGAAGTCCAGGGACAGTATTATAAGTTTAGAGCAGCCACATGCTTTTCAATGGGGGGTGCAAACTCCTCTGGAAGGAATCTTCAAAAAAAAGTTTTTTTACCTTTTATTATGTTTTAAAATAAAAAAATAGATTACTGTTCCCTCCCTATACCTTTTTGAAAGAGGATTTTTGTTTCCTACCATCCACATCATATATATATATATATATATATATTGAAATGGCAACTATTTCATTACAGTATAAGAGAAGTATATTGAAAAAAAAAAAAAAAAAAAAACCACACAAAAAATAGTGGGAGAACACCAAACGAAACTTAATTACAGAAAGAGATGAGAAGAGATTGTCTAGAGACTCCCTCTTTTGCCAGACGATCTGCAACCTCTTTTGAGCTTCAATATACAAATTCACAAGACATTCTTATTATTTCCACATAGAGATGCCACCCCTAAACTATGTGCTTGTTGGTTGTCCGAGTAAAAAGTAAAAACTACTCTGCAACCAGCAGACAATGCTATTACAAACATATACCCCAAAAGTAGGATTTCCTGGCACTATCTAGAAAAGGGGACTCGGAACCCAACTCTGTCCCCCTCATGTCGACTCGACTTGGATGAGTCCGGATTTAGGCCCATTTTTTACCCCTAGAAAATCTGAAAAAAAAAATATTTAAAATAGAGAAGAAGCAGACAATTGGGACTTAATCAAGTCCAAGTCAAAGCCAACCTTGCTCTGACTAGGCTGAGTTTTCAAATAGGACTCACTTGCAATATCAAAAAAGGGAATGCGAAGAAGGGATTTTTAAATATAGAGGATGGGAAGTAGAAAAAGTTTTAAATATAGAGGTTGGGAAGTTGGAAACAGTTTTAAATATAGCCAAACCACTTTAATAGTGTACCTGTGGAAGGGGGTTCTAAATTGAAACACTTCACCACCCATTCAACACTTGCTCACAATATTGAGGGGGAAAGAGAAATTCTCATTGATCACAAGAGAGATTACTAGGTATTTATAGAGGAGGGGTGATGCAAGACAAGCCCATGGTCCCCCATGGGTCGACCTGCCAACGGGCCCAACCCAGTTATCCTGTCCAAGCCTTTGGGCCCAGCCCATTTTTTTATATTATTTAGGCCTTTAATTATGTTTTAGGTTGCTTATTAGGATGCTTTAATCCTGGCCATCAGTGTGTTTGGATAGTCCAGAATAGTCTTAGGGTTATTTATTTTCCTATATAATGATCTAAAAAGCCTCTTTGGCAAAGGGATGATTGATGATTAATGAAAATGAGTTTTCTTCGAGTTCTCCTCCAAGAAATCCCTAATGCCTCCTGGATTGGAGTTTGGTGAGAGCCCAATTTTTTACTCTCTTGAGCCCTACCATGCACATCTGACGTAACGCCTCCGGATTGGAGTTTGGTGAGAGCCCAAGAAAATGTATCATCTTCCCCTATCCTTTTCTATCTTCATCACCCTTCCGCATCTCTACCTCCGCCGTCCGCACCAAGGGGAGGTCAATCTTGCCTATTAGTACCTAGATATGATTTCAATTTTCCTTTTATGAAATTGATTACAGACCAATCTCATTATTCTTGATGGGATTTTCTTTCCTCTCCCATGACAATTGATTATCCCTTGACTACATGTCAATCAACCATTGATGACATGTCAATCAACCATTGATGACATGTCAATCAATTATTATCCTAGACATACGATATCTTACCTAGATCTAGGAATCTGTATCAGATGGTAACATAGTTAGAAAGAAGGTGGACTAGAGCTAATGGGTTGGCTGTCCATGGGTCGGCCCAATGGATCAGGCATACATGGGCAGTGGGCACGTTGGGCGGGTTGGCAGGCAGTGGGCCTATTATTGGGCCTCCTTTTGTTTGCCTTGAGGCCTATGATGCACTTGGGCTGCATCATTATCAACCCAGGACCTTGTCACATTGATATTCCAATACAAAGCAAGTGTGCACACACCAAAGGAAAAATGATACAAGAACATACTTTGAGCTTCTTGTTTGATGGTTCAGCCATTGTGGAAGGTGAGTGATATAAGTCTTCATCTTCGTCGTCTTCATCGTCATGGATACGGCGAACAAAATTTTCTGGATTCTGCATTATAAATTCATTTATAATCAATTTATCAGTAAGTGGTAAATTGGTTTTCAGATTTGAGGTTGGAATTATAAACCACTAGTGGGAGAGATAATCATTTACTAACATGAAAAAAGGCTGCCTTTATGAGTGCTTCATCCTCCTCTGCTAATTTCTTCTCCTGTTCAAAGACATGCATGAAGCATTCAAATACCATTAAAGGTTTTCAAGCACAAAACCACCACATTAAAAGCATAATGAAACCGTCATACCTTCTCGTCAGCTGTGTGTTGTAGGATCTCAAGCATTGCATCCAAACTGACAGTTGCATGTCTTGACTGGAGAATTAAAAGAGGCATCACTTCAGTAGGTGTACCATGTATATGACTTAATGCGTTAGAAAACTATAAATCAGATGATAGATCACTACAACAACTGCTTCAGGCCTTCAAGAATTGGCAAATTTGATGTAATGGAGGATTAGTGGCATGCTGGTGAAATCCAGAAAACATAATTAACTCCAGGAGAAAAAATCTGGACCATGCTTATAGCGATTAGAATGGGATAGTACCTTCATAGACTTCATTTCATCCAGTGCAGAAAGTATGTCCATGTCTCTTTTGGAATCCAAAGTTTTGTTTTCCAATGATTTCATTGCATCACCCATCTCTTCTGCATCCCTTTTCCTTTTCTCCTTTTCCGCTTCCTAACGAAACAAGTAGGACATGTTAATGTTGAAATTAGTTGCAAATAATAGCAGCCCAGGAATATACTAGACAATAATTGGGAATGTATGCAAAACAAAAACCCATAAAGTGGTGTGACTATAAAAACTCACCTCATCCTCTGCACGCCAAGGCTCAAAATTGCGGGTTGCACCAGATTCAACAACATAATCTGAATTTTGAGGATCAGTTTTCATTGTAAGTTCAGCCGAGCATCTGGTGCATTTGAAATAGAACCTGAATAATTGGATTCCCAAATATGTCTGCATTTGTTAGGCAGAGAAGCAACTCAGTTTAGAAAATAACACGCGTTCAGCTCATATCTAATCAAGAAAACAAATAAATAGAATGGCCAATTAATATTAAAGGATACATAGAAGAGGAATATGGTTTTTAGAAAATAAACACACATAACAGGTATAAATGTTTACAACTGACAATAATACAGTCTGTCAACTTTGCAGAAAATGAGTAAAGTTCACATGTATTTAAAGTCTCCAATTAGAAATGTGACCTGACGTCATGAGTATGTACTTGCAACTAGAAAACTAGCACCTACCTTCACTTGATAAAAGGGGACACCTTAAAATATCACAAATTTGTTTTACAAATGTATTGATCAAGTGTCTTAAAACATCTCTAAATTCTGTTCTTGTGGTTTCATGTCAATTTGGCCCCTTCCATTGCCACATCATGCAACCGCCAATGTTTTCCTGGACACAAGTTACACAACTCACAATCCAACTTTTTTCAACACAAATTACCGTTTCAAAAAAAAAAAAAAAAAAAAAAAAAAAAAAAAGACATATCCAATCATATGTGACCATGGAGACAGTATCTATCTTCTCTTCTCCATCAGCTTTCCTTACTTCTTTTTCTCTTTTCTTGTTTCCTCTTTCCTCTGCCTTTTTAAACATTCTATCTTCATTTTAGTTTGCATTGCTTGCCAATCTGGGAAGAAAGTCAATTCTGTATCCTCCAGCCATTAGTCCTTAAGCCTATCAATTTTTCTTCTGTACCTTTGAGGTACATTAGACCCTAGCCTATCAATAGCCGATAGGCTTTTCTGTAGATTTGAACTATATCAATACAATCATTTGTTATTACATGGCACAAGGCAGGCATCGCATGGAATTCGTTTTTCAAGTAAATAGATGGCAGCCCGCAGCCAGAAGAGGTTGTTGAAAACTAGAATGAGTTGCCTCTTTCTGTACAAAGGAGAGAATGTGGGAAGAGATAAATGTAGAAGAATGAGCTTAGTTGCATTAGCAATGAAGCCACTTTTTCTTTTCTTTTTTATATCGGTAACGAAAACACTTGTATTAAGAAAAGAATGATACAAGAAAGAAAAAGAAAAGAAGTACAACAAGAATAACAAAAGAGTACAGGTACAAGAGCGATGTACCCTAAGACATCAACCTACAAGATAACACCCTTCCAAGGAACAACTCTCCCAACCCCATGTTTGGATAAAGCATCAGACATAAAATTGGCAGATCTTAGCTCATGGCGGAAAACAACATTAATCTTGCTAGAAAGAATCCGGATTTCATTAAAAAGGATTTGAAACTCCACCCCCTCTGATTGGACACCCAAGCAACTGCATTAGAAGAATCACTGTCCACAATAAGATTGCCATTAAAATATCTCACGAAGCATCAAAGAGCTTTTAAAATCGCCAAAACCTCCGCTTCATTAGAATCACAAATGCCTACATATTTAGAGAACATAAATAAGACCTCTCCCTTGTAATTCCGAAGCACACCTCCAATCCCCATTGCCATGGCTTACCTCTCGCTAGTCGCTACACCATCAACATTGAATTTAAAAGGGCCCAGAGGAGGGGGATATGATGCAGACGGACCGCAGGCCACATGTGTAGGGCCAAATAGATTTAGTATTTTTATTTCAACAATTATCTATTAGTTTCTAATTAAGCAACACCATCAACATTGAATTTAAAAAAGCCCAGAGGAGGGGGATATGATGCAGACGGACCGCAGGCCACATGTGTAGGGCCAAATAGATTTAGTATTTTTATTTCAACAATAATCTATTAGTTTCTAATTACAATAAAATTAGAAAGTAATAGATCATTGTTAAAATAAAAATACTAAATCTATTTGGCCCTACACATGTGGCCTGCGGTCCATCTGCATCAGGACACCAAAGAATAGATTTCCTCAACTTCAGGGGACCACACCCCATACAAGCTTCCCAATTTATAGAGATATCATCAAGAGTAAAATGAAGCCTCATATTTATAAGTGCTTTTAGGAAGAGAAGAGGGTTGAAAATATGTGAGGAAGGTATTTAAATTTGTATATTTATTTGTTGAATTGGAGGCTGATCGTTTTCATGACTTAGTTTAACGAATAACGATTATCTTTCTCAATTGTCAAAAGATCTTATACAATGTAGCAAGAATGGGTAAAAAACTAATCGGCTTGATTGTTTCTCCCGTTGAGCTAAGGTCATACAATTAGGCAATTTGAACATTTTCTTTTTCGTCGTCATGGCCATTAATTGACTTATTAAGATGTTCTATTTCTCATGTGCAGCTAACGCTATGCCCATGTGAAGACAATATGTATAATTTGAATGTAAAAAATGGATGGTTATGATTAATTCTTTTTTTTTTATTCCTTCATTTTTATTTTTATTTTTTAAAACAATAAATTTTATTACTTTCCTCCTTTCTTTCACAAAGGCAGATTCTTCTGTTCTTTTATAAAAGATTTGGACATACCTCTTGATTCAATCCTCAAAATCAGAACATGAATATTGAAGTGAGTTCTTTTCTATTTTCATCATCTGATTGCAAATGCAGTTACCTGTCTATAAATGTTACTATAACATCAGTCGGATTCTTCTTTGAGTTCTGATAGTGAGTTTTCACTTTTGACTTTAGAATTCATTCTCTTGGTAGGGAAGGCAGGTTGTGGGGAATTAAACAATGTCTGTAGGATTCTTTTAAGTAACTGTTGGTATTCAACTTCCAGTAAGTAATTATGGTTGTCAGTGATTAGAATTCAGAAGTCACTTTTCATTCCCTGACTACAATAAGCAATTGGATGTATTCACTAAACACAGTTTTTGTACTGTCTTTCGAGCCGCTCAAATACACAGTGCTCTGAGCATATATACTGTCAGTTCTATCTAAAATATCAGGTTTTCTTGCAATTGGGGTACATCCAAATGTGCCCTTAAAACTCATAATACATCACAATCCAGAGATAAGAATTTCAACACAAGAACTTAATAAAGTGAGAGAAACAAATACAAGGAGACGGGATGTTACCTCGCCGATGACATCTTCTTTGCGGGAATTGAATTTGGTCCCTTTGTAGATGTAATTGCCACACGTATTGCATCTGATGCTCATAGGGAGCATCATACGAACTTTGATCTGCTGGTTCTTGGGCTGCCTCCGGCGAGGGATTTTTGATGGATCAAAATCAGGGGGGTAATACTTGTTTAACACTTTCCTCTCTCCCATCTCTCTTCTCTACGGCCCAAATCTCTTCCAACTGTATGATCCGTTTGGTTTTTCAATGCATCTGGCTCTGCAAGAGAAATCAAATCGATTTCTCAGCACCTGGGCAAAGAGAAAATGTAACGTTCTTAATTAAGTTGCTGCCCAGAGAAGAATGAATAAAGTTCGATAAAAATCATTTCATGCCAACAAAATTTGAATGCATGAAATCCATTTAAACACCACAAGAGTGTGGAAGTAATAACAGTTTTAATAGATAATCTCAAAAACTAGAAGACTTGACTATTAGTCTAAATAAGTTAATAATAAAATACTAAGGTAAAGATTTCGGATACTGAGTCATCAAAATTATTCGTTTTTCAACCTATTTGAAAATCCAATGTTCTAGGCTAGTAATTCATCCTTAAATTCAATTGTTTCTAAAGTGAACTACTGAAAACAAAATAGTATTTTATAAAAGACCTAATTCATGTGCCATTACAAACCAATAAAGATTTAATCACATTTCACAAATGAAAAGAGCATGTTCTGAAAAACCAAACAAATACAAAATTACTAACCAAACATTAAGCAGGAGCATATACGAGAAAGCACCGTAACAACAATGCAATTGAGAAAATCCAAGTTTAGATTGAACGGATTATATCTTATTTCTTCGCATATAGCTCAAAATTCACTGACACTGATGAGATAGCTCAAAATTCACTGATGGGATAAGGTTAAGATAAAAATAATGACATATCTCAAAATTCAAAAGAACCCTGATCAGTGAAAATTGTGTAGTGTCAAGAAATCGAACATAAGCAAGTGTCGCCTTCAAGTGGATTCGATAATCTGTTCGAGCTTGACTTGATTGATTGACAATAATCGTCTGAATGTGTTGCTCTTGATTCAATAAGTTCTAACACTTCTCATTTGCTTGATTATGAACACTATTTGGGCCTCCCACATGATTTTCAATTCTTTCTTTTCTCCTCCAACTTTTAAATCCTTGAGTTATAAAAGCATCATAACGCGTTTCCTATCCAAAAAGATAACACATGCAGAATGCGGCATCTTTTTCTATGCTGTACTCCAACCAACTGCCGTAATCCTTAAACCACAAAGGATTAAATCGCCTCTTATCTTGTCCACACCCCATATAAGGAAACTTATGGTCACGAGGCTGACAAGGGCCCTTTTGTAGATATGCTCTTCGGACTTGCTCCCTATCCATAGGATGATAGCTTGAGATTCGATTCTGTAACCCAGGAGCTGTGGGAAGATCAGTCAAGTTAACCTCTACACGCCTTTTCTTCAAGGATGATGGCATTTCATCATTCTTTTTATTCTTTGGAGTCGGAGACGGTGGATTGGTAGTTGATTGTTTTAACATAGGTTAAAGACATGATTTTAAACAATTTCTTCTTTTTATAAGGAATCCTACTACTAACACCTGATTTGTAAATAAACTTTTAAGCCACAACACCCAAATCACGAATCCTCAAGAAATTAGCACACAATTTGACAAGCAAACTACAACAATAATAAAGAAACTCTAAAGAAGTAATACACATTATCATGTAAAAATTAGTACCTCGTTATTATTTCCTTAAGCTCCAAACAATTCCTTAATCATATGAATCCAAATGAGAGCACCTGTATTTATAATTTATAAATGAACATTATCAGCATAATCATAAACATCATATTACGGGCCAATAATAAAGTTTTCAAAATGAACAAGGAGAAAAAGAAATAAGTAGTTGAAGTTTAAACATAGATCAAGACAATTAGATAAGACTTGCTCACAACAATTCTAGATCTATTCGAAACCATGCGCTTTGGATTAGTACATGCTAGTGCAAAAACTGAAGTTAGCAGCAAAAATGTTGTCGTGGAAAGTGCCCTTTATATCCATATGCCAGAAGACTGGGGAGTTTTCTTCAGTAATGATTTTGTGACACTATCTATTTAAGCTAGGCCCATCAGATATCTCCACAGATTCAACTCACATAGCACTAAATTCCTGCCGTGCAAACTCAAGTTTAGAGCACGGAACCCAGAAAGGCAATAACAAGGAGTGCCCTGCATGGTTTACAACCCCACTATGTAAAATAAAAGTTTTGAGGAGACCATTACTATGCAATGAAGTATACTGATCGACCATTGTCATACATTTATGTCACATCTTTTGGCCTTTGCAGAAGATCTAAGCAAGAAGACAATGACTATTTCTCATGTCATTATTGATTAGCTTCTGCAGTAAAAGAAACCCAACGTCCACATTCAACCATCTTTGGTGAGAAAGTGAAAACCTAGCTAAATCCTTTCTTAATCACCTTAAAATGACGTAGTCACATGATTAGCATGAGTTTCTAGTCTAGAAGTAAAAACCCAACTTTGGCGATCTTGAGTGGAATCTGACCAACAACCCCCAAATCTCACTCATTCATAAATCAAACAACAACACAAGATCCAAAAAAAAAAAAAAAACCAAAATCAAGTAATGTAACAAAGAATTTCATAAATAAAAAGCCCTAAATCAAAACAACCCTAACCCTAACCATGAAACAAAAATCAAACAAAAACAACCCTAACTTCTTTGTGCAAAGCCTATAATAAAAATAATGAATGAAATCAAAGAAAATAGGGGGAGAGGGAGAGATAGGCGACATAGAAGCCAATAAAATTGGATGTCCGACAGAGAGAGAGAGGCGACAGAGAGGGAGAGAGAATTACCTGAAGCTCAAAGATCCTCATAGATTTCCGACGAGAAGTGCGACAGATCCGTGCACACGAAGGAAGAAGGGTTCAGGCGTTCAGGTCGAAGGAAGAGGGACGGTCGAAAGAGGAGTTAGGTTTCTCTCTCTCTCTCTCTCTCTCTCTCTCATTTATTTTATAATCTCCAAACCAAATCTCAAATGCTTAATAAAGTCATGCTTGCTATCTCTAGTAAATAATAGTGTTTGCATGTCCTATATTTCATTATTTGAGAATGATCTCACCAAGCAATCCAATTTGAGTTTAATGAATCTAATGTTTCGTTTTTTGATTTCTATGTTATGTATTTCATGGTTGTGGTTGTTTCAATATCTTACTTGAGAACAATTTAGTTTAAGCAATTTAATGTTATTGTTTCTTCATTTGTTTTGTTGTTGATGCTTTGGAGTGTTTGCATTGCTTGTATTATTTAGATTCAATTAGAGTTTTAACAAGTCATTTTAGTTAAAAGTTGTTGATCGATTGACCACTATACATTGAGAATAATATATGTTAATGTTAATTTGAAAGAAAATTTAGCATGCTATGATATTATGGACTGTCAAAACTTGGCATGCTATAATGTCATGAAATAACTTGATATTCCGCGATATTGTGGAATATAGGGAAAAAAGTTTTAAAAAATTGGAGAGGTCCTCTTCTATTGTTTTTAAATATTTTCTTTCCTTATTTTAAGGAGTTTTTTTTTCGTAAAATCCCCTTATAAATAAAAGTATATAGAGGATATTTTTCCAAAAGTTTAATCATAAATCAAATAAGGTGGGCAATATAGTTGTATTATGATTAATCTTGCAACTAAGAAAAATAAATTTTGCTTTACAAAACAATACATTTTATAATTCAGATTATTAAAATATTAAAATCAAATAACTTCTTTTTTTTTTTGACAACGCAAGGTTCCCCGCCCTTGGAGCCAGAATAATCCCAACGGGCCCAGGAGGCCAGATAAAATTCTCCCGTGGTAGTGCAGTTTCGAACCCACAACCTTTGGATGCAAACCATGGTCTTAGGCCAACTGAGATATCCTCCAGGTTCGAATCAAATAACCGAAAGATGGAACTTCAAAACTAAGAAAAAAAATTAAAAGAAAAAGAAAAGATTAGATAGGGGCAAAGAAAGAGTGTCTTTGGTTGGCTTTCGAAGGTTTGTGTCCAATTTCTTTGATTGGATTATAAGGCCAAATCAGCCATTCTCACCATCCGGAACTACAATGTCTTCATAAATATCTCAACATCGATCTCATCATTGAGTTCCTATGGGACTACGCGTAAAAACTTCACATCCTCATATTGTACATTGAGAGCAGCTCCTTTCTACAGAGGTGGTGATGGCCTACCAAACTCTGCATTAAAACTTATATCATGCATATTTCCTAGTAGAATCTGTACTGATCTTTCATATCCCATGTGTTCCAAGACAGGATCCGGGTAGTTGTTTTGTTTGGGCTTGGGGCAGGTATGAATTAAGGTAAGTTTGAGGGCAGCTGCTTTATCCCATTTGTAACTATTTTTTTATATTTTCTAATGGGAACGGGTCCTATGAGGAATGTCCTTGTGGTCTTACCTTGCGGACAACTAGTGGGCCGGGCCCACCTTGAGATCCCACTAATTATGGGACCGAAGGAGACCGAAAGATTCAAGTGGGGCCAATTTAAATATCAAATTTGAAGTCAATATAATACATCTAATCCTTTCATCCGTGGTCCGCAAGTTTAATGACTTCATATCAAACAACAAATATCGACTCTCAATCCAACGGACCGGTTCATTCGAATTTGTGCAAAATTCAAAGGATCCAGTGACTATAAAGGGTCGTGTATGTGTGCATTTGGATGAGTCATAAGGTGGGCCCTAATAGGCGTTCAGCACCGTACGGACTGTGAGGATTGTCCTCATAGGACCGGACCGGTTCCCTTTTCTAATAAACTTTAGAACATACTCCGGTTCCTCTTCTATAATAACTATAGAACGACAATCTTATGCGAAGTAATGAGTCAGACTTTGAAAGAGTGAAGGATTGTGAGTTCAAATCTTTGGTTTCATATACTTTTGACTTTCATTATGAGATTACAAATGTGGCCCCTCAATCTTCCGTTGTAATAATTAGAGTGACATTTCACCAACTTGTAATCCATATCATACCCGCATGGCCCGATCTGAACAAAAGTTAAATGGGGTTTTGATCATATAGGGTATAAAATACCATGTATTCCTTGAAATGGTGTTGATCAAAAGTATATCCCAAATATAGGTATCAGATAGAGAGCCTCTCTTTGTTTTCCACTTTTATCCCTTTTATGCGATATCGCAAATATTTGCGATATCGCATAAACTGAAGAGTCATTATATAAGCTGCATTTTTTTCCTCAATTTTCAGTAAAAAGCAAGTCGTTTTCCCTCATTATTTTCCTGTGGCTGTCTTCATCTTTAGAGGAGGTTCGCAAGAGGATGAAGCAATCGCTCTTTCATTTCTCCAAAGGCATTCAGATGATTCTTCTTACCCAATATTTGGACATGTTAGAAATTTTTTGTATACTCTGTCAAATGTTATATTAAAAATGGTTGGGCATTGAGACACAAAAAACTTATGGTCATGGAGATACTTTGGAATTTATTCTTAATTTCTTTTGTTTGATTATATTAGATGAACAAAAGATATGAAACGCCCTAAAAATGTATTTGCTGTAGCAATCGCTCTTTCATTTCTCCAAAGGCATTCAGATGATTCTTCTTACACAATATTTGGACATGTTTGAAATTTTTTGTATACTCTGTCAAATGTTATGTTAAAAATGGTTGGGCATTGAGACACCAAAAACTTATGGTCATGGAGATACTTTGGAATTTATTCTTAATTTTTTTGTTTGATTGTATTAGATGAACAAAAGATATGAAAGATGAAGACAGCCACATGAAAATAATGAGGGAAGACGACTTGCTTTTTGCTACAAAAGGATGAAAAAAAGGGGAGGAAAACGAGCAGCTCATATAATGACTCTTCAGTTTATGCGATATCGCAAATATTTGCAATATCGCACAAAAATGGTAAAAGTGGAAAAAAAAAAAAAAAGAGGCTCTCTGTACGATACCCATATTTGGGATATACTTTTGATCAACACCATTTCAAACAATACAGGGTATTTTATATCATGTACGGTCAAAACCCCAAGTTAAATTTGGTTTGAGCTTCGACTTAAATTTTGAAATTTGCATGAAACTCTAGTCATGTTCATGCAATAGATACTCAGATTAGACCCAAATGCCTATTGTTGGAGAAGCTTAAATGAGAGGAATGTACATCAGTTTACATGGGAGATATCAAACTTAAGCGCGCTAATGGAATCCACCTATAATCAATTCAGCCCATTGCACTCACTAACATCTCGTCAATTAGCACTCATTTTAACTTAGTTGGGCTTGAGTTGAGCCACTTTCAAACCCAATCCACCAATGGCGGAGTCAAAATTTTCTTACAGGAGCAAGAGATGGCCTTTTCATTTCTTTTTCTTTTATATATTTCTAACAATGGTATCCTTATGGCATTTGACCTAACGGGTCTAATACCTCGGGAGCAAGTGATGGTCGATCGAGCATTTTCATATTTATTGGTTTATTTCTATTCATTTAAAAGTTAAAATTTTGTTATGCAGGCGGGTAACATAATGACACAGGTCCAAAAAAAAATCTCGTTAAATAGGTTGATGGCCCACCAAAGGGAAGGCGTAGGCAGAAGACAACGTTGATGGAAGTTGGTAAAAATATATTTAAAGAAATGTAATTTATTGGAGAATTTGGCTAAAGATATATCAGAATGGATAAACAATATTCATATAGTCAACCATAATATAGTTGAGACAAGGCTTTGATGATGATGGTTTAAAAATTATTTTTTTGCATATATTCTTTAATTTATAATATCCTAAAAAATCTAAAACTTGAAAATACCCCAACAATTCTCAAGATATAATTTTTCAAAACTTGTAAATAGTTAAATACAAAATTACTAAGGGTTTCCATAATGAATCCAACAACTCAAAAATAATCTGTCTCCTGGTTTTAGCATTGAGAATCGTATTTCACTTCAATCATAGTAGGACTGAGGGCTCATGTTGAACTTAATCACATCTAAAACAATCCACCCATAATTAATTAATGAGAATCTTGTGATTAGTTAGTTATGATCATTTGGTGGGCCGTGATGCTACAAAAGACATGGAAGGTTGAAACTTGGAAGGGCAACATTGTAAGTATCTAACTAAAGTCAAAGATAGGGTGATATATCAAACTGAAAGTGTGGCCCCAACTTCACATGATATATCATGAATGCTAACCCGTAGTAAAATTTGGGGATTAACCCATGCTGAGTTATTTTGAATTTCAATGCTCGCCCACTGAGAACTGCAGCTCTGGACTTTTTACAGCAGTCTACTTGTACATCCCACTCTTTTCCTACACCTCTAGGGCCTGAGATGGTCTACTCTATGTTCTGACTTGACCATGCCATCGTTGCAGACTCGCAGTTGATGCAGGCTCCTCTTGAGTACAAAAATGGTACAATATTAGACGGCCTAAGATATCCACAGCAATACGGCGATACCTGTGATATCACATTGTCCTAGGATATCAAACGGTCTAATATATGTGATATTATGTGAAGGGGGGTTGCTATTTGCACCCACCTAGATCCCATCCTACCCATCTAGTTAATTGTACTTTTCTTACACCCACCCCATGTGTATATATTCTTCATATCTCTTTCCATTTCTTTTCTCTCATCTGGCAATCAATCAATCAATCAATCAGTCCCTTGACAGTTCTGTGAATGTTAGCAGGGGCAAGGGTACGCATGAACATGCCTATTTGAGCCCAGCAAGAAGGGAGGCATGTTCATTCATGGCAGTCCCCCCAGTTTTCCTTCATTTTATTCTTCTTCTCTTTTCTCCTTTAATCTCTCATTTTCAGCTGTTGAAACTAGAAGTAAACGGCGCGTGATCTGTTTGAGAAAATATCTCGACTCCAAGTCCCCATAAGTCCATAACCCTTGGGGGTAGCAGTCAGGTACGCTTTTTTCTTCAAGGAAAGATATTCGAAAGAGGGGTTTTGTCTATTTGCCTCTTTTCTTCTGCATTTCATCTATTTCTTCTCTTATAATTGTAATAGTTGCATTTATTCCAGATAGAAAATGGTCTGTGAGTTGTTATTAGGTTTTTTTTTTTTTCGTGCCTGAGTAGGAACTGAATAGTTCACAACAGTGGACCCAAAACCAACAAAGGGGAAAAAAACATAGGAATTTACTTCAATAATAATCTGTGACATAATGCCCACAAATTATGGGCATTCCATTTAGACTAAACATTCTATAAGGTGTGGGTCAAGTGCTCCAATTCACATGGCAATGAAACATTCTTCAATCAATCCTAATAATGTTATTAATTTGGCCTTTGCTTTTATGCTAAATAAGGAACCATTCATATTTTTATGACCCAATTATCAGAACATTTGGTGGGTCTCAATAAATGAATGGTCTGGATCATACAAGATGAGCACACCTGCATAAAGTGATGACTTGACTGAACTTTGTCGTCCTCTCAGGCAATTCATTTCTCATTTCTTGTTTCTCCATTTTCAAACATTTCTATCTTGGAAGAAGGAAAAGAAACAAATCACTGCTATTCATAAAATCAAGCCAGTCACATAAATAACATAAAACCAAAAGCCAAGTCCAAACAATATCACAAAAAAAGTTAAGTGATTGAACCCATTTTATAATCAGACTTCACAAGTCATAACCCAAGAAAATCAGCTTAAACAATCAATAGAAATATAGAATAGCTATAAAAATCTTTATACTCTAGACCCAATCCAAAATCATCATAAACAATCAATAGCTAGTAAAAACCACTACTTATATTCCTTGAGAAAGAAAATTGAGAGAGTTGAAAGGACCTTTCTGGTGCCCACACCTCTGGTTGGAGAGGGCTTCTGGGTAGCCATTGATTGGAAGAGGAATGGTGAGAAAGCAACAGAAGGGCCATTTTGTCTTCTACATGAAGAGAGAGAGAGAGAGAGAGAGAGAGAGAGAAAAACGAACCCGACCCGTGACCCGCTGACCCGTGACCCAAACGGGTCAGGTTCAGGTGGGTTTTCACCCCATTAAAACTTGTCGGGTCGGGTCGGGTTCGTACCCGTGAACACCCCTAATGGCAGGCTATGGATTTGAGTGGTGCTCGCATTCCATGGCACCCTGATTTTAATCAAAGAATGGTGGGAGTTGCCCTGTCCAATGGTTGCTCTTTCATTCTTTCACCATAACAAATATGATTTTGGACATATATTAAATATGATTTTGAATATATAATTGGGATAAGCCAGAAATGAAATGAAAATTTACTTGTATAGGGCCCACCTAATGATTATTCCATATTTCCAATGAGTTGGCAGTACTCGTTTGTACAGACAACTGTGGACTCCAAAATTTAAAGGGAGGTAGTACAAACACACGTGGTCTACAGGGTACAGGCGTACAACAACGCATGGTCACATCAATGGATAGAAATCACTTGTCTGCACTCTCTCTTTTTACAAGTTACTCTCTCGCTCGCTCTCTTTCTCCTTCAAATATCTTCATTATTTTAGAGAGAGACAGCAGAGGATCATGTTTCTGCCCCGTAATATTCGGGGAATATATTCTCTGTTTTCAGGGAATATATTCTCTGACTTTTAATTTTTAACTTCAGAATATAAATACCAGCAGAAGATATGAATTTGGATTAACTGAGGATTTGGGCCAATGATTTGCGATTGTCAAGTGGTTCAAGTAATCAGGTAAATATATAATTCTTTAATTATTTCAGGAAATATTTTTTATTAATTACAGATGCTCAAGTGAATGTATATTAATGTTATCAGGATGATATTCTTAGAAACGAAATAATACAAGAAGACGAAAATGTGGACGAAAATGTTACAAACGAATTTTCTACCGACATGGTGTGATATTAACTTAATTCTAATTATGTTTGATTTTGTCAATTTTTAATAAAAATTTGTTAATTTCTAACAGAATTAATATATTTTTCAGGTATTCAATTCGCGCCAATCTCTAATTGATTGGATTCAAAATACTGGACGCAATTTAGGATATATCATTGTCATTAAAAGGTCAGATACTAGCATAATCGGGAAGAGTCCTAGACTGTTGTTCCAATGTGATCGCGGTGGCACATACAGAAGCAAGAAAACTTCCACGAGGCATACAGGCACCAAAAAAATTGATTGTCCTTTCAGAGTGAAAGGGGTGAAAATGCAAACAAGTGATGACTGGATGGCAATGGTGGTATGTGGAACACATAACCATGCCCCTGCATCATATATGGAGGGACATCCATACCCCGGTCGGCTCTCTGAATCCGAAATCCAGTTGATGGAACATCTGTCTACGAAAAATGTGAAGCCACGAGATATCTTGACATCGTTGAAGAAGCAGAATCCGGACAACGTGTCTACCATTAAGACCATATACAATGCACGCCAGAAATTTCGGACTGCAGAGAAAGCCGGTAAAACCCAGATGCAAGTTGTCATGTCATTCCTACAACGTGAAGGATACATTTTCGAGAGTCGAACAAATGTTGTAACCAATGAGCTTGAAGATTTATTCTTCGCACATCCAGGATCATTAGAGCGATGGCGTGCATTCCCGCACGTGTTATTGATGGATGCAACATATAAAACAAACAAGTACATGATATGCCACTCTAGATATCTGTGTCATATATTGATCTAGCAACATTAAAAAAACTAGAAGTTTTAACATATCTTTGTCTTAAACAAACAGGTACAGGATGCCTCTCCTTGAGATTGTCGGCGTGACTGCAACTAATATGACATTTTGCATAGCATTTGTGTTCATGCACTCAGAAAAAGTGTTCAATTATACTTGGGCTTTAAGGTGTCTGCAGTCAACAATGGATGGATGCACCGGTCCACGAGTTATTGTCACAGACAGAGAGTTGGCTTTGATGAATGCGTCTGCCCAGGTATTTCCCGATGCTAAGAAATTACTCTGTAGGTGGCACATTTATAGTAGTATTTTGAGCAAGTGCAGGCCATCAATAACAAATAATAAATCTTGGAATGCATTCTACAAAATGTGGAATATGTTGCTGGAATCTGAAACTGAGAATGCGTATGTGTGCAAATTGGCGGACCTTGAGGTAGTGTTACAAAACTTTCCAGGTATGATTAATTATCTTAAGGATGTATGGTTGACACCGTATAAAGAGATGTTTGTATCCGCCTGGACAGACAGATATCTGCATTTTGGAAACCAGACAACTAATAGAGTCGAGAGCCAACATTCGAAGTTGAAACAATACTTGGAGTCATCACAGTCAGATTTGGAGACATCGCTGTTGTTTATTCACCAAGTCATCCAATCACAGGACATAGCTATCAAAGCGAGTATTGAACAAAGCAGAACTATCGTCCAACATCGATTCAATATACCGCACTTCCAAGAATTATGTGGTTTCGTTTCAAGCCACGCATTGCATCTGATTTTGAAGGAATTTGAGCGGTCTAAGGATGTCGGAGAAGTTTCCTACAAATGTGTATGTCGACTTCGTACGAGCTACGGACTGCCATGTGCGCACGAGCAAGCAATATATTTGAACGATGGTCGTCCCATACCAATTGATTCCATAGATAAATTTTGGAGAAAACTTGATTTATCACCATGTGTGTCTCTTCAAGACGATGACATCGATTGTGACGTCGAGCTACAAGTGTTCACGGAACAGTATAAGCAGCAAACAAGGCATGGTAAATTCAGTCTTTTAAGGAAGTTGAGGGAGATAATCACACCATCAACAACTTCAATTCGTGAACCTGCTGTTAAGACGAACACTCGTGGACGCCCCTCCTCGAAAAAAAAAGTTGCTACAAATACTCCTGTTAATCCGTCTGCATTAGTGTTCGTTGAATCCGATTCCCTTCATTCTCGGGAACCAAGCAGAAACAGTTATTCTTTTGGAGGCCCCAACTCGAATGACAGGGAAGGCATATCAACTGGTGCTAATACGGATACATTTGAGTTTGTTCAGCCAAATATTATCAAGTTTCAGGAACCAGCGAGACACAGTTGCTCCTCTATTTACAACTACTCTGTACATGCCTATGTTCGTCAATTTCCAAATATACTGCATCCTTACATTATGCATGTACAAGACGTAAAATCTGATGGAAATTGCGGATTTCGGGCGATAGCTGTCTCTCTTGGTCTTCACGAAGATGCATGGGCAACTATCCGGTATAACTTAATAGAAGAGTTGCACACATTCAGGACAGAGTATGTTGTAATATTTGATAGTGATGATCAGTGGACTCGTGTTTACAACTCACTGAACTTTTTTGCAATAGATAGAGGAGCACCGATTGAGCATTGGATGACCATGCCAGACATGTGCCTCTTAATTGCTTCAAAGTTCAATGTGATATTACATGTTTTAAGTGCTGCATAGAGCTTTACGTATTTGCCACTTCGATCTACTCCACCACCGTCATATCAACATGTTGCTATCGCTATCGGGTACGTAAATAATAATCATTACGTCCAGGTTGCATTGACAGATGGTTACCCGATGCCTCCCATTATGCCTCAATGGGTTCACTTCCGGCATGATTGTGCAGCTGCATGGGCTACCCCGTATGCGGAGCGAATTAATGCGTTCATGCAGTATACGCGTCGACTCCATGGGGCTTTCGCATATGCAACCTCCGGACAGAATGATCACTCGCTCGACCCAACCTGTGGCTGGGTCGAGCGAGACTTCAATACATAAAAATAAAATAAATGTCAAACTGTCGTGTCGACCCCATTTCAACTTCACTAACTCGTGAAATCAAGCCATAAATGACAAATTTTTCAGCAATTTTTATCTTATGGGAAGAAGTGTCGACGCCCTTACTTTATGGTGTCGACTCCATGGGGCTTGCGCATTTCCAACCTCCGGACAGAATGATCACTCGTTCGACCCAACCTGTGGCTGGGTCGAGCGAGACTTCAATACATAAAAATAAAATAAATGTCAAACTGTCGTGTCGACCCCATTTCAACTTCACTAACTCGTGAAATCAAGCCATAAATGACAAATTTTTCAGCAATTTTTATCTTATGGGAAGAAGTGTCGACACCCTTACTTTATGGTGTCGACTCCATGGGGCTTGCGCATTTCCAACCTCCGGACAGAATGATCACTCGTTCGACCCAACCTGTGGCTGGGTCGAGCGAGACTTCAATACATAAAAATAAAATAAATGTCAAACTGTCGTGTCGACCTCCATTTCAACTTCACTAACTCGTGAAATCAAGCCATAAATGAAAAATTTTTCAGCAATTTTTATCTTATGGGAAGAAGTGTCGACACCCTTACTTTATGGTGTCGACTCCATGGGGCTTACGCATTTCAACCTCCGAACAGAATGATCACTCGCTCGACCCAACCTGTCGCTGGGTCGAGCAAGACTTCAATACATAAAAATAAAATAAATGTCAAACTGTCGTGTCGACCCCATTTCAGATAGTGTTGACCCCTTAAGACAAATTGTCAAGCAATCTTATCTTATGGGAAAAAGTGTCGACACCCTTTCTTGATGGTGTCGACTCCAATAGCTTTGGGTCGAGTGATAAGGCATTCTGCCTGGGGCGTAATTGAACCGTTGGTTTGAGACTCTTCAATTGGAAAACACAACATCTGAGACGTTCAGTTTCAGAATGAATAGGAGTCATTGGTGATGGGACGTCATTGGTCATGGTCATGTGTACGGAATACAAGTAAAAGACAAAGACCAATGACTCCTATTCACAAGACCTAGGATGTAGATTGGGTTTATATAGTAATTAGGTTGGGTGCATTTAAAGGGTGCCACTATTGGCACCCCAGTTTTTAATAAGGGCACCCCTTTGTCAGGCATCATGTGCATCGGGCATCGGGCTTGTCGTGGCAGTCAAGGGGACTGGCGCCCTGCATCTATCTCATCAAGTTCCACAAAGTGCCATTATTCGAGTCTGTCTCCTTTTAACAACATGCATGTCTCTCTACACTTCACTCAAGTAGGTTCTCTTTCTACTTTTTTAATGAAATCCTTATATTCATTGTTGTTTATTTAATGGGTGTTGATATTGGCCTTTTTTTTTTAATATGTACAACACCAAAAGTAATTATGGCTTGTCCCAAAAGTGATTTAATAGTTTACATTTTTTTTTGTATGTGTCAAAAAAAATCCTATTTAAAAATAGGCATGTCAAACGAGATGCAAGTCGGTACGGCACTGCCTGCTACGGGTCGTGCCTGGAGCGGGCTGGGACCCTGGAGCGGGATGGGCCGTATCCTGTTGTTCGTGCTCAGCGTGCATGTTTAATTTTTTTTTTTCGATTAATTTTGTTCGCTTTTTTCGGTATTACACGGGCATTCGTCACAATATAAGATTATAACAAAAAATGGATCAACATTTGAGTGGTATTATTTTCTTCTGCTTTTGAATTTTAATTTGATATTTCCATTATCATTTCTTAAATGTAATAATTTGATGTGTCATGTTTTTTTTTTTAATCCTTATTTTTTATGTGATAGGCCTGGCGGGCCGACCCTTATGAATGGGTCGGCCCACAGCGGTCGACCTTCGGTGGATATGAATCCGACCAAAAAATGCCTCGATGATTTGTTATCAAATACCTATTGTTCATACACATCATGATCTTCCTTAGGAGCATCATCAGTGGATTTGGAGATCGGATCGAATTCAATCATATATGTTAATCAGTCAAAGTGCAACAATGCGTCCATCCGATGCTTCCACATGGCTAAGTTCTTGCTGTTAAAAATATCAGCCTTAGCAAGATCATGCAGCGTTGATTTGGAAGATATTTTTACTGAATTAAAAGAAAAGAAGTTCACATATCACTTACCGTTTAAGGAGAAAAATCATCATGTTTTTTTTTTTTTGAATCGTTGGATTGTCTTCCTTTTACTACTACTGCATAGATCTACTCACAAGGATTCTACACAATCAAACCATTCGCCAATTGGAGGCCGGATGCGCAAGATATCGCAATGTGAAATTTTAACGATTAAAAGATTGTTGTCGTCGCCGCTGCGTTTTATGGCACGCGTCCCGACGATAGATGCATTTGTTCTGCACGCACGAACCATAAGTCAACATTTTAATGATGCATGGAACCCGATGCCTCCTTGTGGCCTGGATGAGCGCCCGTGCTGTCTACATCATGGCACGGAAAGTCAGCTCGTCACACGTCATATCCAAAGGGGGTGTAACAATTAAAATGCGTGGTGCAAAATAACGCCCATTAAATGTCCCTATTGCAATCATCTCATCTCTTGGGCAGGTCACCCATCCATCCCATCCCATCCCATCCCATCCACTAGAGTGGGTTTAAATAGCATGTAGGGTGGGTGCATTTAGAATGCCCCTATGTGAAGGTATGTTTGCAATAATGGATGCTAGTCCAATATAGCATCCAATAAACCAATGCACAATAAAAGTAATGCACGATAAAAGTAATAAATTAAATAAGATAGAATTATCAAAATTATCTATCAAACAATCAACAAGGCATACACAATATTATACGTGGAAATCCTATTTAGGGAGAAAAATCACGATCTGAAATCAATAATCATTGAACGGTTACAAAATATACTCATAGCTCAATTTCTTAGTTAGTACGTTGATATAAGGACTGTAGTTGTTCTTGCAGAACTTCTCCCGTTGCCATGACTTTCCCGCCGTGCGTCGTTCCTCGTACTTGATCGAGCAACACATTGTCAACCAAGATGAACAATCTTTTACAAGATAATAGAAGCAGCAAATCTTCTAATTCAGCACAACCTCTCAATAGCTCTAGAGAATCAAAGAATCTCTCTTAGGGTTTTCTCACCTCAAAACAATGAGATAATTACTTGATATGTGTATAATCTTTAATATGCACCATCATCTTACCTTAGAGTTGAAGAAACACCCTTTATATTGCCTTCAATTCATGCCTCAAAATTAGAACACAAATAGGACTTAAAATGGGAAACACCAATTTCAAAAGGAATTAAATCCACAGCCTATTCTAGAAATTTCCCGCCATCTGATTGATCAGATAGAGAAATCGATCGATCGGGTTAAGCCCCTGTCTCCGATTTTTTTTTCTATCAGTACTGTTTACTTGGACCTTATAAACCTCCGATCGATCCGACCTTTGTCCGATCGATCGGGCCTCGTTGGTTCACCCAAACTTCTTCAAAATTCTTCACTGTCTTTGCTTAAGCTCTTCTGGTGACACAACTACAGCCCACTCTAAAATAAAATAGAAAATACAACTCAATGGACCCAAAGTTTTATCCAACCCATGAATTAGCTAACACAATTAAAATCCTAACATTGTGTGACCCTATGATATTGCATGAATAATTGGCAAACGCGGGGTCTATGAATCATTGTACGGATAGTATTCCAAACTTTTTATATTTCTAAAGTAGCACCTAAAATTATATTTTGCATGGAAGATGGTCCCATATTGTCCTCCTTAGACAAAAATAGCAAAGGAACATGGGACGTTTTCCTTTTCACATCAGATGGCCACCCTACACTACCCTTTTATCCAATGATTTGGGGCTGTTTGGGGATGGAGTTGAGTGGATTAAAGATTATTTTGAAGAAAGAATAAAATATAAATGAGTCATGATGATATTTTATTTTTAGTTGTTGATTATGAAAATTTTTTGACCTTTTGTTTTGATTGTGGAGTTTTTTAGTCTTTAAGTGGGGAAATGATGTTCCTTTTTGACTTTTTTTTTTAAAAATATGGTGGGAGATTTTAATTAAAGTGCTTTTGATGAGATTTTTTTTTTTTTTTTTGAGAAATGGGGCTTTACCTTACTTGACTCTAATAGTAGAGTTGCCAAACAAGCCAAGAAAAAATTGTGATTTGACAAGACAAAAGGCATTCCACATTACCGGAACAAATAAAAGCATGTACTGTTTGACCTTCATAATTAGAAAAAAAAAAAAAAGGATTCCTTGTGGTGCTAGACTGCTAGCATCAGGAAGTTCGAGAGCGGCAGGCAAAATCTTGATGTCAAAAAAATTGAGGGAGATAATGAGGATGAAATCTATATCAGATATTCTTACTCCGTGGGAAGGTGAAGAGCACTTATTTCTGCGGTCTACGTGACAATCTATTTGGGAGCATTTCCTCAAAGAAAGTGGAGTTGCATGCATGGGCGGACCTAGGTGTAGGCCCCGGGGGGCCATGCCCCCCCCCCCCTCCTCAAATTTTTATTTTCTATATTATATATGCTTTAATTAGTTTATATATTAATTTTATAACAAGTGGCCCCCCTTAATTGTTTGCACAAAGTAAAAAGAAAAAGTACAAATCGGCGTATAATGTAGTTCACAGATCATGAGAAAATGCAGTTGAGAATACAATTGAATCATTATATTATGAGCATAATGTAGTTCGACATAAAGACTTCAAAGAATTGTCAACTATTTTTGAACTTTGCCAATGATTGGTAAGGATTAGAAGATCAACAGTCTACCAACTTATTTTTAGAGTGATCGTGATCGTGCTTACTCTTCTAGTATCCACTACAACTATTGAACAATTATGTTCAGCCATGAGCCTTGTTAAAACTAGACTTTGCAGCAAAATGGATGATGAGTTTCTCACAGACTATTGTCTTGTGTACATTGAGAGGGAGATTGCGGAGAAGTTTAGCACAGAATCAATCATTGAAGACTTTCAAGATTTAAAATAACGTTGAGTTCCATTTTGATGGATTATGGAAGTTGGAATGTACTAAAATACAATTATTTATGTCAGCTAGATCCTGGTTTTATTTTTAATGTGAAATTTAGTCTTTGATTTTATTATATTTATCATGCTTGAACTTGCAGATATGTCCAGAAAAAAATATTAGCTATCTTGATTTGTTAAAAAAAATATTTATTTAAGTTTGGCCCCCTCCAAGATGAAATCCTGGGTCCACCCCTGGTTGCATGGTACTTGTAGGTTCACTAGCTTTCTTATTTGGCCGTTCCCTCCAAATGGAAATACTAAAGTTTAATGTGAATGTACTGTATCCAGAAATCTCTAAGAAGCAGTATTGTATATGTTTTCTAAGCATATTATGTTGAATCTAATATGTTTTGGAACATAAATCAAATCTATGGATTTAGACTTATGCATGTAGCAATGGATAATCAAATATATTAAAAGTGTATCTTGCGAGATGATCTTGATGATGAGCGGTTTGGATTTGACTATAGACCATCCCGTGTTGTGATCAACAACCTTGATTAAATAGGGTTTTCTCCCATCTTCCTTGTCACTCATTGTGAATTGCATCAGATTTAATGGGTATTTGAGAGGATTAAAAGAGATTTTTTTCTATTAAAGAAATCTATTAGAATTCTATTTCTTTAATTGGGCTTTCTAAAAGTGAATCCAAACCAGATTTATTCAAATCAAAACTAAAAAGAAAAGCTTATAAAAATATCAATTAACTTAAAGTGGGATCCTATATTTATGAGACGTTTGGTCATATGGACCACTTACGTCTAACATGTTAGAACCACACTTTAATTAAGTTTTATATAATTCCTGCCAAATTGGTAACTCTACTAATAGAGTCAAGTGAAGTAAAGTTGATTTTGAAGAAAGAATAAAATATAAGTAGGTTATGATGGTATTTTATTTTTAGTTGTTTGTTATGGAATTTTTTTGACTTTTTATAAGGAAAAATGAAGTTTTTTTTTTTTAGTAGATAAAGGTAGTTGTTTTTTTAACTTTTTGCATTAAAAAAAGAGAGGTTTAAATAAAGTGCATTTGATGTGACATCTTATCTAAAAAAAACGGTAGCTTTACTTAATTTGTATTATATTAATAAAGTGCCAAGCTAGCCCGGGAGTCATTTCAGCTTCACCGTGGAGAGTGAATTCTTCTGGGAGCCATAGATTTTCTCTGGCGTAGCCCAACGAGAACTGCACCTAGCTATGGACTTTTTACAGCACTTGTACATCCCTGCCCTCTTTTCCTATACCTCTAAGGCCTAAGATGGTCTACTTCATGTTTTGACCTGACCATGCCATTGTTGCAGCAGATCCTCATTCTCGAGTCCCAGAGATGATGCGACTCTTGCTGCTCCGAATCCGAAGTTATTATCGCAACAGTATGCATTGGCGTAAGAATAGTGTTTGTGTTGCAGCAGTTTAAGCAGACTTTGTTCTTTTTAGCACCCAGAATCTTATTTTGCATGGAAGATGGTCCCATTCACATATCCTCCTCGTTAGACAAAAATTGCGAAGGACTATGGGGCTTTTGCCTTTTCACATCAGATGGGCCACGCACGCCACACTTCTACTCCAATCACTGGAAGTAAATTGTGATTGATTAGACAAAAAGCTCATGACCCCATTCCCAAAACAAGTTAAAGCATGTACTATTTGACATTGAGAATTCCAAAAAGGACTAGTCTGGTATGGTGGAACCGTTGTGTAGGTTGGCACTGGCCGACAGGAGCTATAGCTAGACAAGTGAGAAATTGAGGAGGAGCGGATTGATGATGGAATCTATGTTAAATATTTGTTGCCCTTGTTGGAGACTGAGACTGAGAGAGTCCATGGACCACTTATTTCTCCACATTGAAGTGGCATATCCTCTATCTGGTACTACTTGTAGCATTTACTCAAACAAAGCATGGTGGAATGGAAACTGTTTCCCAGGTTCACTAGTTGGGCTTTTGGAGGCACGAGGGGTGCTTATGCGGGAGATTGATTCGTAGCTTTTCCACTCTTTGTTCTATTCAGAAAGAGGGGAATAAAATAATCTTTACTAGAAGTGATTCATCTTTGGAAGTTATCATTTTAGTGGTGGTTAAAATGGGCACGGTTAGAAAGGAATTTCCAGACATTAAGGTAGATATATAATATTCTGTATAATTGGATTGCTTGTTTAAATGTGGTTGCCTACAAGAGGTACAGGAAAGTTTCTTGATGACCATGCCCGACCAACACCTAAAGTTTAATATGAATGGGGCTTCAGGGGATATACCGGGGTTGACTAGATTGGTAGTGTATTAAGAAATTAGTAGTCAGGGATGTCGTCCTAGCTATTCTGAAAGCCCTTTGCATCTTTAAAAATTCATTTAAACTTAGTCTCATGGTGGAGAGCGACTCCTTTAATGCCATATCTTGAGCGAATTCTTTAGGAATCATGAAAGATGCAGTCTTATGTCAATTAGATTCGCCTTCTTGGATCTCTATTTTGGGTGTCTTCTCAGCATATCAATAGATATGGCAAATTGTTTAGGTAAGCATGGGGTTGATCATCCATTTAATTTAATTGCATCTGTAGTGTATGTGTGGTCGTGTGTCCGATACATATATCTCTTACAACAATACACTCCATAGTAGAGTTCTTTTTTTTTTTTCTTTTTTTGTTAAACTCGGTTGTACCTCCTTTTTAACTTTTATTGGAGTAGAGTGTTCATTATGAATTTCTGGCGCTTGTGGCTATTAAAAAGACCAGCAACTCTTAGTAGTCCCACCGTAAGATTCCCAATATAATTAATGGATTTGATTTATAATTCACTGAAAAGATTCATCCATAAACAACCGAGTTTATAGCTATCATATAGTCATATACAATGGCCTTTAAATAGAAAATGTCAAATAGCACTACATTCAGATATAAGACAATTCTCTAAAAACTGATTTGTTTCGGATATTAATGCCTTGGATCCAATATGCATAGATTCGGACATGAATCTGAATTTCTCCCAGATTAAAAAGAAGCTTCAATACATGCTTTATGTGGAACCGAAGACTCCAGATACCTGAATAATTGGATTCCAATTTGGAATCCTAATTTGAACCCCTTCTTTTACATGACTCGTGGTATGCTCGTGGGCAAGCTGTCCATATAATATATCTCATGATCCTGAATTCCTGATATGGTTCTTGCGAAATCAAAGATGAAGGACTTCTTTGATGTCAGGTGCTCATTGACTCAAAAGGGGTCCTTTGTTGTACAACAGGAGATCAGAGAGGTTAGAGGTTTTGCATCACAAGAGGACCCTGCAGAGGTGAATCTCCCTAGGAAATAAGGTGGTGGAAAGGTATCACTGTAGATTAGATTATTTAAAGGGAAAGTTAAAATAAAAATGAAAAGCCCAATTAATTCATCTCAACCCTTGGTAACCACGATTATATATGAGATGCTCCTATGAGATATATCTCTCACCTTAGTAATATGATGAAGGCCCTCTCATTTAAGTTGTTGACATTGGATATAGATGTGAGGGCCCTCACCTTATCTCTCATAATAAGGTGAGAGATGCTCTCATATATATATATATATATAAAGAGAGAGAGATACCGAGAACTAAGGGTTGCTTAGTTGGTTAGCAACCATATCTCTCACTCAGCTCCGGGCCAGTTTGATAATTTACTATTAAAATAAAAGTAATGTAAAGCATCAAATCAAATAGAGAATAAAATATAATGGGGTTATGATGATATTTTGTCTTTAGTGAATTGGTAGGGAATCTTTTTTCACTTTTGCGTGTAAAGTAACTTTTTTTTGTCATTTTGTGTTAAAAAGGAAATTGCTTTTTTATTTTAAAAAAAAAGAGAAGACAATTTTGAATTGGTAGGGAATCTTTTTCACTTTTGTGTAAAAAGTAAGTGTTTTTTTCGTCATTTTGTGGAAAAAGGAAATTATTATTTTTATTTTAAAAAATGAGAAGAGAATTTTAAAGATTTGTACTTCTAATGTGACCCCTTGTTTTCTAAAAAATAAAGGCTTTACATTACTTTTACTGACCCAGTAAATTGTCGAACAGGCCAGGGTGTTAGATTGTATGACTCCCTCTCTATACATAGTGATGGTTTAAAATCGCGGTATCGGTCGTAGTATCGGCAAGGACAAAAAACTGATATGATATCGGTATCGGTCGCAGTTATCGGTCTATCGTGGGCATCGCAGTGTGATTTTTTTTTAATTTAAAAAAAAACTCATAAAAATATCCAAAATTTTCAGAATATTAGAAAATATTGGAAAATAATATTTTTTTTCTATTACTAAGTACAATAAATCAAAATATTGGTCACCTTAAGTTATAAGTCCTGTCTGTGTCGCAATTCGCTGTCTTCTCCAGTATTTCATATAATGCAACCATTATTTTGGTTCATGATCAATTTATTAGTGTAAAATATAAGAAAATAAATATACAGTGTTAATTATCTATACACTATTAATAAGCCATTAGTATTTAATATTTAGTATCATAAATACTGTAATCATTATTTTTTTTAAAGTAGAAGATTTAAAAAAAATCATTTTTCTACACCCAAAATCATGTATATAAGTAGAGCTAGCATGAAAGTGTGTAGATCTAAGTGAAGAACACAACACAAACCCAAAAATGACATACTAATGATCTTTTCATTCATTTCTATGCTTTATCTAAAAATTAAAAATTAAAAACACATAATAGTAAAAATAAGGGAGTTAAGTTGATTTTCTCTTACCAAATAAAAATGATTTCTTCAAAAAATAGTGTGGGAGTTTGGAAATATGCAAGAGAATGAACTATGGAGACATGGCTACTCTAAGGAGACGAGGGGAGAGGAGAATATGGGGGAATAGGGAAAAAGTTACAAAAAATTAAGGTTTTTGACCACTACTCCATCTCGGCTGATATTTTCAAAATATTGGCTGAGATTGGCCAATATTTTGGGGATATTTTGCCTGGTGATACCGAGTCTGGTATCGTGGCAAAATATCGTCTCGGTAAGCATGTCAAATGGGCCGAGCCAGCTCGACCCACCAGTTAACGGGCTGTGGCCCGGCACGGCCCGTGTGGGCTGATGTGTCTCGGCCCGTTGGCCCATTTGGCCCGACCCACTAAGAACGCCTGGCACGTGGGCTGCCCTCTGCGGCCTGCCAGCCCACCCAATGGTCGGCCCACCAGGCATTCCTAACAGCAAAAAATGGCTAGTTTTTTTGGAAAAAAATCTATTTTACCCCAACAGCTATAAAACGGTCATATAAAGGGTATTTTATGTCATTTTCTATTTTACAAAGTCTATAACTACCCTAACTCTCTCATTCTCATTCGTCACCGATTTACACAGCTCTCTCACTCTTTATACAATCTCTAGCTCTCTATCGAAGCATTCAACTCTTTCACTCTCTCTAAGAAGTTTTGAAGGGCCAAAGATCAATTCATTAAGAAACAAGATTAAAGGGGCCTTCAAAGATTTAGAGGTATTTATATTATTTAAATTTGAGATTTCATATATATAAGTTTATATTATATTAACTCTCATTTTCTCCCCTTTGTTATATTAATTATCACAAAAGAAGGCTATTAGCCTATTACTGCTATTATTTATAAACTTTATATTTTGAAATATGGCTAGAAGATTTCCCATAGAATCTTCTTCCGTTAATTTAGGGGTAGAAGAAGATTTTATTGAATTACAAGATGAAGTATGTGATTTACCATACTCCTTTCCTCAGAGTTCCCGTAACCAACCAAGTGGAATAGAACTTCAGTAGTTTGGGATATATTTACATGGTTTGATGTTATTGAAAATGGAAAGAAAGTTGAAAAGGTAAAATGCAAAATTTGTAGTAAGATTTATGGTGCCGAATCAAAATCGGGTACCGGCCATTTGACAAGACATAGGCAAAAATGTTTAGCCTTACATAAGTCGGCGGATGCAGGGGCAGAGAAGCCTGGTTCACAGACCCAAATTTCTACTACTGGTGGTAGTGGTAGTAGTAGCAGTTTGGGTCTTTTTTCTTTTAATGCACAAAGTGTTAGACAAAATCTTGTTAAAATGATTGTGTTATCCGAATTACCATTTTCTTTTGTTGAAAATAAGTTTTTTGAAGAATGGGTCCAGAAATACTGTCAACCACAATTTCACAATATTTCAAGAAATACAGCCAGAAATGATGTTATTAGACTCTGGCAGGAAGAGAAAACAAATATAAAAAATTACATTACAGAAATTCCTGGTAGAATAGCCATAACCACAGATATGTGAACTTCGGTGATAGTTTTCTTTGTATTACTGCATATAACGTCGATGTAAAATGGATTATTGATTAACGTATAATTAGTTTTAGCTGTATTGAATTGCCACACAATGACACTAGAATAAGTACATTTATTTTGAAAAAACTAGATGAATACAATATTAAGGAAAAAATTTTATCAATAACTTTAGATAATGCCAACAATAATACAGTGGCTATTGAGTTAATGAGAATGTAGATGCCACTTGCAACTTTGATAGATAGCTCTATCTTTCAAAATAGATGTGTATGTCACATCTTAAATCTCATTACAAATGTTGGTTTAAAGCATATTGTAAGTTAGACAGATGTTATTAAAGACATTGCTAGATTTATTTTCTGCTCTACACAGAGAAGACAATTGTATGTTAAAATATGTGCGAGGCAAGGCGTATCAGCTATTAAAATGCCTAAAGAAGTAGAACATAGATGAAATTCAATGTATGATTTGTTAAACAAGGCACTTGACCGAAAAACTGTTTTGAATGAATTTTATATTTTTCATGCACAATATTTGATGATTAGTGATGAACATTGGGAGTTATGTGCCCATATATATAAGAGATTTATTAGAAGCTTTATATACTTCAACATTATTTTTTTCGGAATTTATTATCTCACATCGAATGAAGCTTTTTAAAATTACTTTACAATTCAATAGATTTAGAGATCATTTTTTTTACTGAGTAACACTATTAGAAACATAGAAGGAAATTTTAATAAATATTGGAAAGAGGCTCCGATGACATTTTCTTTAGCTGCTGTATTTGATCCTAAGTTAAAATTAAGTGGTGTATAATTTTTTATTGATAGAATAAATAAAAATATGAATTATATAGATTTAAATATTTTTTCAAATATAAGGGCAAATTTATAAGGATTTCTTCAATTTTATTGTGAGCAAATGGGTACAACTGTGCTTAGTATGGGCCATTCAGAAGTCCAGCAAACAGGTGTTGGTGAGTGGGATATGTGGTATTCTTCCATGTCCACGGGCATGGCATCTAGCTCAAGCTCAAGTAACACAGTGACGGAGTTATCATCGTATCTTGACGTTGGTGTAATACGGGTGCATGATGCATCTAGTTTTGACCTTTTAGCCTGGCGGAAGCAACAAGAAAGCGTTTATCCGGGGTTGGCCGCCATGGATCGTGATTTATTGACTGTTCTAATGTATTCTGTAGCATCAGATATGCTTTTAGTGCAGGTGGACGTGTGGTGGATGACAGAAGAACAAATCTAACCGATGAAACGGTGGAGTGTTGTGTTTGCCCACGAGACTGGTATTTGGCAGATAACAGGAAGCAAGAGTTAACATCAATGAAAGATTATGATCCAACAGAATACATTTGTGGACTACGCATCATATTTTTTACTTTTTCCTTCATTGTAGTTTATGAATATATAAGTTTTTCATTCTTTTTTTATTTTTATTTTCTAAAAAAGATTGTAAGGTTTTGAATGTAATTCTATTTAGAAACCTTCAAGAAGTTAAGATCCAAATGGTTCTCTCTTCTCAGTGGAGTAGGTCGAGTTTGACCAAACCATTTAAATATCTTTGTTATTTTCCGTGGTTGTGTTCTAATTTTTAATTTTAATACCGAAAAGAAAAAAAATTAAAAAAATAAATAAAAGAGGTACGCCTGGCACGGCCCGACCTGGCCCATTTGACACGACTACTACGTCCCGGTATGATATCGACCAAGATTTTGATCAATATTACATCCCCAGAGTGTGTTATGTATCATGACTCCTTTCAGTTGGCTAAATAAATATATACGAACATACAGGAGCAGGAGCAGGAGGCTGCTGTGTAGTATGACTCACTAGAAAGAGCCGTCTCATGACTCTCCTCCAAAGTCCAAATATAGTGAGAGAGAGATCTGTAGCTTCATCAGCACGACTCTATTACAGCTACGTACAGAGTGCAGAAAAATAAAATGATAGGGCATGGATTTATAAGTCTCTACAAATAGCTAGAGCCTAGAGGGTGACGTGGAGTGCAGCATATGGTTACTCTCGAAATATATAGCGAGAGGGTGCTCTCTACGACTCTACCTATGTGACTGACTCTAAACAATTTTCTCTGTTGACTCTTCTTAGTTCTTACGAGGCATTTGTATACACGTTTTTCGCATAAAAAGTGTACAAATTGGAAGATGTTTTCTACATTTTTAGTAAAAACAAATATGTGCTGCTGCTTTGGAAGACCTTTTCTACATTTTTAGTAAACACACATTAAGATGAAATTGTCATATACCTCAAAAAAAGGTTTTACAAGGATGTGTGCAAAATTTTTTTTTCCGATAAATTAGTGTTAATGTTGTTTAGTGCGGCTGTAAATTTATTATTGAAAACTACTATTTAATGCGGCAGTTTTCCTTAAAAAAAAAACAAATATGGAATTGGACCCATCTTGATTGTCGAAGCCGTTAGGGCCAATTAGGAGTGATATTTCTTGACCCATCCTACCTATCCAACATGATAATTTAAGGTTCATGTTGGGCCTTTTTTTGTGTGTGACATGACATTTCTAAGTAATAAATGTGTTAGGTTTGGATTGAGTCCATTCTCATCATTCACAATGCTCAACACTCATCCATTTATGTAGGATGCTTATACCCACTTAGTATGTCCTCAAAACCATCACAAAAATAATACACAACTAATCAAATAATAGTATATTTAAAAAAATAAAAAATGGGAGGGTTGTGCTACATAGGAGGTGTGTACGTGGGGTGGGGAGGAGGATAATGGTTTCATAACATAGGGGGTATGTGGCCCGGTATGGTGGGGACCTTGAAGTCTATTTTGAGGATACCCCTCTTAGGAAGTCTATTTCGAGGACTATGAAGGGAAAAGTTGACGTGGCGGAAAAGCAGTTCCGCGAAAAACTATTGCACCAAACACATGAAAAAGAAGTTTTGTGCAGAAATACACTTCCTCATTTTTTGAGGAAATGGGCTACACAAACGTGCCCAAGTGCCGTTGCTTTTTCCACGAAGAAAAGTAGATAAAATAATTAAATTCTCTGCTATTATGGGCAGACTCTGTTTCAGTAGAACCTAGAAACCTTCTCAGTAGATTTGGGTTTCCACAGCAGTGCACAAATTAACCCTTATATATCTACAGGGGTAAATATGTAGACATCAGTCCTGCTCAAGGAGCCTACTAGATTCGTGACAATTACACGAGTCTTGATGTTAGTCACAAGTTTATAACCTCTTAATTAATTGTTTTTCAAGATTCAATGTAGAGGAAACTACAACAAAAAAAAAGAACCCTAGATGATCACTAACAAAAAAAGAGGTCACTAATCAATATTGCACGGAAGTGGTTCCCTATGACCACTTCTGTTTTTATTTATTTATTAAAGATTTAAACGTGTGATGACATCGTTGCTTAATATCCCATTTAAACATGCGACGACGTCGTCGCTTAATCGCCTGAAACCCCATTTTCCCCTTCTTCCTCCCATCGTTTTCCCCATTTCTTTGGGGGTTTTCTTTTCCCCTCTCTCTGGGTTAAGAATCTCAAGAATCACAGACGAGTTAATTGATGGAATGACTCGATCAACAGCCCCACTCATCTGTGGTCTTCCTATACTTTGAAAGCATGGATTCCTTCTCAACTGGACAACTCAAAGAAATAGCATTGGGCCTTGAACACAACAGTCACCATTTTCTATGGTCCTTGCGATGTCGCTCATCAATCGACACAGATCCCAACAAGATCCTACCAGATGGGTTTCTAGATCGAACCAAAGGTCGTGGATTGGTGCTGCAATCCTAAGTCCCACAGGTGGCCATCCTTAGACACGTTGCTGTAGGGGGATTCGTTTCGAATTGTGGATGGAATTCAATGTGGATTATGAGAAAGATGGGTGTGTTAGTGCTGAGGAATTGGAGAAGAGAGTGAGGTGCTTGATGGAAGAGTGTGAGGAGGGGCAGAAGGAAACCGCCAGAGAGATGGGGAAAACGATGGGAGGAAGAAGGGGAAAACAAGGAAAATGAGATTTCAGGCGATTAAGCGACGACGTCGTCACACGTTTAAATGAGATATTAAACAATGACGTCGTCACACGTTTAAATCTTTAATAATAACACAAAAAAAAAAAAGTGGTCACAGGAAACCACTTCCGTGCAATATTGACTAGTAGCATCTTTTTAAGTTAATGGCCATCTATGATCCTTTTTTGGGTAGTTTTCTCTTCAATCTACCATGATTATAAGTCTGATGAGTGCAAGGAGGTATATCGATTAAAGGTGGACCCAATGGGCCCCTTGAGTCCTTCAGGGTGGACTTCACCAGCAGAAAAACTTAACTTCTGTAAAAAGAACACTATGAAATGCTGATATGTCTAACTTGTATTTGTTGAAGATGGGAAGTACAAAAAAAAAAATTCCTAAAAAAAAAAGGTGCAACCTTTTCGAATCCATCTTTATTTAATTTGGTCAGCTTTTTCAAACTGCTTCGGCCAGACATTTCCTTTCCTTATTATAGGAAATAGTACAGATCAGCTTTTATCAATGAGTTTCACATTTTTATCAAACACCCCAAGCGGGCCAAGCCTATTATCAGCCAACCTTGTCTTGAAAGCAGACTCCTTGTACTCACTCCATGTGAATCCCTTGTACAAGCTCTTCTCTCCTTCTGCCATCAGCAATGGCAGGGGTGCTATCATCTCTCTCAAAGCTGGTGCTCCAAAGTAGATCATGGAGACCCTGGATTTTGCGCTGCTGGTCAACACCCTATGTTTCACACTCCTGAATCTCCCATTTGTCATAACCTGCCAACCAAGTTTAAAAAAGAAAAGACAGCAATAAGAAGATGCCTTCAAGTGACATTAACCACTCAAATGGCAATTCATAGTAGTGGATCAAAGGGGGTTTCCGGCTATGGCCAACAAAACAAAAACAAAAACAAAAAAATAAAAATAAAAATAAAAATTCAAAGGGGGCAAAAAAGAAACAACAGAATAGCATAATGAACTTTGTATTTTTCTGGTTTTAAGTTGCTTGCAATATCTACCTGCAAGGCATCACCAACAATAATGAAAAAGGAGGTCTGGTCAGAAGGGACTGAGACCCAAGTCCCATCTTTGAGAGAAATTTGCAGTCCTGATGTGTTATTGGACCTTAAAACTGATATAATCTGTGGGTCTGTGTGCTCTCCAAATCCAATCAGATTGCAGTCTACAGCTTGAAGTTCTGGGCATGGAGGGTAGTGATTGATCCTGAAAAGCGAATCATTCTCTTCACCCATGAAATGCTTACTAAAGATAGTCCTTTGTTGAATATTCAGCCCATCTGCTAATAGCTCAAGAACATCACATGCTAACTTTTTCACAGATGATATGTAATCACTTGCAGCAGAACTGCAACAGAACCAACATAGAAGTGTCAACATAGAGCTATCATACCACATCAACGTGCATTTTAAAGAAGGTAAATGTCTTCAAAGGTTTTCCTTGTATGAAAATATTTCTGGGATTCTCTATATATATTCAAACATGTCTTAAAAAATGGCATGTGGGTCTATTTGAAGTTTTTTTTCTTCTTACGTACCAAAACACATCCGGCTTCTCTTTGAAAAGTTGGTAAGATATCTGAGAAATGGATGTTTGATTGGCTTGCAAGAGGAGATACTCAACCCATCCCACATCTCCATTGCCACCAATTATCTTATTTCCATACCCAAAACGGTTAGGTCGAGCTGCTTCTGCTTGGTCTTTCTCAAGCTGAGGTAAAGAGAAGAACTTCATTGCTTCAGATTCCAACCTGTCCATGACTTCCAATGGAATACCATGGTTGGTCACCTTCAAGAAGCCAACTTCTTCAAAGGCCTTGACAAGGAGGGACTTGGAGTTGGGCTTTGAGAGGTCTATGGAGGGAATATCAGAAAATAAGGATGGTTTTTGGCTCCTTATCAAAGGAATCGGGTCTACCAACAGCACCATGGTTTGCTATGAAAAGAGTAGCCCAGGAACAGAGCAAAGCAGAGGAGAACACAGCAGAGGTTATAAGGGGGAGCAAGGGTTTTTGTGAGATGGGTATTGGAGATTTCAGATTGAGTGTTTAAAAGGAAGTGGCAGAAGGACATGCATGCATAATGCATTGAGGCGATAAAGGCAAGAAAGGGAAGGCATGAGGCAGTGGCATAGATCCTGCTGTGGATTTAAACACTAGCAGTTTTAGAAATGCGTGGGTCGTTACTTCGTTACAAGGGAAAAAGATGCAATTAGAAGTTTCCTTGAAAATGTTTGTATCATTTCCTCCTATTACTCTACTTTCTAATTTTTTTAATGTGGTTTGGTTTTTGCCCACCTTAAAATTGAGAAACTACTGCACACCTTTTTAAAAACTTAAGTTTCGTAAAGATTCCCTGATTTTCTTCTGACATATTAGTTGCATCCTCAACCTTGGTTTTGCAATTTCATAATCCAAAATTTTCAAGTAATCTCACCAGAGTCAGGGTCACTGGGTCAGAGTCAATATTCGTTTTTAAAAACTTTTTAAGATCATATCTCATGATATCATACACTTTCTGCAGCTAGCAAGAGATCTCATTTTTTTTTTTTTACAGAAAAAGAAAAATAGCATTTTGTGAAAATTAATTACACATTTGACTATGATTTCTCATGTTCTATTAGCCGGAAAATTTTTTTTCTAAGATGTGGCATAAAAGCCATGACATCAAGGAACAGTCCATGGACTAAATGATATAGGTGGAGCAATTTGTTAGAGAGTCAAGATATTTTTTCTAGAAATAGGTCTAAATAAAGAGGCCAGCTCTCCTAAGCTGAAACTTAAGATAAGGTAAGCTGAAGTAAACTCAATTGTATGATGGAGCCCACTTGGGGACCCACATGGGGACAGGGCCGGCTGAACTATAAGGCCAAGAAAGCAATTGCTTTAGGCCCTAAAAAATAAGGCACAAAAAAAGGCCCCATACTAGCAAATGACATCTTTTAAAATTTCAAAATAGAAAACTTTTTAACTCTCATCCCTTTTTTTCTCCCCAAAATATAAGGCCCCATAATAATAAGGGGCATTTGGTGAAAGGTCCCTAAAGAGTACGTTTTGTAGCATGTGGTCCAGGTCATTTTCTCATAAAGGCAGCGGTCCCCTTTTAACATTTAATGAGTCAAAAGGACAAAAATGCCCTCTCTTTATATACTCTATACGTCACCAAACATGCATTGCTTTAAAATATTCCGTCATACACTCCGAAATCTAAACAAAATAAAGATTCTGAAATCAAAGATGAAGGAAATTGCAGAAAGAAGCAAAATCAACTCATCAGCGACCTCAAGCAACCGAATCATCTTGACTTAAACTTAATTGAGTTTGACATAAGTTTATCTAAGTTTTGGTTTGAATTTATCTGAGCTTGATATGAAATTATTTGACTTTGATATGTATTTATCTAAGCTTTATATAAAGTTATCTCGGTCTATGATCAATTAAATATAACTTTAAATGAATTTATCTGTATATTACATGATTTCTCTGAGTTTGATTTCAATTTAACTTCATTTGTTATTAATTAAATAAGGTTTCAAATGAATTTATGTGACTTTGAAACGATTTTTTCTGAGTTTTTACTGAGTTTATCTGAATTTCTTATGAAATAATGAGTTTGGTATGAAATTAACTGGTTTTCACATGATTTTATTTGACTTTAAAATGTATTCAACTTGATTTTAAATGAGTTTTTTTGAGTTTGCTGTGAATTTATCTAAGTTTTGTATGTGTTATCTGACTTTGGCATAATGTTATTTGACTTTGGCATGATGTTATCTGTGTTTGGTATGAATTTATCTAAGTTTGATATGAATTTATTTGCGTATGTTTTGAATTAATCTGAGTTTGATACGAATTAAGTGAATATATCTGAGTTTGCTGTGAATTTATCTAACATTGATGTATGTGTTATCTGACTTTGGTATAATATTATTTGACTTTGGGATGATGTTATCTGTGTTTGGTATGAATTTATCTAAGTTTGATAAGAATTTATTGGTGTTTACTTTGAATTAATCTGAGTTTGATACGAATTAAGTGAATTTATCTGAGTTTGCTGTGAATTTATCAAACTTTGATGTATGTGTTATATGAGTTTTGTATGTATTATTTGACTTTAGCATAATGTTATTTGACTTTGGCATGATGTTATCTGTGTTTGGTATGAATTTATCTAAGTTTGATATGAATTTATTTGTATTTGCTTTGAATTAATCTGAATTTGATACGAATTAAGTGAATTTATCTGAGTTTGCTGTGAGTTTATCTAAATTTGATGTGAACTTATTTAACTTTTGCATGATTTTTTTTCAGTTTGTGTGAATTTATCTAAGTTTTATATGTGTTATATGACTTTGGCATGATGTTATCTGACTTTGGCATGATGTTATATGTGTTTGGTACGAATTTATCTAAGTTTGATATGAATTTATTTATATTTGCTTTGAATTAATCTGAGTTTGATACGAATTAAGTGAATTTATCCGAGTTTGCTGTGGATTCATCTAACTTTGATATGAACTTATTTAACTTTGGCATGAGTTTTTTTTAGTTTTTAAATGAGTTTTTTTTTTAGTTTGCTGTGAATTTATCTAAGTTTTGTATGTGTTATATGACTTTGGCATGATGTTATCTGTGTTTGGTACGAATTTATCTAAGTTTGATATGAATTTATTTGTGTTTGCTTTGAATTTATCTGAGTTTAATACGAATTAAGTGAATTTATCTGAGTTTCCTGCGAATTTATCTAACTTTGATGTGAACTTATTTGACTTTGGCATGAGTTTATTTGAGTTTATATGAATTTATCTGTGTTTGAAATCACAACCAATTTGAAAACAAGTTATGTCACTTTGATATAAGATTATTTAACTAGATATGGTTTGGTTTGATTAGATTTAGTTTGAATTTATCTAGCTTTGATAAAAATTTAATTGAATCTAGCAACCTGTCCCATGTGACTTATGCAATCCCATGTGACTTATGCAATCAGTTGTTCAAGTAATCTTTTAGGTTTTCTTCTTTAGCTCTTCATTTCTATTGAAACAATGTCTTCCATCAAGGTGCTCTTCTAATGTCGAGAAAGAAAGACTTTCTCCAAGGGTTGTTCTAGGACTAGCTATGAGGATTATGAAGTAGTTCACTTGCCATGCTCCAAGTGCCAACCCGTTACAGATGGTAAGGACAGTGATGTCATATGCTTAGGGACCACACACCTATTTAAATGGTTAGAAGGGCAAATGAGTCATAAAAAATCTGATGTCACATGCTTAGGGACCACACACCCATTTACATGGTTAGAAGGGCAATTGAGTCATAAAAAATCTGATGTCACATGTTTAGGGACCACCGCCTGAATTATTTCCATGCGCAAGGGACTCTAGACCTTAAACATTAATGCTCTGTCCTAGAGACTTTATAGCCCAATAATGAGGGATCTCTCCCTAATTTACCCTAATAATTTGAGAAGATACAACCAAGATTTTCATGGGCCCTTTAAAGTGTCATTTATGTCCATTATATTTCCAAATCTGCCCCTTATATTTTTGTGGCTAGGAGTCCAATTAATTTTAGCACACCATTATATTTTTAGCAGTCCATGTGTATCAAATCTTAGCCATACATTTAGTCATGAACTTATTTCACAAGCGTTACTCATTATTTTTGTGCATCCTATTTCAATAGGGGCCCATTCATATTTGATCCATGATGTGGTTGTAATAAATCTGTTAAAGAAAAGTGTATTCAAAATTTACTTCTTCCTATAAATTAAAAAAAAAGAAAATTTGTAAGCCATTAAATCAACTTAACGCCAATGTATTTCACATTATTTATCTTAGTCCTTCCCCATTTTTTTTTTTTTAAATTAGAAAAAGCAGAGGTTCATTATCCAAAAAAGAGTGGCTGTCATGTAGCAATGTTGTTAGAGATGGTGTTAAGTTGTTAGAGATGAAAGTATACAAATAAGGATTAGTTACTTTTTTTAGGGATAAAGATTAGTTTGAATGAAGTTGTTCTCTTCCTTTTCTCTACTTAGAGATGATAGGTCATAGGTATACAATAAGAATCAATTACTTTTCTTTTCTTAGGGATCCTGATTAGTTTGAATATATTTTGAATGTAATTGTTCACTTCTTTTTTAAGGATGATAGGTATAAGATAAGGATTAGTTGCATTTGCTAGGAATACAGGTTACTTTGAATGTAATTGCTCTCTTCCTCTTTAAAAATGTAAATACAAAGATATAATACATTTGTTAGGGATAATCATTAAGCATCAGTTACGTTTGCTCGGGATAAGGATTATAGTTTGAATGCAATTTTTCTTTTCTTCTTTGTTAAAGGTGATATATAGATATACAGATAATGATCAGTTACGTTTATTAATTAGGATAAGAATTAGTTTGAATTTAGTTTGACTGTAATTGTTCTCTTCCTCTTTAAAGATGATAGGTATATAGATAATTAAGGATCAATTACGCTTATTAGGAGTAAGGATTTGTTTGAATGCAATTGTTCTTTTTCCCTCTTCTTTGTTATAGATGATAGATGAACAGATAATGATCAATTACGTTTGTTAGAGATAAGGATTAGTTTGAATTTATAGTTTGAATGTGATTATTCTCTTCCTCTCTAGAGATGATAAATATACAAATAATGATCAATTAAAGGATTAGTTTGAATGTAATTGTTCTCTTCCTCTTCTTTGTTAAGAGATGATACGTATACAAATAAGGATAAGTTACTTTTCATAGGGACAAGGATTAGTTTGAATTCTATTGTTCTTTTCCTCTACTTTATTTTAATAAAAGTTTAAAACTTTTCATGATATCAGAGCCATGGCTCAACAGTGATCCTGCAATTAGGTAGGCAATCAAGCAGGCCGTGGTCCTTATATCACCATCATTATTTTTAACTTTTCAATCAATGCAAGCACCCTCCGATGGTAATCTTATGATTAAGTGAGCCATGAGCTTTGGTTTTACCTTTTACATTTACACAATGTTGATCTCATCATTAAATTAACCTCAATAAAAATCCAAACATCCCCTCTTTTACGTGTATCCAAACCTTAGGATTATGTCCTCTTCATCCAGCCGCATGATGGATCCTTCTGCAAGAATGATTACGGGTATGATTTAGTGGCCCACCGACACGGATGTCTAAAAAATAGCGGGTTGCGACAGTGACAAATGCCACATACATGGTGATTTCCGGCTTGATTGTTTTAGCTAGATATCTACGGCCTACTTTTATAGAACATAGGGTTTATTATCTTTGTTACCAATCGCATGATCTTCTCTTTTCTTCTCAATAGCACAATACAAAGGTATACAAATAAGGGTTTGTTACTTCAACGGTTTTTTCGGTCAAAATGATATTTCATAAAAGACAACACAAGAACAACATAGGGGAAAAGGAGAAAAAACAACTTAGCCCCGGTCAAAGGGATACTTTAACCCCATTTCAAACCTACATCCAGCCAAATATAAATTAGTAAGCCTATGTGCTTGCCCATTTAGTACCCTAGGGATAAATCCAAAGTCTACAGAAATAAATAAGAAAGCCAAAGTCTTAATGTCTATAATAATTGGGTTATATAATGGACTGATCAAAACCTCCCTTCAATGCATGGACCACTTCTTGAGCGTCCAACAAAATATGAAGACAAAAGAGACATATCCTTCTTTAGCCTTAAAGGCAGCATCCGAGAAGAATATAATATCTTTTTTTTTGTAAGAGATCACTAAAGGACCAATGGAAAATTCTCATCTTTTTTTTAAGGGAAGGTCCCTATAGTGGCAGGTGGGACCCTCAAGCATCTGATAAACTAATCCAATGATCTTAGAGGGATCTAATGATTGGTCTATATGAATGAAGTCATTCCTAACTTTCCATATAGTCCACCACATGAAAAGGATCCACATTTTTTTAGTGAACATCCCCAAAAGGAAGAGTTGGGTGGCCCTGCTCACATGAGTTCTTTCACCACTTCATCAAGCCTAAAGGGGGAATAGAATTAGATAAAAAAAAAAATCCAATGCAAGCCAAACCAACTCGCTCTAGAAAAAATCACACCGCATGAGTGCATGCCCAATCGAGTCCTCCTCTTTTCACATATGGGACATTTGTTTCTAAAGAATAAATATTTGATTTAACAATGGCTCTTACTGAAACAACATTCATGATACATTTCCAACCAAACATTAGGACCCTTTAAGGAAAAGGAAGTCTCCATAAAGCTTTCTAATATACCACCGAAATGAGGTTAGCATCATTTACAAAGGTATACAAATAAGGGTTGGTTACTTTTGTTAGGGATAAGGTTTAATTTAAATTTAATTTAAATGTAATTGTTCACTTCCCCATCTATATATCAAGAAGCTTGTTTCAATAAAGTCACAGTGATCTTATGTAATGTATTTCTTTCTTTATAACTTTTCGCAACTATTATGTAATGTTGTGGTTGTCATGTAAGTCTGAATTACAAATATATAATAACTACATAATAGTTTTTTTGTTTAATTTAACATCCTGAAAATTATCAAGAATCAAGATTTTCAGATGTTTTATTTTTAAATATCTAAATAGATTTAAACTTTCAAGTTAAGGGAATGTAATGGACTCATGAAATTGACTTGTAAAATGGTTTTGAACAAACGTGTCACCTATAATGGAATAGTTTCGGCTCTTGTAGTGCGCTGTCAATGGGACAGATTTAGGCCAAAAATACTTAAGCATGTAAGAATTTACAGAGTTTGGGTTGGAAGGCCAGTTTTAGTCAATCTTATTTTATAACATTCAAATCAAAACTTGAACGAGGCATTTTGTACATTTCTATAAATATCTACAGCATGTATTTACAGAAACACACACACATTCAGAATTTAATGTATAATTATAGTCTACTGGGCCTGGACCCCATGACAGGAGTCCACCTTAATATGACATTGGGATCCTAAACCTGGGCTCGGGCCCGGGTCTTTGGGGCCTATTGTCTTGGATGATCGGAATGATCAATCACTGGACTTAGGCTTGGGCGAGTTCTATTTGGACCGTGAATTCAAAGGATTCATATCCAAAGTGTTTGTACATTCTCCAAAAGTTGTCCCATGGAGTGGAGTTCCCCAATCCTCCACTTGGGCTGCAAATGCCAAGAAGGATAAAATCCTGAGAAATTCAATGACCATTTGAGACTTTCAAGTGACAAGAAATTGGAATTCTAAAAAAGAAACAGGGCATTTTGAAAATGCTAATGAGACAAGCTGTCACATCATGTCTATAAATTTCCAACATAAAAAATTTTCTGAAAGAAATACTAAGTAAAAGACTAGGCCACTCCATTGAGTTTTCATTGAAAGGAAGGTTATCTCATGGTCTTTTCTTGGAGATTTTCAATTTTTTTTTTCTGACCACTTAAAGAATCCCAACTAGGTTTTCAATTACATGAAACTAACAGGCCCTCAATAAATCTTGATATCTTTTTGAGGTTCCTCTCTGATTTTATTATTATAGTTATTCACCATAAGTCTATTAGCGGCTGTTGATCAACTAGTTAAGGACATTTCAAGCCCGAGAGGACATGTGGGAAAAATGAAAAAAGAAAAAGAAAAAATGTGAGTGCAGGTATGTCACAGATGACAAATAGAGATTCTGACCTAGGTTTCATTAGGTTTAGACTCTGCATGGATAAATCTAATCCTCGTCATTGTCTAAACCCTGAATCAAAATAGACATTGATTTGACCATTAAAAACTTTTGGAACAATCATAATTTAAATCCATCCTCCCATTTATTGTCATGCATCCTGCAGGGGCCCCACATGAGGTGGATTTTTATTCTCTCCTCTTTCTAGTCTGTCTAGTAAGAATGTTCTCCGTGACACTTGGACGGTTAAAAAGTAGCCACGGATCTTGAGATGTCTACAGGGTGTCGGTTGGCTTCTTCTTGTGTAGGTCTTTTCATCCTTTCCATGCTTTCATGTGCATGGGGGCAACAGGCATCAGGAACTAGGCACATTTCATGAGATGAGGATATTACTATCCTCACCTTGCGATCGCATAGGTTCATTCAGTACTTCAATATGCTATAATGCTATAGGTTGCATTCCTTATTCAATCTCTTTCCTTTTTCACCCATGGGTGTTGCACCTTGTGGACGGTGTGGGATTTTCGATCCAGGCATCTGTAAAAGTGAGACGCGTACCTTATTAAAGGTATCTTTCTTCGTCCTAAGAAGCCCGTCTCCTTAGCAGAATTCCTGACTAGAATTTGATGCATTCCGAAATTCCTGACATAGATACTAGTGTCGTCCGCTTGGCATTTAGAAATGTTATGTTTCTTCATTAAAATTCTGAACTCCAACTTATCCGAAAAGGTCACAAATATCCTTTTTGAATTCTCTTAATTCGAACTTCTTTGGCATTTCCAAATGTTTCTCTTGTAATGAGGATTTTGGAATTCTCTGTGGGGGATAATATCTGGTGAACTTGTAAGTTCTTAGACAAGAATTCTCTCTATACTTGCAAAATAACAAACCCTAAATATACAAGACCAACACTTTCTTGCACCTACATAACCCCCGCTTGTGAGCCGTGTGGGATTTTCGATACATTGGTGGGATGCTCATTGACCAGGCTTGGATATATAATTTGGGCCTATGAAATATGTGTGTCGGACATGAATTAAGTGATAGAAAGCCCAAAGCCTGGCTAGAACAAAGAAAGCTTGTAATTTAGTGATTAAATTTATCCAAAAATGCTACAAAGCCCGAATAGCTGATAAAAAGTCTGGTTCGGCCTAGCTTAGCTCAGCATGGGCAAAACAGTTCATAACGGGGAAATTGTACTCTGGGTTGCCGGGAATCTTCACCTACAACACCGCCACCGTCGGAGTTAACGACGACGGGTTCATAGCACAAGACCTGATGTTTGAGAATGTGGCGGCCGGCGCCAATGTCCACCAGGCTGTCGCATTCCGGTCAATTAACGACCTATCTGTCTTCTAGCATTGCGAATTCCTCAGCCACCAGGACACCCTCTACGTGCGTACCCTCTGGCAATTCTACCATTCCTGTCAGGTTGTCGGCACTGTTGATTTCATCTTTGGCAATTCAACGACATTTTTCATGACTCGGTCATCCTACTGCGGTCCCCGGTAGGTGGAAGGGAGAGACTAATGTCGTTATGGTACAGGGCAGGACTGACCCCGCCTAGTCGACGGGGTTCGTGTTCCAGAACTATTGGATTCATTCCTATGCACCCATGAGTGGTAAGTCCCCAAGAGTAGATGGTTTGATAATTATAGACTATTTGTTTTGCTGGCTTCGCTGTGGATGCATCATGCAATAGAAAATTCCCAGATTGAATGATGCTTTGAAGGACAACGCAATAGGTAAGTAAGAGTGTGCAGTAAAACTCTGCATTCAAAGAAAACTAAAAATGAAATATTGGAACAATATGATATTCCAGTGAAAGATTTTTGGGTGCATGGTAAATCCATATAGGAGAGCATGAGATCAACTAACATTACTCTAGTTGTACAGGGTTATGGTCCAAGGACATGATCTACACCATATTGCCAAGAATCATAAAATTTACATTATAGAAGGCCTTCATTGCTCCATCATCTTTATTTTTCTAGAATAGAATCACTTACTAGAATTGAGGAGGACAACTTTTTGTGTTGGTCCATATGTGTGTATAATATCTTTAAATTTGAAAAGGAAGCACTAGAAGTAGCAACAGCAGCAGTAGAAGAAGAAGAAGAAGATGATTATTATTATTATTATTATTATTATTTACCTCAATCGCCCAATTTAGGACTGATGAGTAGACTTTAACAGACAATCTAAGGAGAATGGAAGCAAAGCAAGCAAAGTTACTATCTCCGCTGCTAACCTCTAAGCCATGGGTGCTACAAACACATAAGCGGTTCAAGTGCCCATATCTTCTAGTCTCTGCTAACAAGGAATGTCTTCATATGGCTCACCCACTTGAAAATAAATCACATCTCAATTGCCCACCTTAAGTTAGTACTCGATCATGCACCGGACTAACTCCTGGGGATGCTTGAGCTCCAATCCCATCAACTCCCTGAACTCAGCTCAGAAAAACTCATGTACATTTTTGGTCGAATGCGACCTTCGGGTGTTTCTTACAAGGTCGAATTCGATGCAGTGAACTAAAATGTATTAGGACTACTTTCTATCTCAGGGTCAAATTCGACCTCCAACGTTGAAACTGAAGGTCAAATTCGACTGCAAAAAAATGGTAAAAAAAATTAGGAATTGATCGACACTAGAATGTACAACATTTAACCGCAAGACTATGGTGTCGTCAAATAGTAAATGACTTAAGAGTCCGGATTATCGATCGCACGGACAGAGGATGGAACAAACAATGAATCCAATTAAAATAGAATTGAACTAAGATATAACTAATGTAGACAAATGAAGTGAAAAACTAAAACTAATAAACTATGCAATATAAACAAACTAATTAATAATCTAAAATATGAATTTAATAAGATCTAACCTAATCTAACAAACTACAGTAAACTAGTGGATGAATGGTGGTGGAAATGGTAGATTTAAGGTGAAAATGTGGTGTGAAATGTGTATGATTTAAAAATAAGTTATGGAGATATAGATCTAACAATCTAAAAATGAAAATAACCAATCAATTAAAAATTCAAATTAACAATAATAAAAATAAGAGATTAGGCAATCCAAAATCCACTAAGTATGTAATTAATTTAAATAATGCATGTCCTAACTCAACTTCCAAATCTACAATTCAATTAGCAATCTCTTGCCTAATTAGATTGGATGATATAACAATGAAGATCAAAGTAAAGAAAATCAAAGGTCAAGATCCTAGATCATAACCTAACTACCATAATAATTAATCATTAAAATCAAGCTACAAAAGATCAAAGATAAGAGCTGTAGAGCATGCTATGTGAGAGAACTTAATCAAACTACAAAGCATCAATTGAGATTATCCAAACATCAAGTGTAGAGATAGAGAATGAGAAATGAGAGAGATTAGCATAATTAGATCTAAAATCTACTAATCAATCAAGGCACAAGTAGGGAATCTAAACTAAAACATGCATGTAATTGAACTAATTACATTACTTATCTTCAAAAGGAGAGCCTAATCCAAGAGCTTTAGCCACTAAACATCAAGAAAGAGTTTCAAATCTTTATCAATGATCTTCAATCACACACTCTCTCTAAATTAGTTACAAAGAAGCTCCAATTACAATTTAAAAGTAAAAATAAAATTGAAAAAAGACTAACTTGCCAAAATATTTTTTTTTCACTCTATAAATACATTCCAAATTTATAGAAACATTGAAGATATTGGATTGGCTCATTTCATTTCACAGGGATTACTTATTGCTTCCATTCGATTGGTTGCAACTTGAAGGTTTTTGATTGACTCATTTGCTTTCACATGGATTGCTTCAATTTGATTTGGAGGCTTTTCACTGGCTCTTTTGATTGGTTGCAACAAACTTTCTTTCAAAAAGCTAAAAGCACATGTGCTTTTTGCTTTATGTGGTCCTTTATTTTGGTGGTGGAAAGGTTAGAATTGGATGAAAAATATTCTATGTAAAAAATTTAATAATTGTTAGGATTTGAACCCATAACCTATTTCATAGGAACCAATACACCAACCACTCATTTGTATTAAAAAATGACTTCTTTTACACTTAAGTCTCCTCCTCTTATTTTGCAATTCTTCAACACTTTACCAAGATTTCTTCATATAACTTCTTTATTGAAATCTCTTCTTGATGCCTTGGGACACTAGCCGGAAGGTTGGGGTAGTCGCGGGGTCCACCTATACAAAAGAAATTACATAAAAATACGTTATAAATAATCGAATTTATACATGATAATTCGTTAATGTGATAGAATGATATAATCTCCGTGTAAAGCAAATGATATGCATATGAGATGCTGATAAAGCTCGGACTAATGAGGGGTAAAATATACAATATTTAACACTCATCAGGAATCCTGTACGGATTCCCTGCTAGGTGCATGTTTGCCTAATGTTCCCTGTTCGGTGTACTGACCACATAAAGTGATTTTTCCGTTAAAATCCGCAAAAATCTTTCTTGAGGATCATATGCATTCTGGAATAAAGCTTCTTGGAAACTTAATCATTGTCAAATCAAGCAAAAGTCTTTAATGACGAATTGCGAACTTGATCATTCTCGAATCAAGCTAAAGTCACTAATGACGAACTGCTTGATTATGCAAGCTTTTGAACCAAGTAACTATGATTTGTCTTCCTTGGATTTTTTGTTTCTCCTCGATGTAATAGAGGTGTGTGGATGTCATTGTCATGGCAGTGTTGCATCAGCAAACGGATGGGCTCCATGTAAATAAGCAAATAAGCCATTCAAATTTTCTCACTTTTTGCAATTAATGGACGCCTTTTTTGGGCAAATGGACTTAAAATGAAAAAAAAAAAAAAGAGACAAAAATGAATAAGAAAAAATGATGGTAAAATAATCTCCTTTATATGGAAAAGGAATTAAGAGGAGATGGAAATTGAATAAACAGCCATCAACCTAGAAATTGAAATTTTAGGAAAGTCAAAGTCATATATACATCTTTTTCTTTATCCTTTCACCCCTCACCTCATTAATAGCCCTTTATTAGAGCCCATTTGACCATGAGTTCCTATGTAATCAAATTCCATACATAATTCGTAATGGGCCAATTTGTAACCGCAAATTGTAAAGAGACAATACCCACTAGTTACCATAGATTATGTTTCTCTTCCCTACAGTGGTCCCTGAAAATTGTAGAATCAGTAAGGTCCTATAAGATCATTAACTAATAATTGTCATCTGCCCCATTGACGATGGTATAGGCCGGTCCATGCACCCTTTGTCAAAATCGGCCCACGTTTCTAGTCTTGCATAGGGATGGCAACTAGGGTTGCAAATGGGACGGTTCCGGATTGGAACCATAGTGGACCAGGACCCGGGCCCTTTTTTAAATAATGGTTCCGGTTCCGGAACCGGTTTTGACTCGGAACCTATTTTGTTGGTTCCAGACCCGGTTTCGATAGGAAGTTCCGAAACCGGGTCCACCTAAAGGACTAGAATCTAGTTGCAAAATCAATTTTAATTTCTCTTTATTCTCATTTTTTTTCTTAAAATAAGCATATCGTTCAATTTATAACAGTGCATCAAGTCTATTACCTCTAGTATTATACATAAAAACATCAAAAAAGTTTATTTTGAGGTACAAATTTGCAATACTAAAGACTCATATGTTGTGTCTCGGGTCCACGGGTCGGAACCTATATGGACCCGGAACCGGACCCGTTTATCAATCGGAACTTAAATTGGGTTCCGGACCCGGACCCGTTTATGAATCGGAACCTAAAATAGGCTCCGGACCCGGTTTTTTACGGGTCGGAACTTTCGGGTAATCGGAGAATCGGATACCCAACGGGGTGGATCGGGGACGGAATTGGGGTTCCCCGCCCCGAACCCGCCCTTCGGGGTAATTGATATGCCCCGTTCCCCGCCCCGCCATACCCCGATTGCCCCGCCCCGCCCCTCAATTATAAAAATTTTAAATGTGCAAGACTTAGAATTTGAACTTGGGTGGGGGGAAGTAACTAGAGGTTTTCCTTACCACTAGACCAAACTTCATTTCTTGTAATGTTTTACCTTATTTAAAATATATTCATATATTCAAGATTGTTATACACATATACATATATATACACATACATATACATATATATACACACATACATATATATATATATATATACAGGCCAAGGCTCCCCTAAGCTCGAGCTTAGGGAGAAAATCTCTTAAGCTCGTGCTTGTGGGCCCACCTTTGGTCCATCCAAATGGACAAAACACATGACCTCCTTAAATTGCATATGTCCACAAACTTTCGGTAAGATTCGAATTTACTGGATCGTTCTATTGACTATATATCAATCCGAGTGGATTGTTGACCATTAAACTCTTGGGCCCATATGGATATGATAGAAATTACGGTTGTGACTGATTTTTTGTAGGGTGGAAGATCCTAGGGAGTCCTTGAAATCCCCCCACCCCCATCCCCATGTGGGTCCCCAAGTGGGCCCCACCACACACTTGAGCTTACCTTATCCTAAGCTTGAGCTTAGGGGAGCTGGCCTCATACATACACATACATATACATATATACACACATACACATATATATATGTTTGTGTATATATATATATATATATATATATAAACATGGGTGATATTCAAGTGAGGGACACTTCCATTTTTAAGAGAGAGAGAGTACAAAAGTGAATTTTCAATGTATTAAAAAAGTCACTTTTGTACTTGACACTCCAAAAAATGGAAGTGTCCCTCACTTGAATATCTCCCTACAAACATAACCCTCTATATATTATATATAGGGGCTACAAATTTAACAACTTTATATTAAAGAAAAAAATTTCACCCTCAATCCAACGGTCCAATCCATTTGGATAGGTGAAAAATCAATGGGTCTAATGTTCTTAAGTGAGTTCCATGTGTGTGGATAGTTCGGATGTATCATAAAGACGGCCCAACCATGTTGTCCCTCACAATAACATGGTGAGGGATGGATGCACATGAATATTTTCCTTTTATATATACATATATATAAACTTATTTAATAGCTGGGCGGGGCCGGGCGGGGTGGGATACGGGGTGGGACACGGGGCGGGGTAACGGGCCGGGGCGGGGCAACGGGCCGGGGCGGGGCCACCCCTAGTCTTGCAAGTTGCAATGCAAGGGAGAAAATACGATGAATTCGGTTGAGGGTCAAAGGATGGCATGGAACCCAGCTACTGGACTTTCCCGTCGGTAAGATATTCAATAAGAAAGATTCAAAGTCGTTATCACGTGCTTCATTAGAAAAATATAGCACAAATATGACCCAATCATGTTATGTTAAGCAGCAAAAATTGTGACATGGGTTACATTTGTGCATGTCACAAAAAGTCCATGATTTGGATATTTGCTGACAGAATGAAAGTAGAGACGTTCATGCCCTGGAAAGTGACTTGGGAACTGGAAAGAAGAGATTTTTCCCAAGTCACTTTTCAGGGCATGAACTTCTCCCAAGTCACTTTCCAGGGCATTTACTTATCTCCCTTGCATTGCAACTTGCAATGGTCCAGTCCATTCAGTGGAAATTAATCTCAGGTCGAGTCACTATCAAGGGAGATTATGTGGATGGATAGGATCACTATGTAGCTAGCCTGCTGAAATTTCTCACAAGTACGCAGGTTAAAGAGACGAGGGAGACTGCCACAAAACCTAAAACAACCTTCATTAAAAGTAACCTACACCCATGGGAGAAAGCTCCACCTTCAACTGGTCAAAATGGGCGGCCCTCAAGAATCTAAAAGCACTTAAGATGGGCAAAAGGATGGCGAGCATCATATAATGCATAAAATTGTGTATGCTTTCATGCATGCATGGTAATGGATAACATACCCACAGCAGGAGAAAGTTGATGACACATGGACAAGGTAAAAAAGATGCAGATGCCTCAAATCGACTGAGATTGACATAGGTTTATGAAGCGCTGGTTAATGATCATCATCATTGTTAGAATTATAGGCTGTCAATAGGCATGTCAGGACTGCTGTGGCAGTACCTCATCCGCTCGAGCGGATGAAGGGTCCGCTCGAGCGGACATGGCGCAGGTAGTCCGGAAAAAGTGGAAACCACTTTTCTAATAGTGCTCAAACTGATGGTTTTAATCCTAATCAAATTAGGGAATATTAAGCACGAACCAAAGGCTATTTAAAGGACTCAAGGGCTATTCCAAAGATACACCTCACCTCTCAAAGTGCTGAGTTAGAGATTGATTGAGAGAATTCTTTTCTAGAGATTTATTAAGAAGTTGTGCTGACAAGTTCTCTAGAGCCTGTTCTTCTGCATCCTTTGTAGAAGATTGTCTTCTTGCATAGAAGATTTGAGGAGTCAAGTGCTGGATTGAATCTGTTGCAATCAGCGGTGTGAAGTCGTTGAAGCGTGAAGCGACACAAGGTAACTTCAGTCCTTAGGTAGGGGATATCTGGGGAGGAAATCTGAGTTTCTTGTAATTGCGAGATTCATAGTGCTTGATTATTGATCCAGGTTGGATCGGTGGTTTTTTACCCGGTTAGGGTTTTCCACCTAAAATTTGGTGTCCTTGTGGTGTGTGCTTGAGTTTTATTTCCGCTGCATAGTTTTTATTATTTGCACACTTTTGTCTGATTATTTGAGAAGACCAATCTAGAAATCGGGAACCCCTAAATATATTTCTTTCAATTGGTATCAGAGCGGGTTGCACTAAGTTATTGTGTTTGATCTATAAAGATTTCTAGAATGGTGCTCAATAGAGAAGGGACATCAACTACCAAGCCTCCTTTGTTTGATGGTTCTAATTATGCATATTGGAAGCAAAGGATGATTGGATTTCTTAAGTCCATTGATGATGATGTGTGGGATATTGTTGAGGAGGGTTATTCCATACCAACGATAGTGGTTAGTGGACAAACTGTTCCTAAACCTAAAGCTGAATGGACTAAGGATGAGAAGCGTACCTCCAATTGTAATAACAAGGCAGTGAATAGTATATACAATGGAGTGTCTGCTGAAGAGTTCCGTAGGATTTCCACTTGCAAAACTGCAAAAGAAGCATGGGAAGTCTTACAGACAGTTTATGAGGGTACAGACACGGTGAAGCAAGCAAAATTGCAAAGGCTAACTAAAGAATTTGAAACCATCGTGATGGAAGAAGATGAGACCTTTGATCAATTTTATGCAAAACTGAATGATATTGTCAATTCTGTTTTTAATCTGGGTGAAGAAATTCAAGAAAACAAGATTGTCAAGAAAATTCTGCGGTCTCTACCTTCGAGGTTCGATTCTAAAGTTGATGCTATTGAAGAAAACAAGAATCTTGATACCCTCAAGATCAACCAGCTAGTTGGAAATCTTCAAACCTTTGAAGCAAACCGGTTGAATAAAGGAAAATCAAAAGAGAAGGGTATTGCTTTGAAAGCCATCTCAGAATCAAGAAAGAAGCCTGAAAAGAAAATTGAATCTGATTCTGAATCTGAGGATGAAGATAATATGGCTGAGTTTATGAAGTGTTTCAAAAAATACATGAAGTCAAAAAAGGCGAATTGGAAGCATTCAAAATCTGGGAAGAAAGACACTGCCAAAGGAACAAAGTGTTTCGAGTGCCAAGGCTATGGTCATTATGCTAATGAATGTGCTAACAAGAAAAAGAGTACAAAGCAAAAGGTTCTCAACACAATTTGGGATGAAGAATCTTCTGAAGAAGAAAAGGAAGAAGAAAACGATTTTGAAAACGATACTTCAGATAAAGGGAAGGAAAAGTTTATGGCGTTCCTGGCTGCGTCTGTATCTGACAATGATACTGATAGTGATGATGAGATGTCAGATCAAGAGAAAGATTTTGAAGAATTGTACCATACTACATATGCTGATTGCGTCAAAATGACTAAATTTGCTAACAAGGTCACTATCAAGTTGAAGGCTGCTCAAGAAGAAAATTCTGCACTGCAAATTGAATTAGAGCAAGCGCTTAAACATGTTCATCTCTTGAAAAGCCAGAAAAACTGTTTGACTGAAAATTTGACTACTGATGGTCAAAAACTGCAGAAAGCTGAAAAAGAAGTAGCAGATCTGAAGAATGAGACAGTGACACTGAAAGCTGAAAATCAAGATCTGCAAGGAAGACTAAAGATCACTTTGTCCGAGCTAGAAGTAACAAAAGCTTCTCTACACAAGATGAACACTGGTTCGAAAACTCTTACAAATATCTTGTGCAGTCAGAAGCCTCAATTTGACAGAAGCGGTCTTGGTTATGATCATGGTGCATCCACTTCAAATACTAAAGGTAAAACAATTTTTGTTTCAAGTGTTGCACATACTACTCCACATACTACACATGTCAATAATGTGGTGAGTAGTTTCAAGAAAAAGAATGTGTCATGCGCTGCACACACATCCACTTGTCATCATTGTGGAAAGAAAGGACACATTCGTCCCCATTGCAAAAAGCTGAATAGTCTACCAAAACCAAGCAATGGCAGAAGAATTTTTTCTCCACCCAAGACAACTCAAATTTGGGTTAGAAAATCTGATTTGCCAAAGGAGTTTTCTCACACTATGCTGAAAGTTCAAACTACAAAAGTATGGGTGGCTACTCATAACAAGCCCTGATCAAGGAGGTCAAGTCCCCATTCCCAGTGCTGATGCGAAGATCATATTGAGGGGGAGTCAAAATCGAGGGGGAGCTACTGCATCCAGATTGATGAAAGCTGTATGATTATTTTTGTTTGTCAATTATGGACAAATTCAGGGGGAGAAGAATGAAGCCCAGAGGAGTTCTACAAGCTAAGGCAATTCAAGATCTACAGTGCTGATTTTTTTTGTTTAAAAAATTTATTGTATTTTGGGTTTTTCTTTTGGGTAGATCTTATTGTATAGTTCTAGGAGATTTGTCCACGAATTGTCAAAAGGGGGAGATTGTTAGAATTATAGGCTGTCAATAGGCATGTCAGGACTGCTGTGGCAGTACCTCATCCGCTCGAGCGGATGAAGGGTCCGCTCGAGCGGACATGGCGCAGGTAGTCCGGAAAAAGTGGAAACCACTTTTCTAATAGTGCTCAAACTGATGGTTTTAATCCTAATCAAATTAGGGAATATTAAGCACGAACCAAAGGCTATTTAAAGGACTCAAGGGCTATTCCAAAGATACACCTCACCTCTCAAAGTGCTGAGTTAGAGATTTGATTGAGAGAATTCTTTTCTAGAGATTTATTAAGAAGTTGTGCTGACAAGTTCTCTAGAGCCTGTTCTTCTGCATCCTTTGTAGAAGATTGTCTTCTTGCATAGAAGATTTGAGGAGTCAAGTGCTGGATTGAATCTGTTGCAATCAGCGGTGTGAAGTCGTTGAAGCGTGAAGCGACACAAGGTAACTTCAGTCCTTAGGTAGGGGATATCTGGGGAGGAAATCTGAGTTTCTTGTAATTGCGAGATTCATAGTGCTTGATTATTGATCCAGGTTGGATCGGTGGTTTTTTACCCGGTTAGGGTTTTCCACCTAAAATTTGGTGTCCTTGTGGTGTGTGCTTGAGTTTTATTTCCGCTGCATAGTTTTTATTATTTGCACACTTTTGTCTGATTATTTGAGAAGACCAATCTAGAAATCGGGAACCCCTAAATATATTTCTTTCAATCATCATCAATGAAATTATGATGCGCTTCTTTCGAGCCATTTCTAAATAGTGCACTATGAAATTTTACAATTTTGTATTGGGATAATGCGCCAGCCAAAGACATGGATAAGAGATTATTTAGAACCATACAACATAGTTTTTCCCAAAAGAATGAAGATGGAAATGAATGTGTTTCCCATCAGATTCTTTAATATATCATACAAGATCAGTCAGATTATATAAGAGAAAACTAAAATTGTGACTTGCTAGTATCACTAAATTTGATGACGGACCTGCGCAAGAGAATATTTTCCTCACTAGGAAAAGTCATCAACGTGGCAGAGCACAAGTACCATTCGAATATTTTCCATGCGACGGATCCATCTCAAATGAAAGGGAGATAAGTTTCTAGTCTTGCAAGTTGAACTTCTCCCAAGTCACTTTCCAGGGCATGAACTTCTCCCCAAGTCACTTTCCAGGCCATGAACTTATCTCCCTTGCATTGCAACTTGCATGACTAGAAACGTCGGCCGATTTCGACAAAGGGTGCATGGACCTATACCGTAGTCAATACTCAATAGGCCAGATGACAATTATTAGTTACTGATATTATAGGACCTGACTGATTCTACAATTTCAGGGACCACCATGCGGAAGAGAAACACATATATGGTAACTAGAGGGTACTGTCTCTTTAAAATTTGCGGTTACAAATTGCCCCATTACGAATTATGTATGGAATTTGATTACATAGAAACTCATGGTCAAATGGGCGCTAATAAAGAGCTATTGATGAGGTGAGGGGAGAAAGGATAAAGAAATATATGTATATATGACTTTGACTTTTCTAGAATCTCAATTACTAGGTTGATGGCTGTTTATTCATTTTCCATCTCCCCTTAATTCCTTTTCCATATAAAGGAGATTATTTGACCATCATTTTTTCATATTCGTTTTTGTGTTTTTTTTTTTTTTAAATTTTAAGACCATTTGCCAAAAAAGGCGTCCATTAATTGCAAAAAGTGAGAAAATTTGAATGGCTTATTTGCTTATTTACATGGAGCCCATCCGTTTGCTGATGCAACACTGCCATGCATGACAATGACATCCACACACCTCTATTGCATCGAGGAGAGAAAAAAAAAAAAAAAATCAAAGGAAGACAAATCATAGTTGGTTCAAAACGCTTGCATAACCAAGTTTAATTGCAGTCTGTCATTTGTGACTTTAGCTTGATTCGAGAATGATCAAGTTTGCAATTCGTCATTAAAGAATTTAGCTTGATTTGACAATGATCAAGTTTCCAAGAAGCTTTACTCCATATGGTCCTCAAGAAAGATTTTTGAGGTTTTTACAGGAAAAACCACTTTATGTGGTTAGTACACCAAACATGCACCTAATAGGGAATCCGTATAGGATATATATATATATATATATTTGGTCGAATTCAACCTTCAGTTTCAGCGTTGGAGGTCGAATTCGACTTTGAGATAGAAAGTGGCCCTAATACATTTTAGTTCCCTGCGTCGAATTCGACCTTGTAAGAAACACCCGAATGTCGCATTCGACCGAAAATGTACATGAGTTTTTCTGAGCTGAGTTCGGAGAGTTGATGGGTTTGGAGCTCCAACATCCCCAGGAGTTAGTCCGGTGCATGATCGAGTACTAACTTAAGGTGGGCAATTGAGATGTGATTTATTTTTAAGTGGGTGAGCCATATGAAGACATTCCTTGTTAGCAGAGACCAGAAGACATGGGCACTTGAACCGCTTATTTGTTTGTAGCACCCATGGCTTAGAGGTTAGCAGCGGAGATAGTAGCTTTGCTTGCTCTGCTTCCATTCTCCTTAGATTGTCTGTTAAAGTCTACTCATCAGTCCTAAATTGGGCAATTGATCAGGTAAATAATAATAATAATAATAATAATAACGTTCTTCTTCTTCTTCTGCTGTTGCTACTTCTAGTGCTTCCTTTTCAAATTTAAAGATATTATACACACATATGGACCAACACAAAAAGTTATCCTCCTCGATTCTAGTAAGTGATTCTATTCTAGAAAAATAAAGATGATGGAGCTGTGAAGGCCTTCTATCATGTAAATTTTATGATTCTTGGCAATATGATGTAGATCATGTCCTTGGACCATAACCCTGTACAACTAGAGTAATGTTAGTTGATCTCATGCTCTCCTATATGGATTTACCATGCACCCAAAAATCTTTCACTGGAATATCCTACAGTTCCAATATTTCATTTTTAGTTTTCTTTGAATGCAGAGTTTTACTGCACACTCTTACTTGCCTATTGCGTTGTCCTTCAAGGCATCATTCAATCTGGGAATTTCCTATTGCATGATGCATCCACAGCGAAGGCAGCAAAACAAATAGTCTATAATTACCAAACCATCTACTCTTGGGGACTTACCACTCATGGGGTGCATAGGAATGAATCCAACTATTCTGGAACACGAACCCCGTCGATTGGGCGGGGTCCGTCCTGCCCTGCGCTGTAACGGCATTAGTCTCTCCCTTCTCTGGATCCACCTGCCGGGGCCGCAGTAGGATGACCGAGTGTCGCTGAATTGCAAAAGATGAAACCAACGGTGCCGGCAACCCGACAGGAATGGTAGAATTGCCAGATGGTACGCGCGTAGAGGGTGTCCTGGTGGTCGAGGAATTCGCAGTGCTCGAATACAGATAGGTCACTGATTGACAGGAATGTGACAGCCTGGTGGACATTGGCGCCGGCCGCGGCATTCTCAAACGTCAGGTCAAGCGCCATGAACCCGTCGCCGTTAACTTCGACGGTGGCAGTGTTGTAGGTGAATATTCCCGCAACCTAGAGTACAATTTCCCCGTTATGACCGTTTTGCCCATGCCGTCGCCAAGGAAGATGACGTTTTTCTTCTCTATTAGAACTCTAACGACCTCCTCGTAGACGGCCTCCTCGAACCTAAAGTCATAAAAACTTATGTACATTTTCAGTCGAATGCGACATTCGAGTGTTTCTTTCAAGGTCAAATTCGACGAAGGGAACTAAAAATGTATTGGGGCCACTTTCTGTCTCAGGATCGAATTCGACCTCCAGCGCTGAAACTGAAGGTCAAAGACCACAAAAAAAAAAATTGGTAAAAAAAGTTAGAAATCTTGTACGGGTTCCCTATTAGGTGCATGTTTGCCTAATGTTCTCTGTTCGGTGTACTGACCACATAAAGTGGTTTTTTCCGGTAAAAACCTCTTTTACTTATTTGTCATTCATTTTACTGTTTTCGTTTATGTTTGGACATCACATCTATTTGAAAACTCTTGTTTTTACTATGGTAAATACACACACAAAAATCCCTCACCATTAGTACTATAGCAACTAGCAAGGATTGATCTCTCCTTCTTTATATGGAGAGAAGATGCCTCATGGATTGAGCTACTTGTGGACAAGATAAAAATCTTGATTTCACTGTGCGAAAGTATCGGACAAGTGTAGAAAAGGAGGGGTATGTTTAAAACCCAAACTGCAGAGAAAGAGTGATCAAAAGGATTTTTAGAAAAATTAAAAATTTCCTGATATGGCAACTAAAGGACACTTTCATCTTCCAATTTTTAATTTTTTTTCTTTAAAACTTTAAAATCCAATAGTTCTCAGTAAAAATCCCTTTTATAATTTATTTATTTTTCCCGTTACTAGAAGATGGTGGTTAATTTAGATTTGTTTTAAATTTCAAATGAGAGCATTGCTGCTACACTTTAGGAGTTGAGGAGTTCTAGTTTTCTTTTGAACAAAATCATTTTCCTCTGCTTTTGTACATTTAGTATGTAAATTTATTATACTCCCCTCTTAGAGGTTGTTTTAGTGTAGATATACACTCTTCTTGTTCAGATAGTAAAACTTAGTTAGAATAGGGCTGCCTTTAACTAAGGTTATCTAGATCACTGATCACACAAGATGTGGTTTTATTTGGCATTGTTGGGCTTAGTAGGTCCAGACCAATTGGGTTCATGGACATGGGTATTATGGTAATTGTATCGGGACTTTCTTATTGACTAAGATAGGGTTTTTTGGTGAATAAGAAAGAGAACATTATATATATGACGTAATGTGTAGCCCATGAGATACAGACAGACATAGAGAGAGAGAGTGAACCTAAAGGAGAGTCGAGTTTTTCTTTCCCGTGAACGTAGGCAAGATTGCCGAACCACGTAATTCTCTTGTGTGTGATTGTTTGTCTTGTGTGGTTGTTTGTCCGTTTGATCGCATTGATTCACGTTTCCGCATATACGCGCACAACAGGCCTCTTATAGGTATCAAGTAAACCCCATTGAGGAACCCACATTTGTAAGTAGGAGAACAAATTGTGCAGAAGACCAGGTCCATGTTGCTGCCTGATGTAACAATTCAACCCATTCAAAGTTCCTTAGCACACCTGAAGGTAGACAATTTCTATTTTTGAATAATTCAGTTTTTACCTTTGAATGATTCTATTCAATTGTAACAAAAAGGATGTATTGCAATTATTACAAAGATAGTATGATAAATGAAGGGTTTTGGGTCCAAAGCTAACTGGTCGTGAGTTTGAATCCCAAGAAGAATGATTTGGCACAAAGAAAAAAAAAATGTAAGGGCTCCGCCTGTGGGGAGTATTGAAAAGAACTGCCTCAACTACACCTCAGAATTTTGATATATATTGTTAGCCGAGAGAATTTAATATGGTATACCCCACACAAGACCCTACATTTGGAAGCAGGAAGTTATGCATATGACTCCATGTTGTTGCATGATGTAAAAGTTCAATACATTCCAATTGTGGCTTTTATACCCCTTATGTATACAGAGAAAATCTTTTCACCGCAGATTTTGTTACCAAACGTGCCCTCAAAGTTCCTTAGCACACCTAACACCTCAGAATTTTGATATAAATTGTTAGCTGAGAGAATTTAATATGGTATACCCCTTATGTATGCAGAAAAAATCTTTTCACCACAGATTTTGTTACCAAACGTGCCCTCAAAGTTCCTTAGCACACCTAATGCCTCAGAATTTTGATATAAATTGTTAGCTGAGAGAATTTAATATGGTATACCCCACACAAGACCCTACATTTGGAAGCAGGAAGTTATGCATATGACTCCATGTTGTTGCATGATGTAAAAGTTCAATACATTCCAATTGTGGCTTTTATACCCCTTATGTATGCAGAGAAAATCTTTTCACCGCAGATTTTGTTACCAAACGTGCCCTCAAAGTTCCTTAGCACACCTGACAACAAACAATTGTGGCTTTTATACCCATCCTTTTTGCATGCAGGATTTACATATCCGATGTGGGAGATCGGATCATATCAATTGCATATTTTAGGTGCAAAAAATTAGTGATGATTTTGCGTTTGCCAAACTTGGATATAGTAGCATACAGTAGTGGAAAGAGAAAATCTTCGCAAATTTTGTTACCAAACGTGCCCTTAAAGTTCCTTAGCACACCTGACACAACAAACAATTGTCTTCAATTGTGACAATTGTGACAACTGTAATGAAAGACTCGATGAGATTAATGTTTTCAATATTAACTCATATCCCTAGAACAATGTGAATCTTTTTGCGTTTGCCAAACTTGGATATTTAAAGTTCCTTAGCACACCTGACACAACAAACAATTGTCTTCAATTGTGACAACTGTAATGAAAGACTCGATGAGATTAATGTTTTCAATATTAACTCATATCCCTAGAACAATGTGAATCTTTTTGCGTTTGCCAAACTTGGATATAGTAGCATACAATAGTGGAAAGAGAAAATCTTTCACCGCAAATTTTGTTACCAAACGTGCCCTTAAAGTTCCTTAGCACACCTGACACAACAAACATTGTCTTCAATTGTGACAACTGTAATGAGAGACTCGATGAGATTAATGTTTTCAATATTAACTCATATCCCTAGAACAATGTGAATCTTTTTTTTTTTTGAAGCAATGATTACATATCCGATGTGGGAGATCGGATCATATCAATTGCATATTTTAGGTGCAAAAAATTAGTGATGATTTTGCGTTTGCCAAACTTGGATATAGTAGCATACAATAGTGGAAAGAGAAAATCTTTCACCTCAGATTTTGTTACCAAACGTGCCCTTAAAGTTCCTTAGCACACCTGACACAACAAACATTGTCTTCAATTGTGACAACTGTAATGAAAGACTCGATGAGACTCATATCCCTAGGACAATGTGAATCTTTTTTATTTGAAGCAATGATTATAAACTTAAATTAAATTTATATATTGGAAAAGATTCTCAAATAAAATTTATAACATTTGTAACTCTAAAAATAAGCTCTTGTTTTGTGGTTTAGAGCTTTATTTACATATTACTTTTGCTCAACCTTTAATTGTTAATTTACAAGGGGAGTTGCTGTTTATTTAGAGCCTTTTTAGCTATAAAGGGGTGGAATGGAGAATGTAATCTACAAGTGTTTTAGATAAAAATAACTTCATAAGTTTTTTAAAATGACACAAACGGTAGGTTCTCTACATTATAATTTCTAAGAGGTGGCCTCAATTACCGCAAGTACCCAATTAGCTCATCATGAAATAAGAGTTTTTTTTTTTTTTTAGCGGTAACAAACAATTTCATTAAAAGAGAGTCGAAATACAAAAACACACACACCACCGCACAAAATAAGAGCATTTTATAATTTTACCACACACTAATTGTAAACTAGACATCAATCTAATTAGCTATTATCAATTAGTGTTTCCAAACGGTCTTCATATACCGTACCATCAAATTTCTCTTCATTGTTTGGGATTTATATGGTGCATAAAAAGTAACAAGATGAGAGTGAAGGGAAACTGAGTGAGCAGGCCTTTTTCAGTTGGTGTTAGCCCAAACCATGCAATGTGGACCCAGTAGCATTATCCATTGGTACATTAGAAATATTAAGATGAGCGAAGGGAGAGAGAGTGAACTGAGTGCAACAAGTGGGCCTTTCTGACTAGCTCACCCCAAACAATGTGAGGTCAGCCCAATGGGCCTACTACCTAATATTTTCTTCTTCATTTTGCTGATTATAACATAAGAAAAACTTAAGAAATGAGAATTTCAAGAGTTGGACCCAGCAGCAAGCACAGTGAATATAGGAGCAAGTGCTAAATGGAGAAACCTCTACTCAGCTCATGTCATGCACTCATCAGCTCAACTTGTGGACAATGATAGTGGGGCCCACTTGATAATCCATCTGAGAAGACCATAAAACAGGACACCCCCCCCCCCCCCCCCCCCCCCCCCCCCCCCCCCCCCCCCCCAACACACACACACACACACCATTGTTTCACCAAATCAATAAGAACTTGAGTGAAGAAACGAACCATTATTTCATCAAAGCTCATATCAAATCATATAAATAGTAACATCTACTAAAGAATCACCTCAAGCGCCAATCTCTCTCCCACATATATAAAAATTACAAGATATGTAACTATGCTAAGTAAAAAAAAAAGCACCAATCATATAAAAATAGATACTTTTATCTGAAACCACTCCATGAAATCTTCAGTAGAACAGAGCTCTCAATGAGAAAGGAGAGCAAGGAAACACATGAGAGAAGTGAATAGAAGGGGACCCGGAACCGGTAGCCCGGAAATCGCGCCACTCGTCATTGTTGGTGATGGAGCAATGTCACCCTCCTGCGCAGATACTGCAACACTAAGGAGAAGAAGAACAAGAAGAACAGAGAGCTTTGTGAAAAGCTTGAGTGCTTCCATTGATGATAAAAGATGAAAAACAGAGGGTATGAGGAGGAGAGTGAAATGGGGGAGTTTTGGGTACTTGTACTTGGAGAGGTGAAGATGGGTTGGAACTTGGAAGGGTATGGAAGGTTGAATTGGGATGTGGGTTTTGAAGGGATTTATAGAAGTTGATGGGGAAAGCAAAAGGGAGGAATGTAGCCGTTGGAGGCATCATTTTGCCTTCCCTGCTGGTTGAAAGCATGTGGGGCCTTACTAGCCGTTATAAGTGTACAGCTGACAGTCATTGAATGGCTGTACGTTTCCGAGTTCATTTTAAAATTGTGGCTGACAAAGGAGTGGGGCTCCAAACTGGACCTACCTATTAAATTTGAGCTGGACCTTCCTTTCCATGGATCCCACTTATTGATTGATCATACAAGAAATAATGTGATTAACACAATATTATACATTAAATATCATATTACTTATTTTACAGTCAATTTTATTGTGGGTCCAACTTCTATTCTAATAAATTTTTTTTTTTTTTTTTTTTTTTGGGGGGGGGGGGAATCACAATCACAAAATGCGGGCCATATTTTGATTCTTATAAAGATAGGGTATTCTCTATTTTAACTCAGGAATTCTCTAAGTCAAACGCTGTAGAGGATCCGGAGTTAATATAGTAGGGGGTGTGAGATAAAAGTTTCTCTAATAAAATTAAAGAATGATATAGAATTTAAATAAAGTTGGGAGAAAGGACATGATAAAATATAGAGTTACCAAATAGATTTATAAGCCCTCTTTTGGTCTTCTGAGCAGTTTTGTACTTTTGGATCTAGTTAATGGTTCAGATTAAGTTATATATTGAGCGGACCACCAAATCAAGTGATGGATGGTTGGATGTTAAGATAACAGTGATCTGTGAGTTTGTGGTGCAATCACATAATGTGAAAACCATTATTGACTTCACTCCTTCATGATGTAACAGTTAGATGATGATTACCAACGAGTCACCATGTAATTTGATGGTGGGCTAGCTATGATTGTGCAGTTTGTGATCAATGTAAGAAATTTTTTCAAAAGCTCCCAAAAAGATAGCCCTCAATTTGTATTGGATGGTGGCTTGCTACTGGGAAATTTTTTTTTTTTTTTTGGTTGAATGCTACTGAGATTGAATGGTCTAAATAATGAGAGAGAGAGAGAGAGAGAGAGAGAGAGAGAGAGAGAGAGAGAGAGAGAGTTGGGGTTGGGCCTTTCGCAATATGTCTGTAAGCTTAGCCCATGATGGGCTGGCCACAAGTGGGCTTGTCCTACTGGAGGTGGGCCAAAATGTTTGCCCTATGAGACTTGTGGGCCTTTCCTACTAGAGATGGGCCAAGGTGATTGAGGTGGTTTGGCCATATGAGCCTATTGGCCACACCCTTCCCTTAACCTTTCTATATTTTGGGCAGCCAGAGGCGGACCTAGAACCGCCCCAGGTCCGAAATTAAATCTCCATGAATTCTTTTTTTTTTTTTTTTCAGAAACATGGAGTTTGAATTGGCCTTAGAGTGGAGGTGGACCTACGTTGGAGGCGGTTGCCACAGGTAGGAATTGAAATCCCCATAGAGTTGAATGGGGCCTTGGAGCTTGCTCCACATTTCTAAACTTATCGCTCCACATATGTCTAAACATAACCCCACATAAAATCTTCGTTGGTAAAAAAAAGAAAAGAAAACATTGCAGCAACCCACTGCCCCCTCTACTTCAACCTCCCTTCGCGTCGATTATTGATCGAGCTCCTCGTCGCCAGTCCTTATGTACTGTATAAACTATTGTATCTTCATATGCCAAACAAATCTAGTATAATCCTTTTTAATCACTCAATACCTAAATCTGAACTCTTAATCTCCAAATCCTAATTCCAAACCCCGAGTCTCCAAATCCTAATCCAAATCTTAAGCCATAAACAATCAAATATGAACATATCTACAAATCCAAAGATGAACAAACCCATTACCATTAGCATCTCTTCTTAGCGTCACTATGATTCAAAGATAGAATTCCACTCTCATTATCTAAAGGTTAGAGGCTCTGAGAAAGTGAAAATAAAAATGATGGGTGTGAGTTTGGGTATCTAACATTAAGGTTAGAATAATTTTTTATCCATTTTTTTTTTGTTTTTTTTTTAAATCCTAGTTTCTAACCTCTTCATTGCCTAATTTTCAATAATTATCATGCATCAGTTGAGTTCCACGAGTTGGACATTTTTTTAAAAAAAACTATAAGTGCTATTTGGCAAAGTGAAAAAATCTAGCAAAGTCATGCAAAAATTATTATTTTTCAAATGTTAAGTCTAGCAAAATTTTAGCCCTACCCAAATGAAAATCCTAGGTACGCCACTGGGTAGAACCCTCCTCTCAACCTTTAAGTCTCGAAATGAGAATTTTGGGAACATACTCACGATTCATGGATGGACATGGACGTCAATGGCTTCCCAGCTTGCTTTGGTTTTCTGCCAGTAGTTCTGATTTTTGCGACACTCAACTGGGCTTTTGGAATTTCATGAGAGCCCAATCTCGTGGTTGTCCACCTCCCTGCCGCCCAGGCGCCCAATATCAGCTATTTTAGCACTGTCCTGAAACTGTAGGGGTACCTAGAAAGCCCATTATGTAACTGTAGGGATGAATCTAGTCTGTAATTTAGGTCAGCCGACTGCACTCATCTCTCATTTTAGGCCTAATATCTTAGTGATCTCGACTTGACCTTTGTCTGTTTAAGAAAGCTAGACATTGTAAAACCAATCTCTTCATACATGCTAAAGCCCATATAGTAAGGCTATTCGTTTCATCCAAATTTAATTATTACATTTGGAAGCAGTGTGTCTATGTCAAAGGTCAAAGGGGACACAAGTGAAGGATTAAGGAGGCGTTTGTGCAGTGCCAATTTCAGTGGAAAAGGGCAGGCAGCTTTTGCGGCGCCTTACTTGACGTGTTTGGTGCAGTGACGAAACTGTGAAAGTTTCCTTGTGTGAGGGGATTCCAACATCCTCACTGGGGTGGTAGGAAAGGCAGTGCTGCGGAAGAGAAAACCATGGGTTTCTTCTTCAGCAGCAGTCACCAAAAGCACCCTTGGTTAGGAAAAAGGAAATGATGGTCATGGTCTCCAATCATCTCCAATGAAACCCACTTTAGTATAACATCACAACAGCTTGAAAACGACTAGGCAAATTCTTCTCCCAGGAAATGTCTCACTGGTCACTGATTGATAGTACCTAAAAAAAAACAATGGTCACTGATTCCTTTAGCCAAAATTGAAAAAAGTAAACTACTGGTCATTGATACCAAGCAGCAATCTCTTTACGCAAATAAAGGATCCCTTGCTTAAAATAGAGAAACATCTTCCGACATTCTGTTATTCTTTACTTCCTTACTGACAGCCGACACAATTCCATGTCCTTTACAACCAATATATAAATCATGAAACTCCTCTCAACCAAAACTTAGAAAAGCCCCAACTACGCGCGCACGCACACACACCCCACACCAAGCCATGGCAGCTACATTTTGCCTGTCCAAACCTCTCTCCATCTCCCACATCCACACCCCAACAACCATCATCAACCGCTATCAATATGCAACCTTCCACAACCCTCCCTCATTTCATTGTTTCAGCTTTAGGACAATGCCCCAACAAGTGTCCCATCATCGAAATGCAGGCGTCGTCGGGGCCAGCTTGATGATGCGGGTAGGACCCGTATCTTTGAGTGGTGCACCCAAAACATGTTCAGGAATTGTTGGAATGAAGATCCCCTTTACTGGAAGGAAAAGTATAAAGAGAAGAATGCCGGAGTGGAGATCTCTAACCCTGGAAGGCTTAAGAAGGGGTTGTCTTCCATTGAAGGTGTTATTGGAAGCAAAGAAGGCTCGCCTCCATCCGCGATCATTGGACAATGCTTTGTCTGAGTTAGTCCAGCTTCTAAACAATATGAAGCATCATCTACATCGCATCGATTTTTCTAAACTGGAGGTTTTATCAAAGCTTATCTTAAGTTATTTGGAAATTTAGATCTGCATTTGTTGGAGAGAACTCTCCAATGTGAGTAGATTAGGCCCATGATCTTGAAATATCTGTTAATTATTTGAGGAATATGTTTGAATTGTTCAAGATTTCACAGCGAGTCCAAGAGTTCTGTAACAATGATTTCATGCAGAAAATGATGGGATGATCATATTAGTCTATGTGCCATAAAGTGCATGGATGGGCCATAGAACACACCAACTTTTGAGTTATGGACCATAGCCTAGTTCTCTTCATTGTTTTCTTGCATGAGAAAATAATTTCCTCCTTTTCTATATAAATCTTTCAGGAAGTTGCTCGGAAGCTGGAAATGAGCAGGAATGAGGATTTAGCAGTTGAAACGTTGAAAAAAGTTCTCAAGCCATCAGAGAATGGAGGCTTAGGTGCTCTTGAAACTTATGAAGTAAAGCTTATACTAGTGGAAATGCTCATCTATCAAGTACTTCTATCAACTCATCATCCCAACCACATTTTATTCTTCTGTTTTTGCTGCTTATGTTAATTCCTTTTTTCTCTCCACCTAGCCCTAGCATTGTATGAGGGTGTCAAGGAATCGGACCTGCTGATGATCCTAACCGTCCAATGAAGAACATGTGATAAAAACTTTGGACGCTTGATCCTCAGCCACAACAATGCAAGAGGTGGCAGTTTTTGACCCGACTGAACCCAACCCATTAATTCCAGGTTAGGACATGAGTACATGACATTTCCAACCCAATTAATAAATGGATTGAGCTTGAGATTGGGGTGAGATAATACACACTATCTACCCGTGAAACTAACTCGAACCCAACTTGACTTTTGAGGGTTTGGGTGGACATTTCCAACTCAATTAACAATTGGGTCTGGTTCAGTCCAGCCCAACTCAACCGAATGCCACCCCTTGCATTCTTAGGATGGCCGCTATTGTGCAATGTGGATTGAGCAACAGGACTTCAACAGGTGTTTGTTTTCTTTTATATAACGAAGTTGGTTAACATAAGGCATTGGCAGGGGAGCTACATGGAAGCAAGCGAACTCTGCGAAAACTTAGAGAAGGAACACCAGGGAGACTCAAATAGCACCCCTTTCTCAGATCCAATTGATACGGAGAGCATTTTTAGTCCCTTTTCTCCTGGTTCTGATGTCCCAATTGAACGCGTTGGCCCCTCAAATGCCAGGCTTAAGCTTTACCAGGTCCATCTAATCTCCCTTGGTCCATATTATAACTTCACTTTCTAAAGCAGTGGCACACACTCTCTCTCTCCCTCTCCCTCTCTCATCCATGATTTCTAACTAGTGTACGTCTGAGAGAGATTAGTCCTTTGTGCAACTGCAGGCTGTTACAAGCGCGATGTTGAATAAGCCCGAGGCACTTAAGCATTGGGACGAATTTGAGCGTATGAGTTCGAGGTACGGCAAAATTGAGCCACCAAAGAAAGGCACTGAGGAGGAGCATGATGAAGCCGGCGAAGAAGATGACCATCCACCAGTTGCCGAACATGAGATGACTGTGGGAGATTATGAGCAGTTTTTAGAACACATAGAGGTATTAAAGAAGGAGATTCAGGCGGCTAGAAAAGCAAGCAGTGCTTGATAAAAAAAATGATAGTAATAATAAAGTTGAACTCTTAGAGGAATTAAAACTAATAAAGGTTAGTTTCTTTGTAAGATTATTATATTAAGTCAAATTCCATCATATTGCGATAAAGCTTTTTAATACCAGGACATCCCTTGTCATTTCTGTAGTAGTATACTCAAAGTGGCTCTAGGCTTGCATTCTGTGATGCATGGACACTTTAATTTTTAAATGAGAATGTACATTGTGTCGTATCATATTTAATATTTTACTTTTTATGTGTAAAATTCATATTGGTATTGTATCTATGGCTTGACCCTGCCGTGGACTAATCTAGGCATCATAGCTTGCATGCATGAGTCATTTTGAGATGATCTATTAGCTTCGATGTGGAAACTATGGTCCCGAAGAGCTTCTCCACCGAGAGGCCTGATTTGACTTCCGAGAGTGAAGGTTTCCTCTTGGGTCCTCATAAAAAGGAGTCCATGTTTGCATAAACATAATTTTGGCTGAATGTAATGGGGTCTTTTGAGCACATAAGATTCAAGAAGAGAGGGAGGGATTAGGCTCTTAGCCATATAACAAAATTCATCTCCTCTAGTAATTTATCGAGCCCTCCAATATTAGGCTTTGAAATGGAGAATTGGTAGAAAAAAGACAGTATTTATTTTATTTTCAAATTTCAACCATCCAAATCACTGCCTTAAAATAATAGTCGAGATTATATAATGGAGCTGAGTTGCTAGATGCCCTCAAGAACCTTTGTGCATGTCAAGTACTTGAGTCCACCCTATCTGGTCAACATGCTATGCACAGAGTTTCCAAGCTGAATAGTGTGCAGACAAGATGAATCTGATGGTCCAATCAGGCTACAAATTTGGAAAAAGAGTTCTTTTGTCATTACATAGCAAGTACTCCAACAGTATTTAGGACCCAGTGTTTGGGCTAGCTGCAAAACATCTGGGCCAAAGCTCCTCCAGGCCAGATTTTAAACCGAGTAGTCCAGGCCTGATGGGCTGGGCCCTTAAAAACACTGGTAAACCTAGGTCCCTCCCACTGAGTGCTGTATGTAGTCTTTTGGTCATCACTCCCAAAATTTAAGCAATATGGATTTGTGCAATTAAAATATAGCTCAATTGTCCCCAGCTGTAGCTCAAATGGTTAAAGACAACTGATGCCCCTACAAATGGAAGAAAGTATGGAGTTTTGAGTCTTCCCTAGTAATTTTTTTTTTAAATGAATACACATCCACGCAATATGGAAAACAAGGGTTTGTTTGGACGTCTACTATTGGGCTAACTATGTTTTTTTTTATTAATCAGTCAGTTTTACAGTGGGACAACTCCTATTGGGGTATAATTTGGAGATTACCCCATCAAACTAGAAAGGCTTTTGTTTTGAACAGCTCGGATTTTCAGTGGGTGGGCCCTACCGTGGAGTTCCACTCCTTCAACTCAAGATTATTCTTAGTCAAATCCTTAGATGATTTAGACTCTCTTTTTAATCCTTAATAGTAGTACATATATGGTAAGGGTGCAAGCTTTACCAGAGGGTAGTTCTGTAGCAGGTGAGGATTCCTCAATACCCCTATTGTAGGGATTCCTTACTAAGAATTTGAATATCTAAGAATTTCACATTGATATCAGTGCATGTAGCTAAGAAAAATCACAAAATGAGGATTTACATTGGCTCGGTTACTCGGGGATTTATAATTTTCAAACAGTAGCTAGAGGTCAGAGGTGTATAATATTCTTGCCACACCCCCCACACCCCCAAGCCTAATGAAACTCCAGGTCGTGCCTGCTGGACCTATATATCTTAAAGGCCCGGCCCACATATTTAACACAATAGATCAGGTGTATGTATATTTTTACATGGTTTAATATATTGTGGATCCTTTGGCGCAACGATAGAGTTGCTCCTTTGGTGACCTCGAGGTCACGGGTTCGAGGCGTGGAAACAGCCTCTTTGCAAAAATGCAAAGGTAAGGCTGCGTACACATGCGCCCACCCTCTCCCTACCCCCGCTTAGCCGGGGAGCACTTTGTGCACCGGGTGAGCCCTTTAATATATTGTGGATCCTGATCTCGAACAAGCTTCGGACCAGCCACGAACCACCTTGTAACTAACTTAATTGAATGACATTATGCATGATGTTCATAATCCTGGCCTAGCTAGAGGTCAGAGGTGTATAATATTCTGGCAAAATCTCAAAAATGTTTTGTTCATTCTTGTCTCTACCTATGATCTATCGAATTCCTTCACACATGCACCCCTATCCCCATGACTTGTCATGGGTCCTCATTAAATACTTATCAGAAGCTAATCACTACTGAATTTCAGCAAAATAACATAATGCTCACCCCAGTCAACGTTCAAATCTATTCATGGCTTTGTGCCCCTTGATTTTCATGCACTCAGGCGCTAGGGCACCATATAGCATTGCTCCTGAATTTATCTGTTTAAATTGAATTCATGCTTGCAATTTTATGTAAAATTTTTATCTTGTGTAGGGTACACCTGGATGTAAGACAATCTAAGAAGAAGCTGATTGAATAGGGATAAGTCTGAACGTGAATTAAAAGTTGATGAATTAAACTGCTCAAGTTTTAATTGGCATGTGATGCGAATTTTTTTGTGGTAGACCCTCCTTCCACAATTCTCAGAAAAGGAAAATGAGACACAATCTTTATCCTCATCCATCTGACAAAAGTAATTAGAATAAAGTAGAAAAGAAGAAAACATAAACAAGCTGGCACATCAATCCTTCATTTTTGTCTCAAATAGCAAGCAAGGAAAAGCTTCTCTTCCGATATCTAGTAAGAAAAGACCAGTGTCATGCATGAATGCGACATGAGTGGGACGAAAGCTACTGATCGGGTCTTACAAATAGTAGTTTATCAGATCTAAAGGTTAAAGTGAAAAAATGTCATCAAATTTAATTAGGAGGGAATGATGGAAAATGAAAGGCACATTGGAGATGAACTTGTATTTAAAGGCTTTGTTGTAAGGTTTATAAGAAATGCACATAGGGTTACAAATGAATATTCGATTCTCCGAATATCCAGAAGTCACGATACGAAAAAAAAATGCGGTTCTGAAATCTATTGTAGGTTCCGATTCATAAATGGGTCTTGGCCCGAAACCCAGTTTAGGTTCCAATTGATAAACCGGTCTAGTTCCGGGTCCATATAGGTTCCGTTACGTGGACCTGAGACCCGACATATGAGTCTTTGATATTACAAATTGTATCTTAAAATCAATTTTTTTGGACGTTTTTATGTATAATACCGGAGTTAGTAGACTTAATGCGCTGTTATAAGTTGAATAATATACTAATTTTAAGAAAAAAAAATAAAAAATGAAGAGAAATTAGAACTGATTTGGGAACTAAATTCCAGTTCAATAGGTGGGTCCGGTTCCGTAACTAGATCCGGGTTATCCTATCAGAACCGGGTCTGGAACCAATAAAAAAGGTTCCGAGTCAAAACCAGATCTATAACCGTTATTTTGGAAACAGGCAGTGGCGGAACCATATATGGGCCTGGGGGGCCCTGGCCCCCCCCAGGCTTTGGAAAATCCTTAGAAGTTACCAAAATGGGCCCCTCCCAGGATTTGTCCAATGCACACCTGGCCCCCCCAGGCCCCAACCCCTTTACACAAGTAACACAACGTCCCTTTGACTTACCCTATTCCCATTTCCCAAAATCTTTCCACCCCTAATCCTTCCAAAACCACCTTTTTAGTTTCCAGCCCCATCCAGCCATCCCAAGAAGAAGAAGATACATCTGTTTCTGTTTGTGCCTGTGGAGTCCCTCTCCTCTTAAGTCTTCATAATCCTGCATCTCAGCCTCTCAGGTAAGGTTCTAGCCTTCTAGGATTCTTGATTCTTGTTTAAAGTTCTAGGATGTAAGTTTATGTCAGGCTTGTCAGCCTCCATGATTATCCAAGTTGAGTCAGATTTCTGATTTTTAAACTATGGTTGTGGTTCATACTAATAGGATGAACCTGGAGTTCCCATAACTCGTTTTACAACATTCATTGAAGGAAGTGTTTGGTTAAAATAAAAAAAAAGGATTCTTACGCTGACTTCTCCAAATCCTCAGAGGCCTTTTATCTTCCCATGTATGCTAAAAAGACGCCTACCTGTAACCCATGTGGCCATGTACTTAGTTTGTTTATTGTATGAAATTGGACAATATCAAAGTCACATTATATACAATCTGAAGATTTTTTCTAACCTGCACTTGGAACCAAGAGTAGCACTGTAGCCCAACTATAAATAAGCTTTTTGGGGGCAATCGCCCCCGCTGGACTTGGGTCTTCTTCTAGAACCCTTATTAAAATTCTAGTCCCGCTTCCAAAACCCATAAAAAAACCCTTGATCCACCCCATAACCTACAAGAAAATCCTAGGTTTGCCTCCCAAATCCAACTACTTGTTTGGATTTGCCCCCCTCAATTGAGAAATCCTGGGTCTGTCATTGCTTTAGAACTTTAATTGATTTTTTCTCTTATATTTATTTTCACTGGCAAGGGTTACCTGTGGTAATTTGACCCAACATGACTAATCTCATAATCACACAGCACTCGTGCACCAAATAAATTTATGTGGCGTCCAATGCATGATGTGATAAGAAAACCGGGTCTTATACCAACAAACCAACACCTAATTCAATCTCACATATAATAAAACATCATCACCACCATCACCTTCACAATCACTAACAAAGTTCTAGGTCACAAATCTGAATTAGCTTTATGCTCTGGTATATTCAAAGCTAAAATCACAGGACCAGAGGAGCTCCTCTATAGACCAAAACAAGTTAATGATGATGCCAGTGAAAGTCAATAACTTGCAATAAAGTTGAGGTTGCTAAGGAGTCGAGTTTAGACGATTTGATTATGGAGGTGTTGAAAATAGCTAGTAATTTTGTTAATATTGGTTTTTGCTATATAGTTAGGGAGGTGAATAGGGCAGCTCACAATATGACTAGATTTGGATTTGGATCGGGTCTTGATAGTCTGTGGTAAAACTCTCACCGACTGGTTATTTAGAGATTGTTGGTTTTTCGTGCTTGTTTGCTCGTTTTGGATGACATTTTATTAACTAAGAAAAAAAATAAAGGTAGGTATGTGGGGAATATCAACTTGGAGAACTTAGGTAAAATGCCGCCCCCCCCCCCCCCCCCCCCAAAAAAAAAAAAAAAAAAAAACCACTATGACTAAGGTGGAGTAGTGTTGTTTATTAAGTTTGTTTGATGAATGATTGAATAGTTCATATTTGAGACAATGAATACTTTTTATTTGATTTTGGACAAATAATAAATATGATTTTTATTTGATTTGTAGATGGGTAAGTCATCTACAATTGATGGATTTTTTAAAAGAAAACATCCGCAAAACTTAGAAGCCGATGCATCATTGCCGACCTTTAATGTTGAGATCAATCCAATTTCTGAAGATCGTCTTACAAAATCACAAAGAACTGAAATCAATGAAGTTGATATTAGTTCATTACACCGTGATCCAGGATTGCGTCCACAGATATGGGATTATGATATTAATCGGCGTGATGAATTCGACGGAAGTACATTAAGGTTGGTCCATACACTACAAGAAATTTCACTTTTACCGGCGCTAAGAAAACGCCGGCAAAAGTCACTAAAGCGCCGGGAAATTGATTTCCCGGCGATATTTGATGCGCCGGCAATTCGCCGGTAATACTACGCCAGCAATGTATTTTGCCTGCAAAATCTCGAACGCCGGGAAAGGACTCAACATTACCGGCGTTATTTTTCGCCGGCAAAATAATTTACTTCGCCGGGAAAGAGGAGTAATAAATTTTTTAAAAACTTTTCCCGGCGTTATGTTTCGCCGGTAAAGGACTTCCCGCGTTATTTTTTTGCCGGAAAAAGCAAATAAAAGAATATTTTAAACCTTTTACCGGCGTTATTTTCGCCGGGAAAAAATTTATTACAATTTTTTAAAACTTTTGCCGGCGTTGTTTAAAGCTTTTGCCGGCGAATATATGCGCCGGTAACACATTGCCGGCGTTATTTTTGCGCCGGGGAAGGTAATTTTTTTTAATAATAAATTAAGAAAAAACTTTTAAAAACCTTTGCCGGCGTTTCTGTGCGCCGGGAAAACATTAATATAAATTTTTTTTAAATTGTTGCCGGCATTTTAATTGCGCCGGCAAAGCATTTATATTTTAAAAAAAAATATTTTTTTTAATATTTTTCCTGTATTTGTCAGCCTCCTGTACGCACAGTTTCAAACACAACAAACCAAAAGAATGGGAAAGAACTATCCACTAGTGTAAGAACTTTCCACCCAAAGATATAAAATCCAGAGGAAAGATAACATTTGAAAAAATTACAAAAAAAAAAAAAAAAAAACTAAATGAAGAGGATTTGGGCTCAAGGGCACTCATCCATACCCACTCAAGAAGGAAAAGCTTGTGATGCTGATATAGATATGGTGTGAACAATTAAAGTAAATAGCATCCCACCTATTTTGTTTCAAATTTCCTTACCTCATAATGCGCCAAGTGGATAGGATAAAAATTCACTCTGTCGCTATGATCAAATCAGTTTCAATTTTGATTTACATCCAAAAACACCAGTTGGATGAATTAGAGCTTCTCCAATTCTCCAGAAAAGATTTCGTACAACATGCAGAAACATAGATTTAAATGTATGTGAATGATCTCATATCAGTTAATCATGAAGCATCTGATGAACTGATAGTTAAAAGACTACTGGAAAAACACACCATAACATCTCAGCCAAGATGTATCATTATTGTAAATAGACCATTAAAAAAATTATTGTAAACATTGTATCATATTTCCAATTTTCTCTGGAAGGCTGAGAAAGTATGATGAACATTAAGACTATAATACAACAGGCAATATTTCTTAATGTTAGAAGAAGAGTTGTATGTGGAAGGGTCCTTACACTGCCTTGAACAATATCTATGCCAGCAAACCACAAGAAAGCACATAAGCCTGCAACTGGCAGAATCACTGCAAGAAGCTGCTCGTGCATATCATAAGGTTAGAGAAACAGAAAAGAAGAAAAGAGAGATACATGAAATATATTTCAAAAGAAATAGAAAGGAAAAAAGGAAAAGAAGGGTACTCATATCAAGTAAAAGAACTGAATTGGATAAATCAGCCACAAACATTTAAAAAAAAGTAAAAAAAAGGAGGATAATAATGGAAAGTAAAGCACTTACAGATGAGAAACCTTAGATACCAAATTACAGATGGGCAACCTTAGATTCCACACTGCCAACATAAAAAACATGAATTGGGTCTTCAAAATTAGAAGAACAAACAAAGACCCATGTTTTCAATGGTCTTTTTTGATAAAATAAGAAAACATCATTGCAGATGTTACTCAAGAAGGGAAAAAGGTGTGGTTTGTATATGATGATTATGAAATACAGGGCGGTGCAGTGATGAGAAAAAAAAAACCCTAACAACAAAGGAGAGAGATAGATTTGGCAGAAAAAAAAAAAACCTCCCCTTAATAGCAAATGAGAACCCAAAACCATCTCTGTAAAGCTAAAACCCTTTCACCCACACCCCATCTGAGACCCCAGCCGAAAACAGTAGCCATGAAAGCCAGTAACCCATGAGCTCAACTGATGGTGCTGACCAAAGAAAAAGGATGTATATTCAACCAATGAGGAAATCATGTCTCACAACACCAAAGTATTGAATATCCTTTCCATTACACTTGTATCCCAATACACCCATTCCAGAACTTGCAAACATAATAGTAGGCTTAGAAGATTGATCTTAACAAATTCAAGCACAGGAAATAGGAATCCACCCTTCCTTGTCCTCCAAGAACCCTTAAAAAGTTGACCAAATCCACCTATTTATCACACAATCCAACAATAAACCAGAACATAATAATAATAAAACATCTAAGCCCGGGCAAAAATAAAAATAATAATCAGCCATGATCAGAGAACCATATCTTATGAGAACCAAATCAACATCAAGAACATATAACACAATCACAGGAAAAACGATCACGAACCCATAAACACCATCAAAGATCTAGACTTTACAAGGGAATCGCCTTAGTAGCTCTTGTTTGAATGCC